>JAOTQM010000092.1:0-621625 GCA_026939265.1 Oreonectes daqikongensis | reverse complement strand
CAAATAATTCTTAAATAGCCTACTATAAACGGTAAATCTACACTTGAGAATAAAATGCTTAGCTAACAAAAGTAAGTTATTAATAAAAAAAAACCTCCTTGACCTCCTATACATATTTAATTTAAAGTAGCCTACATGTTAAAATCAACCACATTTTACTAATTTAACCACAATTGCACTTATTAATATTTCTAAGCAGAGAAAATATATCTTTGTTTTCTGGAAATGAGTTACAGAATATTAACAATAATAAATCTAACCCTTAGGAATTTCTGTAGGAATTCTTTGGGAATTTCTAAAATTTTTGGGATAAACTAGAATCTTTAAACAGGAGGTTCTAATATGTTTAAACATTCGTTTATCAAAGAAAATATGTGTTTAAACTCAGTTGGACCAAGGAAAATGCGATAAAAACCGTGAACGCGATCTCTTCCATTGCTGACGTTTCCAGCCGACTTGACAGCGTGATTTGGAAAGTGTCCATCTTGCTTGCACTGTTTTCACCTTACTGCAGCCGCCAACTCTCATCTTCCTTTCAGGCGAGGCAAGGCGCATCTCAAACGAGCCTACAGATTACAGGTTCATACCCTCTATTGTTATCAACCAGCAACACCTGAATCAAATTAACTTTAATCAGCTGACACCCTTAAGAAGAACACCTGTTCAGACTTATTGGAAATCCTATACATTAGTTCACGCTGAGAGCATTTGAGTCATATAATTGTTTAGTTTCTTCAAGTAAATGGTTTAAAACTGGATTTAAGCTTCATTTTAGTGTCCTATATTTGGCTCATAATAGGAAAAACGTGATTTCATTATTATTTACTTGTCTAAAATGGTAAACGAATTTGAGTTGTATTTAGTTTGAAGTAAATTAAGTTCATAAATGTTCCCAGTGTAGTGGTCACATAACAAATAACCGCTAGTTAAGAATTATTTTGTACTTCAATATATAAGCAGCAGTATTAACACTATCTGTTTGTTTGTTGTTTGCAACATAATCATGCATGTTTTTTTTGTTCTTCAAGATTAATACCTTGTTCATTGCCTGCCTTGCCATTTGTCTGTTGCCCTTGTTGCACAGTGCACCAACCTCTGTGTGTAAGTAAAGCAGATCGGATGATATTTAACAGCTGGTGTTATCACTAAATTGCACAACTCTTTCTGCTTTGCTAATTTCATGTTTTTTGTTTGTCTTTTTCAGCTTGGTGCTATCACATGCCATCTTGTAGTAAGTAGATCCTTACCCTGTGATCGTTATTATTAGGGCTGGGTTTTGAGACCAATTTGGCAATTCGATCATTATTTATATGGTTTCAATTTAATATCGATTAGTTATTAGCATTTCATTAAAAATTATTCTAGTTTTGCAAACATGAAATCCATATTTAAATATATATGCTGGTAACTGCTATATTAATGAAAAACACATTTACATTAATTGTAGAGCCCACACAATTATTGAATTTGAATTCACAAATTGAGTTTTTTTTTTTTTTTACTCGAACTAAAAATAAAAAAGTATTGTAAATTAAAATAAAAAAATTAAAATGTTTAAGAAATATAACCGGTTTCAAAATTCAGCTCGAATAATGGTGCCACCTTGTGGACAAAATATGAAATACAGAATATATTCTCTGAGACACGTGCATTAAGAATGACGTGCATTAATGAATCTCCCAATCAATGGTTTCTTTGAATTGAAAATCGATTAAAATCCAGGAATTGATATTTTGTACCCAGCCATAGTTATTATATATATTTTAGGGGTGACAGTGGCTTGGTGGTTAGCATTTTAGCATCACAGCACGAAGGTCACCGGTTCGAGCCCCGTCTAAGACAGGAGGCCTTTCTGTGTCGAGTTTGCATGTTCTCCCTGTGTCCCACCGTGGGTTTACTACGGGTACTCCGATTTTCTCCCACAGTGCAGACATGCAGGATAGATTGAGGATTAATTGACTTGTGTATAAAATAGACTTATTAGTTCTTGTTATGAATATAGCCTTAGATGCTGGAATAGTTGTAAGAATGAAACCATAAATAAAAAAAGATTTATGATAATATTTAGACACTTTTTTTTTCAACCAAATAATGGTGTAAGAGTACATGCTATTAAATAGAAAAACTAAAAGCCTAATTCAGTACAGGTATTGGATAAGTAGGTTTTTTTTCAGGTCCCACTGTTTGGCCAACAATTGCAGAGAGAGACTGCAATGGCACCCTGCAGTCTCCAATAGACATTGTAACTGCCAATATCCTGCCTGATGCTAATCTAACTCCCTTGAATTTCACTGGTTATGATGATGACACAACCTTAACTGAAATTAAAAATACTGGCAAAACAAGTAAGTTACTCTTTAAGTTGTATTTTTGTATTAGCACAAGGTTTCCTGGTTTGTGTAGTTTCCAATTACAGTTACAAAATGGCACAATCACTTTCAGTGTGTTTCTTTTCTGATGTGTATCTTGTTTTGCTGCTCTAGTCAAGGTTGCATTTGATCACAATAAAATGCAAGTGGAAGGAGGTGATCTGCCAGGGTTATTTACTAGTATGCAGTTTCATCTTCACTGGGGTAATGGCAGTGCCATGCCTGGATCTGAACACACAGTAGATGGCAAACGATATCCTATGGAGGTATACAGAATATGCAGAAGCTTTACAATGGCTGTTTCTCAATCAGCTCCTGAGGTCGTGAATCAGTATATCATGTACACTGGTTCGGGAACTGGTAAGGACCCTTGGTTTCTCCCATTGGGGCACTGTTGACTTCTTTTCCTGTGACGTGACTGCGCAAGCATGTTGTGATCATTCACAGCTGGTATTTCTCAACAACAGGCAAATCTCTTTAAATGTTTTTAACACATTTAGAAACCCTTTCATTATTTGGTTACATCTGTGCATAAATTGAGGAAAATTATATTTAAATGTTAAGTAGATTGTCTTCCCAGCCTGTCTAGCAATGTGTTTATATTCAAACTAAAAGTTGTCACATTTCATGAAGTTTGAGTTGGCTTGTGTTTTTCTTTAAAAAAAAAATAACAATTTTTTTTTGTTTAAAAGAACAATTGTTTGTGCACTGGATGATTTTGGAAATGCCACAGCCCTTAAAATGCCCGACTCCCTGATCCAGTGCCCTGATTACTGAACAATTGAGCTGATTGAGATGCATCAAAAAAAAATTTAAATGTCAGTTAAACCTTAACCTGTTCCACATCTTTAAATACAACTTGCACTGCAGTGGCACTATGAGATTGATATTGTTTCAATCGTGTTGTCTCTGTTTCTTTAGTTTTTAATCAGTTTTCAACTGCTATCATCTGTACTTTATTTGCTTGTTCTCTGTTTAGTTGCACATCGTAAATAAGGAAGTAGATGATCCAACTGTGGTGGCTGCTCTTGGTTTCTTTATTGAGGTGCATTTTGTTTTTTGTCTAACAAGTAATCAAGTCTACAAATCAATTAGGATGTGTCAAATGTAACTATCCACAGGCTACTAATGACACTGGGATGCCAGAGAGCTGGAAGACTTTGACATCTTATCTTGCAAAAATTGCCAGTGCAGGTAGTAAGACCCCACAGACATGCATTCAAATATTTGAATTTGAATAATTTACTCTACCTGCTTCTCAGGTGATAAAGCATGCATCACCCAATACATATCCATGGATGATTTGCTCCCTGGAGTGGACAGAACGAAGTATTACCGTTATCTTGGTTCTTTGACCACACCCAACTGCAATGAAGGTGTGTTGTGGACGATCTTCAAAGACCCTATTAAAGTCAGCCAAGATTTGGTAAGTTTGCTTTAAGTTTTGAAAAACATGTCTAATTGTTCCCTTAAAGGGGTAGTTCACCAAAAAAAATGTGAATGCTGTCATACTTACTGTCTTGTCCTTTCAAACCTGTATGACTTTCCTTCTTCTGCAGAACACAAAAGATATTCTGAAAAAAGTTGGTAACTGAGCAGTGTAGCACCCATTCACTTCTCTTGTAGACACAAAACTGAAAGTTAATGGGTGCCAGTTAACAACATTGTTCAAAATCTCATCTTTTGTGTTCTGCAGAAGAAAGTCATACAGGTTTGAAAGGAGAAAGAGGGTGAGTAAATTACATTTTCATTTTTGGTTGAACTACTCCTTTAAAAAGGAACACTGGTTTTGATGTGTGGAAGTGAATTTAATACTTTTTAAAAAAAATCTCTGTTAGATTGACCTCTTCAGTACAACTGTCTACATTGGCCAGGCTGAAAGCTCTCCCTTAATGACAAACACTTGCAGGGGCATTCAGCCCATCAATGACAGAATTGTGACATCACAAGTAACTGGTACTACTGGTCCTATAATGCCTTCAGAAACAAACCCTTGTGTTTCAGACCCCTCTTTTTCTCAGACCACTGTACCTCACTCAACTTTTGATTTTGAAATTGATGAATACTGGTAAGAAATGTGTCCAAATGTTTGATTACATTTTTATCCCTAACTTATGTAAGCTAAATTTTAACTGACTGTAAAGAGAATTGACTTATGTATGTTCTTTCTAGGTTCTTTAAGAGTGAATTTTTACATGTGCTAGTTTTTAAGTGTCTGTAACCAATGCCTTTGAGGTTGAGTGCAATGTTCAATTCAATACTTGTATCTCTGCCCATTTACTTTAGATCATCTCTTAAAAATGTATCTTAATGTTTCCTCATGGTTAAGGTGCACTTCTACTGTGGTGATATGTGGTTTATGTAATTCAAACACAACCATGTTTAATTTACACTAAGGGTTTTTCATACAAGGCTGAGACAAGTTTTGGATATGTTTCTCTGTACATCAATAACTTGCTTTAAACCCATTGATCCAATGTGTATGGCTATACCATGTAGCATTTTCTATTGTATATGGTTAAAACCATTTTTAAATTTTATTTTGTGTTTTAACAAGATCATTTAACTTTACTGCATGTGTTTAAAATAAAGTTTATCAAGTCCCTAGTCCCAGTGCTTTATTCAATTTATTTGAACTCTTAGAGATTACTTGAAGAGCAATTTGTTTATTGTTCCTAATTTAAAAAACAAAAGGTATTGCCAGTGGTCACAAACCCTGGATGCATGTATGCTGCCAACGTTTGGTTGCTTGTTCACTTAAACTCACCCTGACCGATGGTGTCAGAACACACATACATCACAATTTGCTTGCTTGTATTGTCTCTTTTTTTTTTTTTTTTTTTTTTGTAAATGTATTTTCAGGCGATATTTGTATTGGTGACCCTGGATCACAAAACTAGTCTTAAGTAGCACGAGCATTTGTTGTAATAGCCAAAAATACATTATAGATTATAGATCAAAATTATAGATTTTCTTTTATGCTAAAAATCATTAGGATATTAAGTAAAGCTCATATTCCATGATATTTTGTACATTTCCCTCCGTAAATGCATCCTGTATTTTTGTGAGTGGATGGCCTGCTACAGTGCCTCTGATTAACCACTATAAAGGTGATTTTCTTAGTATATGGATTTTTGCATCACATACCAGATTTTCAAATAGTAGTATTTAGTCTTATATCTCTTAATAAACCACACATCAATGGAAAGCTTATTTATTCAGCTTTCATATAATGTAAACATCTCAATTTCGTAAAAAAAAAATATTTTGAGACACCATGAATAGAAGTACAAAGATACTAAAAATTGGTATAGAAACAAAGTTAACGTGTGACAATGGGGCACCAAGTACATTATGGAGGTTAAACTGTGCCTTCATAAATTACTAATTATTAATGATAGATTTTGATTGCACAAGGTTAAGTATTACATAAATATTACTAAGGCCGAAATATATTAAAAATATGTATACAGCATTATTTTAATTATTTTGTGTGCGTCTGTAATGTCCCCCCAGCATGTGCGTGCGTGTGTATACTAGCCTACCTATCTAAGAGGGGACCCTTTTGGTCATGCTTCAGATCAAGTGAAAAACACAATTTATTTTAGCCAAGGGGGATGCGCGTGTGTGGTCATTTTCAGCAGCAACCCTGTAGGCTGAAGCAGAAACTGTAATGGCTTGCCCAGAGAGGCTCTGAGACTTATTTAAATGTTATTAAAGAGGCTGCTTGTGTGAGTATCAAGTTTTTTCATTAAATAAACATCTCACCAAGCAATAAATATACAGTTGAAGTTGAAAGTTTACATCCCCTTTGCAGAATCTGGAAAATGCTAACAATTTACAAAAAAAATCGAGGAAATTTAAAAATGAAGGTTTATTTTTAAATTAGTCCTGCTCTGAGCAGGTTTCTTCACAAAAGAAATGTTAACATAGTTCACAACAAAGAATAATAAGAGAATTTCAAAAAAAAAATAGCCTTGTACAAAAGTTGATTCTTAATACTGTACGATGTAACCTGAACATTCAATGACAGTTTATGTTTTTTATAGTTGTTTAAGGGTTTCTTGTTTGTCTTGAGTCATTAAACTGTCCATTGATCTTCAGAAAAATCATCCAGGTCCTACAAAATCTTTACTTTTTCAGCATTTCTGAATATTTGACTCCAGCAGTAACTGTATGATGTTGAGATTCATCTTTTTACATTGAGGACAATCAAGAGACTCACACACAACTATTACAATAGAAACATTCAGTGATGCCCATGAAGGCAACACGATTCATTTAAAGTCAGGTGGCTGTAAACCTCTGAAAATGATAACTGGTGTAAATTGTTTATATTTAATTTCCTGAAAAACATATATGTATTTTTTACAGCTTCTGAAGGACATTATTAAATAAAAAAATAAGATGTGTAAACAAAACAAAAACAATTATGTACGATTATCATTAATATTCCTGTAGCTAGTTGCAGTTTTGTAGAGAAGGCTTCCCTCTTTCAGCTCTACTATCTGGTCTGGGTATGGACTGCATCCTGCTCACTATCACCGGCAGAGAGCAAAATACTGCCCAACACTCTTTAAAGCAGTGTTTGTGGTTCCGGTTGATCTAACTAATGCAGCCTAAATCCCTTAGAGGTTTTTTATTATAGAAGTGGTGTGTATGCAAGGTTGAAAAGTCTGCCTGCCTCCCGCACAGTACTAGGAAGACTGTTCCAAAGTGCAGGCGCTAGATAGGAAAATGATCTACCGCCTGCACTTGATTTTAAAATTCTTGGTATTACCAACTGACCGAAGCCCTAAGAGTGTAGTGAGCTAGAAGGGCTGTAATGCAATAGAAGCTCACTCAGGTACTGAAGAGCTGAACCATGTAGGGCTTTATAGGTAAGCAGTAAGATTTTAAAGTTAATACGTTGCTTGATAGGTAACCAGTGCAATGCTGACAGAACTGGGCTAATATGCTCATACTTTTTTTGTTCGTGTAAGAACTCGAGCTGCTGCGTTTTGAACTAGCTGGAGTTTTTGTAATAATCTCACAGGACAGCCACCTAATAGTTGTTACAGAAATCTAGTCTTGACACCATGAATGCATGAAATAACTTTTTTGCATCTGATAGAGACAGCATATGACGTAGTTTGGATATATTCTTAAAGAGTACATTCCACGAGATCTGCCAAAGTTGTAAATCTGAAGAAGAACGAATAACAAAGTTATTAGCTTGTAAAAATGGGAGTCGACTCTGAATCACGCGAACGAGTTGTGACCCGTCGGAGTCTTTAACCTCTGTGTAGCTACGTCTCTAGAAATAGTCCCCACCTGCTAGACTAGACCATCTGACCAATCACATCAGACTACGCTAGCGGAAAGGCGGGGATTAGACCGATGAATCGCGTAGGGAATCATTTGAGAGTCAGTCAAGAAGTAAGGTAATAAAAACGGCTTATAATTGTGTTTTAACACCATGTATGTACATAAACCTGTTGTCGGTCTCTCCATAATCCAAAGTAGACCCTTAAAAATCAGAAGCTATTTACTCTGTAAGGTGGAAAAATGCAGTTTTACAGGTGTTGGCGACATGGCTTTCAAATGTCAGATTACAATCAAATAAAACAGCCAGATTCCTTGCTGATGACGAGGGTTAAGCCCTTTTTTTGATAAGGGGCTTAATAACAGCCATCTTATATGCTTTAGAGACATGCCCTAAAGACCGAGATGAGTTAATAGTATAAAGGATCTATAATTTCAGGGACCATCTCTTTCAGTAAACTAGCAGGTAGAGGATCTAGCATGCATGTTGTTGATTTAGAGGATCTAATAATTTTAGACAATTCATTCTTACCTATAATAGAAAATAATTGCATTTGCTCTTTAGGTGAGCTGTAAATTGTTGTCTGATCTGGTTGTGCAGCCTCAGGTTGCATAGTTGTAATTTTTCCCCTAATATTATTATTTTATTTGTAAAGCAATTCACAAATTCATCACTACTATGTTGATGTCCAATATTTGAAGATGCAGATTTATTTTTTGTTAAATTAGCCACTGTGTTAAGTAAAAGCCTAGGGTTGTGCTGGTTTTGTTCTATTAGTGATAAAAAGTAGGAATATCTGGAAGCTTTTAAGGATTTTTTGTATGCTGAAACACTATCCTTCCAAGCGAAGCAAAATACCTCTAATTTTGTTTTCTTAAATCCATTTTCCGGGCAGCTCTCTTTAGAGCGTGCATGTGCACATTGTACCATGGCCACCAGCGTGGACATCGTCCAACCCAGGGCATGCACTGTTGCCTTCGTCGCCAGTAGCACGAGATCTGTGGCGGTGCGGAGCTCCTGCATGTGGGCTGGGTCAGTCTTCTCATCGTCCAGATCTCGCAACGCCTTGGCTTGATGGATCTGCAGGATCGACATGGCATAGAGGGTGGAGGATCTGCAGGATCGACATGGCATAGAGGGTGGAGGCAGCCTGACCTGCCGCAGTGTAAGGGGTCGAACATGAGGGTCGAAGAGAGCTAATACGCATTGGAAGAAAGACTTTGTAGTATATGCAGGTACATGCAATACTTATGTCTGTGTTTCTTGGTGCTGTATCATTAATTGTTGCCATATATGTTGCCATATATATACATATATGGGAGTTGTTATGTTTGGTGTTGCACGAAGTTCAAGCGGTGTTATTAGTAAAAAGAAAGCTAACAGTCACTGTTCTCTCAGTTTATGTTTTCTATTATTATACTCATGTAACAACAAAAAAGACAGACTTGGTTTATCCTTCCAGGTGGCAGCTGTCTGCAGGCAAAGATGTGCCGCCACTGCACGTTGTCGACATATGCTTCCCCACCATCATGGAAAGTAACAGCACCCAAGCTGGTAAGACCGGAAGGTGCCGAGAGCGGCATATCATGTCTTCGTCAGCCCCTCATGCACTTCCGGGAAGAACGGCACTGGGGCGGGGTGCGTACGCCTCGACTCAAAGAACCATGGATCCAGCCATGAGCGTTTCGGGCGTGCGGTGCACTGCAGCCCGATGCTCGCAGCCACCTGGGTAAGCATGGCTGTCATCTCTGCATCAGTTTCCTCTTGGGCTTGACCGGCCGAAGACGGGAGCTCCAAGGGGTTTTCTGCGTTTGATAAGAGAAGGTAACTGTTTGATGCAGTGACAGAGATCACATCATCAACCCCTTGCGAGTCTGTCCACTATGGGACAGTCTAGCGCCGCCCATCGGGGACGAGGTCGATGCACGTTTCAGGACATGAATGGTCCACGGAGCCGGAGCAACATCCATGGGAGTCTCTGCATCACCCCCGCCGCTGGCCGAAGCGGGCGACCTCGCCGAAGCGGCAGTCAAATTCGCTCGGGAAGCAGACGCTTCCACGCACAAAAAGAACGCCGCCAGCCTTGACCACGACATCTCATCCGACATGCTCATGCAAGCAGAACATGCCGGGTCGACAAACGCTGCCTCCGCATGTTGGAAGCCCAAACACTCAATGCAGGTGTTGTGCTCGTCTGACACGGGGATGGCACTGTTGCACCCAAGAACACAGCGGCGAGCCATGTCCGTAGACAGTGCACGCTGTGAAAAAGAATGGAATTTGCTCCTTTAGAGGTCCGTGACTTGCTGCTGAAACACACAGGGGAACTTTGTGAAAGTTGGCGGTTGGCCCCGTTGCTCGCGTCCAAAACCCGGCAGTCATAGAGGAAATGTATCGCTCGGAGAAATAAAGCTCGACATCTAAGTATCGCAGGTTCCGAAGAACAGAAAGATAAGTGAATAGGCAATGCCATCTTCCTTTCATACCCATATGCACGGGCGGAGACTGGCGTGTTGGAAATGTTCATTGGTGTTTTGAAATTCCTCTCGGAGATGATAGGTTCTCAAATTCAAACCCTAGTCTTTCTTTTAACACAACATTGAGAGACAGACAGAGAGGGAAATAGGGATAGCCAAGGCATTAGCACTTTATTTTTGTAGTGCCTCACTGCCAAAGGGACTTCCCAATTCCTTTTGACCTGGTCTCTTGAGGCCAACGTCAAAGGACCAGAGCCATGCCTGGCTCTAGTGCGTCTGGATTTAGGTTGGTTCTTCTCTAAAGTATTGATAATCTCAACAAGACATTTACGGCTCCCTCCGAGCTTCAAAGCGAGCAGATGAGGTGTGAAAGGTGTCTCTAACAGAGCGACTTGAGACCTGCGGTTGACCCAGAAGAACATTAGTGAAAAAGTTGAACAAAGACTTTCTCCTTAATGTATTCCCTAAACAGTCCTTGTCTGATAAATATGTTTTATATAGTATTTTGTATGTGTTGGCTCTCTTGCCATTTTAAATCACCTGTAACCAGTAAGAATGACAGCTTTCATTTTAGGTCCTGTTTGCAGTCATACATCCGAACGAATTGCAACTTAATGTTTCTCAAACTTATTTGGTTCCGGAATTCTCTACTCTTCCTTTCCTCTTTGTTCAGGAATGTTGCGTGACCATAAATACACTTCATACTCTTTGTACAATAATTTGGACTGATACTTGGTAAATTTGCTAGGAAGCCATAATGATGCAAATTAGCTGTTGAGTGGACAAAGAACCCCTACCCTGCTCAACTCTGATTGAAGTTAAACTCTAATTGAAGTTAAAGATCGACTACGCTCCCAGGAAACGGACTTCTTCATCCTTCCTCACCTGAACTCCAACTTGAAACTCCATACTGCAGTAGAACAAGCTTTCTGAAACCATTGAAAACTTAGGCTACCATCTCCACGCGCCTATGGACAGTGTTCAGCACAAGAGCTCGCAAGTATCCGCTATAGCTGCATTAAGTCCGTGCCTCTTTGTTAAAGATTTAACTGCTAGGTTGCCATGCTCGCTCTCCCTCTCTGAGTGCATGCTGGGAGTGAGTGGGCGGAGTTGGCATGTGTGAGTTGGTGTGAGTTCGACAGTATGAGTGACTTTTTTTTCTTTCTTTTGTGGCTTTGCTGTTGAATAAATACAGTAGAAAAGTTGTGGGAGTTTGTGAGAAGCGTCGTCGGTCAGTGTGCGCTGATCGCTATGGCGGCGGCATCTCATCAAACGAGTCTAGAGTCTAACGCGCAGCATGGCGTTAAAATCATGCCCGCAGAGAAATGCTCTGTGGAGGATTGTGTCATTGCTGCTGCGGCTGTTGTTGGACATGACTGCATTCTGTCTGCGTCCAGAATGAATAGTACAATAGTAATCTTTTTTGAAAATGTTGAAAAGGTTAATGAAATTGTAGAGACTGGGAATGTTGTGAATGATTTCTTTACGCCAGTACCGCCCTTAGTACTTCCAGTGAAAAGATTAGTATTGTCAAATGTTCCGCCATTTATTAAAGATGGCATTATAGAGAAAGAGTTACCGAGACACGGGAAGATTGTCTCAGGAATTTAAAAAATTTCACTTGGATGCAAAGCGCCACAATTAAAACATGTTGTGTCTTTTAGGAGACAGGTGCACATGATTTTAATCAGTCAGAATGCAGAGTTGAACCTAGCCATGAAGTTTAAGATTGACAAATTTGATTATAAAAAAATATGGCGCCGGTGTGCATGGCGTGCCATCTGTCGCTCCCAGTGCTCCTCGCACTTTTTATGTCTCTAATGTCTTTAATGGCACCAATCTGCGCATCTATCCTGGTTTATGATCGCCAGATGCTTTTGGATATCAGAAAACATCTTATGGATACTCACTTGTCGGACTTCGCACGCTCTGTTCATCAATCGCGGGTGCATCCTACGAACCCTGTCTGGGATGTCCCAGAGTACCTGGGTCGGTGGCCTATTGACGTGACTCGGAGAAAACGCCGGAGGAGACGAGGGAAACGTGGAGGAACTGCCACTAGACTCAAAGCAGCCTGGCTTAGTGGAAATTTTCCTCTTTCTGCTGCCCAGGAGAGGAATCGGGGCTGTGGCCGATTTAGTATTTGGCTCCCGCTGGACTTATCCTCTCGCTGTCTTCGCCCTATCCTATGCCTTGATGCCCAGGTGTGAAGTGCGGATAGCGGCCGCTCGGCCGCCTGGCAGCGGCTGGATTTACCGGCTCCCGGTCTGCGGATCATCGACTCGATCTCTCCTTCATCCTCGACTCCCCGGCTTCTTCTCCGGTCTGGGCAAGGCGCTCGGCCTTGTCGTGGTGTTGACTATACGAACCTGTCACCTTTACAGCGTGAGTCGAATTGCAATGCTGCCGCGTCTTCAAGCCCTCTATCTGCCGCGCTATTGAATGCGCGCTCTGTGAACAACAAAGCATTGCTTCTGTCGGATTTTATTATGGACAATAATAATGGAAACCTGGCATAAACAGGACAATGGTATGCTTTTTAACCAGCTGTCACCCGTGGGCTTTAGAATTTTTGATGTCTCACGTTCTACTGGTAGAGGTGGTGGAATTATAGTGGTTTATAGGCTGCAATACAATATATACCCGGTACCAGTACCACTTTTTAAAACTTTTGAATGTTTGGTTTTAAGCGTAGCAGCTCAAAGTGCAGCCCCTCGTGCTGCTATGGTGACTATTTATAGACCTCCAAAACCAAATGGGCTCTTTTTGTCTGAATTTGCTGACCTTTTGTCCATATTGTCAGCCAAATTTATGAGTATTCTGATTTTGGGCGATTTTAATATACATGTAGATCAGAACACCTGTGCTATGTCAAAGGATTTTTTATCTCTTTTGGACTGTTTTAATCTATTACAGTTTATAAATGTTCCCACTCACTGTAAAGGTCATACACTGGATTTGGTCATTGCAAATGATTCATTTCTCTTTAACTTTTCAACTGTGGATGTAGGTTTCTCAGACCATTCAGCGATCTTCTTTGATGTTGAGATTGCTCATATTTGTCGAGAGCCCATACGTATTTTTACATTCCGTAAATGGCAGTCAATTGATTGTGCTACTTATGCAAATTCGATTCTCTCCACCTCAAATTATGTGTCCTCGGCTTCACTCGAGGATAAAATTTCTTCATTAAACAATGCTCTCTCAGCCAACTTAGATGCTTTTGCCCCCCTAAAAACACGTCATGTTTCATTTGTTTGGTCGGCCCCCTGGTATAACGAGGAGTTGCGTTCACAGAAGGCTGCGTGTCGTAAACTCGAACGAAAGTGGCGTTGAAATGTGTTTTATCAAACTTGGAGAGACTGCTTGGCACATTATAGAATGGCTATTGATACTGCAAGATCTACATTCTACTCAGGTATTATTGAAAACAATCAAAATAACCCTAGAAAGCTTTTCCATACAATTAACAGCTTACTCAATGTAGCTGCTTCTAGCTCTTTGACTGCATCTGTTCAGTTATGTAATGAGTTTCTCCAGTTTTTCAATGACAAAATTGTTGATGTCCGTAAACATGTACATAGCTCTTCTGGGTCTGCCAGTTCTACAGTGAATTCATGTACCTTTTCTGGTACTCTATTTTCAAAATTTACCGCAATTCAATTTGAGTCACTCTGTAAGCAGGTCTCTGGTATGAAAGTGGCCACTTGCATGCTTGACCCTCTGCCCTGTAGTCTTTTTAAATCATGCTTTGAGTATTTACGTCCCTCAGTGCTTGCTATAATAAATGACTCTTTGTCAACTGGTGCTGTGCCTGCAGCACTTAAAACTGTGGCTGTCACTCCCATTTTAAAGAAGCAAAGCACTGATATGAAAAATTTTTCTAACTATCGCCCAATCTCGAATCTACCTTTTTTGTCGAAAATCTTAGAGGGTGTAGTCGCAGCCCAACTGAACAACCATTTAATTGATAATAATCTATTTGAGCCCCTTCAATCTGGGTTTCGAAAACTGCACAGCACAGAGACTGCTTTGGTTAAAGTCACCAATGACCTGCTTACAGCCGCTGATTCTGGCTCTCTGTCCCTACTCATTCTTTTGGATCTTAGCTCAGCCTTTGATACCATTGACCATGCATTGCTACTTAATCGCCTTGAATCTGTTTTTGGCTTGTCAGAGACAGTTCTTGACTGGTTCAGGTCTTATCTTACCGACCGCAGGCAATTTGTATATATGGGTGGCTTTACATCTAAGGTCGGTTCCATATACACTGGTGTCCCACAAGGGTCAGTATTGGGTCCCTTACTTTTCAGCATATATATATTTCCATCTCTTAACCTTAATTACCATTTTTATGCTGACGACACACAGATTTATATTCACTCTAGACCAGGTCAACATGTTGACGCTGTGCATCTATCTAATTCTGTCTCGGTAATCAAAAACTGGATGTCTGATCATTTTCTGTCTTTAAATAGCGCTAAAACAGAAGTTATGCTCATCGGCTCTCCCCATCAGCTACGTATGGCTGGGCCCTACAACTTTATCTATTGATGGTGCTGCGTTGGAGTTTCAGAGCAAACTAAAAAATCTTGGAAGTAATTTTTGATGCTTCGTTGTCATTTGAGCCTTTCATTCAGAATACTGTTAAGACATCATTTTTCCATCTAAGAAATATAGCTCGCTTGCGTCCTATGTTGTCCTTTCCAGTTGCTGAGAGGTTGATAAACTCCTTTGTTTTCTCACGCATTGACTATTGTAATGGTCTCCTTGCTGGAGTATCTAAAGCCTCAATTAACAAATTGCAATATGTACAAAACTCGGCTGCTAGAATTTTGTCTGGTGCCAGGTCTGGCGACCATATTTCTCCTGTTTTAGAGTCTCTACACTGGCTCCCTGTCAGATACCGTATTGATTTTAAAATACTTATGTTAACATTTAAGGCATTACATGACCTGGCTCCTCAGTACCTGTCTGATCTGTTACTGCCATACACACCATGTCGAAATCTGCACTCTTCTCAAAGTGGTCTTTTAGTGGTTCCCAAGACACGGCTTCGCTCTATGGGTGACAGGGCATTCTCTTCTTATGCTCCTAAGGTTTGGAACTCTCTACCAGCGGACATCAGGGAGGCAAACTCACTTGCGACTTTTAAATCTCTTCTTAAAACATTTTATTTTAGGATCGCTTATACTTGATTTGACTTTTATTTTCTTCTCTTGTATTGTATTGTTGTAATAAGTGTTGTTATTTTGTTGTTTTACCTGATGTGATGTTTTGTTGTTAAGCGCTTTGAGAAAGCAACTTTTAATGGCGCTATATAAAATAAATGCATTATTATTATTATTATTATTATTATTATTATGTTATTTTTGCCACCTCCGAGACTATGAAGTGTTTTGGTTGCGGGCGAGAAAAAGAATACCGAAATAATACCCCGAAAAGAATACCGCTCAAACTAGTGAAATGGAAGAAGGAGATAGTAATGTAGATCAACCGCAAGTAATTGACAAGATAGTGTGTGAAGATAAAACTGAAAGCAGTGATGGAAATAATAAAAAGGAAAAAAGTGGTGGAAATAACAAAACTGAGAGTGTGATTACAGATGAAAATAATGACAAGGTTGTTGAACAGGCTTTATTGGAAGATGATGTGGATTCGGGTATGGTAGAAGATAATAGTGTGTTTAAAACTCCGACCTTAAAGAGAAAAACTAAAGACGGGAAAAAATAAAAGGGCCAGCAAAAAAGCTGTTGGGAAGGTTGTTGATGATGTAAAAGAGGTGGACTCAGAGCTAAGCAATGTTGACGAGTCTGCTGCAAACAGTGAGTGTGAATCATCAGATTCTGGATTTAGACACTGGTCTCATTTCTTTGGATCAGGAAAAGGCTTTTGACCGGGTTGAGCACTGCTATCTCTGGCGTACGCTAGAGGAGTTTGGTTTCAGCTCTGGTTTTATTGCTATGATTAGGGTTCTGTACCAGGCTGTTTGAGTGTGTATTTACGATTAATGGCAGCTTGAGCTTTCCATTTAAAATTCACAGAGCTATTAGACAAGGTTGTGCTTTATCTGGAATGTTGTATGCTCTTGCCATTGAACCTTTATTGGTTAAGATAAGAAAAGGTTGGACCATACTCTGCTCTGAAGCAAATTTTCAGTTGTCTGCATACGCAGACGACATTATTGTTTTGGTTGATGGTCAAATGATGTTGTTTTAAAAAAAAAAGAAAATCAATGATTTTGGTATCATTTCCTCTGCCTAGGTCAACTGGTCAAAGAGTGAAGCAATAGCATGTGGTAAATGGCCTCAATGTCTTCCCGAGTTACCAGGGGGCTTGTCATGGAAAAGAGATGGGTTAAAGTATCTAGGGGTATATGTTGGTGATGATGCTATGATAAGTAAAAACTGGGAAGGGGTTTTGGAAAAAGTTGAAGGGCAACTGAAAAAGTGGCTTTTGCTTTTGAGCAAAATGCTCAAAGCAAAGTTTTGTATAAATGTTTTGTAAAAACCTTGAATAAAGCTACTTTGAAAGAACGCAATGACACAGTGTGGAGAAAGAGATTGGGATTAAATGATGAGGTCAAACCTGTTTGGAGGGTTTTATACAAACCACCACTAGAGAAACGCTCAGGTGATATGCAATGGAGAGTTTTACACGGCGCAGTTGCTGTAAATGCATTTGTGAGTATTATTAATCCTACTGTGTCAAGTGATTGTCCTTTTTGTACATCGAGGGAGACAATTTTTCACTGTTTTTTTAGAGTGTTTGAGGTTGCATGATTTGTTTTCTTTTCTTTATATACTGTTTATGAACTTAGGCGAAATTTTCTCTTCTGAAGTGTTTATTCTTGGTCCTAAATATATTAAGAATAAGAATAGTAAACACGTAGTGCAACATAGTGCAAAAGTACACAATAGTGGTGAATAACTGTCATGGTTCTGCCCTTCATGTCTAGTAAATTCCTGGAGCCTTGTGGGCAGGGCCATGACAGTGCCATGTCTCCGTGTTTATGTTACTCGTGGAAGCGCGTGGCCTGGGCGTGATGCGCCGGTGTCACGCGCTCTCCGGTCTTGCGTCATGACCACGCCCCCCGGATACTTCCGCAATCCTGCCCTCCTTGTTTATGTCTAGTTTTCATGATCTGGTGGGCAGGATTGCGTCAGTATCTTGTCTTTGTGTTTACGTTCTGTGGGGAGACACGCGGCTCGGGCGCTTCCGCCTTTTGCCGCGTGTTTTCATGTCGCGCGTCTTAGCCCCGCCCCCCTTGTTCTCCCGTAATCGATCCATCTGTGTTTCATGACTCACACCTGCACCCTGTGTAATTATCCCTTGTTAGTGTCCCTATTTAAACCCCTTGTGTTCATTGTCTTGTGCGGGTTTGTTTTGCAAGGTCTGTTTTGTCTAGTCTAGTCTAGTCTAGTCTAGTCTAGTCTAGTCTAGTCTAGTCTAGTCTAGTTTAGTCGTCCTCGTGTTATCACCTTCCTTGTCTATATTTGTTTCAGTTTTGCCCCCCCCCCCCGAGGGTTGTCTTTGTTTTTATAGTCTTTGCTTGTTTTTTGAGTTATTGTCTTTGATCTTGTTTTTCCCCACATTGGGTCTTTTATTTTGATTTTTGTTTTTTGTTGAATAAAAGTCTCTGTTACCCCCGTACCCTTCGTTGTCCTGCCTGCAATTGGGTTCTCAAGCCTCATCATGACAAATAACACCAAGCAAAGGGGAGGGGAATAAAAACTGGAGTTAAATAATAATAATACACTATGTAAAGAAGTAAAAAATAAAAAGAAATATATGTACAGACAAGAAATTACATTTAATTGTTTAAATGAATGTGCAGTTATTTACAAGTTTATCGTACCTGTTGTTTACAGTTCTAGGTGCATATGTACAATGTGCAAATGTGCAATAAATGGACAGTGTATAGTTGTGAGCTTTTAATTGTTTAGGCTGGATTTAGCCTGCGGGAAAAAACTGTTCTTGTGTCTGGCTGTTCTGGTGGTCAGTGCTCTGTAGCGCCATCCAGAGGGCAACAGGTCAAATAAGGAGTAAGCTGGGTGTGTGGGGTCCAAAGTGATTTTCTTGGCTCTTTTTCTCATTCTGGAGGTGTAAAGATCTTGGAGGTTGGGCAGGGGGGCACCAATAATCCTCTCAGCAGTCCTTACTGTCCGTTGTAGTCTCCTGATGTCTGATTTGGTAGCTGAACCAAACCAGACAGTTATGGATGCACACAGGACAGACTCGATGATGGCCGAGTAGAATTGTTTGAGCAGCTCCTGTGGCAGGTTGAATTTCCTCAGCTGGCAAAGGAAGTACAACCTCTGCTGGGCTTTTTTAGCAATGGAGTCTATGTGAATGTCCCACTTCAGGTCCTGAGAGATGGTGGTGCCCAGGAACCTGAATGACTCCACAGCTGTCACAGTGCTGTTCATGATGGTGAGTGGGGGGAGTGTAGGGGGGTTTCTCCTGAAGTCCACAATCATCTCCACTGTTTTGAGCATGTTGAGCTTCAGGTTGTCGTGACTGCACCAGACAGACAGCTCTGTAACCTCCTGTCTGTAAGCAGACTCGTCTCCATTGTGGATGAGACTGATGATGGTAGTATCATCTGCAAATTTAAGGAGCTTGACAGAGGGGTCTTTTGCAGTACAGTCATTTGTATACAAGGAGAAGAGTAGTGGGGAGAGCACACATCCCTGAGGAGCACCAGTGCTTACCGTGAGAGTCCTGGATGTGAGTTTACCCAGCCTCACTAGCTGCTGCCTATCTGTCAGGAAGTTGGTAATCCATTGACAGATTGGGGTGGGCACGGAAAGCTGGGACAGTTTGTGTGAGAGAAGGTCAGGCATGATGGTATTAAAGTATTATTCCACAAATAAAATCCTTGCATATTTCCCAGGTCTATCGAGATGTTGCAGAACATGATGCAGCCCCATGTTGACTGCATCATCCACAGACCTGTTTGCTCTGTAGGCAAACTGAAGGGGATCCAGCAAGGGACCAGTGATGTCCTTCAGGTAGGCCAAGACCAGTCTCTCAAATGACTTCATGACTACAGATGTGAGAGCAACAGGTCTGTAGTCGTTAAGTCCAGTGATTTTGGGTTTTATGGGGACCAAAATGATAGTGAAGCATTTGAAGCAGAATGGAACTTCACACAGCTCCAGAGATCTGTTAAAGATCTGTGTAAAGATGGGGGCCAGTTGGTCAGCGCAGACTTTTAAGCAGGCAGGTGAGACACCGTCTGGGCCTGAGGCTTTTTTAGTCTTCTGCTTCTTGAAGACCCTGTTCACATCCTCTACATGTACCTTAAGTGCAGGTAGAATGGTGGGGGAGGCAGGAGGGGGAGTTGGCGGGGGGGTGAATGGAGATGTGAAGTGCAGATCAGGGCGGGTGTGGGGTGTGAGTCTGTTCTTTTCAAATCGGCAGTAGAACACATTCAGATTGTCAGCCAGTTGTTGATTCTCCACAGGCCGTGGGGGTGCTGTCTTGTACTTGGTGATGTTCTTTAGACCAGTCCATACTGATGCCGGGTCGTTGGCCGAAAACTCCAGCTTATCAGAGTAGTGTTTTTTAGCCACTCTGATCTCCTTAGTTAGTCTGTTCCTGGCCTGGTTGTACAAGACTTTATCCCCACCTCTGTGAGCATCCTCTTTGGTGTGACAAAGCTGTTTCCCAGTAAACCATGGTTTATCATTATTGAATGACAGGAATGACTTGGTAGGAATGCACATATCCTCACAGAAACTGATATATGAAGTCACAGTCTCTGTGAGCTCGTCCAGATCGGTGGCTGCAGCTTCAAAAACACTCCAATCAGTGCAGTCAAAGCAGGCTTGTAAGGCCCGCTCTGCTTCATTAGTCCATCTTTTTACTGTCCTTATTACAGGTTTAGCTGTTTTCAGTTTCTGCCTGTAGGTTGGGATGAGATGAACTAGACAGTGATCAGAGAGCCCCAAAGCTGCACGTGGGACAGAGTGATATGCATCCTTTATAGTAGTGTAACAGTGGTCCAATGTATTACTGTCTCTGGTAGGACATGTAATGTGCTGTCTGTATTTTGGCAGTTCACGAGAGAGATTTGCTTTGTTAAAATCTCCAAGAATGATTAAAACCGTGTCTGGGTACTTTTGCTCAATTTCTGTTATTTGTTCAGCCAGTTGTTGAAGCGCAGTGCTCACGCACGCATCTGGAGGAATGTAAACATTTGCGAGGATGAAAGAGGAAAACTCCCGCGGTGAGTAGAAAGGTTTACAATCTATGAAGAGTACCTCTAAGTTAGGGCAACAAACCGTTTTCAGCATTGTTACATCTGAACACCAACTTTCGTTAATGTAGAAACACAGTCCACCGCCTCTCTTTTTCTCTGTTAACTCCGCGATGCGGTCCGCCCTGAACAGCTGGAAGCCCAGCAGGTAAAGCGCGTTGTCCGGAATGGCTTCACTTAGCCAGGTTTCAGTGAAGCACAGTGCAGCAGAGTTTGAAAAATCCTTGTTGATGCGGGTGAGGAGAAGTAGTTAATCCGTTTTGTTAGGAAGGGAATGGACATTCGCGGGATGAATGCTAGGAAGCGCAGTTCGAAAGCCGCGTTTGCGCAGCTTGGCCAGCGCGCTTCCCTCTTTTGCGTCTGAACAGCAGCATTTGAACATTTGAACAGCAGCGCTGTGCCTCCGACTAGAATGTCCAACAAAACATCCGAATAATCAAAAACCGGAAAAATATTCATAGGGGTGTGTTGTTTAATGTTAAGGAGTTCGTCTCTTGTAAAACTTATCCAAGAAGAGTGACAGAACAAACAAACAAACACAGCAGAAGAATTGCGGAGCTCAGCCGTGGCTGCCATTCGCGGCGCCATCTTGGATATTAGGGCTCAAAGGAAAAAAAGTAAGTTGTTGAACTTTGTGATTGGGCAGGCTAAACTTGCTATTTACTTAACAAGGAAAAATAAAATGGAGGGTGGAACTGGACAGGATGTGACTATTGTCTTTAAAAAGCTGGTAAAAGCAAAAGTTGTGATTGATTTTAAGTTTTATGAAATGATGAACAATTTGGAGGAATTTTCACATGTATGGTGCTACAATGATGCCATTTGTACGATTGTAGAAGGAATGTTGGTTTTTACTATCTTGTTGCAATAAGCTGTTTTTTCTCTTTTTTCTTTTCTCAAGAGACCCTTTTTGTTGGGTGATGTGTATTGTTGATTGTTAATTTCATAAAGTGTGATTAAAGTACGTGTGAAAACTCTCTCTCTCTCTCTCTCTCTCTCTCTCTCTCTCGTGCACATGCGTGAGCGTTTGTTGAGTGAGTGGCGTGCGTGGGGAGTGTGGAGGAATGTACTTTGGCTGTGGGGGATGTAGTCGGTCATGAATGTGTGTTAGCGGCATCCAAAATTAATAATGCTATCGTCATTTTTTTTAGTAGTGTGGAGAAAGCCAACGAGGTGGTGGGGAGAGGTGTAGTGGTTCGGGGTTTGTTTACTCCGGTTTACCCTCTCTCCACTCCCGCTAAAAAAGTGATCATTTCAAATATCCCTCCCTTTATTAAAGACGAGATGTTGGTTAAAGAGCTTTCGTGTTTCGGTAGATTGATTGCGCCAGTGAAAAACATGAATAGATTTAGTAAATCAGACCTGATTAAGCATGTAGTGTCATTCAGACGATTTACTTTCATGATTTTGGATGGCAATATAACTGAACTTGATCTAAATATGAAGTTTAGAGTGGATGGGTTTGACTACACCGTATTTGTTACTATGGATATTCTGAAATGTTTTGGGTGTGGAAAATCTGGGCATCTGATTCGCGGATGCCCTGAGAATAAAGCTCCTAACACTAGATGTTAATGGAAATGAGACTGTAGTGGAAGCTGAAAATGAGGAAATTGTTGACACTGAAAATTCAATAAACAATGACCCAGCCCGTAGCACATCTGATCAGGGAGTTGATGATGCAATAGATGATAAGAGGAAGTCAAATCTCTCTAGTGAGGAATTAAACTTGATTAAAATCGATGCTGTACCAAGTGAAATCATCAATGATAATGTGAATAAAAGTGGTGGTGCTGAGAGTGAAGAGCTGATTGATGCACAGGCAAATTTGAGTCAATGTTCTGATATGGAGTCAGTGGTTGAATGTATGAACCATGATGAAAGTTTTTTAATGGATATGGATAAGGCTGTGTTTAAAGCACCTCTAAAGAGGAAAAAGAGTAAGAAGGGCCTTGTTTTAAAACAAGCAAAGAAAGTGGACAAAGGGCAAGAGGAAAATAACTTTGGTACTGATGATGGAAGTGAGAGTGATTGCTCTGACTCTAGTTCTTCTGTTTGTTGGCAAACAAATTGGATATGTGGTGACTATGGTGCTGCTGAAATTAAGAATTTCTTAAAATTGACAAAGAATGTAAGAGGTGTACAAATCAGTAAATATTTTCAAGATTTCAGATGACTTGTTGAAAGTATAAAAAGTTTGATGTTTGAAGGTCGATTTAGTGATCAAGAAGTCTATCGGTTAAGGAAAATTGTTACAAAAATTCAAACTCAGTTAAGTAATGATGAAGATATGGTTTAATTTTATTTTTTTGGGTGCCTTTTTCTTTGTACTGTGGTCTCCTCTTTTATTCTTAAAATGACTGACATTCGCATTGCTTCATTAAATGTGAATGGAGCTAGGGACCACAAAAAAAGAGCAGAGTTGTATGAAGTAATGAAACAAAATAAAATAGATGTTTTTTTGTTCAAGAAACGCACAGCGATGAAAATAACGCTATTGAGTGGGCTAAGGACCATAGTGGCCTTTCTTTTTTAAGCCACAATACTACATTAAGTGGGGGAGTTGCTATTTTGCTAAATAGAAATTTCACTCCATCGTTTGGGGTAGAAGAAATTGTTAAAGGAAGATTGTTAAAGATTAAAGATATTTGTGTATATGTACCAACTTTGCAAATAGATAGAATGCTTTTTTAGATTGTTTAAGTACAGAAATAGAAAAATGTAATAGTGATGATTTTTTAATTTTGGGAAGGGAATTTCAATTGTGTGGGAAAAAATATAGACAGGAATTATGTAGAACCACATATGACTTCACGTAAGAAAATTAAACAAATGATAGAATCAAATGAGCTTTGTGATGTTTGGAGAAGTTTTAATGAGAATGTAAAGCAATATACTTGGTTACATCTTCGTGATAATCTGTTGTCATTGGCAAGGTTGGATAGGTTTTATTGTTTTAGGCACCATTTTAGTTTTTTTAAAAACAGCTCTATTTTTCCAGTGGGGTTCACAGTTTAGTTATGTGTACTCTGACTTTAAGTTCTGTGAAATTACAGAGTGCATATTGGCACTACAATACAACATTGTTGAATGATTTACAATTCAAAGAAGTTTTTGAATTTTATTGGAAAACATTTAGAGATGAAAAAGACCAATATAATTCTTTGCAAGAATGGTGGGATGTTGGGAAAGTGCAAATACAACAATTATGTAAACAATATACTCGAAATGTCACAAGAGTATTGACTGAAACAATAAAAAATTTGGGAAATGATATTTTAAAAGTACAAGAGTCAATACAGACAACTGGAAATCAAGACCATATAGAGTTTCTTTATTCAAAAAGAATTTCTTTATCTGATTTGTTAGATTTTTTTGGCTTAGAAAAAAAATGGTCAAAAACGTTATATTCAAAATTTGCGTTCAGAGACTGGAGTTATGTTATCAGACCCTTTCGAAATTCGTGAAAGAGCATTTATCTTTTATAAATATCTTTATAGTTGTGAGTACAAAGAAGACCAGTTAGTTTTTTTCGAAGGATTGCCAAAAGTCTTTAAAATGGCCAATGTGGAACTATGTAAAGGTGTCACAGTAATAGAACTGTATGGGGCTCTCCAGAGTATGGAGAATGGAAAGGTGCCGGGGATTGATGGTATCCCTTTTGAGTTCTACAGCTTTTTGGGGTATTATTGGGGAGGATTTGCAGGCAGTTCTCAGTGATAGTTTAGCTGGAGGGTTACTACCGCTGAGTAGCCGGAGAGCGGTCCTCACCCTTTTACCCAAGAAAGGAGACTTGAGTGACATTAGAAACTGGAGGCCTGTGTCATTGTTGTGCTCAGACTATACAATTATTTCTAAGGTATTAGCAATTCGATTAAGTAAAGTTTTGGAGGACATCATCCATTCTGATCCATGCTATTGTGTGCCTGGTAAATCAATATTTGATCATTTTTTTAAATTTAGGATTTAATAGAGTATTCGTGTCATGGTTTATCAGGGACAGAACCCATGCGCAGGCAGCAGGTGGCAGTGACACAAAACTTTAATAAAAGACAAAACAAAAACCCACGATGGGGAGAACAGAACAAAAAAAAACAAGAACTAAAACACACTGAAGAAACTATAAAACTAAAACATCCTATGAGGGGGCAAAAACAGGAAACCAAAAAACTAGAACACTTAACACGGGAGCGAGCTAACAGGAACAGGCAGGACAGGACTTCAATACGGCAAATGGCACAAAGCACAAATATTTACAACAATTTACAAACGCACGAGCACAGGACAATGAACACTAGGGCTTTAAATAGGGACACTAACAAGGGATAATTACACAGGGTGCAGGTGTGAGTCATGAAACACAGATGGATTGATTACGGGAGAACAAGGGGGGCTGGGCTAAGACGCGTGACATGAAAACACGCGGCAAAAGGCGGAAGCGCCCGAGCCGCGTGTCTCCCCACAGAACGTAAACACAAAGACAAGATACTGACGCAATCCTGCCCACCAGATCATGAAAACTAGACATAAACAAGGAGGGAAGGATTGCGGAAGTATCCGGGGGGCGTGGTCAAGACGTAAGACCGGAGAGCGCGTGACACCGGCGCACCACGCCCAGGCCACGCGCTTCCACGAGTAAAAAACACGGAGACATGGCACTGTCATGGCCCCGCCCACAAGGCTCTAGGAATGAAGGCATGAAGGGCAGAACCATGACAATTCGAAGATGAGTGGTTTGAACTTTGGCCTGATTTCCATTGATCAGGAGAAGGCTTTTGATCACGTTGAGTTTGGCTACTTGTGGGAAACTCTAGATGCTTTTGGTTTTAACTCAGACTTTATAAAGTATATTAAAGTCTTATATAGTGACATTGAGAGTCTATTGAAAATGAATGGTGGCTTATGTGCTCCTTTTAAAGCAAAACGTGGGGTTCATTGTTCATGTTCATTGTCTGGTATGCTATATAGTGTTGCAATAGAACCACTTTTACATAGATTAAGAACTGTTTTAGAAGGTGTTTCATTGAAAGGCTGTGATGGTATTTTTAAATTATCAGCCTATGCTGATGATATTGTTGTTTTAATTGACAGACAAACTGATGTGGATTTTTTGTGGAGAGGTTTAAAGGACTTTGAGCTGATTTCAGCCGCGAAAGTTAATTGGTCTAAAAGCGAAGCAGTCCTGATGGGAAAATGGGTAGATGGAATCCCAAATCTTCCAGATGGATTAACATGGACAAAGAGTGGTTTCAAATATTTGGGACTATACTTGGGAGATGAAACTTTTCAATCAAAAAATTGGGAAGGAACTTTCGAGAAGTTGAAAGGTCGATTGAACAAGTGGAAATGGATTAAACCATCATTGTCTTATAGGGGCCGCACCTTGGTTATTAATAATCTTGTTGCGTCTTCCCTTTGGCATCGTTTAGCCTGCATTGAGCCATTATCATATCTGCTTGCAAGAATCCAATCAATGCTTTTAGACTTCTTTTGGGATAAGATGCATTGGATAACTCATAGTATCCTGTATTTGCCGAAGGAGGAAGGTGGTCAAGGACTTGTAAATTTGCAGAGCAGGACTGCTACTTTTCGTATGAAGTTCATACAATGTTTTTTGACAGGACCTGAAACTGTAAATTGGAGACCGGTGGCCTCTGCTATTTTAAAGACTACTGGTGGACTAAATATGGACATAAATTTGTTTCTAATGAATCTTATAAATTTGTTTCTAATGAATCTTATAAATGTCAATGTTAGAAAACTGCCTGTTTTTTATCAAAATTTGTTTGGAATATTTTTAACGTACGAAGAGAAATTAACAAAATGTCTTTATTCTGGCTTCTCCATGAGCCTTTGGTTTATGGTGCTAGATTAAATCTAACTAATTTTTGTGTTTTCAATGCTAAGGTAATAACACTTGGATATTTAATTGGGTTAACAGGTCCACATTTTATAGAAGTGGAACAATTATCAGCGTTTTGGGGTTTTAGATCAACATGAGTTATTGGTAAAGTCTTACAAGATTTAAAGTCTATTCTTACAACAGAGGAGACTGAAATGGTTAAAAAGTTTTGTGCTAAGGACATTTTTCCTTATGGGAAAGATGAATTTCCAAAGCTTTTGTTATCACCAAATTTAGATGAACATTCTGGAACTTTTTTGGAGTCAGAGAGATTATTAGATATGGAGTTGAAGGAAGTGAATGGTAAGAAAATATATATGGCGTGTGTTAAATATTTTAATAAGAAAGCTTTGAAAAAAAAGTGGACACACCTTGGCGTTCTGTTGTAAACATTGATGAGGATGTAAAGCCTCAATGGAGATCTTCTTATAAGCCACCATTAACTAAAAAGACTGGAGACTTACAGTGGAGAATTTTACATTGTATTGTTGCAGTTAATGCTTTTATTTCTGTGCTGAACCCAGATGTTGGTCAGGAGTGTCCTTTTTGTTTTCAGAGGGAGACTATTTTCCATGCTTTTGT
Organism: Oreonectes daqikongensis; assembly: GCA_026939265.1. Taxonomy (NCBI): domain Eukaryota; kingdom Metazoa; phylum Chordata; class Actinopteri; order Cypriniformes; family Nemacheilidae; genus Oreonectes; species Oreonectes daqikongensis. The sequence continues at coordinate 594,726 of JAOTQM010000092.1, read as the reverse complement.
ATATTGTGGAAGACTTAGACTTGTTTCTTGTTTTAAGTCATTTGTTTTTTGTTTTAATGAGAAATTTTCATTGCAACTTTTTATTTTTGGTTTTAAGTATACACGAACACGACAGAGGGAATGTCAATTATACATTTTTATATTGGGAAAAGCAAAAATGTCAATTTATATGAGCAGAAAAGATAAAATTGATAAAAACTTCAATTTTAATGTTGTTGCAGTTTTTGGTGCCCTAGTGAAGTCGAGGCTGAAAATTGATTTTCATTATTATAAATCAATTGACTGTCTTTTAATTTTTGAAGATATATGGTGTCAAAGGGAGGCCCTGTGTTCTGTAATTGATGACAAACTTTATTTGGCTAATTTCTTTTGATAAATTCTTGAATGTTGTTGTTATGTGATGTGTAAGTGTTGATAGATTGTATTAAAAGTTTTGTTAAAAATAAAAAGTTTTTTAAGATTCTCAAGATTCAAAGAAGCTTTATTGGCATGATAAAATAAATCTTACATTGCCAGAGCACAGGAAAATGAGATATAAACATTTTATACAAATCCGGGGGGGTATTCCAGAAAGCTGGTTATGTGACATACCTGGGTATGTTCGACGATAAGTGAGCGGATAACCTCAGCTTTCGGTTCCAAAATCGAAGGTAACTTTCAGGGTATGTAAGTAACCATAGCAACTCACTCTCTGAAGATAAGCTGTTCCGGAGCAGCTCATGTTCCAAGGTTAGTTCATTTTAAAGAAACGTTACGAAGCTTCAGAGGTTGTCTGCGCATGTGTGCACTTTTGATGAGCGTCAAGTGGGCGTGGAAGCACAGATTACGTATAATATTATAATTTTACAGTATTACCATGATTACATTTCCGGTCACATCCATTGTGACAACAATTTATTTTATGCTAATTTTATGATTTGTAACCTTTTAAAATAAAATAACCTTTAAATAAAATATTGTGAGCTGTTCCTAATAATTGTAAGGCTTTATGTGCTTACACAAAATTACTTTTAATTAGGTTTATTATTAAATCTCTAAATATAATTGATGCAAGATTTTTATTTGTCACATACACAGCTAGATAGAGAATATACAACCAGTAGTGAAATGTAAGTCAGATCAGCTCCAAAGATTATTATAAAATACAAAACAAAAAGAAAATATAAATAATATAAAGATAAAAGTAAAATATAGTCTATGCATAAATAGTATGCACACCTTACAATTCTTGTAACTTCAGAACAATTTAAGCATCTGCATCTCATTACTCTTTCTCACTAACTAGGTAATATTTGCTGCATTTTAGGGCTGTTGTAGTGTAAAGAGATAGACTTATAACCTAAAGGTTGCAGGTTCAATTCCAAGTCTGGCAGGCCTGATTCCCAGGATAAGTTTTATTAGGTTCTCACCCATGGCATAGTGTTTACAGATATGATTTTCCTTTATCAGAAAGGCCTTTCTCCTAATTACAATTTGTCTTTGGTCTTTTTACAGCTCATTTAACATTTGGAAAGCCAAAGGCTTTTAGCAAACAAAGTCAAAAAAGAAAAAAACCTGTATGTGTATTTGAAAGGGCTATACTGTATATTACATGACATATTAGACATGTGACCATGGGCCTAACAATTTAAATCTCAACAGACCTTCATCCTTTAGGTATGGTAATTCATTTGCATTAGTGTAGTGTAGCCTACTGAAAAGCATTACACATGTTTTTCCAAAATTATGACAACTGTTGCAGTTTCTACAATTAAAAGAGTCTCCATTAATATGACTACATCAGCAACTGTTGAAAATAAAGCTGATACAATTTGGTTTTCAGAAAACCAAATAAAGGTAGAAGGAACAAAAAAGGATTTAATATATCTTACACAACTAGCAATGTAATCAGATACATATAGGCTACACAACACAATGTTGGTAAAATACACTAGACATGTTAAACAGCTCAACAAATCTAGACTTTATATCACAAAAATAGCCATGATGAGTATATATTTAAATATTTCAGTATAAAAATAGGCCACTACATATATTTGAACTATTTTATATTTAATTAAATAATTAATTTAAAGCGTTAATATAGTTTTATAAACATATACATTAAATATGGATTTTTTTTTAATCCTGCACTTTATACACCGACGCAGATTTAAGTCTTCGGTGAAAAACACTCTGATTTATAGCCTTGTTTTACGGTCAAAAGCTTTAACCCACCTATTATCCTAGGGGTCAATTTGACCCCATTCAGTGTTTAACGTCTGTAAATATATGATTAACATTATTATTTTTGCTTCAGAATTAATGACTTTTTCTTATTTAATGGGGACAACTCGGTAAACCAAAAATTAACATAATGTGATTTTTTAAATGTCCTATACACATTTTGTAGCATCAGTGTTCCTTGGGGTCAATTTGACCCCAGGCTCATTTAGCTGTATTAAACATAAGAAATTTCAAAATTTCACACACATTTGTTTTGGGTGATATTGAGGTCACTATAACATGCTATAATTTTATAATATTCTCTTTAATTTATATGTTCAGTATAATATTCCAAAATCTAACCTAACATAACCACTCCTGTAGTATTGTGAGAATTTTGATATTTCCTGTGCCATGGGTGAGGGGAAAATATAATTTTTGTGGTTTACAGGGAAGGAGCAAACATATAAAAGCTTGCACAGAAGCCTTCTAAACCATTTCTCTTTGTGCTCTGTGGACTCTCTCTTTATGCTCTCTCCATTGAAATGGCCTCTAAGCAATTCTGTCAAAGAGGTTTTGTCACAGTTTTTGACAGTGAAAGTGAAATAGAGGAGAATGTGTCTGAGATAGATGATAATGTTGTGGAGGACCCTGATTATGAGGCATCCTCCTAAGATGCACTGTAAAACCTAACAGTGAAAATCATTAAATGAAATAAGTTAATTTAACAAAAAAAATCATTTTACTTAATAAAAACTGTTGTGTGAACTCAAAAAGTGCATATATTATGCAGAACCTAAACTGGATGAGTTATGTATTAAATAATTATTAAAAATAATTAAAATAAGTTCAATTAAAGTTAAATACATAAAGTTAAACAACGTATATGTCATCTTCGTTTAAACGATTCTAGTTACATTTAATCTCTTTTATGTCAATGGTTGCAATAAAAATCATAATAAAAAGAATTTAAAACCAGCAGGTTTACACACTTGTTTCTAAATTCTTTTAAATTTAATTTTAAGTTACTTTTATGACCTTTGCTTTTATACTTTTTTTTAGCTAATGAAATAAACTTTAATAAAAACATAAGTTACAATCATTAATAGGCTTTTGTTAATAAATGTACTCGTCAAGGCGCCCTCCTCATCACCGGACAGATCCACCACATTTTTTTTCAACAGACCAAATCTGCCCATCCCCCACAGGCAGCGAGTCAGATCGGTGGCGGACGGTTGTGAAGAGAATTAACAGGTAAACACGACAAATTGTTTCATCTTATTAAAGCACTTTTAAGCGGTTTAACTTATATTGTCGTGATTCTTTATCGGTTTTCTTCGGACCGACAAATTAAGTTACGCTAATTTGTGTAGCATTAGAGATATGAAGAGCTAATGCAACATTGCCATTGCATAGACTGCATTGACGTTCATTTTGTTTAATCGATTGTTATTGTGTTTTTTTCCTCACAGCTCAGCATAGACAAATGTTTCCCGCACAGTTTTGTGGAGACTAACTGGTCATAGTTAATGGTGGCTTATAAAAAGATCTCCATTGAGGCTTTACATCCTCATCAATGTTTACAAAATATCCGTTCATGAGGTTGATATGTGGTTGGTTTGCTAATGTTAATTAAAACTGTTTGCTCGTCGATGTCATGCTTTTGAAATGTAAGTTATGATCATTTGTCTGCTCTGCCAGACTACGTCTGTTAAAACATTACAGACTTTACCATTTTTTACATTCAACAGTATGTCCAATACCTTGTTTGTATGAAGATTGCGTGTGTACGTTCACATCATACAATTCCCTGAAGATACACTTGACACGATTTCATTCTGAGAAACAAGAGACTAGAAAAACAAGAAAAGTCTTTAGAATTCCATTGCTCTTTGTGCACATTCAAGCAGCCATTCATAGAACATGACATGTTCTGTCACCTGCAAAGTCATTTGAAAAAAATTGAAATGGTGACTTGTCCTTACAGAAATTGTGATTTCCAGACAAATATTTACTCAACATTCAATTCTCACAAATGCAGGAAGCACCACGGTGCACTCCTGTAACTGTTAGTAGGGCAGTTTCGGTTGAGTGACCGCTCTTAAAGCCTGACTGGTTGGTGTCCAGCCTGTTGTTTTGGGTGAGGAAGGTAGACACCTGATTGAAAACAACCCGTTCAAGTGCTTTTGCTATGAACGGAAGGAGAGAAATGGGTCTATAGTTCTCCAGTAGGGAAGTGTCATGTGTGGGTTTCTTAAGCAGCGGGGTTACCCGGGCCTGTTTGAATGCAGTGTGGAAAATTCCTGTATTAAGAGATGTGTTGATGATATGAGTGAGCGATGGTAGGAGTGTGGGTGAGATGGCTTGTAGTAGATGTGAGGGGATGGGGTCTAACGGGCAGGTGGTTGGGTGAGTAGAGAGCAGAAGTTTAGAGACATCATCCTCTTTAAGAGGAGAGAAAGAGGAGAGAAGATGGTCTGCTGTGTGTATGTGCGATGTGAGATCATGGATGGGTGGAGCTGAAAATTGTCTGCTGATAGACCTAGTTTTGTCTGTGAAGTAGCTGGCAAAGTCATTAGCCGTTAGGGAGTTGGAGGGAGGTGGTGGAGGGGGACAGAGGAGAGTTTTAAGTGTTTTGAAAAGCTTGTGGGAGTCTGAGGTGCTGCTAATTTTGACATGGAAGAATGCAGATTTAGCAGTGTGAATGTCTGCAGAGAAGATAGAGAGTGAAGCTTGATACTTACAGAGGTCAGCGATGTCTTTTGTTTTGCGCCATTTCCTTTCAGTCGCTCTAAGTTTAGCCCGGTGTTCCCGGAGGGTATCGGACAACCAGGGACTGGAAGGAGTAGCACGTGCTGGCCTGGAGGAAAGAGGACAGATAGTGTCTAGACACGAGGTTAGTGTTGTGAGAAGTGTGTCTGTGGCAGAATTAACATCAAGTGATGCAAAATGTGTGAAGGATGGAAGGGAGGTTTCTATGACAGATGAAAGATGGGCAGGAGAAAGGGAGCGCAGATTCCGCCTAAATGAGACTGGCAGAGGAGTTGGTGAGTTGAGGGAATGCAGTATTAAATTAAAAGTGATGAAAAAATGATCAGAGACATACAGAGGTGTAATCAATGTGTTCTCTGTATCACAGCTGCGTGTGTAGATAAGATCAAGTTGGTTACCTGACTTATGGGTACCTGTGGTGGGGACTAGTTGGAGATTGAAGGAGGTAAGCAGAGAGTGGAAGTTTGAGGCATAAGGCTTCTCTAGGTGGATGTTGAAATCCCCAAAGACAAGAAGCGGCGAGTCGTCCTCAGGGAAAGACGAGAGCAGCATGTCTAGTTCTTCTAGAAATTTGCCCAGTTGACCTGGGGGGCGATAAATAACTACAATGTGGAGTTTTAATGGAGAAGTAATAGTTACGGCATGGAATTCAAAAGAATTGGTGTTGACTACGGAGGGGTAGGTGGAGAACTTCCAGTCTTTGGAGATGAGAAGACCGGTGCCACCACCTCTCCCATGCTGGCGGGGAGTGTAAGAGAAAGAGAAATTACAAGAGAGAGCTGCACTAGTAATAGTGAAATTACTAGAGGTTGCTGTGTTCTCAGAAGTAATCCAGGTTTCAGTTAATCCTACAATACTAAGAGCAGAGTGGGAAGCAAATGCAGGGATGAAGTCAGATTTATTAACAGCAGATTGACAATTCCAGAGACCAATGGAAAGAGAGAGTGGAAGAGTAGAAGAGGTACAGATGGTGCGAAGGTTGGCAGGATTGCTCCGCCTTCCTCTCGTGAGAGAGTGTCGTGGGCGAGAGACCACAGAAATGAATTGGAAACACATGCTGTGCGAGTAAGGATAGAAAAGGCTAAAAGAATGGAGATAAAAACCGTAAAATAAGGATTTTTAGATAAGATACTACTGTGCGTTGTCGGTTTCGTTGCTCGGTTGAGTCGCGCAGGACGATTCGAATGGTCTTTACCTCATCGGTCTTGAGTCGCGCAGGACGAGTCGAATGGTCTTTACCTCGTCGGTCTTCATGCGAGGAGGGCTGAACGCTTCCGCTGACGCTTCCGCGCCAGCGCCTCTATCTGTATTAAATGGGTTGCTAATCACGTCGTGAGTGGGAACAGCTGCCCGTGCGTTTCAAATTAGCAAGACAAAGCCTAAATGAACACGCAATGGCTCAAGTCGAAACTAATGCTGGACTCTTCCGGACTTAAGTGCTAATTTATCCAAAGGTGAAAAGCTTTCCTGTAATCTAAAATCAACTAGCTGCAAACAGCACTCCAAAGCACCATAGACTTATAAGGAAAATAAATCAGAGAACGAAATAATTCTCACTACTTAGCAAATATATCACCTAAGCGTCATACAACAGAAACATATAATATACACCGAACACTTACGCGTGCGCTCTTGCCGTGACTACAGACTACTCGCTTATCCGACACGGTTAACCATCACATTCTTCTGTCCGCCCTCTCTTCACTGGGCATCACTGGAACTTCACTCTCCTGGTTTAAATCCTACCTCGCAGATAGGTCCTTCAAGGTAGCCTGGGGAGGTGAAGTGTCCAAATCACACAAACTAGTCACCGGGGTCCCACAATGATCGGTTCTTGGGCCTCTGCTCTTCTCCATATACACCACATCACTGGGTTCCATCATACAAGCACATGGATTCTCCTACCATTGTTATGCTGATGAGACTCAACTTCACCTCTCATTTCATCCAGACGATTCCACGCTAGCCACACGAGTCTCAGACTGCCTGGCTGACATCTCTTCTTGGATGAAAGATCATCACCTACAACTCAACCTGGCCAAGACTGAGCTTCTCGTCCTTCCTGCCACCCCGTCAGAACAGCACCAGCTTACCATCCAACTTGGTCCATCAAAGATTACCCCATCGACTTCAGTCAGGAATCTTGGGGTAATCATGGATGATCAGCTGACTTTTAAGGATCACGTTACTAAAACAACTCGGTCATGCAGGTTTGCATTGTACAACATTAGAAAGATCAGACCGTTCTTAACAGAACATGCAACACAGCTTCTCGTCCAGGCACTTGTCATTTCTAGACTGGATTATTGTAATGCTCTTCTGGCCGGTCTCCCAGCCTGTGCTTTCAAACCTCTGCAAATGATCCAGAATGCTGCTGCACGCCTGGTCTTCAATGAGCCCGAGAGAGCACATGTCACACCTCTGCTCATCTCTCTGCACTGGCTCCCAGTACCCAGCCAACACACCCATGTGGGACCCAAAAGGGTTACACTCGGGCTGATATCTGGTGCCCACCTGGGCTACCCAACTGGGACCCAGTTAATTTTGTCCTGTTTCCATGGTGGCCCCACATGGGTTAGCCCACATGGGCTTATGATGGGCCCTGGATGGTTTCTATGTAGGGCCCATGTGGGTTTACCATGTAGCTCCCATTTTGGGTCTACAGGGGTTTGCCTACATGGGTTAATCATGGGACCCAGCAAGATCTTATGCAGGTCTCTTATGGGCCACCATGGGCAAACATATGGGCTAATATATTTGTCTGTTTGGGTTACCTTATTTTACAGTAAACCCCTGAATACAAACATCACATTTAATCCACTAAAATGCTAAAGGTATTCAATGAACAGGAACCATTACTTCATGCTTTTAGGCAGTTTATTTAGAATAATGTCAGCATATAATTTGTACATTTACAACTTGTAAAAAACAGATAAGAACAGTGCAAAAAATAATGAACAGTGCAGCTCCTGACTCCTGACTCGTTTTTCCTCACTCTTCCATGGCCCTTTGAATAGACAACAATAAATCAACCAATGCACTCTAAATAAACTTTTTGACTTTGCATCTTGTCTATTTAAAGATTGCGTTTCCATTTAAAAACACAATATATTAAGACTTTTACCCATTTTGCTGTCTACTACAGAGCCCTGGATATGCTATGCGAAAAAAACAAATTATATCGTGGCCACGAATTAAGAACTCGTTCCCTCGTTTAAGTAAATCGTGGCCACGTTTTATTATTTCGTTCCCTCGTTTTAGTAAATCGTGGCCACGTTTTATTATTTCGTTCCCTCGTTTTACGTAAATCGTGGCCACGTTTTATTATTTCGTTCCCTCGTTTTACGTAAATCGTGGCCACGTTTTATTATTTCGTTCCCTCGTTTTACGTTAATTGGTCACTTACTTCCTCATTCTCTGTACCGTAGTTTTGCTCGCGGAATTAAAGCCTCTGCCATAAGAACAGAACAAGATCCTGCGGGAACACTCTTTATTGTATATTATATTACGTTGTTTTAATGTGTTTACACATGCAGATAAAGCCCGTTTATGGATGCATTTCTCACACGCAACGGAACAATACGTCTGCTGCAAACATAACACATTTTTTATAACGTTATTTTATCCTTTTTTTTTAAACAACACATTTTCTCCACAGGCCTATATAGTTTGTTTGTCATTCATTTACATTTATTAGTTAATTGTATTCGGACAATGCGCATATCTATCATCAATTAGTTAAAACAATAAAAACATGCACATGCAAAAACAACGCACACAAGTCAATGCGCCTGAGCTTCACATTGAAATATTGAAGCATATAAGAAAATAATGTGTTATAAAATAAATGGGTTATATTTGTAGCAGACAGATTGTTCTGTTGCGCGTGAGAAACGGGGCCATGAACGTGCTTTATCCGCGCTGTAAACGCGTCACGGATATGAGAACACACACATTCATCTTCCAAAGTCCCTTTGTTTCTTTGTAATGTAAGTTCACAAGGACTTGAATAATAAAGTCAAATCAATGTTATAGTAAATACAAAAAAGCTTGAAAGACAGAAATCACGCGTCTGCTTGTTGCGTGATTGTGCTTCAATATTTCAATGTGAAGCTCAGGCGCATTGACTTGTGTGCGTTGTTTTTGCATGTGCATGTTTTTATTGTTTTAACTAATTGATGATAGATATGCGCATTGTCCGAATACAATTAACTAATAAATGTAAATGAATGACAAACAAACTACAGACATAGGCCTGTGGAGAAAATGTGTTGTTTAAAAAAAAAAAGGATAAAATAACGTTATAAAAAATTTGTTATTTTTGCAGCAGACGTATTGTTCCGTTGCGTGTGAGAAATGCATCCATAAACAGGCTTTATCCGCATGTGTAAACACATTAAAACAACTTAATATAATATACAATAAAGAGTGTTCCCGCAGGATCTTGTTCTGTTCTTATGGCAGAGGCTTTAATTCCGCGAGCAAAACTACGGAACAGTGAATGAGGTAGTAAGTGACCAATTAACGTAAAACGAGGGAACGGAATAATAAAACGTGGCCACGATTTACGTAAAACGAGGGAACGAAATAATAAAACGTGGCCACGATTTACGTAAAACGAGGGAACGAAATAATAAAACGTGGCCACGATTTACTTAAACAAGGGAACGAGTTCTTAATTCGTGGCCACGATATAATTTTTTTTTCGCATAGCATATCCAGGGCTCCGTAGTCTACTACGTGCCCTTGCAGAACGGTTTCCTCCCCTGTCCCTTGCACCAATTAGCCACTTCGACACTGCCTTTTCTGCCTCTTTTCTTGTAATCTGGTTAGTAAGTACATTTTTCTTTAAGCTTCCTGTAAGATACATAAGCATACAACCAAACTGATTTGATTCCACTGATTTATGAAGCACAAACTCAACTCAACCATATAACCTCTTTTTGCACATCAATGTTACAAATAATCCAACAGCAGGTAAACATACCATATACAACCTCAGTTTGAGCCCACGAAACTCTAGCTTTCCATGCCGGCCAACAAAATTGTACTCTCTTGATAAGGGGTGGTCCAAAAGGAAGGCCATCATTCTTCTTGTGGCTTCATCCACAGTCCTGCCTCCAATTTCTGCCACCACAGCAACCTAACGAAAACAAGATTATCATTATTGGGGAGACAACACAAAAAATTTACCTGAATAATATCAATTACATTTCTTTCAAACCGTGCAGCCTTAGGTTAACTGATGGTGCACTGCAATTTTACATTGAAAGTTATAATTTACTGTGTGCAGGGCAGGGCCGTTTCAAGATATTTGGGGGCCCTAGGCAAAAGACTGAAGTGATGTCCCAAGTTCTCCCTCAGGAATTTTTTTAAAATTCAGATGGGATTTCTTGTATTCTGGTGCATTTTAAGAGTCATGAATTACTCTGTAGTATGCTAAACAAAGTGGCCACTATTTTTGGAAAATCCTGTAGCGTATGAGCGCTTCATGATGACATTTTTAAATTTAAATGCCCGCGTAACGCTGAGTGTGGGAACGACAGTTTCTCTTCCACTGACAGCTAGTGGGGGACCTGATGGGGGGTGCGCGACGGTGGATGTCACTTCAACATTACAGTGATTAGGGCACTCATCTATATAACAACAGGACCATATCGTTCATTCATTGCTTAATTAACATGGCAGATGCAGGTGTTTTGCAGTCAAGACAAAGAAGCAAAATGCCATATAATACAGCAAATCAAACATCTCAAATCAATACAACCATGTAGCGGACATGGGTGTGTCGTTGAACTTAACATAACCTTTACATAAAAGGCATATGATTGCAGCCTCTTTTTACAGCAAATTTTGTGAAATTTTGTTTGTTTTATTTAAAATGTAAAATAAACTGATCCTGATTGATTAAGGTATGCGACTGTTCTGTTTCAATATACCCAAAATTAAAGCTTAATTCACAGGTTTGTGGGTTTGTGGCTCTTCTTTTCATTTTTTAAATTTACCATTGTAATCTGATGTTTACTGATCTTTTTTAGAAATATCTGTAGAATCTGTATTAAATCTATAATCGCTGACTTGAATCAATAATCAAATCGAATCGAGAGCTTGTGAATCGGAATCGGAACATCAGAATCGATACCCAGCCCTAGATATAGTACTGTAAACTTTTCTTAAGCCACCATTTCATTTGTGGACTTCTGCACAGTACTATACATGTACAAATATTAACATTCAGTCCTGTGAACCTGCTAAATAATCATGTTAAAACATACCACTTGTTTCTGGAAAGTGGGGTCCGCCAATTTCTGCTCCATTGCATCAACATCTGAAACTGTTTTCAGAGGGAAAACGATATCCTCTGGAAGTGCTGCAACAGTGGTTGCATCACGTTGTGTGAGGATTGATTGTAACATCCTCCCATGAACCCTCTGCGTCTCCTTGATTTCCTCCAGAAGGGTTAGAAGACGTGCAAACATGCCATCTCTAAATGCTGAGCTGTCACCTTGCAGAAGTCTCCTTGGCTGGTCTGGTGTAACGGCCCTTAAAGGCATTGAGGGTGGAGGGGGCTGAATAAGCGGACGGGTCTTAAGTGAGTGGGGAGCCTGCGGTTGTAGGTTCTCTGGCACTGGGGGAGGTAAATGCAGATCTGTAAATGCAGAACTGGCATCTTGAAGAAGTCTACTGGGGTGGTCTGGTGTAACGGCCGTTAAAGGCATTGAAGGTGGTGGGGGCTGAATAAACGGATGAATCTTAAATGAGTGGGGAGCCTGCGGTTGGAGGTTCTCTGGAACTGATGGAGGTATAGGCACACTAGATGGATGATCATGGCCAGCACCATCGAATTCCTCATCTGAACTTGACACACACACTGGCCTTAAAATGAACAAAATGTAGAGCACATTTCATTATTACAATTTTTACCGATAAGTTGTTGCAGCCCTAATTTTGATTGCCGCATGAATAGATTAGCCTATTCAATCAATCCTTATTAAGTAATAATCATTTTTAAACAGGGCACAATGATGAAATTTGGCTGACAATTGATTGTCTATTAAATCATTGTAATTATGGTGCTTAATTTTTCTGTTTTAAGGCTATGACAATTAAACTATTAATTACAATTAATTTATTCAACGAAGAAAATACATCCTGTAAAATGAAAATTCTGTAAATACCTAAGAACATTCACTGTGTGACCGGCATAACAGAAAAGACTGCCTTGGGCATTCAAACTAAAACCTATAAAGATATAAAGATGTTGTTGTCTAGCTGTCTATATGCAGCAAGTTTGGAACTCATCAACACAAAAAATAGATCTAGATCTAGTAATTTGAATGTAACAGTGAGTGCAGATTATGGATGGTGCATGTATAATGCTGCAGATCACCCTTGTTTTGTAAGAATTCAACATCATTGCTGTTATCTAAAATAACTGCGATAATATCAAATAATAAAGTTTATTTAATCATTGTTACAGCCCTGTTTTCAAATGCTTTTAAATTCGATGTATCCATAAAAATACCATGTATCCATAAAAATTCTTACCTTTTTTTGCGCTTCCCTTTTCCCATTCTTCCAGAATCTGACTCTGTCTGCAAGTCAGAGGTCACTTCCGATTTTAAAAGCTTTGCTGTGGCTTGGGCATAGTTTCCTGTAGGTGATAAGACATTTACCAATAAAACTATTTCAAAAGCATGCCTTAATTGTGTGTTATTTAATGTATAAATATAATTATCATTAGTCACCAACTACCTGCTTTTCCCAAGACGCGCACTTTAAACTGCAGCCAGTCAGGGTTTGGAACAAGCTGATCCTTCACCGCTTTGTTGATGTTGACTCTTCCTGGGGGCCAGTAACAAGCATCTTCCTCGGGTCCGGTAAACCACTTGCAGGGTACAATAGCAACACCTCCAACATCCACAAAATCCACATCCGCAAATGGTAGCATGCTGGAAAAGTCCAAACAAGCAGGCTAGTGCAGCTGTGGCAATGCCACATATCCATATTTAAACGGCAAGAGCACTATTTTTCTTTTTAACTCCTCAACCGATACCACATGCAAGTCTTTGGATAAGTTAGAAACAAAGTGGATTCCAAGGCACGCAGAGTCAATTGGGTCGCTGAAAAAAGATTCATAGTTTTCAAAGAAGTGACAGATTACCTTGACAGTTCCACAAGAAGAAAGCAAAATATTTATCACAATGAGAATTCTTCCCCCTAAGGAAAAACAGTTATCGCCTTTACGGCAAGAAATTAATGTCTGTCCATCTTTGTATTGCCTGTACTGCTGACATGTTCGAAGTTCATCTGTCACTGGTCCAGAGAGATGGAGCTGTTTGAGAGGAGAGGAAATTGATATTTTCTTTGGTTTTGCCACTCTCTGCTTCTCGTGGATGCGCTTGACAATTTGCTGCACAGGATTTTGGGGCCTCCGTACAATCTTTTTAAGTTTACCCAAATACGTTTCGAAAGGAAAGCAGGAAACGCTATCCAAAGGACCAAAGTTCCTTGCATCTTGGGCAATGTTTATCAATGAATGTATGTTGTATCCAACAAATTCAATGCCATAAATCAAGCCAAAATCTTGGACAAACACTTTCAAAATATCTTCAGCAAAGTCACAGTTTTCAGTACACAAATCAGGGCTAAGAAGAATTCGTATAGCTACAGATAAAAGTATAAAGTTTCTATACATTATATTTGATATGTTTTTAAGCAGGACCGGTGTAAAGCAAAAATTGCCTCAATTCAGTTGCTTTCCACATACTAATTTCTAAGAGAGACCTTGGTTTCCTAGCAAAATTCCTTGGTAAATACTGCCTGACAGAAGCCATAAATGCTGAAATTGTAGTGAGATTTGAAACAGATTGTCGGCATTTCAGAGGCCCTTTTAACCAAAGATATATCAGCTGGCGCATCGCTCCCAAACACACAAGGTGCATGTAGTCGAGTACAAAACTTGAGACTAAACCTACACCCAACTCACACAGGGGTGAAGCTCCTCCTTGGTGCTCTTCGTAGCCCATTTCCCTAAATGTCTGATCAGTCCTCAGCTCTGAAGACAACTCAGGAAAACACATTCTCCTATTTACATAAAGTCCTTTTTGATTGCAGCGCTCACATGCGTAATACCCAGTGTGACCCTTCACACATTTTAGGAATGCACGTGCTGGAGCATCACATATGAAAGCATCCGGAGCAGCAACTGTGAAATGCACATCATTAAACTGAATACCCTCTTGTACAATTACTTTAACATCTTGAATAAATTCATTTAAATACTCTTGTACATTTGATGGTTTTGTCACACCTGAGTATAAGCCAATTATAAAAACATCTGAATTTGGGATCTCCTTAATCCTACCCAAAATAGGCCACAAGCTAACATTGTTGCTGCGGAATAAAGGTAGTCCATCAATATTAACTCTAAGCGTGAGAGTGTCTGTCAGATCTCTCAGATCAAAATCTAAAGATTCCAATTCTGCTAGAACTTCTTAATTCCAAAATGATAGTACGACCCACCTGCTATATTTTTTACATCACACTTGCGGTCTGTGGACATTAGCGTTCTAGCATCCAATGGTACATTAAGGCCTTTTTGCCTAAGAATTTTCAGAAGAGCAGTCAATGCATTTTGAGAGATATTGTACTCTGCAGCCCACTCTGCAAGACCATTTGTGTCATCTAGTGTGTCTGAAGCTGCATCTTCAGAATCAGAACTCTGATCAGAGTCCAGGTCAAAGTCATCGGTATTGTCAGCCATCCCACAGCCATCAACATCATCATAAAATATGTCATTGTCCAAAGTATCATAAAAAATGTCTGTGGGATATTCATTCACTACACTCTCTGTTACATGCTCGACACAGTCATGATAGACAGAGTCCTCCAATGGTTCATTGTAGACAGATTCCAAATTTAAATCCACTGGTTGTTCAAATTCATTCTGCTGTGAAACAATATGGAAATGTTCAGCAACTTTGGCAGCTATTTTCCTTCTCTTTGTTCTCTGAGAATGCTCCATTACTCTCTGTAAGAAAAAAGTCTTATTACTTAAAAAAAATAAAATTTAGGCAAAATCTATATACATTTATAAATTTATAGTCGTAACTGTTTGTATGATTTGTAATAACACCTGAGTGCAATCTGATGCAGATTTATATAAGGCAGAAATTCATGATAAATTGCATGATAAATATTAAATATTGTAACTTGTAATGTTATTTATTTTATGTATTGTTAAAAGTACATCAGCTTTCTGTTTACTCTTAAAATCAATATCTGTCCCAAGCTATAGATAAGCTTACACTAGCATATCTGCTATATAAACCATTTTACACCATTGATGTCAAAGAGGGGTTGAGTAGCCAAAACTTTTACTCAATCCAAAAACAAGTACAGTAATAATTAAAGTAATAACTGAGTAAATAATTACTCAAGTAGAAGTAAAAGTCATAAAATAAAAAATGACTTAAGTTGAAGTAAAAAAGTATGCAATTAGACTATTTAAGTAGCCAGCTACTAGTTACTTTGTATGACAAAGTAACTAGTACTACATACTAGTAGATACCTACTACATACTACTACATAATAAGTAACTACATACTTTATAATATTAATATTTATTATTATTTATAGTGTTAATATTATAATTTATCGAATTATTATTACAGAATTATCGTAATGAGCTCCATATGCAACATACACAGAGACCTAAAGAGTAAACAAACAGAAGAGAGAGTAATTTCTGTGAATTTATTCCAATCCCAACTCTAACATCAATCTATACAGTTTAGAATATGAACCAATATAAAAATATGCCTGCAATCGCAACCTCAAGAGAATGCAACCTTCCGTTTGAGATACGGCCGTAGTTCACTCGGGTTTCGGACACCACTAACTTTACAGACACCAATCGCCGGATTTTCTTCCTTCGAACAGGTTACGCGCAGCGAGCGCTCAAAGCAACAAAAAGGCAGCGCTGAGCGCGCATGTGAACGAGGGCCGCTTTCAAATAAGACGGTTCAGTTCATACAGCGATTCAGCCAACTGAAATCATTCAAACTGAATCTCGAATAAATTCAGACGAGTTTGCCTCGTCTATTGCTAAATCAATGATTTGATGACAATCGACTCAAAATAAGCATTCATTCACACACATCCCGGTGAAACATTTTGCAGTTTAAATGCTTTTTTAGTGTCTTGAACTATTAGAGGACGTGATAGCAAGGCATACAGCATTGTCGTTTTGGCATTGGCTCCAAAAATAAGAAACAAATATATGCAATCTAAACTAACGGAAGGCCCCGTTTAACTTGTACTGTAGGTCTTGATGCCTTCTGATTTGTCTATATCCGATTTTTGACCGTCAACTTACACGTTCTTTCAATTAAGTATAGCCTAATCTGAGTAACCATATGTTTCGGTTAACATTTTTGTTTAAAACAATGCATTTAAAAGCTCTACATTTTCAGTTTTAAAATAATAAATGTTGAAAATGTCATTCTTACCTTGGATACACTGACTGCAAAAGTCTTGACGGCAAAAGTCTCTGACGGTTAGTGAATGGCGCTGGCGCGATTCAGGGCGTGGGGGATGGGATCTGCTCAATCTCGAATGGGATGGGATCTCGCGAGAAAGTTGTCAGCTCAATTAAAGTTGTCAGCACAATTTTTATTAAAACATGTATTCCAAGTGTCAAAACAACAACAAAAATATATGTGCACTATTTATTCATGTAATCACCCTATAGGCGTATGGGATTGTGTTGCCACATGTATATTTGATTTTTAAAAAACCGAGTCCCTTAGCCCATTTTAAGCCCATGCACAAATTTCCCATTAATGACCCAACTAGGAACCACATGGGGAGCCCACCTAAATTTACATATGGTGGTCCTAGCTGGGTCACCCAAATGGGCCCCAGATAAGATGCCCATTTTGAACCCAGGCCCACTCCGTACCCCTGTAGCCCATGTGTAACCCATGTGGGCCCCACATAACTGTGTTTGCTGGGTAGCGGCATGCATTAAGTTCAAGGCACTGGTGCTTGCTTACAGAACAGCCACTAACACAGCACCCATCTACCTCAACTCTCTCTTACAGACCTACATCCCCTGCAGAAGTCTGCGGTCTGAAAACGAGCGACGCCTCATTGTTCCTTCACAGAGAGGCATGAGATCCATCTCAAGGACATTTTCTTTCACCGTTCCCGGCTGGTGGAATGATCTTCCTGTTTCCATCAGGACGGCTGGATCAATTTCACAATTCAAAAAACAGCTGAAGACCCACCTCTTCCATGAGCACTTAACTGTCTCATAATATAAAAAGAAAAAAAAATTCTACCCCTATTTTTCCTTTCCTAATGTTCTCTATATACTTGCTTATACTATCTTGACGTTGTATTTGAAACTTTGTATTACTAGCACTTCTAGTGAATATTGCTTACTTAGACAAATCGCTTGCTGTTTTCCTCAATTGTAAGTCGCTTGGGATAAAATCGTCTGCCAAATGAATAAATGTCATGTCGCTTTACAACAGCTAACAGAGGACCTAAGTCAATGTGTTCAATAAAATCACTATATCATATTATTTCTACACAAGTTAACCTGTTTATTTTACATATGATCTAAAGTTTTTGTAGAAACACACATAAACATGTTACACTTGAAGGAAAATTCAGTTCTTTTTCATTTAAAATTCACAAGTGGTTGAAGTTCACTGTTGTATTGAAAATGTTCAGTGTGTTTAACTGAATAAAGCCTTCCAGTTCACAAAATTCAACTAAAAAAATCTTCTATACATTAAATCAACATGAAATTTTGTGTTTAGACCCCTAAAATATTTATGAAATGAAGACATTTTAAAGTTTCATGTCGCTTTTCAACAGCAAACAGAGGACCTGAGTCAATGTGTTCAATGAATTTACTATTTTATGTTATTTCTACGCAAGTTAAGGTCTGAAGGTCTCTAAGGTCGTCTAAAGATTTTAAAGGTTTAAACTCAAACTTTAAAGTTAATTTAATGCACTGAATATTTTTATGTTATTTTATTATGTACATTGAACAGCTTTATAACATTAATATTTACATACAACTAAACACTTTTAATGCAACAATAAACATAACACTTTGAATTTGACCTGCAACATAATTTATAGAGATTATTTAGGTGGCAAGAGCTGATGTTTTTTTGTGAATATTTCTTTAACATTTAATGCATTAAGATATTAAGAATTAAAATTTTTGTTATTAACTGTGAAATCTATACATCATGTCACTCTTGTCCATCTAACAGGGTACCAGTGTCCTTTGTATATTAAAATCATTAACATCATTAAATCAGAAATGGCCCTGAAACTTTGTAATGTTATTGGTGGTTTTAACTATTTGTTTACCCCTGTCAGTATTAATTTTGAGCTCAGCTGCTTTTGTCTCTACCTTAATATCTGTTGTGCAGAATAAAATACATGTAATGTAAATGTTGATATTTTATGCATATTTTATCTTTCAGTTGGAAAAATTTGTGGCCTGTTTAACAATGCAAACGTTAATGATATTTAGTATAGTGTATATTAGTTTGACACTAAACTTGTGTGCAAATAGCATAAAATAGTGACTTTATTTGTTGAACAAATTGACTTTGGTTTCCTTTGGGATGGTAAAGTGCGATCTGTTTGACAACTTTGTCATTTCTTACCTTTACTAATTTTTTTTGAGGATTAAACTTAAACTTTTATGTTGATTTAATTCACTAAATATTTTCATTTAGATTAAGTTTATTATGTACATTGAATGGCTTTATAAAATTGTCATTTTAATACAACTAACTAAACATGTTCAGTGCAACAATTATATATATATTATGTGTGTATATTTAATGCATGGTGAGTTTGAAAAAACCTTGTTCCTTAAGTAAGCAGCCTCTTAAATAACCTTTATAAAGTCTCAGAACCTCTCTGGGACAAACCATTTAGTCAATAGAGAAGTGTGAACGATGTGTGTTAATCTGCCATTGCAGTTCCTGCTCCAGCCTACAGGGGCGCTGCTGAGAATGACCTTAAACAGTGTTTTTAAAAAATGTGGAAACAATCTCCTTAACAGATTTTAAAAGTGTTTTTCACTTGATTTTTGCATGATTTAAAGCATGACCAACAGGGGACCTGGAAAATGTCCCCTCTTGGCTCCATGGTCCCCTCTTAGATAGGTAGGCAAGTACACACACACACACACGTTTATTATCTCTGTGGGGACAGTCCATAGGCGTAATGACTTTTATACCGTACAAACTGTATACCCTACCCTTAACCCTACACCTAAAGATCATAGACAACAGTTTGCATTTTTAGATTTTCAAAAATGATCTTGATGTACGATTTATTGGCTTTTGTGCCCGTGGGGACCTCAATTTTGATCCCCAGGGTGACACAAGTCACAAGTCCCCACGAGTTGGTGTGTATTCAGGATTACAGCAGCGCAGTAACACACTCTCACACACACACACACACACACACAGTATTACAGAGAAGCACACACAGAAGATATAGGAAAGAGAATGATGAACTATAAATTCTCTATGGAGTATTAAATGAATAAAATAGATTATGCAGAAATATAAAAACTAAGTTCTAAAGCTGATTTCAGCAGCCCCCCAGGTCTTGTCTTGTCGGGTCGCCGCTTACCTCTTTCAGCTCCACCATCTGATCTGGATACGGACTGCATCCTGCGCAATATGGTAACATCTGAACATTAAGAAAAGACAACTGTTCAACTAACTAATGCAGCGTAAATCCCTTAAGAGGTTTTTTATTATAGAAGTGGTGTGTATGCAAGGTTAAAAAGATGCGTTTTTAATCTAGATTTAAACTGACAGTGTGTGTCTGCCTCCCGCACACTACTAGAAAGACTGTTCCGAAGTTCAAGTGCTAGATAGAAAAATGATATACCGCCTGCACTTGATTTTAAAATTCTAGGTATTACCAACTGACCGGAGCCCTGAGAGCGTATAGTAAGTGAGAAGGGCTGTAATGCAATAGAAGTTCACTCAGGTACTGAGGAGCTAAACAATGTAGGGCCTTATAGGAAACCAGTAAGATTTTAAAGTTAATACATTGCTTGATAGGTAACCAGTGCAATGCTGACAGAACCGGGTTTTGTTCGTGTAAGAACTCAAGCTGCTGCATTTTTAACTAGCTGAATAAAACGCCTAGATTCCTTGGTGACAATGAGGGTTTTATGGAACATCCGTCAATAGTTAAGCGGTATTCTTGGTTGTTATGTATGTTGGTTTTCGGTCCAATGAGTAACACTTCTGTTTTGTCAGAGTTCAGCAATAAAAAGTTGCTACTCATCCAGTTTTTTATATCGACTATGCATTCCATTATTTTATTGAACTGCTGTGTTTTGTTAGGTTTTGAAGAAATATAGAGTTGAGTATCTTCATCATAGCAGTGAAAACTAACTCCATGTCTCTTAATTATAGCTCCAAAAAACTGAGCCCTGTGGCACGCCGTACTGGACTTGTGATTTGCGTGTTTCTTGCTACAAATTGAAAACGATCGGATAAGTATGATTTAAACCATTTCAAGGCTATTCCACTAATGCCGACATGATTTTTTAAGTCTATGTAAAAGTATGCTATTGTCAATGGTGTCGAATGTGGCACTAAGATCTTATAGCACAAGTAACGAGATGCAGCCATGGTCAGACGCCAGAAGCAAGTCGTTTGTAACTCTAATCAGAGCAGTCTCTGTACTGTGATGTGCCCTAAATCCTGACTGGAATTGTTCATAGATGTCGTTACTTTGGAGGAAGGAGCATAGCTGTGATGAGACTACCTTTTCAAGTACTTTAGAGATGAAAGGTAGATTCGAAATAGGTCTATGATTAACCAATTCCCTAAGATCAAGTTGCGTTTTTTTGATAAGGGGCTTAATAACAGCCACATTTTACACTTTAGGGATATGCCCTGAGGACAGAGATGAGTTAACAACGGATTTATAATTTCAGGTAGGATCTCTTTCAGTAAACTAGCAGGTATTGGATCGAGCATGCATGTTGTTAATTTAGAGGATCTAATAACTTTAGACAATTTATCCATACCTTTAATAGAAAATAACTGCATTTGCTATTGGGGAGCTGTATATTGTTATCTGATCTGCTTGTGCAGCCTCAGGTTGCATAGTTGTAATTTATTCCCTAATATTATACATTTTATTTGTGAAGAAATTCATAAATTCATCACTACGATGTTGATGTCCAATATCTGAAGATGCTGATTTATTTTTTGTTAAATTAGCCACTGAGTTAAATAAAAACCTAGGGTTGTGCTGGTTTTGTTCTATTAATGATGAAAAGTAGGCAGATCTAGAAGCTTTTAAGGCTTTTTTGTATGTTACAACACTATCCTTCCAAGCTAGGTGAAATAACTCTAATTTTGTTTTCTTAAAGCAGGGTACTATATGTTGCATATTTTGTGTTTTCGTTGACATGAGACGGCTAGCAGATGGTTGGTTAAGCCATTCTGTCTGCTCTCTGACCTGGGCCCCAGTGAGTCAAGTTTTAGCATTATTACCATATCTCTAGACAGGAGATGAGCCCCAGCCCAAGAGGGAGGGAGACTGTCTCTTTTCAACAGGTCAGGTCTGCCCTCAAAGCTATTCCAGTTATTTATAAAAACTATATCATTCTGCAGGCACCACTTAGACAAGTGGTGATGATAATCTGCTATGTATCTCATCACCACGATAAGCAGGGAGGGGGCCAGAGAATATGGTCGGGGGAACCTCCTGTGCTGTGCTGCTTTGGGCGAGCGGTGCATACTTATCGCTTTATTGCCCAGCCCTAGTTTGTCGTGCCCCACTTGTCATGTCTCTATTTCCCATCAGTGGGGCGCACCCCACACTTTGAGAAACGCTGGGTTACTGTCACTTTACATTTGTTTAACCCTTGTGTTGTGTTCGGGTCATTCAACACACCGGACTGTGCTTATGTGAACCTTTTGTGTTTTTGACGTAACAGTGTGTGTATTTGACAGTATAAGAACATATACAAGACGCGAAAGAAAACTTCATGATGATTAGTAACTGAGATGTCTGCGACAGAGATATATATGCTATGTATTCAGTTGAATGGGGATGTAAAGACACATCGCGCAGCATGTATACACTGTAGCACAATCTAACGATCTCTCTGAAAAAGTAGAAAGAGCCGAATTCGTATTATAAAACAGTCATTTCTGGTCCTTGATTCTGATTGGCTGAGCCAAGTTCTAAGCCATTATAAAATACCCCGATTTATAACAGCTGACCGCATTACATAGGCTTACAAAGTATCACTGTGTACCTTTGCTGCGTCTGTGTTACTTGGCAACCGCATTGATGCAGCCGCACCTGTTTTTGAGGAACTACTTTGTTTGGTGGAAGAATAATATTTTTATTAATATAATTGCATCTTATTTGCAGTGTTTAACTTTATGAAACTTTGCTACACATATGGAATAACCTTTTATTAAAGCAATAAGCCCCGTGGACGCCCCTTAGCTGTTATAAAATGCACTGTAATCCATTGCTTCTTGGGGCTTATTTTTTAAATAAATCACTTGCAGTGTCTCGTTTTAAATGGTCGTAAAGCCAAGTTGCTTGTAGAGCGATTCATCTTGTTCTTCGATGTTGCAAGTTTTTAATCAGTTCTGTGGCACACTGCCGCATAGCGGTGAACTTTGGAACAGCAGCATTTCAAGTACCTAAACAAGCAAAATTATGGTATTGAACCATTTGAAATCTACCATGTACCCGTAAATTTCCAGAACTGGTTTATCGCGCAACCAACCCGACACACATTAAAGCGACACACATTTCAAACCCATACGCCAAATCTCCGGTTTCACCATCAACATGACAATTCTGGCAGAAGTTTTCAAAAAAGTTTGGTTTCAGTGACTGATCACTTCATTTGCATGTGGAAGAACAGTCAAATTGCATAGAAAAGGCTGTGGTTTTGAAAATACCCGTGCTCGTGTGGACAGGGCAAAAGAGCCTTTATCAAGGTGACAAGGTGTATTCTGGTCCTGTACAATATATCGCTATAGACGGTATGCATCGACGTCACTTTCCCAAGTGAACATGCTGGAACATGTCCCGGAAAACACTCCCTTGAGTGGCAAAACACTGAGCAAAATGGCTGAGGAGAATAGAAGAAACAAATAAACCAGGGCCGGTATTCACAAAACATCTAAAGACGAAAAGTAGCTCCTAACTTGCCAGTTTAGGAGAAACTCTTAAAAAGTTTAGGACTCCTAAATTTTTGTGCTAAGATTATTTCTTAAAGCCTTTTAGCTCTAAAACTAGCTCCTAAATCTGTGAAACATTAGTAGTGAAGAGGACTTCTAAATCACTAAGACAAACTCACAACAATCCTAAAATGACTGCAACACCAGCAGTCTGCCTTGACACCTAAACATTTTAGAAAGTACTGTATTCATGACAATGAGCTTAAAGATAAAGATATCTGCTAACTGTTTATGAGATCCAGAGAGCCAAAATGTTGGCAATTAGTCAAACACATACTTTATATATCATTTAAATGAACAGACAACTCCTTTTTAAAATATTTAATGAATCTTTTTTTTTGTTTTCATGCGTTTATTGTATTTCATTGTGTTTGCTAGCTGTTTTTCTATGTGCAAAAGTCTTAGGCACGCTAGTATTTTTACCCCAAAAAAGAGATTTAAGCCAGTTTTTCCTGTTGTGCAAGTAGGAATCTGCATTTGACCTTTCCAAACATTCATTTTGTCAAGCAAGAGGATTAAACTGATACAAACTAAATTCAAAAGAATTGTAGCAATGTCTCCAAGACACTTACATGCACAGCTACCTGAAAAACTAAGTTCATCGAGGACAAAAGCTTTAAATGCAAAGGATAGTCACACCAAATGTTGATTTAATTTAGTTAATAGAAATGAATTGATAAAGAAAATCTATTCATGACATTATTTTTCAAATCATCTCCACTTCACAGAATTTTTACACAAGTGCCTAAAATTTTCACAGTACTGCAGCTTTTCAGGTAGGTAACTACGCGTCTTGGAGAAATTGCCACAGTTCTTCTGGATTTAGTTTGTCTCATTTTGTTTCTCTTTATGTAATAATATGGACTTGATAATGGTGAGACCAGATCTCTATGTGGAGCACCGGCTGCTGTCAGACTGTTTGTGCATTACATTTCATTTACATTTATGCATTTGGCAGACGCTTTTATCCAAAGCGACTTACATTACATTGTACTATACATTTGTACATTTTGTATAGTAAGCAAGTGGGGGTTAGGTGCCTTGCTCAAGGGCACCTCAGCCGTTACCCACCAGCCCTGAGAATCGAACCAGCAACCTTCTGGTCATGAGTCCAACTCTCTAACCACTGGGCCACGAGTGCATACAAAAATCATCTTACTGTATTAATACAAATAATGCAAAGGCATGTAAAACAATGTAAACTGATATTTCCTATTGACACACTACAGCAAATGATGTAAATAACTAGCTTAAAACCATTTAACTGGAGAGAAAATATTAACATGACTAAGACTTTTGCACAGTACTGTAAAATAACAAAATAACTGTTAAATAATGTGTACACATCAACAGTCTTCCACAACCAAATCAACCTGCAGAAATCTCTGTCTCTTTACGGCGCCGGGAGAACACACACTCAAGGGTACATCTCAGTTGATTCTCATTTATTATTATACAAACAGAGTTTTATTTAACTATGCATCCTTGAGAAATGGTACGAAGATTTTAATCAAAGCGCATACCGTTTGTTTCTCGTCCGTTATCAGAAAGTACAGGCCCTCAGACGACACAGACAAAAACATGTATGAAGATCATTTCCCTGTGTTTGTATGTGCCCTTCATCCCAATATTGTTTCATCTTTGTCCACTTTTTATAACATTCTTTCATGTATTTATAGTTCCATTTCGGATCTACCCAACCTCCGTTTATCAATGAGTTTGCATCTTCTAGGTCAGTTCGTTTAAATACAGATCGACCTGTGGGGATAATTTCTCAGACCACCCAGCCGAATAATCTAAAAATGGCATTGTCCAATACCCATAGTTAGATCTAAACATCCAACTTTTCGGGGTCTCCCTCTGCATCGGTCGCGGAATGCTCTCCCATAGTTTGTTTCTTGCTGGTTTAAGTTTGGAATATATTCCATGCACGGTTTTAAACGCTGTGATTAGTCCACATGTGTCTCCCACATGAATTTCAAGTACGGTAATGTGACGGAGTTGATAAGAACTATCGTAGCTTACACAAGATATCTTAAGAGAAAACTTTGACAGAATAATATTTGGTTTCAGCACAGAGATCTGACTCTCTTTACTCTTGCTTTCATTCACCCAGCAGTACTCTCGGTATGGTTTAGCCTCTACCAAGAATGCAAAAAAAATGTCTATATGGAAAATATTTATGAAAAATATCTAATTTAGAAAGATTTTATATATTTTCTACCAGATTATATCTATATGATGCTTTATTTTGGTATTTTTGTGTTCTTTTTTGTCAGGCATTGAAAATCATAAGGGTTGGTCCTCGGTAGTAACCCTAAGGAGTGTCTAAAAAAAATACATGTAAAAGCTTCTTCAGCTTTAAGAGCTGACTTTTCACAGAGGACACAAAAGTCAATTATTTAATTATCATTCAACCTTCATCAACCACAATACAGTAAATATATATACAAGCAAATCGCAATCGAAGTGTGTAGGATTTCAGATCTCCATTGACAGGTTTACTATTGCACAGAAGTAGAACCCTTGTTGAATCCAACTAAATCACTTACGATTTTCTGTTAGCGGGCAATCTATTGCGTCAAATAGGACCCTTTGTATAGCTAACTAAATCAGGATGACATATTCTGCGTTAGCAGGCGATCCACTGCATTTAAAGTGGGGCCCTTTCAAAGGTTAACTCAAGCCTGGATGGCCATCCGCTCACAGGAAAGAACTCACTTAAGAATTCACTCACCTGTGACGAATGCCGTTTTTCTCGTCCCGCCGGATTCTTTTCACTGATGGACGAGCCCCCTTAAACAACAAGAAGTTAATAGACTCTTCACTTGTTTATTTAGTAACTTAGCATATATTTTATAATCTTACTTTGAAAATGGCAACAATTAAATATAAAATATTTTATTTGAATATGACTACATTTTTATATTAAGATCCTAATATGTCAGCATAATACCTCCTTCTGTAATATCTCCATGATTAAATGACTGACAGAGATCCATCCCTTATATCACCCAATCACTCTGGTCATAGTCAGTAAGCTTGCTGACATCATACATAGCAACGAGGTCAACTGCGCCCTTTCTCTTAGCTTAAGATTTCTTTCTGCTCCTTAGTAAAAGTAGCAGTGTTGTGAATAGGTTTTAAGAGAAAAACTTTTACTGCTGTTTATGAAAACTCTTAATCATGAGATAAAATGTTTTGTGAATACAGATCTGTGCATTAGTCACCTCGAATTTAATTTAACTCTTTTTTTTATTCATGTGCTTTCATAATCTTTAATAAAAAACGTTCCCAGATAGCCACAACAACACTGACTGAAATAGTTCAACTTTGTATACATGTTGCAACATAAAACTGTAATTGAACTTTATTAAATCAGCATTTAGCTTGATCTGAGCTAAATGCTTTCAGATGTGACCCATGACTTTATAAAGTGACAAGAATGAGGAAACCACCCTCCTTCATAGACAAAAACTGGGTAGGGCTTTCTGGGTTGGCCCTCAAATGTCTATGAGATATTAAGGATATCTCATCTGTGATATTTCTTATTAATAGGAGGGGTCTATAAACAAACGAATTAAAAATGCAGGGCTGTTTGTAGGCATAGATAAAATAGTATAAGCGAGTAGTCTGTAGTCACGGCAAGAGCGCACGC
This sequence comes from Oreonectes daqikongensis, assembly GCA_026939265.1. Classification (NCBI taxonomy): domain Eukaryota; kingdom Metazoa; phylum Chordata; class Actinopteri; order Cypriniformes; family Nemacheilidae; genus Oreonectes; species Oreonectes daqikongensis. Next base: position 567,801 of record JAOTQM010000092.1, on the reverse strand, counting down.
GTAAGTGTTCGGTGTATATTATATGTTTCTGTTGTATGACGCATAGGTGATATATTTGCTGTTTGTAGGGGCTGTTTGTAGGCATAGATAAAATAGGATAAGCGAGTAGTCTGTAGTCACGGCAAGAGCGCACGCGTAAGTGTTCGGTGTATATTATATGTTTCTGTTGTATGACGCATAGGTGATATATTTGCTAAGTAGTGAGAATTATTTCGTTCTCTGATCTATTTTCCTTATAAGTCTATGGTGCTTTGGAGTGCTGTTTGCAGCTAGTTGATTTTAGATTACAGGAAAGCTTTTCACCTTTGGATAAATTAGCACTTAAGTCCGGAAGAGTCCAGCATTAGATTCGACTTGAGCCATTGCGTGTTCATTTAGGCTTTGTCTTGCTAATTTGAAACGCACGGGCAGCGACTGTAGGAGTAGCTATTTAAACTGCGGGCTCACAGCTCATTGCCAGGATAAGCGAGTAGTCTGTAGTCACGGCAAGAGCGCACGCGTAAGTGTTCGGTGTATATTATATGTTTCTGTTGTATGACGCATAGGTGATATATTTGCTAAGTAGTGAGAATTATTTCGTTCTCTGATCTATTTTCCTTATAAGTCTATGGTGCTTTGGAGTGCTGTTTGCAGCTAGTTGATTTTAGATTACAGGAAAGCTTTTCACCTTTGGATAAATTAGCACTTAAGTCCGGAAGAGTCCAGCATTAGATTCGACTTGAGCCATTGCGTGTTCATTTAGGCTTTGTCTTGCTAATTTGAAACGCACGGGCAGCTGTTCCCACTCACTACGTGATTAGCAACCCATTTAATACAGATAGAGGCGCTGGCGCGGAAGCGTCAGCGGAAGCGTTCAGCCCTCCTCGCGTGAAGACCGACGAGGTAAAGACCATTCGACTCGTCCTGCGCGACTCAAGACCGACGAGGTAAAGACCATTCGACTCGTCCTGCGCGACTCAAGACCGACGAGGTAAAGACCATTCGACTCGTCCTGCGCGACTCAAGACCGACGAGGTAAAGACCATTCGACTCGTCCTGCGCGACTCAACCGAGCAACGAAACCGACAACGCACAGTAGTATCTTATCTAAAAATCCTTTTTTACTGTTTTCTCTCACTTTCTTTTTCGCCTTTTCTATACTCACTCGCACAGCATGTGTTTCCAATTCATTCCTGTGGTCTCCCGCCCACGACACTCTCTCACCAGAGGAAGGCGGAGCAATCCCGCCAACCTTCGCACTATCTGTACCTCTTCTACTCTTCCACTCTCTCTTTCCATTGGTCTCTGGAATTGTCAATCTGCTGTAAATAAATCCGACTTCATCCCTGCATTTGCTTCCCACTCTGCTCTTAGTATTGTAGGATTAACTGAAACCTGGATTACTTCTGAGAACACAGCAACCCCTGCAGCTCTCTCTAGTAATTTCTCTTTCTCTCACACTCCCCGCCAGCATGGGAGAGGTGGTGGCACCGGTCTTCTCATCTCCAAAGACTGGAAGTTCTCCACCTACCCCTCCGTAGTCAACACCAATTCTTTTGAATTCCATGCCGTAACTATTACTTCTCCATTAAAACTCCACATTGTAGTTATTTATCGCCCTCCAGGTCAACTGGGCGAATTTCTAGAAGACCTAGACATGCTGCTCTCGTCTTTCCCTGAGGACGACTCGCCGCTTCTTGTCTTTGGGGATTTCAACATCCACCTAGAGAAGCCTTATGCCTCAGACTTCCACTCACTGCTTACCTCCTTCAATCTCCAACTAGTCCCCACCACAGGTACCCATAAGTCAGGTAACCAACTTGATCTTATCTACACACGCAGCTGTGATACAGAGAACACCTTGATTACACCTCTGCACGTCTCTGATCACTTTTTCATCACTTTTAATTTAATACTGCATTCCCGCAACTCACCAACTCCGCTGCCAGTCTCATTTAGGCGGAATCTGCGCTCCCTTTCTCCTGTCCATCTTTCATCTGTCATAGAAACCTCCCTTCCATCCTTCACACACTTTGCATCACTAGATGTTAATTCTGCCACAGACACACTTCTCACAACACTAACCTCGTGTCTAGACACTATCTGTCCTATTTCCTCCAGGCCAGCACGTGCTACTCCTTCCAGTCCCTGGTTGTCCGATACCCTCCGGGAACACCGGGCTAAACTCAGAGCGACTGAAAGGAAATGGCGCAAAACAAAAGACATCGCTGACCTCTGTAAGTATCAAGCTTCACTCTCTATCTTCTCTGCAGACATTCACACTGCTAAATCTGCATTCTTCCATGAAAAAATTAGCAGCGCCTCAGACTCCCACAAGCTTTTCAAAACATTTAAAACTCTCCTCTGTCCCCCTCCACCACCTCCGTCTAACTCCCTAACGGCTAATGACTTTGCCAGCTACTTCACAGACAAAACTAGGTCTATCAGCAGACAATTTTCAGCTCCACCCACCAATGATCTCACATCGCACATACACACAGCAGACCATCTTCTCTCCTCTTAAAGAGGATGATGTCTCTAAACTTCTGCTCTCTACTCACCCAACCACCTGCCCGTTAGACCCCATCCCCTCACATCTACTACAAGCCATCTCACCCACACTCCTACCATCGCTCACTCATATCATTAACACATCTCTTAATACAGGAATTTTCCCCACTGCATTCAAGCAGGCCCGGGTAACCCCGCTGCTTAAGAAACCCACACATGACACTTCCCTACTGGAGAATTATAGACCCATTTCTCTCCTTCCGTTCATAGCTAAAGCACTTGAACGGGTTGTTTTCAATCAGGTGTCTACCTTCCTCACCCAAAACAACAGGCTGGACACCAACCAGTCAGGCTTTAAGAGCGGTCACTCAACCGAAACTGCCCTACTAACAGTTACAGAAGCCCTAAGGAGGGCAAGAGCTGAGTCCAAATCATCTGTTCTCATTCTCTTAGACCTTTCTGCAGCCTTCGACACGGTTAACCATCACATTCTTCTGTCTACCCTATCGTCACTGGGCATCACTGGAACTTCACTCTCCTGGTTTAAATCCTACCTCGCAGATAGGTCGTTCAAGGTAGCTTGGGGAGGTGAAGTGTCCAAATCACACCAACTAGTCACCGGGGTCCCACAAGGATCGGTTCTTGGACCTCTGCTCTTCTCCATATACACCACATCACTGGGTTCCATCATACAAGCACATGGATTCTCCTACCATTGTTATGCTGATGACACTCAACTTCACCTCTCATTTCATCCAGACGATTCCATGCTAGCCACACGAGTCTCCGACTGCCTGGCTGACATCTCTTCTTGGATGAAAGATCATCACCTGCAACTCAACCTGGCCAAGACTGAGCTCCTCGTCATTCCTGCCACCCCGTCAGAACAGCCCCAGCTTACCATCCAACTTGGTCCATCTAAGATAACCCCATCGACTTCAGTCAGGAATCTTGGGGTAATCATGGATGATCAGCTGACTTTTAAGGATCACGTTACTAAAACAACTCGGTCATGCAGGTTTGCATTGTACAACATTAGAAAGATCAGACCGTTCTTAACAGAACATGCAACACAGCTTCTCGTCCAGGCACTTGTCATTTCTAGACTGGATTATTGTAATGCTCTTCTGGCCGGTCTCCCAGCCTGTGCCTTCAAACCTCTGCAAATGATCCAGAATGCTGCTGCACGCCTGGTCTTCAATGAGCCCAAGAGAGCACATGTCACACCTCTGCTCATCTCTCTACACTGGCTCCCAGTAGCGGCACGCATTAAGTTCAAGGCACTGGTGCTTGCTTACAGAACAGCCACTAACACAGCACCCATCTACCTCAACTCTCTCTTACAGACCTACATCCCCTCCAGAAGTCTGCGGTCTGAAAACGAGCGGCGCCTCATTGTTCCTTCACAGAGAGGCATGAGATCCATCTCAAGGACATTTTCTTTCTCCGTTCCCGGCTGGTGGAATGATCTTCCTGTTTCCATCAGGACTGCTGGATCAATTTCACAATTCAAAAAACAGCTGAAGACCCACCTCTTCCATGAGCACTTAACTGTCTCATAAAAAAATAAAAAAATAAAAAAAAAAACCTTTTTACCCCTATTTTTCCTTTTCTAATGTTCTCTATATACTTGCTTATACTATCTTGACGTTGTATTTGAAACCTTGTATTACTAGCACCTCTCGTGAATATTGCTTACTTAGACGAATCGCTTGCTGTTTTCCTCAATTGTAAGTCGCTTTGGATAAAAGCGTCTGCCAAATGAATAAATGTGTAAAATGTAAATGTAAATAAAATAGGCAGAGGCCTAGGGCACCAAGTTACCAACCCACAAGAGAGTACAACAGCATCTAGACACTCAGAACGTATATACATTTGTGTTACTAGTGTACACTTTGAGTGCTCAGCATTGTTTTTTGGTCGGTGAAGAAAAAAAAGGTTCAGAAACAAGCGAAATCCAGTGAGATTGAGCCCCCCAATGATTTGCATATATTTCCCTATGCTTATTTTCTTATTCTTTTTCACTATCCCACCATCAACTTTGTTGCCTTTTGAACTGCTTAAACAATCATTATTAGTCATCAACTCAGAGGGAAATGTCACAGGTACTGTAAAGAATTCATGAAATAATTGATTGTAATGGATCCAGTTAATGAGTCATTATGATGCAGGGGTGTCCAAAGTCGGACTTGGAGGGGCCGGTGTCCTGCAGAGCTTAGCTTTAAGCCTAGTCAAACAATCCTGAACCAGCTAATCAAGGACTGACTAGACAGACTAGAAACTTCCAGACAGATGTTTTGAACATAGTTGAAGCTAAGATAAGAAAGATATGCACTGCCACATTAAAGACTAGGGGTAAAGTACTAGGGGAAACTTTCCTAAAGTTCTCAGTTTTGATTTCAAACATGAACGGTAAAGTAAATAATGACTACATTTTCATTTTAGGTAAACTATCACTTTAATGTGGAAATGATTACATAAATTCATAAATACATCATATACACAAACCATTTTGTTATTAAACAGCAAAAATTGGTTGTTTTTCATTTTCATTATTGTTTTATCTAATAGATTGAGTTTAGTGTTAAATATTAAACATTTATACAGACACAAAAGCTAAAATACACTTGAGTACAGTATACATGATGAGGAGACGATAATTTCAGATGATTTATAGTTATTTTACATTGTCTATTATCAATGATGATTTCAGTCCCCATGTTATTGTAAATAGCAGATTATGCGCTTAAATTGTGCGTTTACGATTAAAAAAGTTGAAATAAGTTCAGTTAAGTATCATCAACCAATTTTGTTTTCTAAACAATAATTAAGTTCCTAACACAACCGTTGATATATTAGGAAGAGTTTCAACCAAACACATGCTAATCACACATGATAAAACAGATCATGAAGCTTGTGTGGATCTTTTTACTCTACTGGCCAAACCCAAGAATTTACATCCAGCAAATAAAGGGAACTATTGTTAAAATGCAGAGAGCAGATGCAATTACAGACGAATATGCTGCTGAAGCCACTTGTGATGTCACAATTCTATCATTCATGTTTTGAACACCTCTGAAATTATTGGCAATTTTTGTGCTTGCGTCTTTGAAATGCACTGTTGTGCTGAAGCTGCGAAGCTGTTTAACAAAGTAAAAAAAAAATGTATTTATCTCAAAGAAAGGGACTGCAACATTCTTATACAAGGGAATGTTGTTTTTAATGTGATCATAATGGCCGCTTTTCTATAGACAAACTTACCAGCTCATAATTGACTTTGATGGTGTCTTTAAACACTGTCCAGATTACTATTTCGTTACAGCTGGGCGTGGTTAGGGAGCCTTCATAACGATAATACTTAGTCCTGTCCACCATTTCAAGCAGACTATTCAATGTGGTTTTATTAATGATGTCTACTGTTGCAGCACCTAAACATTCAGCATGTTAAGAAAGTGAGAAAACCACTCGATTTAAACTGAGTATATTTGATAAAATAACGCTGCAAGGCAGAAATCTTGGGGTCAAGCCAAACAATGGTCAAAACGGAAATATTTTGGACATGTCAGATTATCAGAATTTAATAAACAAGTTTAAAGTCAGGGAAAGGTACTTCGAACATAATCAAATTGCTTTTAACTTTTGACCACTAAGTGGTGTTTGTCACAACTTGTTTATGAGGCAGACAAGATATACCAGTGATGATACTTACAAAGTATTGTGTCAATAAACTAAAGTGTTGCGAAGATACAGCCACATGACCTTTTGGCCTTTTTCATATGTTTTAAGCATTTTCATACATTTTGTTATATATCTTGATCACTGGCTTAAAACGTATCGTCTCAGAATATGGTCATGATACAAAGTTTATAGCAATATGCCATTGCGTTCATAAAAATGCATTTTACAACAAAATTTCTAAATGGGTGACGGAAAATTACATCATCACAACCACTTATAAAGCAGACAAAACATTTACCTACCTGAATTGGTAATGTTTGGCAAATAAGATGTTAGGATCTCCCAGCCTTTTGATGTGCTTGTTTTATTGGATTCCTATAGTTTAAAAAGGTACATTTAAAATATGCAATCTGTGCACAACTGCATATAAACTAACAAGCAACATATTTTCACCTTTCATGGAAAAATAAAGATGGCATTACAAACCTCAATAAAGAAACACAGGACAGCCAATCCGTTGGGGTCATGAGCATCTATTGCAGCTTTTACACTACCATTGTACTTTGAATGGACATTCACAATGTGCAACTAAGATAAAGAATTAGAGTTTAAACAAATAATAAACTATTAATTACTGTCATATATCACATAGTTATATATATATATATATATATATATATATATATATATATATATATATATGATACTTTCCCATTGTATACCTCCATTGGGTATCGCTTGCCATCCACAGTGTGCTCAGAGCCATTCACAGAGCTACTGTTACCCCAGTGGAGATGGAATTGTGCACTGGTGTAGGTACCTGGTAGGTCACCTCCTTCCACTTTCATTTTATCACCATCCAGGGAGACAACCACTAAGGCAATAAAGGTATTAATATTACTTACAAGGCCCACCACATTAAGGACACAATGACATTTCCAGGACATTGATTACATGCCTGATTGTGTCACAACAATTGGTGCTCTTCTAACTTGGCAGCAATATGAATCCACACAAGCTGATCCTGCCTACCATATGTCAGGAATATGTCTTATCTTAGCCAGACAAGATAACAGACCATTCAAATGAAGGGTTCTTGTAACTTCTTTATTTTTATTTCTTTTGAAAAAGGGAGGAGAAAAAATTTGAAACTTTATATTGCAGCACTTCTCATGTTACTGTCACCCTAGAATTTACATTCCTCATATCCTTGCTGTAGCAACTAAATCCTGCTCAAAACACAATAGAAATTTTTCACAGAAATCTAATGGATTTAATGTTTATAATGGGATTGTAGTGGTTTTAATGGAAACTACACTGTAAAAAAAAATCAGTGAAAAAACGGATAAAGTACTGGCAGAAAATTACCAGTACATTTTCCTTTATTTTACGGACATTTCCGTTAATGCTAAAATGTAATTTAATGCTGTGCAAAATGTAAAATACAGGTAAAACAACTGTAAAAATGAATACGGAAAATTCCTTTATATTAATACAGTATATTGTGATTTTTTTTAGAGTGTATAATGGTCTCTACTGGTATGTGATGGGTTCCAATGTTGGAATGTTATCTGGCAGATGTTAACCAATAGAAACATTAAATCATATTGAAATAATGCCCAAAACAAAATTCAAAATGAAATTAAAGGGGTCATGCCATAACATACAAAATTTCACTTTATCTTTTAATATATAAGAGGTATTGGTATTGTTTAGAACATCCAAGCAAGTGTCATATATTAAGGCCCAATCACATTTCTACCCCTTACCCCTACCCCTACACTACAGCGCGTTCACGTGAAGGGGTAGGGCTGTCCCGATTCTCTTTTGATTGAAGGGGTACACTGCAAAAAAATTACTGTAAATTTTACAGCAACTTACTGGCAATTTTGGTTGTAAATTGTAAACTGTAAATTTTTACAAGAGCACTGTAGATCATTAACTACAGTTTTACTGTAAAATATATAATGTAAATACTGTAAATATACATGTTTGTTTTACAGCTGTCACTGTAAAATTGTACAAGAGCAACTGTGAATTTAAAGTAAAATACTGTATTTTATTAACTGATATAATGTTAATTTACCAATCTATTAAAGAACTATTATCTGTTTTGTAACCCAATAATACACTGATAACCACCAAACAGAGATGATGAGTCACGTGATGAATCAAAGTTCATCACAATCAGCTTTTCCATCAGTTGAGAAGGATAATACTAATATATTGAAGGTGTACATTGTCATTCGCACAAACACTAAACACCATCATGGTAACACACGACATTAAACATTTTTTATAATAAACATTCATTTAACAGCATTAAATGTAACATAAAATGCACATAGCTGATTAAAAAGTAACAAAGACTAGGATGTTATTACATTTGTAAAGAAAATAAAATGTGAAGTGTCATGCAGGGAATTCTGGGAATATCAATTTACAGTTTTTTACTGTAAATTATACAATACTGGCTTGTTTAACTGTAAAATTTACATCAGTCTTTAAGCATGCTCCCACAATTCATAGCAAAATACAGTAGCACTGTAATTTTCAGAATACAGTTGTCTATTGTAAATATTTACTGTAAAATTACAGCAATTTCTTACAGTGTAGGAGTAAGGGGAAGGGCCATATATTTTTCGGGACCTCACTTTAAACGAAGGGGGTAAGAAATTTTCCAACATGGCGGCTCATGCGAGTATAATGTAAGCCTTTATTTGACATTAATCAGGATTTAAAAAATAAATAATCATTTGGTTTATGTTCAATTTAATGTTGTGTTTAGTTTCTTGTCTTGAAAATAAAACATTTGCAAAAGACTTTTGCGTCGCTAGAGTTTGCTAACGTACCGCATTACTGATTGCATGATAGAACCGTAACATAAAAAAGTAATTGTTGCACGGCCCTCTCCGGAACGTAATCTCAAACAGACCAAGAGAATGTCCTCTGATTAACCCGGTCTGTTTGTTTCGTGATCGCGCTCCGTAAGTCTCTCCCTCTGTCTGGGGAATTGCAAATAGCGGGGTGTGTGGTGCACAACTGATATGACAACAGACAACGGCATCTTGGAAGTATGTGATAAACATCACTGCATCTCCATTGACATATACAGCTAACAGTGATGTATAATGACGAATGGCATTGTAGTAGTGATGTCCCATTTCTCAGGGGAATGTTTTAAGCCCTGTTTTAAGCCCTGACTCTTGTCACTCTGTTTTAAGGGGGAAGGGGTATAAAATAGTATTGGGATTGGGCCTAAAACGCCCTCGTCATCGATAATTAAAGCATATATATTTTTTCCAGAGAAAGTAGTAGAAACGGCTGGAAAAGTGATGTCAATGAGGAGATTTGTATTTATAAGACCTGCTTACAGTCAGATAACAACAGCTACTACTTTTACACCATTGCATCGTTATCTCCGCACACCGGCGTTCATTCCGACTCTGAGGAGTGAGTGGATCTAAAGCAAGACCTGTTTATAGTCACCAAAAACTTGTACTACCAGTGAAATCACGATGGCACACAAACGTTGTGCTGTTCCTGGCTGTGCAAAACAAGCGTCTTTGCACAGGCTTCCAAAGAATCCCTATGTCAGAGATAAATGAATTGTTTATTTTTAGCCAACGTCTAAGTCATGTCAGTACAGACTTACGTGGCAATTGTTATGGACTAAACAAGAATCCTGCAAACTGTAAGTAATGTATATTATTTCAATACTATGCAACCGATAATGACCCGTTCTTACGTGAATTTTTAACTACATTGCACGGGACGAAGTAAATCTAATGCTAACACAGGCGGTTCAAATATGATAACACTTTTTATTACACGGCTCATTGGAATGTTTGATTCTGATTGGCCAGACGCATTTGCAGGCTCGTTATTCCCAGATAACAACTGCTCAAAACTAATAACACACTATTTGGGAAGTAAACATGACACAATGTTTCTATGCACACAATAGGGGAAAAGTTGTGACTGCTATCACTAGCAATTCATTTATATGTTTTCTTTAGAGGTAAAAGCTTTAATCGCTTTACTTGTGTGATTGTTTAAGGGTCTGTGACATGAATAAATACCTAATATGCTTAGAAAGACCATTTGAGGAGTTGCATAGGAGTAAAATCGTAGTTGTGCAGCAACGCATCTATCTGAGAACTTATAACACTTCAGCATTTGTTATAAATATCTTGGTTTAGTGTCGTAATCTGTGCTAATCGTTGTTTTTTGCAGTACGTGCACTATTTTGGATGCAAATATCCATTATATAAGAATTGAAGTGACACGTGGCCAAGTATGGTGTTCCATACTCGGAATATGTTACTGACCCATTTTAACACAATAGGGGAAAGCGGTGTCTGCTATGGCTAGTGAATCATTTATATGTTTTCTTTAACTGTAATAACATAAATAATTGTAATAATGTGATTGTTTAAGTGTCTGTGGCATGAATTACATGCATAATGTTCCTAAAAATACTATTTGTGAAGCTGTATGTAAATGAGAAGCTGCAGTTATCCCAGCAGCACATCTTTCAGCAGCAGCTGTCAATCATGGGCAGGTACACCGAAAGCAACCAAAGGCTCTTAAAGAGGAAACACACAAATGAGGCTTTTTCAGAAAGGATTCAAATCAGGCTGGCAAAAAGGCCATAAAAAAGCTATAGCTGATAAGACAGCCACTCTGACTATAGCCTTTTTGGAGGGTTCAATATAATTTTTTAATTGTGGTTTTCTTTGAAGTTATGCGAAATAATAAACAGTGCGCAATGTAACATAATGTAACTCCCATGAGCACCCCCAGCATGTCGACTAAACCGCCGAAGACATTTTCGCTACAAGACAATAGTGTGGTGGTAAAGTTCGCTGAGCTCGAGAAAATGAAGAAATAGCTGTGTCTCAATCTGAAGGCTGTGTCTTCCGGAGGTCATATTTGTCGGGCGCATAGGCATAGAGGTTCAGAAACAGTTGTTTCTTTTCAATGTAAAAATGAAACTACAATGATTACGTCTTAAGAGAAATAAATATTTATTTGATAATGTTTTATTTAACTGAAATGAGACAACCTCAATAACGTATGCTGTGTACACAACCTTTAAAATGTGGCGCAGCTTCTGTTCCAAACACACATGCTATTGGCAAGAAAGGTTGACCCTTCAAGGACTATGTGTGGATGTGCGAGTAAGTATTATGGTATATAGCTGCTGATATATGTAGTCTTATTTGGATTGTCAATCTGCATTTGAAAGGGTTTTACATCTAGCTGAATCAAGTCAAATTACTCTAAAGCTTTCATATTGATACTTTTACAAATGCAAATGCAAATACTTTAAATGCACTAATTGATGATATGCGCATTGTCCGAATACAATTAACTAATAAATGTAAATTAATGAAAGACAAACTACAGACATAGGCCTGTGGAGAAAATATGTTGTTTTAAAAAAAAGCATAAAATAACGTTATAAAAAATGTGTTATGTTTGCAGCAGACGTATTGTTCCGTTGCGCGTGAGAAATGCATCCATAAACGGGCTTTATCCGCATGTGTAAACACATTAAAACAACTTAATATAATATACAATGAAAAGTATACAATATTCATTAATGTTCCCGCAGGATCTTGTTCTGTTCTTATGGCAGAGGCTTTAATTCCGCGCGCAAAACTACGGTACAGAGAATGAGGTAGTAAGTGACCACGATTTACGTAAAACGACGGAACGAAATAATAAAACTTGGGAACGATTTACGTAAATCGAGGGAATGATTTAATAAAACGAGGGAACGAATTAATAAATCGAGGAAACGAGTTCTTTATTCGTGGCCACGATATTTAAAAAAAATCGCATAGCATATCCAGGGCTCAGTAAAGTGTTGCAAATCTATCATTATCATAAAATATACCTATGCAGCCTGAATGTTGACTGTAGACATTATGTTTGGTAAGAAACTAAATGAAATTGCAAAGTTATTAAATTAATGAAAATCTTCCGTTGCAGTGTTGTGTGCCAGCACGCAGCAGCTCTAGCTGTGAACAAGGCAGAACATCCTTACGTAGTCAATCAATTATCAACATTTAAAACATTTCAATCAAATGTTTATAAAACACAAGACCTGAGTCATGTAATAATAGAAAATATTTATTTTACAACTGATTTAATAATGTATCTTCGTTCATTTATTTTTTTAAATAGCCGTAATCCCTGCCATATAGGCTAACTGATGCAAGGCGTAAGAGTTATGTGTGTGTACACAAAATAAGCCCTGTCTATGCAGGCTATAGGAGCTACCCCGCTATGGTTTGTTAGTCTAGTTGTTTGATGAGAAAGAGATTAAATGTTGTTGCATTAAACGTGTTAAGAATCCGTACAACTGCAGCAGAGGACAATTATTCTGCCGCGCCGAACTGAGAAAGAACTCATGACGTCACGGTTTGATCTTCAGCTGACCAATCAGCAGAAAAGGGAGTTTTGTTCCCGCCCACATGAAGAGATCGAAAATTCAAGTTGTTTATTTGTTTTTCTATTCCTGAACGAGAAACAAGAAATCGAGTTGAATTCTTATTTTTCGTTTTTTTTTGGAAAACTTAACAAAAAAGGAGGTGTGTTCTCATTTTTCAATATTCAATTTTAAATTAAAAAAACGAATGATACACGGATTCACCACTAAAGTACTGAGGTCCTATGCAACACACTTATTATTATAAGTGTTAAAAGTTAATGTTAGATGTTTTCAGACAAGAAGTCCTATACATTTTATTACACCACTTTAAGTTTTTATGCTCAAACAACAACAACAATACACACTAGCTAATGTTGAAAAAGTGAAAATGAATCTTATGACCCCTTAACATATGCTTTCAACAATGTGCACTGTGAAAAGCAAAATGGAAATAAATTAGATTTTGAGTGTAATAACTTACACTATAATAAGTAAATTCATTGTTTACTAAAGAAAAAATTAAAATTACATTAACCCCTCACCTGAGTCACCAGTATTCATGATTGCAAGCAGAGTGGAGTTGTCATCAAAACCAGTAAAGGTAAATGAGGTAAGTCTGGAGTTTGCCTGAACTTCTGAAGTTACTATGTTAATGGGAGATTGCCTTGATCCATTGCAGTATTGTGGTGCAATTTTGGGCCATGTAGTAAAATCTATTACAAATAAAAATGAAAGAGTCATCATAGGAACAAGAGTTAATAAATGCATGCATACATGTATACATAAATACACACTTACCACATGTTGGTTTATGGTAGCACCATTCTGTTCAAGGTGAAAAAACTGTATTAACAAATATAGCCACTGAGAAAAACTGGTGACTGTTACATCTAAAACATTGTACCCTTAGCCTTAATGAGGTTTATGTCACTAAAGATGTAAAGGTAACATTTAAGAAAACTTTTTCATACTTAATAAGTAGTTATGCAATAACTATAATGCAGAAGAAGAAAGTAACCAAAATGTAATCTCTTAAAATCATGTAAAAATCATTTTAATTAATCTACCAGGTGTGAGAGCATAATGTGTTGTCATAGCAAACTTTAGCAAAGTGGTTGTTCCTGTTTCCTTTTCTGCCAGTATGTCCTACGAAGGATGCCTTGTTTAATTCTAAGTTAAAAGGAGACACAGCTAGAGTGTGCATCGTTCTGCACTTCGTATTTCTCTTCGTATTTTTCTTCCGTAATTTATTGGCTTACTTTTTTCAACATACTACGATTAAGGACATACGGGCCGTTTCTTAATTCCAAGAACCCAAAGAACGGACTTGTGTCCTTGCTAGATCAGACTTGGCAGGTTCAGACTCGGGAGTTTGAACTCACCACAATATATGATATTATTTAAATGTGTATTATTTAGTATTCAGTTTGATTAAAGTGAAAGTAAATTTAATTATTTAAAACGGATTATTAGTAGGACACAAGATCATAGGCTATATAACTAATTTATTGGCATAATTATTTTAACCACTGTTAATGAGAGTAAGTAATAAGTAACTAATCGTTACTACCTTAAACACCAATATGCTATTAACTACTGATTAATTAATATATCCCCCTTATTAGTTATCAGTATCTACAATGTTAACGCAGTTCCTGCATAGCTATTTAATTAAGTATGAAACAGTCTAAAGTCTAACAGAAGTAGGCTAAATGATGCAGCTACACTCACCCACTGCCGAATCCGCACTGTAAACTGTGGGACACAAAAGAGCAGCAACGCTTAACAGCAAGATGATCATCTAATAAAACAATAAATAATAAAAGTAAAACACAAGGTACAAACTTTTAAATTACAATTCCAAATTTTGTCCATAGCAGAATGGTTAAAATGTTATAATCATATTAATAATTAATTTAATTGAAATTGAGCAAGCAGAATTTAATTTGACAATATCCGTGTATTACCTTGGGTTTTAATAAGATACAACCGTCTGTGTGGGGAAATGGGATGGATTGGTTTCATTCCTGACTATTAATACTCTTGGCTGCTCACCTGTATGTGGGTGTGTCACTTTCATTTGTATTCTCTGATGTTGCTGACAAAGCTAAATTCCTAAGAAACACTCACCAAAGCGTGCACTGTAAAAAAAAATCCTTTAAAAAACGGATAAAGTACTGGCAGAAAATTACCAGTACATTTTCCATTTATTTTACAGACATTTCTGTTAATGCTAAAATGTAATTTAATGCAGAGCAAAAGTGGCGCGTTACCGTCTTTATATTCAATCATGGTCAAAGATGGTATATTAAAACAATACTTTATTCATTAGATTTACACTTGAGAATAATTTCGGTCAGGTGATGATGATGCACATTTCTCACTTGCTGATAGACAGTGTGTTAACACGTATTTTCACGCATTTTCCATATAGACTATTCTGCCAAAAAAGAAGCTGGATTCAGCTTCCTCATAGGCAAAGTAAGAGCTGTAACTACTATTAACATTAAGTAGCCTTTACCAGGCATGTGCGGGGGGGGGGCGAAGGGTGCTTTGGCACCTGCCCCTTTACCCGAAGTGCCCTTTTTGATGACCACAGTGCCCTTTCAAAAACCCCAAAACACCCCTGTCCCCCTGTCGACAGGTTTTTTTCAGAAATAAGCGCGATCGCGACAAAAGCCTCCTCTACGCCAGTGGTTCTCAACCTTGTTCCTGGGGACCCACTGCTCTGCACATTTTGTATGTCTCCTTAACTAGCACGTTTGCTTCAGTTCATGGATTTCTACCTTAATGAGCGGATAATTTGAATCAGGTGTGTTAGATAAGGGAAACATGCAAAATGTGCAGAGCTGTGGATCCCCAGGAACAAGGTTGAGAACCACTGCTCTTTGCAACACCTTTATTTTCCCCAGAAAATTCATGTCTATGCTTAAAGCATAAACCAAAACGTTACCTACATTTTCATAATCATATACTTTTGTTATCATTATTAGTTTCATTAGAAGTTGCAAAAAAGTTCAGGATAATCCCGTGGATGGTGGAATCAAAATAACATTTTGTTCAGCCAAATCAGAAAAAGTAGGGATACAAGTTAATGGAATAATTATTGCTTATTTGGCAAGTCCATCCATCCATACATGTGTAGTGATTAAACAAAACTGTCAACAAATAAATTCATATTTTATTTTATGTATTTAATATTTTTTTCTTTACTCAGTACTACAAATGGTACATTAAGAATTTTTGGTAAGTGCAACAGAACCATTATAATCATTACATTCATTAGAATTTAAAATTTTAAAAAGTTAATTGATCAAAAACGTTTTAGGCATATTTTAAGCATTTTAATAATGATAACATATATTACACATTCTCAGTACCGGCAGGTAACAACTGACGTGTCCTTGAGCAAGGCACCTTACCCCCGTTTGCTCTCCGGGCGCTGCAGTGATAGCTGCCCACTGCCCCGGTGTATGTGTGTTCACGACTTGAAGTGTGTGTGTTCACTATTCACTGGTTGGGTTAAATGCAGAGGTCACATTTCGGGTATGGGTCACCATATCTGACAAAAAAAATAGGTCAAGGTCATAAATGAGAACAGGCTATGGAATGAGATCAGGACTGGCAAAACAAGATGGATTGTTCAGTCTTTACATAACGTCACATCTCACATGATCTGTACTCGTCAGTATCAGTTTGATCCGTTTCAGTCATACAGCTTATCAAACACATTCTTTCTCAAGAATCACATGTCTTACAAAACATTGTCAACATGGTTAAATCTCGAATTTAAATTTGTTATCTGATCAAAGCATAGTCCAAACTTGTACGTGGATGATAATTTGCCAAAAAAATAAAAGTCAAAAAATGAAATAAAATTAATACAATTGTAACTGGAAACAAAATTACTATGTATATTTGACATTAAACTAACTAAAATAAAAAACCATCAATTCCGAATCAAATTAGTTTTTGCATTTTAGGCGTAGAATACGTGTTTCAATGTTTTCCATTGGGTTCCAAGACTGCTCGTATAACCAGAAGGACATGTTAATATTGTTTCACTCAGTATTACCGGTAGCAACTAATAAGGTGATATTACATATTTTAATTATGTCTGTGTAACGGAATGCTGTAGAAGCAGGTGCACGACAAGAAGTGTATATTCCAAACTGGGTCTTTCACTAAATCCAAACAAGAGTATCAAAAGCACACATAACATTAAACAATACAGGACCACAAACAAAGGAACAGGGAGAGTACATATGGTGTCCGGGTGATGAGGGTGATTGCTGGCAAGTGAAGAAGATGGCAAATGTGGGACAGGTGAGGGAGTGCAGAGGATCATGGGAGATGGAGTCCATGGGGAAACTCAGGAAACAGGCAAGGCAACAGACGCGACATGACAGTCTGCTGTGTTTATTTGTGGTTATACAAACATATACATCTTTGTGTAATATGTCTGTCTATCTTACAATTGTATAATTGTACAAAATAATGTATTCAATTATTATTTTACAATGCACTTTTAAGTCATATTTATTTGTGGTTAATGTGCATGTATTGTCATTGTTTCATGTCCCTCGTTTCTGTTTCTTGTAAAGGTCCTGCACCTTGCCTCATGCAATGGATCATGTTTAAGAACATTTCTTTTCATAGATCCAGTCTGTATTAGCACCATCTGTTTAGATGCTTGTGGCAAGTTTACACATTGTACAACATTGTACAATTATCAACATTGAAATTTGATAATAACTGTTGTATCTTTAATAACTGCTGTAACTTGGCAATTTACCTTACATGACGAGGTTTTTAAAAGTTTAATGAAGATCAATTACAAACCACACTGAGCTTATATGAAGCCCATTGGGCTAGAATAGC
This sequence comes from Oreonectes daqikongensis, assembly GCA_026939265.1. Classification (NCBI taxonomy): domain Eukaryota; kingdom Metazoa; phylum Chordata; class Actinopteri; order Cypriniformes; family Nemacheilidae; genus Oreonectes; species Oreonectes daqikongensis. The sequence goes on along the minus strand of JAOTQM010000092.1, from coordinate 550,310 downwards.
ATTTATAGAAAAAATATGAACTTAAATTTCCGAATTATATTTCATTTAATTTTTAACGCTAATTCAAACTGAGCCAACAAAGACAGACATCTTCATTTATCATATTGGGAATCATAGCTGTTGTGTAAAACGTGGGTAATGTTTTGAACGCAGTTACCGCATATTTTTATTTATATATGCAATGATAATTCTGCCGGAAAAAAGCAAACATATATTTTGCACATTTTAGAAAAAGCCTTTATTATTGTTTTATGCATTTTGATGACATTGATGATGTACAGAATAGGTGTCACGGTCCTGTCTGCCTCCTGTCTGTTCCCTGGCCTGTGTTCCGTGCGTTTCCCCTTGGACTTCAATTCCCAGCATCCCTCGCGCTCCCACACCTGTTGGTCCAATCTTGAATGTAACGTGAATGTATTGTGCAAGCCCATGGTGTTCGCCCTGTGTTTCCAAGGATTATTAAAAGTGTATGTTTTGGAACTTACTCGTCTGGCTCCATGTATCTGAGCATTACAATAGGATTTATGTATTTTCTGTAGGACCTATCATACAGGCACACAGCTTCTCCTATCACTGTTATGCTGATGACACCCGGATTTACATCTCATTTTACCCAGGCGATCCCACTGTAGCTACTCGCATTTCAGTCTGCCTTGAAGACATCTCAGCTTGGATAACAGAGCATCACCTCCAGCTGAACCCTGCCAAGATGGAACTATACTTGTATTTCTGGCACACCCAACAGTACAATATAATCTCACCATCTAACTTGGAAATTCCACAATTACTCCTTCCAAAACAACCAGGAACTTTGGAGTCATTTTTTATAACCAGCTGCCCTTCGGGGACCACATTGCAAGGATGCCGTCTGAGTTGATCCACTTCGTCTCACAGCAGATAACTCTGTATGAGAAACAAAGTGCGGAATACAAAGACATAGAAGAAAAAACATGAGGTTTGTGGGAAATGGGTGTAAAAACCGGGAGACTCCCAGCCAAAACAGGAGTGTTCATAGGTATCAAGAATTGCTTGTTCAAGATATTTGAATGCCTTAAAACCGAAAGTAAATGGCTTTTTCTCGCTGAAGGTCTGCATTCGGTAACAATGAGCTAATTAAATATTTCAAAATCACATTTCACGTCCAGTTTTTTTCTTATGCGGCAAGTAGGATAATGTACAGGCAGCTGGTTGTTATCGCTTTAACAACCGGCTGCCTGTACATTATCCTTTACTTGTAACGTACCGATATCGTTTATTGATATTTTGATTTTTTTTGCCCTCTTGTAAACTGTAATATCAGTGTCAGGTAAGATAATCAGCTTCATTTGTCCACTCATTTACACAATGGTAAGGTTAATGTCATGGTTCCGCCCTTTTTGCCTTGTAAATTCCGGCTCCCCAAGCTCCTGTGCCGGTCTTCCAGCTAGCGGTCCAAGCCCCTGTGCCGGTAATTCAACCGGCTCCCCAAGCTCCTATGCCGGTCATTCAACCGGCTCCCCAAGCTCCTATGCCGGTCATTCAACCGGCTCCTCAAGCTCCTATGCCGGTCATTCAACCGGCTCCCCAAGCTCCTATGCCGGTCATTCAACCGGCTCCCCAAGCTCCTATGCCGGTCATTCAGCCGGCTCCCCAAGCTCCTATGCCGGTTTTCCAGCCGGTGCTCCAGTCCCCTGTGCCTGTCATCCGGCCGGCGACGCAAACACCTGGGCCGGCCTTCCTTGAGCCATGGGCGGGGCCATGGCAGTACCGGGTCCTTGTGTTTATGTGTTTTGTGGAAGCGTGTGGCCTGGGCTGGGACGTGTGTCTCTGTCACTCCCCCGGTTATTGTCATGTTCCCGTCTGTCTTGTTAAGTTCTAAGTTTATAGTCTTGCAGACTGGGCCATGACAATAACGTCTTTGTGTTTATGTTCCGTGTGGAGATACACGGCTCAGGCTTTCATTGCCTTGGTCGTGTGTTTCCGGAGTCGCGTGTTCTAGCCCCGCCCACCTTGTTCCCCATTGTTAAATATTAATGGCTCTTATGATTGAGGTTCTGACTTGTTATTTGCCTATAATGAACTTTACACATGTTTTTGTCTCTGCCATCTGAGGGCCTGTACTTTCCATTCTGATAACGGGTGAGACAAACTGTCTGTGCTTTGATTAAACTCCTCGCACCATTTCTCAAGGATGCATTGTTGAATAAAAGCCTCTGTTTATGTAATATTAAATGAGAATCAACTGAGATATACCCTTGAGTGTGTGTCACTTATTTGGTTCTCCCGGCGCCGTAAAAAGAAAGGGATTGCTGCAGGTCGACTTGGTTGTAGAAGACTGTTTATGTGCACAAAATATCTAACACCCGTCTATCAGTGTTAACATGCAATACACCTGTCCCCTTGTTATTATCCCTTGTTAGCATCCTTATAAAATACCCTTGTGTCTTCAGTCCTGTCCTAATTCGTTTTGTGCCGTTCATGAAGTTCGTTGTCTCTGTCATTTAGTCGCCTGTCCTAGAGGATCATAGTTTTCGTCAAGTGTCTGTATCTAGTCTTGTCTATTTTTTTTTCTGATTGCTTTGTTTCAGTTACTGACTTCTTGTTGCCCCCTTGTGGGAAGTTTTGTTTGACATTTTTGTCAAGTGTTTTTTAGTTCTCGTGCTTTAGTTCTATTTTCCCCATGTGGGTTTTTGCTTTGTATTATATATATATATATATATTAAAAGTCTTTGCTACCCCCAACCAATCCAAACCCCTCAACCCCCACCAACCGATCCCCCGTCACTGGCTGTCTGCATCTGAGTCCTCCTTCCTGCATGGTCATGACAGTTAATTACTAATGATAAGCCTTTTTAATAAGTTTAAATTAAATTGTAATGCATATTACCTAATACACAATGCACATATTCAGAGAACATGATCTTCTGCAATGTACAAAAAAAGACACTCCCTCATCTGTAATAACCACAGAGATCTAGACCAAACAACCTTTTTATGTAACTGGCTTAAAAAAGTCATGACCAGTCTTGAAGAAAGAATTACATCACTGACTTGTAAGACTAGTCTAAGCAGTTTATGCAACTGGCATGAGCTCCCCTTAGAAATTTAGAATATAAAGCAAATCCTGGTTTTTTTTTCTTTTCAAATGTCTATTTTTTCTATCTATAAATATCAGAAGTACCATATTTTTTGTCAAGTGCTTACATTTGGTCAGTTGTAAATTAACTGCTTATAACTGAATCAATTCATAGAAAATAATGCCTGAGAATCTAACATGTAATGCAATAAACAACAAAAATAGCAAAACTGTTACATTGTGTGTAAATTTAATGAGATGACAATATTATAGACAAGCAACTATAGATATTATTTATGTATTTTGTATTTTTCTAATAATTATTAAAATGTGTAATATAAATATGTAAAATATGTAATAATCAGTCCACTGAAGGCAAGTTGAAAATAGAACCCACTCACTACGTTTGTCAATTAGCAGTTGTCTCAATTGTAAAACAATATATTTGGAATTTATTTAGTAATTACTTTATTACAGATTAGGGCCCTTGGTGGTGGTCAGATAATCCAGGACATGTCAAGTGACCTGAGAAAAATACAAAAACAGCAAGTTAACTTTACGTTGATGAAGGTGATGAAGTGTCAGCAGTGAGAGAAGCTAACACAACACGTTTATTCAGAGATTGTTGTGGGCGATACACATTATCAAAGGAATGTTTTGTTGGGAATCTAAGCAGCTGCAGAAAAAGGTCACAAGGCAAGCGTTGGCAATGGCATGACATCTTGCACAATTTTACTGATTACATTGTGTTAGGAGAAAAGTACTGTACTGTGTCACAGGATCACATGCTGCACCTAATACCGAAAGAAATGTGCAGGATACCGTAAGTGATTTGTGATAAGATACCAACCAACAGTGGTAAAGATATAAGAGAAGACAGTATGAATGAGGGTAAACAGATAGTGAAATGGGGAGACTGAGAGCTAGATACAATTGTATACATGACCAGATAACATAAGTAAATCTGCCAAGGAAAGCAAAGTTATGCATGAAACTAGTAGTGTTAAACACCATTGTTTTTAACTTGACTTTTAAGTAGCAAGTTAGTGTTTTCAACTGGCTAAAATAAGACAAAATCCAGTCCTGGGGCCACAATTAATACAGAGCAACCGATCCTATGTTATTTATATGTATATAATACCATGTTGCTTTACAGTTTCCATGTTTCACGGTTGTAGGGGATTTAGGGGTTTTAGGATAATTAACAGGATGATGAGATGACTCATCATATCTCCACCAGACCACATTGGTCAAATACATGAAACAAGTTATTTAAAACATATCTTTCATTCAGAGAATCAGTTTAGCTCAAATGAAAATGTGTATAATTCAGTCAGGAGCTTTTAAGTCAAGAATACAAAAGACAAACTTGAGGCAGAATGAGCTTTTATTTGCATGATTTGCTAAATTTACATTTGGTGGTATGGCTCTGTTCTATGTTCCCCATCCTTCTACTGAGCTCCAAGAAAAGTTAAGACAGGGAAGCAGGGGCGTTGCACAAGATCCTGGGCCCTATGCATAGGCAGTCCTGATGGGCCCCCATGCCCCCCCCATACTATTTTAGTTTTTTAATCCCTACATGAACAAACTGCGTACTGTATGATAACCAAACAAGACTTGATTCAGTCATATTTTATTTGCAGAATGAACAAGACAAAGGGAACAGATAGCTTATATGACATTGGAGTGTTCTCAGTAAATGCCACTGAAGGTAGCCTAATATTAATGCCATGCTTAAGTCATCATCTCAGACTTTCTTATCATAGTCTGGTATATAGTCTCAATTTTAATTGAGAGAACATTTATTTTTATTACGCTACATTACTTAGGCATAAATTAAATCTTAAACATGCCGTTTTAGTTTTGTACATTAACAAAAAGCTCCATTCATAATAAAAGACAAACAAACCTGTGTCACTAGTCAGTGCAATCAACCAAGTTATTCACTATCTGGAGAAAAAAGGCAAAATGAAAGAAATGCTATTGCTTACATACTATAGCTTCCTCGAATGTATAGCTTATACTGAAGTTATTCCCCAGTAAATGCCCACTGGCATGTCTTTTTGCTGGCAAAGTCATTGATGAGGTCCTGAAAGTCCAATTTTTTTGCCAATTGGCTTTCAATGGAGAGAAGAGCAAGACTGTTGAGCCTATCCTGGCACATTGTTGACCTCAAGTAGTTTTTAACAAATTTCAATTTGCTGAAAGCCCGTTCACCACCAGCAACAGTGACGGGTAGGGTGCAGAAAATCCTCAGTGCAATACAGATTTGTCCAAAAATGCTGTAGCTGTAGCTTGTATATGTCATTAAGGAGCTGAAGAAGGGACTGATTATGAGGAAATGTGGCCTTATGTATTGCTTTCAGATGCAGCATTTCATCCTCAAATTCAGCTGTGAGGTCTTTGTGGTATGTTCTTGTCAGAGCCCGGCATGTTACTTTTATCTCTTCTTCTGACATATCTGCCAACTTCAGAATTGGTGCAAATGTTTCGCATATGGTGGCTGTGGTCTGGAACCTTGCACCTAAATCACTGATTATGGTGTCCATTGCAACAAAAAAGACCTGGTTTCTGAATACAGTTGCAGCATTCTCTTTAGTTTCATCTTCTTGACTCTCATCTGGCATACATTTCCTTTTCCGCTTTTCTTCAACCTGAAATTGAGCAGGAATCCTCATGGCTTGGGCTACTAAGCAGGCCTCGGCAAGGAGGGAGTCCCATTCACAACAAAGATCCTGCATTTCCTCTTGTAGTGCCTTGATGTTTGCAGCCTCAATGTCCAAAGAAATATCCCCTGCCTGAAGAATCAGGTTACGATTTTCCATGCACTGTAGTACCTTTACCCACACAGTGAGTAGAACAACAGCATCAAATGTGTTGAAATATTTTTTTAAACCTTTTGCCTCAGACTTGGCATCATGTGTAAGGCTGCATGTGTCTAATACACATTGTAGTGCTACCAGAATAGAGGGTAGGTGAGTTGCCACCACTCGTACCGCAGCAATCCGGGCACCCCATCGAGTGTCAGAGAGACGATGAAGAGAGCATCCAGTTTTTTCCTTCAAGATTGCCCATCGCTCTGGACTAGCGCTAAAGAAATTGTATAGGCGATTAACACTGCCAAACAATGTTGAGGCCTCGGGGCATGACTGAGCTGCATGTACACCCACCAAATTGAGGGTATGGGAAGCACAGGGGGAGTACGTAGCAAGTGGGTTTTGTTTTAAAATCTCAGCTTGCACACCTTTCACTTTCCCTGACATGTTGGCTCCATTGTCATAACCCTGTCCCCTACAGTCCTCTAATGGTATGCCCCTGTCCTGCAATACTGCCTGAATCATTTCAAAGATTTCCCTGCCTGTCTTTCTATAAAAGTTTTCAAATAGACAGAATCTCTTGGTTATCTTCCATACATCACTTTCTACATCTTCATGTACATATCTCAACAATAGCACATTCTGTTCAGTGTGAGAGATGTCTGGTGTTGAGTCACATATCACTGAGAAGTAAATTGCATATTCTCTTTCCGCCAGGATAGTGTTCAACACTCTTTTGCCACAGAGCTCAATGAATTCATTCTGCATCTCAGGACTTAGATAGTGTGTTAACCTTGACCCCTCTTTCTTCTTTTCCCTTACTTTTTCCAGATGCTCGTGTAAAATGGGATCATAATGTGCCAACAACTCTAAAGTGCCAAGAAAATGCCCATTGTGGACATCATCTAAATTTGAATTTTTGCCTCTGAATGCAAGGTTTCGTGATGCCAAATGTAGGGTCACATGCAAAAGCCTCTGTAGAATGAGCCTATTCTTTTCTATTTCTACCAGTAGTTGTCTTTGAAGGTGACATCAACTCCAGTTGCTGTTAGTAATGAGTGCTGAAGGCTTTTCCATTTCACATAGCACTGCTTATGAGGCATGTGTGTCTCATGTTCTGGAAATTTGTTGTACATTCTTTGCCATTTAATGTGTGCTAATTTAACTCCATCCTTGCTGTTCAGAGCACTTCTTGATGGCTTTGTCAGCTCATGAGAGAACAGAAGGCATGGGATGCAATATAGAGCCTCTGCACTCTCACTATAAATAAGCCAGTCTCTTCTGATTTTTTCACAGCCGTTTGCTGACTTTACAAATTCAAGATAATGGGAAATGGTTTCCCTTCCATATCTTTAGGTGGCATTTTGTTTGTTTTCTCTGTACCTTTACTTGCCAGCCTGCATACTATGGTGTCTCTCTGATCATTCGTTAATTTATCTGGCCATAGTCCTGGATCCTCTGACAATTGGTCTGAAATGCTCTGCCTACTTTCCAGTCCCTCTCCATCTCTCATTTGCACACTGTGCTCAGAGCAACACTCATGCTCCCTGCTCTCTTCACTTCCACCATCATCCTCAATCATATCTTCTCTAACTTTCTCTACATGAAGGATACATTTGATATTAACCTCTTATCCTAATTATAACCTACTATAATACAACACACTACGATGTTAGTAAAAGCCATGCTTCTGAACAATAAAATGAGCTAAGAACCAGATTTACTCCTGACTCTGTTGGTTTCTTTTGCTCCCAGATCTGCAGAAGGCATCCTCACAACATCCAACTTATGATTATTATTTGGTTTGAGAATAAGGTGTGATCTAAACATAGAAAAGAGTTTCAATGTTAATTTGAAACTTAACAATTGGGGGCTCATCCAGGATATTTCTCTGTAATTCTGGACAATTTCTATGTTTGAAGACCGTGTAGATTGGATCTACAGGTGCCAACAGTATCATCACAGGTAAGAGTTTATTGATTTTTACCTTGACTGTGATGGATTACTGTTGAAGGCGGTAGTTTCATTATTACGTTGACCTGCATTTGAGTGTGACGCTCCGAGTCGTTAAACTGGGGGCCAGGTTGCGTCATTATATTCGAGAGGCACACGGCGCGCGTATGTTGAGTTATTAAATTAATTAATTTTTCTTTCGCTTAAAAATTGTAAGTGAATAGAGAAAAATTAAAGGAGTTGGATTTTGTGTAGGAAGTTTTCATCTTTTACTTTTCTTTACTAACTTTGCTTACTTTATTCGTTAAGTATGGGACAAGACATATCTAGACTCCTAACGGGGGAAATGCCGGTAGATTTTATGTTTAGAAATAATAAAGGTTATTGGACTCAACCATTTGTTGATAATTTGGCCGGATGCGCAGGACCGCAAATTGATAAATACCCGAGATGCGGCTCTTTTAAAAAAGATGATATTGATCTGATGTAATCTATGGTTAAAGGTGGATGGGGTGATCCCCAATGGGCTTATAAATATATGGTCGAGTCGTATGAAGTTTGGCTAAAAATGAAAAAGATATGGGACCAAGGTCCCGAGCATGCTGATAAAACGGAACTTGCTATTAAAATATCGGCCGACCGAAGTTAACTGCGAAACAACCACCGCCTTATGTTGCCGCTGTACAAAACCGTGCAGAAAAAACTTCTAATTTGTATCCTTCGCTGGCTGCTTTACACTCTGGAAAATGTTACAAACTTTTTCGAACAGGTTAAGCGTTTTTTAGATGTCCGTGCTCATGTTTCCAGAGATTTGACTCACGCTACGAATACCAAGCAAAACAAGGGCGAGACTGCGTCTGCTTTTGTTAGTCGTTTTAAGCGCGTGTCGGAAGAAGATGCGCGAATTCCTATATATGGAGATATGGTTCCGCTGTTTATTAATACATGCCTAAATAACATGAGTCTTGATGCAGCGCATATGGTTCGTGTAACAACTGCAAATTTAATGCAACAAACTGCTGATGATTTTTGTGAACGCGTTCGTGAGCTGGACGCAACTGGTGCTATAAATTCTTTCTTTGTTAAGCCCAAACAGGAAGTTATGCTGGCATCTCCTCAGCAGCAACTGGCTGCAGTTCCGGTCAGAGGTATGAGTAAGAACCGAAGGGGTGGACCTCGGTACAATCGAGGCCCGCCTCGGGGAGGTTTTAGGAGGCCGGGTATGTGTTTATATTGTGGAAAACCAGGCCATTGGGCGAGAGAATGCAGATTAAAACAAGCAGATGAGATGCATTCTGCACCACAGACACACAAGACACAAGCGCCAACATATCGAAGTGGTTATGCTACTGAGTATCAGGTGACTTGGGGAGACAAGAGAGATGAACAAAATAAACCTAAAAATTACTAGAGCTGCCCACAGAGCATTGTCAGTCCGGATTTACAGTCAATGATTTGTTTTTCTTTCAACAATCACCCAGATGAACTGCCCATTGTAAATTTAAAAGTACATGAGGTAGATTATTCATTTTTGATCGATACTGGAGCTACGTGCTCATCTCTTTCGGCTAAATTTTATGAAGGGCCAATCACTAATCGTACCACACGCTCTGTTGGGATTTCTGGGACTGACGTTATTTGTCACATGACACCTGCCATTGAAGTAAGGGCAGTTAATCATCAGCCTTTCTATCACAAATTTGTAATTACTCCAAATTCGCCACTTAATCTTTTGGCCAGAGATCTTATGCATAAACTTGCCATTGAGATTGTATTTTCAGACAGCACTGTTAATTTTTCTTTGCTTTTAGATGTCGCAGACACAACTGTGGAACTCATGCCAAATTGCATGAGTACTGACGAACCACAGCATTTAAAAAACAACATTGCTGAGGTAAACCCATCGTTGTGGTCACAATATAAGGATGAATCAGGCCTTGTTGACGGACCCCCTTACAGAGCTAAATTGAAAACACAGAAGCCTGTGTACGTGAAGCAATACCCGTTATCACCTGGCAAGGTTGAGGGTATTCAGTCGATAATTGATAATTTTTTAAAGCAAGGCGTTCTCGTTCCCACTCACTCACCTTACAACACACCAATTAACCCCGTCAGGAAAGGAACAAGCTGGCGTTTAACACAAGATTTGAGGGCTATTAATTCATTGATCATTCCTTTGGCCCCAATTGTGCCTGATGTGCCAACGATTTTGAATTCAATACCACACAACCACACTCATTTTACAGTGGTGGATTTGTGTGCAGCCTTCTTCTCCATTCCCGTCCATCCAGATACTCAGCCTTTGTTTGCATTTACGTTTAAGGGTGCTCAAATGACATGGAAACGTTTGGCACAGGGTTTTACTGACTCACCTGCTGTTTTCTCCGCTGCGGTGAAACGTGTTTTGGATAAGATAACGGACCTGCCATCTACGGTCTGTGTTCTAAAGTATGCCGATGACATCTTAATCTCTGCAGACACTGAGTCTGACTGTTTGCAGGCCTCAATCATTGTTTGCAATGTGCTTGCGAACGCTGGATTTAAAGCCTTGAATGAAAAACTGCAGTGGGTCCAGCCTAAGGTCCATTACCTGGGCCACATCATCTCACAAGGCCAGAAAGCGATTTCAGCTGAGAGGGTGCAGCTGATAAAGACTTTGCGTACTCCTCAAATGGTGACACAGTTACAAAGTTTTTTGGGACTGGTGAACCATTGCCGTGCATGGATACCAGACTGTGCGTACCGTGACAAGGGCTTGCGATGTCTCATCAAATATGGCATGGGTCAAAGGGACTCATTGACCTGGACTTCTGAAGCAGAGAAACATTTTCAAGCATTAAAGGATGCTATCACCTGTGCTCCTGCACTGGGACTACCAGACTATTCCAGGCCGTTTCACTTGCATGCGGGGGAGGCTCTGGGTGTTGCAATAGGGATTTTGACCCAAGACCATGGCGGTAAACCACTTCCTGTTTCTTATTTGTCCAAACATTTAGACCCAATAGTCCATGGCATGCCAGCATGCCTCCGTGCTGTTGCTGCTGCGGCGGAGATGGTTAAGACGGCTGAGAAAATTGTTTTGTCACATCCTTTGACTTTATACACCACACATCACGTGGGTGTTATTTTGCACAATTTGAAGACACAGCACATGACGGCTCAAAGGATGTCAGGCTATGAAGCAACGCTTCTGGCTACAGAAAATTTGACTATTAAGCCCACTTCAGTTTGTAGTCCAGCAATTCAGTCACTGTATGGCTTATCCACATTGATAACTGACATAGTGCCTCATGATTGCCTGAATGAGATTGAGAGTTCCACTTCAGCCAGGGTCGATCTGAAGGATACGCCCCTGGATGGGTGGGAACATTTATATATAGATGGCTCATGTTCAAGGCCATCTGATGGAGTGTATCCGTGTGGATATGCCATTGTGACACAGCAAGGTGAGAGGGTGGAAGCATATCGTCTTAATCACAACTCCGCACAGATTGCGGAAATAATTGCATTAACGAGAGCCTGTGAGCTCACAAAAGGCAAAAGAGCTACAATCTATAGTGATAGCAAATATGCTTGTAGCATTATCCAAGATTTTGCCAAAACATGGGAAAGACGTAATTTTCAGACATCTGAGGGCAAAACAATATCACATGCAGATTTGGTAGGAGATTTGCTGCCATCTGAACTGGCAGTAGTAAAAGTGAAAGGTCATGCCCAAGGAAATGACCCAGAAGCCGTAGGAAATCGAAAAGCAGATGAGATGGCCAAATGGGCCGCAGAGCATGCAGAGTTTTCTCCATATCAGAGGGAGCAGAATAGGAACGTAGAAGCAATGATGTTTGCACATATAACATGCGTGCCTGACATAGACTTGAAAATTTTGCAGAGTCAACCCACACAGGAAGACGTGAAACATTGGGCAGAAAATGGATGCGCACCAGATGTCAATGATTTGATTAGAGATAAAAGCAACAGAATCGCGTTACCGAAGTTATCTCTAGTGATATTGATAAGGCATTATCATGGCATTTCGCACAATAGAGCGTCTAAAGTTACCCAAATGATCAATCGTCTGTATTGTATACAAGATACAGCGAAAATGGTCAAACTAATTGTAGACTCGTGTTTGATCTGCGCTAAAACAAATCCTCACAGAAAAACGCCACATGACGCGTTACCATTTCCAGAAGCACCTTTTCAGCACCTTCAAATTGATTTCTCGCATATGCCTGCAGTTGGAAATCTAAAATACATTTGAACTATTGTAGATAGGTTTTCAAAATGGCCTGAGGTGTTTGCGTGTGCCAAAGAGGATGCGAAAACGGTAGTCAAAATATTGTCAAAAGAAGTAATTCCGCGTTTCGGTATTCCGACGACAATTGAAAGTAACAACGGCACACCGTTCACAACAAAAGTGACCAAACTGTTGGCCAAGGCATTGGCCATAGATTGGCACTATAATATTCCCTATCATCCACAGTCCTCGGGGGTAGTTGAGAGTACTCATCGTACGATTAAAGATAAGATTACGAAGGCCAGTATGGAAACAGGTAGGAAATGGCCAGATGTATTACCAGCCGTATTGGCAGAAATGAGAATGACACCATCCTCAACGACAAAATACTCACCATTTGAGATTTTAATGGGTAGGCCTTTCCCGACCCCATGGGTCAGAGGCCGCGCAGGCATTTCCTCCTTAGGTGATATGGAGGTGATCCTGGATGACTACGTGGTTTCCTTAATCGATAAACTGAATTCTGTGTGTGCTGATGTTTCTCTTTCTCTCCCTATTCCCTCAGATAAGCCCACGCATAACTTTGTTCCAGGCCAACAGGTGCTGATCCGAAGTTTTAAACCTGTTGCAGTGGGAGAACCAAGATATCTGGGACCAGCTGTTGTGATCGCAGTGACAAGGACTGGTGTGCTGACTGATCATCAACCGCAGTGGATTCATGCATCCAGATTGAAGCATTTGCTAACATCTGCATAACCAATTGACACTGTAGGCCTAAGAAGCCTACCCAAAGTGTGTGACAGGGCACTGGTGTGAGGTCTTGTGCAGACAGAAGATCCTTGCTCTTATAGTGAGCGAGGGGGCCATCTGTCGGCTGAACATAGGTTCTGGGAAAACCTTGCCCCATTAATAGCTTACCAATCACCACTGAAGGTTCCCCTGTTATACATTTGGGTCCAGATTGTCCAACATGATAATCATATTTCTAGTATCTGGTTTACAAATTGAGGTTGAAGTTACTAGATATGAGTTGATTAAGTGTATGAATGACACCACACGAATATTTGATGGTATAAAAGAAGAATTAAGAGGTTTGAGATTAATGACCTTACAAAACAGACTGGTGCTAGACCAACTAACGGCCTCTCAAGTTGGTGTTTGTGTTATTGTTGGAGATAGTTGTTGTACTTACATTCCAGATAATGATGCGGATGGACATTTGATTGATCAAGGAATCAGGAACATTACCAGAGCAGTTGCAGAGATGACAAGTCGAGAAAGGACTGGATATGACTGGGATTGGAGTTCAAGTTTTTACAGCCTCTTTAGTCAAATTGAACATTGGTTGATTTTAATCGTTATTATTGTTGCATGCATTTTGATTTTGCTTTGCTTGTGGCCTTGTATTATGGCTATGATTCGCCGTGCATTAAAATCATCCATAAGTGTAATCATGAAGGGTTATCATGTTGCTCAAGTAAATACAGTAACTTGAGTGACCACGAATCCGGATGTCAAATAAGGACAGAGGTAAAACATCTGTTCGGACCGGATGTGGCCCTTTTTGTTAGGAATGTTTCTTTATTATTTTTTATTTTACTTTTGTTGCTTATTACTAGTGCGGGGAACTAATTGTTAAGGCATAAATGCCTCAAAAGGGGCCAACTGTTAGATTTTGGATTCCCCGCATACAATGTATAGCCTTGAGAGCCAGCAGGCCCTCCTAAGTAAGGGTCTTAGGGTGAGCGGACATTCTTTGTGTGTTGTTGTAACAAGATGGCCCTAGGAATGCCTCGTTGGCACATACCTTATTTGGTCATACTATAGGACCGTGGACATATGATAACTTCCAGATGTTTTCTTGTGCCATATAAAAAGCCATGCTTCTGAACAATAAAATGAGCTAAGAACCAGATTTACTCCTGACTCTGTTGGTTTCTTTTGCTCCCAGATCTGCAGAAGGCATCCTCACAACATCCAACTTATGATTATTATTTGGTTTGAGAATAAGGTGTGATCCAAACATAGAAAAGAGTTTCAATGTTAATTTGAAACTTAACATAAATACAATGTTTATTTCTGATATTTGGTGTAATACTAATTTGTAGAGGCATATGTTTACCGATGAATCCAAAAAATAAGTTATATTTATAAGATTAGATCGCTGTGAAATGTCCGAGCATGTCTGACGTCACACCATGTGCTCTAGATTCGTCTCGATTGATGTTTCTGTAACCGTTGTACATTTCATGCTGTCATGTGTCCATGACTTTATATTTTCTTTGTTTTTCTTTTAAAACAGTGTACAATCCGGGGTTTAAAATGTGATGTTATGACAGAGCTCATCATTTGGTGAGTGTTATATGAATGTATTTCTGTGTTTTGTTTGTTTATCTTGTTTATGGCAAGTGGAGGTATCATGTACTGATGTATTTGATGTACTTATGTGGTTTATTTTCTGTGTACAGAATTCCCACTGCCGTATAGTTTGGGTTTATATTCTACCATATATTTATGGTTAATTTTGGGTATACTCTTGTCATCCGTTGTTGTGGTTGAAAACATATTTTCTTTTAAGTGTTATAGAGCTGTAAAGAGGTAGAAAAACAAAACGATTATTCCCAGCTCTGTGATTATGTTTGCTCCGTTTATCTAAAAGTCAAGGACAATTTGATTCTTTTGTTTTCTCAATTGCTCTCCTAATTTGTTAATACCCCTTTCTGTGAACTTCTCATTGGGAATCCGTGACTTAATAAACTGTAAGACCCGTTAAATATGTTCTGGTGGTAGATCTTAATCCCTGGTCACACAAAGATTAATGCAAATTTGTCCTATGGTCAGAGGCGGTCTTAACATAGAGGCATAGGTAGGCGGCTGCTTGGGGCCCCCAAGCATAATAGGGGGCCCCCAACCAACCTAAAAAAATAAATAAAAAAATAAACAAAACCCTTATCATCATGAACACTTCAAAAGCATGGTAAATTGTATTAATATTCTTAAGAAATATGTTGAAACTTAGAAGTAGTAGTTAAAATGGACTAGTCTGTAACTGTGCGCGCTGTGCCGTGTGACGTTGACACAGATGAGGTGGAAGAGTTGTCCAGTGATGGCCATTTTGAAACTGATGATGACGATGATGGGTCAACTGCCTAGTTCTGCTAGTAATAGCCATAGCCCTACACTGATAAAAATGATTTTGTGGTGAAGTAAATAACGTTACTACAGAAAAAGCTCATTTAACCCTTATGTTATGTTGGGGATGTTTTTGTCCACTATGTGTTGCTGTTGAGTTTTAATTTGGCCACAACTTTCTCTGTGTCTCAGCAAATTGAATGATTTTTGGTGACACATCTTATTTTGACACATATTTTGGGAAAATGCTTTGAACATTTTTCAAAAACTCATCAATACACTGTGAGCAAATTCACAACCCTTTCGTTATGTTCGGGATGAAAACATCCACTCAATTAAACTGCTGTAAAAATCATATAAATATTTGGTTTCAAATTTTTTTGCATAAATCTGTTAATCAACCTCAGGCCTGATCAAAACTGCTAAATGTTTAAGAAAAATCAAAAACTGATTAAAAAACCCCCACACAAAATGACTTTTTTTCAATATAAAAAGTGATTGTGGACTGGATTTTTTTTTAACCTTTTATCACAGTCTTGGACATGTGAAAGATTAGTAACAACATTGGCTTTGATGCATTGTTAGTTTTTGTGCTAAGAGCCAAATGCAACCTCACCTCTCCCCAGTTCGCCCCTCTTACCCCCTCTCACTCTCACACACACACACACACACACACACACACACACACACACACACGCGCACACACACACACTATCATGTACATAGGTTTGTTTGTAGAATGTTTGAAATGTTCAATCTCAAATGTAATGTCAATTCACTTAGAATATCCTGTATCTTGTACACAGGTTTGTTTGTAGAATTTTTAAAATGTTATATTGATATTGATTTGATCTTAAAAAAATAATAAACAGTGCTAGTTTTCCTGACAAGCAAAGACGTGTTATCTGAGACCTTATTCTCTATTGGGTTCCATCATGACTATTAGTTTGTGTAGTACACTTTGTGTGTTCTCTGCTTTCCATCTTCATTTTGAAGTAAACATTTTTCGTTCTCTTTTAAAGATTGGATAGTGGGGCCCCAATACACACTTCGCCTTGGGCCCCCAATTTGCTAAATCCGCCACTGCCTATGGTGTAATGGCAAAAACTAGCAAATGAAGATAAATGTCTTTTATTATATTTTATATTATAAACATAAATAATAATAATATAAAGTACCCAGCTAACACATGGCGTACCAGCTGGCATGTCTCATTTAAGTAATTTCATTACCATTAAAACACTAAAACCAGGCCCAGACAGGAAGGGGACAGAATGAAGGTACACAGAACCTTCAGTTTCTACAATTTTATTAGGCCCGGGTGCAGTGGACCCGGACATCTTGTATTTAGCTAATACAAATGTGAAGAGGGGTGTACTTTGTGGTCATTGAAAATTGTCCTGATATATGTTCTTCACAGAACATGAGCCAAGAACATTAAATCCTATAACTTTTCTTTTAATAAAAACTGTAAAACGTGTCCCACAGACCCGAACACCATAGGCCTACAAGGATTAAACACAGCAATACAACAATAATGTATATTCTATGATACTGTACATTCTAAAATATGATTATGCTCAGACCGACCGTCTAATCGAACGTCTGATTGGACGTCTTGAACTTTTGTGCGGGTGACCCACGTGATGACCTGACGTGACGTCAATGTCTCAAAATTTGCGATTTATTAAACAGGCGAGGAACCAAGCTGTTGTTTAAAGATGATACATTGACATTACAAGCATATCATACAGATGTTTTATACTTGTACAACAATACTTTCCTGCCGCACTTAACAAAGATTTTAGGCTATTTCAAGCTGTTTTAGGCTATTCCAACCTGATGTATTAATGATGACCTGGAAAATTATCACCTTACTTTCATTACTTTCTATATTCTATGACAGAAGGTCTTTAGTATTTTTTATTTTTAAATACAACGTGGCACTTTCAAAGAGCAGATACTGTAAATACAATACTGTTAAATAATGTATTTCAAGACATGCTGTACATACAAAATTATATTTAGTTATATAAAATATATATAGGCCAAAAGTACACAATAGTGGTGAATAACACCAAGCAAAGGGGAGGGGAATAAAAACTGGAGTTAAATAATAATAATACACTATGTAAAGAAGTAAAAAATAAAAATAAATATATGTACAGACAAATAATTGTTTAAATGAATGTGCAGATGTGTTATTTACAAGTTTATCGTACCTGTTGTTTACAGTTCTAGGTGCATATGTACAATGTGCAAATGTGCAATAAATGGACAGTGTATAGTTGTGAGCTTTTAATTGTTTAGGCTGGATATAGCCTGCAGGAAAAAACTGTTCTTGTGTCTGGCTGTTCTGGTGTCCAGTGCTCTGTAGTGCAGTGGAGCGTTTGAAGCAGAATGGAACTTCACACAGCTCCAGAGATCTGTTAAAGATCTGTGTAAAGATGGGGGCCAGTTGGTCAGCGCAGACTTTTAAGCAGGCAGGTGAGACACCGTCTATGCCTGAGGCTTTTTTAGTCTTCTGCTTCTTGAAGACCCTGTTCACATCCTCTACACATACCTTAAGCGCAGGTAGAACGGTGGGGGAGGCAGGAGGGGGAGTTGCCGGAGGGGGGGGTGGGGGTGGAGGTATGAAGTGCCGATCAGGGCGGGTGTGGGGTGTGAGTCTGGTCTTTTCAAATCGGCAGTAAAACACATTCAGATCATCAGCCAGTTGACTATATTGACTATAAAAACACTATATTGCCAAAAGTTTTGGGTCACCCTATCTAATAAACAGGTTTGATGACTTTAGTAATTTCCATGAGTACAAATCTTAATGCTATATAGTGTAATATATTGTGTGTATATATATGTGTTTGTGTGTGTGTGTGTGTGTGTATATATATATATATATATATTATGGGTATGGGGGGCCAAATAAATAATTATGTAAAATCTGAATATATAATTATAAATCCTGAATATATAGTTATAAGTCTGAATATATAAATGTAAATCTGAATATACAGTTATAAATGTGAATATTTAAATGTAAACCCTGAATATATGAATGTAAATCTGAATATGTAGTTATACGTTTGAAAATATAAATGTAAACCCGGAATATATAAATGTAAATTCTAAATATATATAAATCCTGATAATCTAAATCAGGCATATTTACAGACAAGCTTTCAAGTTTTCCAAATTATATGATGCAATCAATGAGATTTTGTTTTAAACCTTAATTTACACCAACACTTCATTGACATTTACTTCATAATAAGCATCTTCTTTCTTTGTTCATCTCATTTGTTTATTTTCATTTCTGGCCATAGTTTAAAAGCGACAGGGTCCTTCACAGTTTGCAGCTCAAAATGACAGATTTCTACAACTATTTTCACATGAAGAACTAAATTTGAGTGTTCTACAAAGAACACACAGACATATTGAAGATCATATACGTATGATTTTTGGCTTTATTAGACTTATTGACTCTGCAGTTTGATGGACAGATGTACCCTGAGATTGTCCCCGTGTCTCTTGTCTATCACATGTTGCTGCTAAAGTGTCAATAAAATCACTGTTCGTCAACAGATTGTTAACAATCTCCATAGCCCTCTCAGCCATGATTAATTCTGCCAAAAACTACACAGCAACACTATATTGCCAAAAGTACTGGGTCACTCTATATAATAAACAGGTTTGATGACCTTAGTAATTTCCATGAGTACAAATCTTAATGCTGCAGCATATCATGATATTCTATAGAATTGTGTGCTTCCAATTTAATAGCAACAGTTTGGGAAGAGCCCTTTTCTATTCCATCATGACAATGCCCCTGTGTATGAGACAAGGTTGACTTGACTGGGCTGCATAAAACCAAGTCCTGAACCCAGCTGAAAACACTTTGGTGTCATTTAATATATAGTAAATGCAGACTTTGAGCAAAGAACTCATCAAACATCAATGACTTGTGCACAGGAGTCGTCATTTTGGCACAGGAAAAGGGGCTTTTGAAACATTCCTTTAATGGCATTTCTTTAAATGGCATTGAAAGGAATTTTGTTTCCATCTTTGTTGCAACAGTTTTGGAAGCACCTTTTTTCTGTTCCAAATTGGCTGTACCCAGTGGCAGTCCGTGACTTCTCTTCCGGGGAGGCAAAATTTCAAAATATGTGTTTGGCACGTCATGTGTGCGGCTTGTCATGTGAACATATGTGTTCGGCGCCTTACGTGAACGTATGTGCATCGCGCATCATGTCAAAATACGTGCCTGCTGTAGATGCGTCGAGAGGGTTTATGACAAAAGACGCTCGCATTTGCTAGATATTGGCTTAATCTCATGTGTAATTATACTTAAATGTTTAGCGAGTGTCTTGCGAATATCTTGTGAACGCGAGCATCTCTTTTATGATAAACCCTCTCGACACGTCTACAGCAGGCACTGCAGACCACGCCCCGCGGATACTGCCGCGATCCTTTCCTTCTTGTTATGCTTTTAATTCATAGTCTAGTGGGCAGGATTGCGACAGTATCTTGTCTTGTGTTTATGTTCTGTGTGGAATCACACGGCTCGGGCTCGTTTGCCTTTGCCGTGTGTTTTCATGTTGCGTGCCTAGCCTCGCCCCCTTGTTCCTCCGTAATTTTTCCCGCTAATGTTTTCATGCATTACACCTGTCCCCAAGTAATTATCCCTTGTTTGTTCCCCTATTTAAAGCCATTGTGTTCATTGTCTTGTGCTGGTTCATTTTGATTGCGTCCTGTAAGTGTTGTCCTGTCTTGCCTTGCCGCCCTTCACCCAAGTTGTCTGTGTTTTTGTCAAGTTTTTGGTTCCTTTTTGCCCCCTTGTGGGACATTTATGTTTTGGAGTTTTTACTTTGTGTATTTTGTTCTTGTGTTCCGTTTTCCCCATCGTGGGCCTTTGTTTTGACAGCTTTAAAATAAATTTTTGTTTCTAACCGCTGGCTGCATCTAGGTCCTCATTGAAGAGTCATGACACATTGATGTGGAGTGATGTGTTTCTGGCTCAAAGACTACATTTAAAATCACACCAAAGGTGTTCAGCTGGTTCAACTTGGTTTTATGCAGACCAGTCAAGTTCTTCCACACTGACTGAATCATTTTTTTTCTTTCTGAATCTTGTCTCATACACAGGGGCAGTGTCATGTTGAAATAGAAAAGGGCTCTTCCCAAACTGTTGCTATTAAATTAGAAGCACACAGTTCCATAGAATATCATGATATGCTGCAGCATTAAGATTTGTACTCATGGAAATTACTAAAGTCATCCAACCTGTTTATTAGATAGGGTGACCCAATACTTTTGGCAATTTAGTGTATGTTAAGGGCTGTTGGGGACACTGGCACAGTCTGGCACTATGGATGGCCTTTTGAAAAGTAGCAGTTTGTTCCAATAATACATTACTTTTTAATTTAATAGTGCAATATTTGCCCTAATATTGTGCCTACTTTTTCATTAAAACAAAAATAAAAAAAGTTAATGTCTGTATAATGACATGTCCGATCATGAAAATGTTTATATTGAGATATAGTCAATAAATATATATTTAGGATTTACATTTATATATTCAGGACTTACATTTATATATTCAAATTTATAACTATATATTCAGGGTTTACAGTTTTTATATTCACATTTTTAACTATATATATATTCAGATTTACATTTATATATTCAAACTTATAACTATATATTCAGGGTTTACAGTTTTTATATTCACATTTTTAACTATATATATATTCAGGGTTTACATTTATATATTCAGGACTTACATTTTTATATTCAAACTTATAACTATATATTCGGATTTACATTTTTATATTTAGGGTTTACATTTATATATTCAAACTTATAACTATATATTCAGATTTACATTTATATATTCAGACTTATAACTATATATTCAGGATTTATAATTATATATTCAGATTTTACATAATTATTTCCTGTTTGGCCCCCATATATATATATATATATATATATATATATATATATATATATATATACTATACATATCTGTTTTACAATGACCAAACAACAAGTACAAGATATAAATTATGAATATAATATATAATCACATATAATATCATTATGTAATTATATATTATATTCATAATTTATATATTTTACTTGTTGTTTGGTCATTGTAAAACAGATTAATTTTATGTCCAGTGCACATACATGTTAAAAAAAAGTGACAAGGTACAGGTAACAAAAAAGTAAATAAAAATAAAAATAAATACACATTTGACAAAATGACAATAAACAGTATACTGTATGTACAGATGTGCTATATACAAATTATAATCCGTTATATACAAAAATTATGCAGGTGAATATGGATTGTGTATTGCACATGTTTTATTGCACAGTGGGAGGACATTTAACTGTTCATGAGGTAGATGGCCTGAGGGAAGAAACTGTTCCTATGTCTGGTTGTTTTGGTGCTCAGTGCTCTGTAGCGCCGGCCAGACGGCAGCAGATCAAAGAGGAAGTGTGCTGGGTATCCAGAGTGATTTTGCTAGCCCTTTTTCTCACTCTGGATAAGTACAGTTCTTGGAGAGTGGGGAGGGTTGTGCCAATGATTCGTTCAGCAGTCCAGACTATCCACTGCAGTCTTCGGAGGTCAGTATATGCTTGGTTTAAGAAAAAAAATATTCAAGACTTAAATGATTGAGTGTTTCTGAATGAGGTGATAATGCATTTAATGCTTTATAGCGGGGTAGGAAACAACAGTCCTGGAGTGCCACTGTCTTGCAGATCTTAGCTTCAACCCTGGAAGAACATTCTCTTGCCTGTGCGTTTGGTAAACTTGAAGACATCTATTAGCTTGTTCAGGTGTTTGATTAGAGCTGAAATCTTCTGTGCAGCAGCACTCCAGGAGCGACATTGCCATTCCCTGCTTTATAGGTTATGAGCTGGATTTTGAACTGTATACAGACCTCAGCACCAAATCCAACCATAGATGGTTTGTAATTTAATTTTGAAATGCTAACCAGCAACCCAAATGTAGTCATTAAAAGGAACATTTAAATCAGGGATTTGCAAACTCAGGGGTCATAACAAGGGCAGCGCAAAGTCACTCACTTTTGCGATGCATTTGCACTATGATAAAATGAAGGAAAAAGTTATTCTAATGACCAACAGTTACACTTGTTAAGTGAATAAGTGAAACGTTTACAGCACTGACGAAGCATGCTGCTTCATGCCTTCATTTCTGGAGTTGCACCTTTCTGTCTACTGCAAATATAACATGGATTTGATTAGGTTAGGATTTTTTGTTTGCATTTTTGATTCATTTTAATGTGTAATTGTAACAGTTCGAGAGACTGGCAGGTGAACACACCACAGACTGAGGTAGGAAGTGATGGTTTATTCCAAACAGACACAGCAGGAGAACACAAATAACCCACGGGCAAGTATTCCAAACAGGTATATTCCACAAAAACGGGTAAAGATTCCAAACTGATAGTCAAAGATATTCCATAAAACAGAAGGTAGTGATGTTACGTTTGACACTGAAGTTTCGATGTGCGTATCGCGCATGTGACACAATTTCTAGTGAAGCCCCGTATCGGGGCGTGTATTGGTTTCCCAGAGTCACGTGATGGATGACAAATGAAGCCTCACTTTCTGTCCAATCACGTGCGCGTTTCGCTTTGCGTGTCAGAACTTTACGGTTCGAACCCCAGATCTTACTTAACGAGTCCTCATTGGCTCAGTCTGGTTGATGGGTTTGTGAGGAGAATTCTGTTGTACTTCGAAAGTTAATCAATACATTACATTTAAATAACCAACATTTATTTGTCACTACTTATTCTTTCCTTTTTTTTCGTCTTTGTGTCTTTGTAAAATCTTTGCACTTTTGGTGTTTTTTTAGGTAATTTGGTGTTGGTATTTGGGGCTAGGATTAGGGGAGAGGGGATAGGGTTTGTGTTTGGTGAAGGGTATAAATTTAGAGCAATGGCAACAGGCAAAAAAAGAAAGACTTCCCCTATCTGGGAATATTTTGAGCTTATAGCTTCCAATGTATGTATGTTTTCTTTAAAAAAAAACTCATATAACTTTATTCAGAGGGTGAGATGCTTGGTGTGTGAGAAGGAGCTTATGTATGGAAACAGCACATCATCCATGCTAAGGACTGTTGCTTCATGATTTTTACTCATAATTGTGAATGCATTATCATGATTTCAATTAATATATGTATATTATATATAACGTCTTTCATTATAGCATCTCGCAAGCAAATGGTTGATGAGGCATTGGTCAACATGGTCATAAAAGACTCTCAGCCATTTACTGTGGTTGAGGATGAGGGTTTCAGGGGCCTAATCCATGCCCTTGATCCTTCCTATATAATCCCAACCAGACAGGTGAGTATAGCAGAGGTCAATTTTGATGTATAATCTATATAATATAGTTATATGTATAATAATATAATTTTACGATTATTTTTGATGAACTCAAAAAGGCTTTAAAGAAAATGGTGGCTTTAAAATATGAGGAAGCAAAGAGGAAGGCCAATGCTGAGGTGGAAATAGCAACTGCTGTGTCTATAACATCAGATATGTGGACTTCTATCAACACAGATGCATATCTTGCAATAACCTGCCATTACATTGATGACAGTGATAAGCTGAATACAGTGTTGTTGGATGTTGAGAAGTTCCCAAACAGGCACACAGCGGAAAATTTGGCACTGGTGAAAAAGAATGTCATGATGGAGTGGGCAATCAAAGACAAAGTGAAGTGTCTTGTTACAGATGCAGCAGCAAACATGATTGCTTGTGCAAGAATGCTGCAAGTGAGACATTCAGTTTGCATTGCACATGCACTTAACACCATTGTTAAAAAGTCTTTTGATCAGGTACCAGCTTTGTGTGACATTCGGAACAAAGCAAAAAAAGTGGTCACTTATTTTCAAAGCAGCACCTCTGCTAAAGAAATGTTGACCCAGGTGCAGCAAGAGATGAACAGGCCAGTTCTTAAACTAGTGAATGATGTGGAAACACGCTGGAACAGCACTTTACATATGCTTCAACGGCTGTATGAGGAAAGGCAAACTGTGGGAGCATCCCTTGCATCACTTAAAACGGATATAGCTCCACTTCATGCACAGGACTATGAAGCTATACAGCAAATTCTGTGTGTTCTTGCCCCATTTCATCTGGCCACAGTAGAGCTGTCCGAGGAAAAACAAATGTCTGGCTCCAAAGTAATTCCTTTGCTAAAAATGATTCACCATTCATTACAGGGTGAACAAATCAGGTATTTATTTTCATGTAGACTACTCATTAACAAATGTAATCAATGTTTTGATGCCTTTTTTTATAAATTTTTTGTTTTATTTTTGTATTTGAGTAAATAATTTTATATTTCATAGGTTAACATTGGCCATCACAAAGGAATTAACTGAAAACCTAATCAGGCGTCTGAGGGAACATATATGGAATATGGAGTCGCTCAGCATAATGACCATGGCAACTCTGCTGGACCCAAGGTTTAAAACCTTGGGATTCCTTAACCAAACTAAAATGACTGAGGCTGTCAAACGGCTAAAAGCAGAATGTGCTAATGTCATAGGGCCGTAGATTAAAGACCATCCACATCAACAGAAGCACCATCATTAACCCAACAGCCCACACCAAGCTCAAGAATGTATTTTGTTTAATTATTTTATTTTATATTTGTTGACCATTGATATGTCTTATCTTCGGTCAATGTACATGTACAGTCACTCCCAAGCAAATATTTTTGTCCTCACACTTCTTAGGTGAAAACCTTTGGCTTCTGTTGGACAGTGCTGTAGACCAGAGCAAACTAAGCTCAAATGCCACTTCTGATGCGATCATAGAAGTGGAAAGATGCCTTACAGAGACAAACATACAAAGAGCTGAAGATCCACTTGAATACTGGAGAATGCAGAAACATGTCTACCCCCATTTATATACATTGGCATTACAGTTTCTGTGTACCCCGGCTTCCTCTGTACCATGTGAAAGAGTGTTCTCTAAGGCCGGGGAAGTACTGTCTAAGAGGAGAAATAGACTCAGCCCTAACACTGTGAAACAGCTTTTATTTCTCAATAAAAATAATTAAAAACTTTATCACCTTTCTGTCTCTCCTACAGTTACACAAGCACTTGTCATAAGCACATTTAATAACAGATGATCCTTGTGGCAAGGGGGGCGTGGCCACGCTCCGTCTGGGAGGGCGGAGCTACGATCCAGAGCACGGAGGGTAGCGAGTCAGCCACGAGTGGCTTCTAACCTGCTGTCTCTTGTTACAGTGATTGGGGAGAGGAGGCTTAAGAAGCGCCGCCGGGGCCGCTTGAAGCAGAGAGACCCAGAGAGAGAAGCACAGACACACACACACACGCAAGCACGCGGACGGCGTGCTGAGAGGAGTGTCTGCACTAGCCAAGGGCTACTATTTTGTTTGTTATTTTCTGTTTGTTTGGCGTTTTGGAAGCCACCTTCTGATTTATTTTACAATAAATATTATTTGGATTATTCTGCCGACCCCGCCTCTTTCCTCCATCTTAAGCGATCCCATTACACTGGTACCGAAACCCGGGAGGGAAGAGGAACGCCGCTGCTACCATGCAGACTCCATCAGCTTCGCCATTTGCGGAGGTGGTTCAGGCGCTTGCGGTCCTCCACGCGGATCAACATCGGGCCACCCTAGCGCAGGAGAAACGCTTCGAGACTCTCCTGCGCGCCCAATCCGAGGACCGTGAGCTTTTCCGGAGCTGGCTGATGACCGAACATCACCAGACGGACGTCTCGTCGCCCCAACACCCATCCCCACCGCTGTTGCTCCAGAAGATGGGGCCATTGGATGACCCGCAGGCCTTCCTAGACCTCTTTGAGAGGTCCGCGGAGGGGGCGGGCTGGCCCCGTGCAGACTGGGCCGCCCGTCTGGTGCCACTGTTGACGGGGGAGGCCCAGCTCGCGGCTCAACAGCTGCCAGTCCCGAACCTCCGTGTTTACGAGGACCTCAGGAAGGCCATCGAGCAGCGGGTCGGTTTAACCCCGGAGCAACAGCGGCTTCGCTTCCGCTCCTTGGAGCTGGGGGAGGGCGACCCACCGTTCGTCTTGGCCCAGCGGCTCCGGGATGCCTGCCGCAAGTGGCTGGTGGCCGAGGGAAGCGACGTCGACTCTGTAGTGGAGACGGTGGCCCTGGAGCAGTTCGTGGTGCGGCTTCCGAAGGGGACCGCCCAGTGGGTCCAGTGCCACCGACCGACGTCGCTGACGCAGGCCACCCAGTTGGCGGAGGACCATCTGGCAGCGTGCGCCGGGGTCGGCGAAACCCCCACTAATTTTTCTTCTTTTATCCCTTCCCATTCCCTTTTATTTTCCCCATCTCCCCTTCCCAGGTCCGAGGGAGGGGCGTTGCTGCGGGCGGCGTCCCGCGGACGGGCAAATACCGGCCCGCCAGCCACCGCAGTTCCCCGCTGGGAGCGGGGGCCCCCGCGTGGCGAAGGCCAACCCCAGCACTTCACCCCCTCACCCTCCTCTCTCCAATCCCGTGGCCGACTCCCCACCGCGGAGGCAGGGGGAAAGCCTGGGCCGGCCTGTTGGCGTTGCGGGAATCCGGGTCACCTTATCGCCCATTGTCCTTTGATGGAGGTGGGGATGGTGATACGGGTTCCCGACGCACCTCAGGCCGCCCGTGGTTCAGCCGGCCAGTACCAAGTACCAGTGAGTACAGAGGGGGGTACATATCAGGCCTTGGTGGATTCGGGGTGTAACCAAACCTCCATCCACCCAGACCTGATTCAATGCTCGGCATGGGATAACAGCCGCATGGTTAAGGTGAGGTGTGTACACGGGGATGTGGTGGACTATCCGTTAATGCCCATAGAAATCAAATTCAGGGGTGAAAAGCATAGTGTGAAGGTGGCCGTTAACCAGCACCTTCGGCATCCGCTAATATTAGGGACGGATTGGCCAGATTTTAAAACATTAATGGGGTGCTTATGCGCGGATGCTTCCGGGGGAAGACACAAGCGGGGGAAGGGGGCGGTGGCACAACTTGGGGAGGCTGAACCGGGACCATCCGTGGCTGATTCAGGGGAACCGAGCGCGATTCTGAGACAAGATCTCTCATCGTGCGATGATTTTCCCCTGGAACAGTCACGTGACGATTCGCTTAAAAACGCACTTAACCATGTCCGCTCTATCGACGGACAGCCTCTTCAACCCGGGCAACCACCCTCTTACCCATATTTTGCTATTATTAAGGACCGGTTGTATCGAGTGACCCAGGACGCTCAATCAAAAGTAGATACAACCCAGTTGGTCGTACCAAAGGGCCGTCGGGAAATGCTTTTCCAGGCGGCCCATTCTAATCCTATGGCAGGACATTTAGGTCAAAACGCAACACTAAATCGTCTAACGGCCCGTTTCTTTTGGCCGGGCATCCACGAGAATGTGCGCAGATGGTGTGCCGCATGTCGTGAATGCCAGTTGGTTAACCCACCGGCCACCCCAAAAGCACCATTGTGCCCTCTTCCTTTAGTTCAGGCCCCCTTCGAACGAATTGGTATGGACCTGATCGGGCCGTTAGAGCGATCTGCACGAGGGCATCGTTTTGCATTAGTCATTGTAGATTATGCAACCCGATACCCAGAGGCGGTGGCGCTCCGCAGTATTTCAGCAAAGAGTGTTGCGGAAGCCCTCTTCTCATTAATCTCCCGCGTGGGAATCCCCAAAGAGGTTCTCACGGATCAAGGCACGGCGTTTATGTCACGCACATTGCGCGAACTGTATGGATTATTAGGCATTAAAATGGTCCGAACGAGCGTCTATCACCCACAAACGGACGGCTTGGTCGAACGTTTTAACCGTACGTTGAAAGCCATGATCCGGAAGTTCGTCCACGAGGACGCCAAAAATTGGGATAAATGGCTAGAGCCTCTGTTATTTGCTGTCCGCGAGGTCCCGCAAGCCTCCACGGGATTTTCTCCCTTCGAGTTGCTCTACGGCCGCCAGCCCCGCGGGGTTTTGGACGTCCTAAGGGAAACTTGGGAGGACGGACCGTCCGCTAGTAAAAACGAAATTCAGTTTGTCCTCGACCTGAGAACAAAACTCCACACGCTGGGGCGGCTATCGATGGAGAATTTGTTACAGGCCCAGGACAGACAGAGACAGCAATATGACCGAGGCGCTAGATTACGTGAATTTACACCGGGAGAGAAAGTACTCGTCTTACTCCCTACATCGAGCTCAAAATTACTCGCCAAGTGGCAAGGACCCTTTGTGGTCACACGGCGTCTAGGAGACCTCAATTATGAAGTAATACGACCGGATAGGAGCGGGGCACATCAGATATATCACCTCAATCTCCTCAAAAAATGGAATGAGGCTGACGCTGTGATGCTGGCGACGGTGGTGAGTAGAGAGGATGATCTCGGGCCGGAGGTGTGCAAACCTGGCCAATACATCGCCATCGGCTCTGGGGGAGATCACCTCTCACCCTCCCAGATCACAGACGTAACTCGTTTACAGGCACAATTTGCCGATGTGTTCTCGCCCCTACCCGGCCGGACTACCCTTATCGAACACCATATTGAGACCACGCCGGGCGTGGTGGTTCGCAGCCGGCCATATCGTTTACCAGAACACAAAAAAAAGGTGGTTCAAGAAGAAGTAAACGCTATGCTCGATATGGGAGTAATCGAGGAGTCCTACAGCGATTGGGCGAGCCCGATAGTTTTAGTTCCTAAAACCGACGGCTCAGTACGCTTCTGTGTGGACTATCGCAAGGTGAACGCTGTGTCGAAGTTCGTCGCCTATCCCATGCCGCGCATTGACGAGTTGCTGGACCGTCTAGGTTCGGCTCGCTTTTATTCGACACTGGATTTAACGAAAGGATATTGGCAGATCCCCTTATCTCCGCTATCCAAAGAAAAAAACGCTTTCACCACGCCGTTCGGATTACACCAATTCGTCACACTTCCGTTCGGCTTATTCGGGGCCCCAGCCACTTTTCAGCGTCTGATGGACCGTATTCTCCGGCCTCACGCAGCATATGCCGCTGCGTACTTAGACGATATCATAGTCTACAGTAACGACTGGCAGCGGCATATGCAGCACCTGAGAGCGGTCCTGAATTCGCTGAGAGCGGCGGGTCTCACGGCTAACCCGAAGAAGTGTGCGGTTGGGCGTGTGGAGGTAAGGTATCTGGGCTTCCACTTGGGTCACGGACAGGTGCGTCCCCAAATTGACAAGACAGCAGCGATTGCAGCCTCTCCGAGACCCAAGACCAAAAAGGAGGTAAGGCAGTTTTTAGGGCTGGCTGGCTATTACAGGAGGTTTATCCCCAACTATTCGGCACTTACCAGCCCGTTAACCGACCTTACTAAAAAGGACGCACCAGACACCGTCCAGTGGACGGAGCCGTGCCAGCGGGCTTTTACCCAAGTAAAGGCTGCCTTATGCGGCGGCCCTCTATTGCACGCTCCTGATTTTAATCTGCCTTTTATTTTACAGACGGACGCATCGGACAGGGGTCTGGGGGCGGTCCTGTCCCAGGAGGTAGAGGGTGACGAGCGGCCGGTGCTGTACATCAGTCGCAAGCTCTCGCGGAGAGAGACGGTGTACAGCACCATCGAAAAGGAGTGTTTGGCGATACGGTGGGCCGTCCTCACCCTCCGCTATTATCTCCTGGGCCGGGCGTTCACGCTCTGTTCGGACCACGCACCCCTCCAATGGCTCCCAACGAAGGAAGGATACCAACGCGCGGATCACTCGTTGGTATTTAGCTCTTCAGCCCTTCAAGTTCCAGGTGGTCCACAGACCGGGGACGCAGATGGCTGTGGCCGACTTCCTCTCCAGGAAGGGGGGGGGAAGCTGCAGGCCGGATGAGGCCCCGGCCTGAGTCGGGCGGTGGGGGTATGTGGCAAGGGGGGCGTGGCCACGCTCCGTCTGGGAGGGCGGAGCTACGATCCGGAGCACGGAGGGTAGCGAGTCAGCCACGAGTGGCTTCTAACCTGCTGTCTCTTGTTACAGTGATTGGGGAGAGGAGGCTTAAGAAGCGCCGCCGGGGCCGCTTGAAGCAGAGAGACCCAGAGAGAGAAGCACAGACACACACACACGCAAGCACGCGGACGGCGTGCTGAGAGGAGTGTCTGCACTAGCCAAGGGCTACTATTTTGTTTGTTATTTTCTGTTTGTTTGGCGTTTTGGAAGCCACCTTCTGATTTATTTTACAATAAATATTATTTGGATTATTCTGCCGACCCCGCCTCTTTCCTCCATCTTAAGCGATCCCATTACACCTATCACACAATGTCTTTATTCAGTGTGTGTGTGTGTGTAGAGAGAGACATTAGATCATATTGAATCAATCATATAAGCTCATATTATATTTTAGTCACACTTTAATGGGTAAATTAATTATTGAATGGAAAAATTAAACACAAACGTGTAAGGCTTTTATTTGTACACATAACATTGAAACTATGCAGTGTGTGGTGGTTTCTTATGACAGAACTTCTTCCACAGGCTTCGGGCTGCCGTGTTTTAAATAAGCACCAGATGGCGCTGTTCTCGACACTCTCGAAGCTTTGAATCTTTTCCCAGAACAGTCATGGGAAAGCCTCAGTGCTTCATGAGGCTTCATTTCCCCATCCCTAACAGAAGGGTATTTCCAAACAGGTATATTCCACAAACCAGAAGAGTACACAAAACAACATACTGCACGTAATTACAACAATACCGGACCAAGAACAGAACTAAACTGGGACTTAAATACAAACACAAATTAAAGACAAACAAGAAACAGGTGAGTCCAATCAAAATGGCCGACAGGTGATGTGCAAGGGATGATGGGAAGTGAAGTCCATTAAACAAACAGAAAACGGGGACAGAACGGGTGTTACAGTAATATGTGTTGACCATCGAGACTATACTAGAGAAAGTATTTCAGGAGCAGTTGATACAGTGAATATAGCCTAATGTTTATGAAGAAATATATA
This sequence comes from Oreonectes daqikongensis, assembly GCA_026939265.1. Taxonomy (NCBI): domain Eukaryota; kingdom Metazoa; phylum Chordata; class Actinopteri; order Cypriniformes; family Nemacheilidae; genus Oreonectes; species Oreonectes daqikongensis. Next base: position 519,129 of record JAOTQM010000092.1, on the reverse strand, counting down.
ACATGCGGCCCAACATTTTGTTTTGCAATTTCACTTATTCATGACAAAAAAATTATAATAGCCTACTAAAAGTGAATGAATGTGCGTTTATTTCTTTTAAAACAATTAGGCTATGTGGGTGATGTAATTATATTTGTCTGAGTCCCAGATTAAAGAAGTTTGGGAACACCTGCTTTATATTATTGTAGCAATGCTTGTGAAATGCCTAAACGCGTCACAAAAGCATTAACGATTTAACCAATCAGTGACTATGTTGCTAGTGTATATAAACCAGGTGGGAATTCAATTCGATTCAATTTTATTTATATAGCGCTTTTCACAATGAGTATTGTTGCAAAGCAGCTTTACAGGAGAAAGCAACAGAAAAAACATAAGAAAGGTAAAAATGACCAAACCTTTAAATTAATTTAACAAAATAAAATAACTATAAAAGCAGTCTCCCGGTGAGCAAGCCAACACGGCCCTGTGGCGAGGAACCCAAACTCCAAATGATAAATATATGGAGAAAAAAACCTCGGGAGAAACCAGTCTCAGTCAGGAGGGCCAGTTCTCCTATGACGTGTCACAGCTGTACTCAGTGACTTTGATTAACGTTATAGAGAAAATGATTATCATAGTGAGCCTATTAAATGTAATAAGGCAATAGATTTTGTTAAATTTGTTATAAGGAATGTTATACGCAGAAAACGGAACTGTGATGGCATAATGTACTGAATGCAGCTGTAATTTCCAACTGCTGTCAAGTGATGTAAGTTTAGCATTTAATACCAAGTATTGTAATACTGTTAGCATTAATATGACAACAATTAGACCATCTTTGATCTTGGTTGGTTATGGGGTTGCATGAGCTGGAGCTGGGATGGTCAGTCAGGCAGAAGGTTATCACAGGAGGGTGGAACCGGATGTTTGACTGGAGCTGCTGTAACCTCTAGTTAGGGATGACATAAGGCGTTCGTCCGGAACTCTCCTCACCTCGGGATGACATCCGTCTGGACCTGGTGTAATCTCTCCCTACCTCGGGATGGGCATCCCGAGGAGGGGGAGAGAAAAGACTCAATTAGTGTAGCTGCTGTTCTTAATATTTTATTTGGTTTACAATTCAAGCATTATCTGAAAGCTTGGCTGAAAAAATATGTCTTTAATTTTGATTTAAATTGGGAGACTGTGTCAGACCCCCGAACAGTAACAGGAAGGCTATTCTAGAGTTTAGGCGCAACATATGAAAAGGCTCTACCCCCTTTGGTAGATTTATTTATCCTAGGTGTTATTAAAAGTCCGCAGTTTTGCGATCTTAGAGAGCGAGCTGGGTTGTAGCGTGATAGAAGCTCTGTTATGTAGGTAGGAGCTAAACCGTTTAAGGCTTTATAAGTAATTAAAAGAACTTTAAAGTCAATAAGATACTTAATGGGTAGCCAGTGTAGAGATGATAAGATTGGGGTTATGTGATCATATTTTCTAGATCTTGTAAGAACAATGGCAGCCGCATTTTGAACTAACTGTAATTTGTTTATTGACGATGCAGGACAACCACTTAGTAGTGCATTACAATAGTCAAGTCTTGAGGTCATAAATGCATGAATTAGCTTTTCAGCGTCAGCAACACACAAAATATTTCATAGTTTGGCAATATTTTTAAGATGGAAGAAAGCTGTTTTTGTGACGTTTGAGATGTGTTTTACAAATGATAGGTTGCTATCTAATATAACGCCTAGGTCTTTAACTGTATTTGCTGGGGTAACGGTGCAGCCCTTGATTTGTAGGTTGTAATCCGCAATATTCTGATTACGTGCATTTGGTCCAACAAGTAGTATTTCCGTTTTATTAGAATTTAGAAGAAGGAAATTTTTAGTCATCCAGTGTTTTATGTCTTGGATGCACTCTGCCAGTTTGGATAGCTGAAATGAATCATCTGGACACGATGAGATATATAGTTGAGTATCATCTGCATAACAGTGGAAACTAATTCCATGTTTTCTAATAATGTTGCCAACGGGCAGCATGTATATGGAGAATAGCAAGGGTCCTAGAACCGATCCCTGGGGCAATCCATAATTAACTTGCGTTAGATAAGACGATTTCCCATTTAGTTGGACAAAGTGATATCTGTCAGATAAGTATGATCTGAACCATTGTAATGCCTGCCCCTCAATACCAGTATAATTCTGTAAGCGATCTAAAAGTATTTTATGGTCTATGGTATCAAACGCAGCACTAAGGTCAAGCAAGACGAGGAGTGAGATGTTGCCTTTATCTGATGCAATAAGCAGGTCGTTTGTAATTTTAAAGAGAGCAGTTTCAGTGCTATGATGTGGTCTAAAACCTGATTGAAATTTTTCGTGCATGTCATTATTTTGTAGTTAGGAGCACAACTGGGTGGATACTACTTTTTATAATATTTTAGAGAGGTATGGGAGATTTGAAATCGGTCTGTAGTTTCCTAGGTCATTGGGATCTAAGTTTGGTTTCTTAATAAGAGGCTTAATGACAGCCATCTTAAAGGATCCTGGGACATGGCCTAGATTAATTGACGAGTTGATAATATTACAAATATGAATCGGGTAGCAAAGGGTAGTAATTATTGAATCAATTGCAACGGGTAGTAATTATTTTAGTAATTTGGTATGTATAGGGTCTAGTAGGCACGTTGTTGTTTTATTGTTGCAATAAGTTTAATTAAATCGTCCTGTTTTATGGGTGAGAAACACTGTAGCTTTTCTTGCGGGCCGATGGTTGATGCTAATTCATAGGGCATAGTCGAAGGTTGAGTTTTTGCTATATTGTCGCGTATATCTTCGCTTTATGAATAAAAGCTTTATGAATTAGTGAAATAGTGCCCATGTTGATGGTCATATCATCAAGCGATTTTGTGTTTATTGGAATATTTATTAGATTAGTCAGATCTGGTAGGTTCTTTGCAATACTATCTTCAGTAGTCGGAGTTATTGTTCTACCTTGTCGATAACGAGTTATGCGACCGATTTCTGCAGTGTGTATTGTACAAGTTATAAGGTGGTGATCGGTGACATCGTCGTTCTGAGGTATAATATCAATATCGTTAGATCAATTCCACGAGATATAATCAAATCTAGTGTATGATTAAGACGATGGGTGGGTCTGTCGACATGTTGTATTACTCCGAGAGAATGTAATAGTTCTGTGAACGCCACTGCGAATGCGTCATTTGTATTATCTACGTGGATATTAAAATCTCCGGCAATCAGTAATTTATCAACGTTGACCAATAGGTCTGATAAGAAGTCCGCAAATTCTTTTAGAAAATCCGAGTAGGGCCCAGGGGGCCTATACACAGTAGCCAATGTGAGTGAAAGCAAGGATTTTTTACATTTGTTTGGAACGCTTACATTAAGTGCAAGTGCTTAAAATTAGTTATATTTAAGTCCTGTTCTTAGAGTTACGGTAAGAAAGTCTATAAATCGTTGCAACACCACCACCTCGACCAACCGGACGTGGCTCGTGCATATAACAGTAATTAGGTGGGGTAGACTCATTTAGACCAAAAAACTCATTCAGTTTAACCCAAATTTTAGTTAGGCAGAGTATATCAAAACTGTTGTCTGTGATCATTTCGTTTACAATGACTGCCTTTGGATTTAGTGATCTAATATTAAGTAGCCCAAACTTTATGAGTTGTTTTTGCTCGTTAATTATTTTATCTTTAGGTTTAATAACAATAAGGTTTTTTCTTTGACGTAAATTATTATTTTGTATTATTATTCGGGGGACAGACACAGTCTCTATGCATTTAGGAGCAGTCACATTTTTGACAATTAAGTGGGAGGAACACGGACTATGTTTAAAGTTTTTATTTGCCAGTCAGATGGTGCATAGCGTCTTTGAGATGTTGTCAGAGAGAAGATTCTCTCCGATGCTCAGGGCGAAAGAGCCTAGGACGCTCCCAGAAAAGATCAAAATTAAGAGCAGCTTCTGTTCAGTACACCATGACATCAACCATTCGTTTAGCGCTAATAGTCTACTTAATTTTTCGCTGCCTCGTCGGTAGGTAGGAAGCGTTCCTGACACGATGATCCTAGCTGTGGGCGATGCTTCGCGTACCGTCTCGATCAGAGTCTCGAAGTCCTTCTTCAGAATCTCCGTCTGCCGCATCCTAATGTCGTTCACCCCCGTGTGCAGCACGACAGCCCCAATGTTAGCATCACGATTCAAAATCGCAGGTACCTGCGCAGACACATCGAGAACACGGGCGTCAGGAAAACAATGAGTGTGCACCTTACCTTTAGTCGAGGAAGGGTGTACGTGCCGGACGATTGAGTCTCCGATCACCACAGCGTTGCAATCTGTGTCGCTGAGGGGGGCGAAGCGGTTCCTGGTCGAAATCTCGAAGATAGGAGGCTGTGGGAGAGAGGTCGTCGGGCCGGTCCTGGCTCGTGCCTTTCGCCGTGTCGGTGCAGGATTGAAGTTCACCTGGGCTGGACGTGTTCTCGAAGCCTGGGCTCTGGGCAGAAGAACACGCGGAGTAGAAGTGGTAGGGGTGATACAATTGCAACGAAAACTTACCACGGATTTGCGAGCGTCAGCCCGGGATGATTCCAGCGTTGTTATCCGTTCACGTAGCCGCGCTTGTTTCTCTAATAGGTCGTTGATCTGCCTCTCACAAGCCTCCAGTTCGGAATGCACCGACTGAAGCTCGAACGTATCCTCATCTGCACATAGAGGTAAACACATTTCTGAAACATTTGCCATTTGTAATGTAAAGGGTTAGCACAAAAGGCAGTGAGCTAGTAATCAAATCAAACGTTAGCGCTAGTAGCCTAAGGGCTAATAGCGAGTGATCGGATAAAAATTATTGTCTGTAGGTTTTAAAAACGATTTTAATAGGGGATACACTTAGGGATAAAGTCTGCCCTTGATAAAAATGACAACTTAATAGACTTATTTGGTATAAGGCAAGAATAGATGATATGCCTCTGGGGCGTGTGTCGTGGTCGGAACCCCGCCCTTTTTATGCCCGGATAGGGACTACGGAGGTGTGGTTTGTAGCCGGTTAGCCTAGCTAGCTACCGTATTTTGTTGAGTCGGTAATTGTCTGTTGCAGTGTCATGCTGGGCGCCTGGTGCATACACGACAATGGTACTCACAGCGATGTGCCTTTTAAGATGTTTGTTTATGCATATGCAGTGTTGTGGTCTGGGACTGTGCCGGTGAGTGAGATGCACTGTTGATTGTGTTTGAGATGAGTTCCATGCTGTTTGTTTAGAGCATTGGATGAAGTGTGGTGCTAAAGCAAGTTACATGCTCCTTCCAGTGCTGTGTGCCGTTAAGGCTCTCATTCGGTCAACATTGCTGTTCGTTATGGGCCAGGTCGCAGTGATTAGCTGTGGCTGTTGTAAAGGCTTAAAAAAAGGGTTATAGGAACATTGTGGATGTCGCTGTGAGTGTTACGTCGTCGTTGTATTAGCCAGATAGGTAAGTCCAATCTAAAACCAGAAAACCTGGAACGCTGTTAAATGAGATTTTAATGTTTTTTTTGTATATTGTATGTTAAAAATAACAGACTGTGTGCGGACAGGCAAGGCAGCGCGTCTCCTCTGTTCATCCTCGAGCCACGCTGCTGCTTTTTGGGACGTGAAATCTCGAGTCCATGTTTTTTTTGTTCCATATTATTTTAGTTGTCTGTTTTTATTGTCACTTACAGAACCACATTAAGGTAAAACCATGGTGATGACGACCATGTGAAAGCTGTGACGTTGGTCACCACGAAACTTCCTGACCCTGACCCTTAATTGGTTCGGTTATGTCTTTTACACTTTTGTGATTTCATTGGTATAGCCTTGTGGTATGTGTCGGTTGGAGATTCTCTCAGCTCGAATGTTCGCTATGAATAGTGACAGTATAAAGTTGTCTTTTTCTGTTTTGTTTATTTAGTGAATTTATGTAGGTTCAATTTACATTTACATTTACATTTATTCATTTGGCAGACGCTTTTATCCAAAGCGACTTACAATTGAGGAAAACAGCAAGCGAATTTATTTATAATTATGGTTGTGTTTGTGAGTTGGTTTCTTTTCTGTAGTATTTGTATTAAATTTATTTTCTAATTGGTTTTGTTTTCTTGTTTTAGGAGCCTCGAGTGCTTTCAGTAGCAGCGGGCTGGATCTTTGTACTATGTGGTGTTGGGTTACCACAATTGCTGTGTTACCGAATGTTGTGTATTTTCGTGATTTGGCTTGGTGTGGGTTGGACGTGCATAATGAGTGCTACTATACCAGCCCGCTCTTCTATGTAGGAAGCCTCAGTCTCCAGGTTCCTTTTTTAGTTTGTCTTTAAATTGTAATTTATTTCCTTGGTGTTAATCCGGTGTCTGCCAAACACATTTTAGTTAAAAAAAATAAATGAAATCTTTTGTACTGTTCCTCGCGCCTCTTGCCTCTTTGTTTTAAGGGATCTAATTTGCGTGTCCTAAGCCTGTGTGTGTTTTCCCCGGTTACCTGGGGTGGCGTAGTCGCTACTGTGCTACTAGATTGTGAGCCATGCTACATTATCATATGTTAGTGTCTTCATTTAGTCTATAAAAGCGCAGCACGGAAAACTTAAATAAATCGCACCGTATTTAATTTGCGCAAATATTCACTGTATCACTGCAGTTTGACTAAACTTCCTTCACAATCTTTCTCTTTAAATCTCTCTAAATGCACTCCTTTGCCAGCTGATGCACTTTTTAATATATTATTAATATTAATTATTGTTATTAAAACACGTCAATAGGCTGTGTGTATTTAACTGTAGATTTTTTTTTATGGATTTCTATATAAAGAAGCCTTTTTTCACGGTGGCCTCTAGCGGAGTGAACTCTCAACAGTGATAAGGTCCAGACCAACCTTAGGAAAGTATTACTTAGAGAAGGTATACTTGACTAAGAATGTTTCGGGAGGCACGTATTAACGATAAGGTACAGCTTAAAGCATAACTTAAGAACGACATAGCGTTCTTAAGCAGCCCTGATTATTGAATACTGTACAAACGCAGCCCTGATCATTGAATACTGTACATTAGGGCTGTCAACAAATATTCTAAATTCGAATATATATTCGAATAGTTTAAAAAAAACTAATTTCAAAGGTGAAAAATAATATTCGAATAAAAAAATGTGGAAAAAAACGCCCACGGTAGTAGAGGCGTGGCTGTCTGCTTTGCGAGTGGGCGCGCTAGCGCACCTGAGGGTTCAGGGACAGGTTACAGGAGTTGCACTGTCTGGCCTAAAAAAATCTAAAAAGCCATGTCTGGAAGTACTTTGGATTTTGGTCGGTAGGAGGTAAAATTGTTGAGCCGCGAGATAAAGTTGTATGCAAGCTATGTAAGATGCAGTTAGCATACCATTCGACCACTAGCAACATGAGGTCACATCTCGAAAATGTGCACCCAAATGAGCATGGTATAATGTGTGGAACTCCAGCTAAACAGTCACGTCTTGACACTTACTTTGCATCGCCCGCCACAAGCTCTTTGTCTGCAACACGACAAGAGGCCATAACGGAGAAATAAATTTCGTTCATTTGTAAGGACATGAGACCGATCAGTGTCGTGTATTGGTGACAGTGCACTAAAAAGACAATGGAGTAAATTGCACTGCAGTCAGTTTTTTTTTCCCTTTTTCATACAAGCACAATGAATGTAAGTAGCCTTTTTCGTGTTTAATAGCACTTTATTTTTTATGAACCTCAGGGTAAAAGTTATTTGTTGTCACATTTCTCGGAATTGTGTGCCTCATTTTATTTACCGTTAAACAGAAACATTACTAAAGTGTAGGCTACTGTACTGACTGAATAGATATTGCATGAATAAAGGATAAATGCTTCCACTGGTTTGATTATTTACCGATTCATGTCAAGGAAAAGTTCCATGTTTACCATGTTTCCATGTTCAATATGCTGTAAAACTTCAATTAATATTAGTAATATTCGTTTCAATCACTGAATGAAGCCTGCTATATTTGGGACAAGAGTCGCGACCTTAAATTGCTTGCACAAAACTCTTGATCAGCACTCAAAATTTGTTTGTTCATTTAAACCATTATGCGAAGAGAGCGTGAGGGTGAGGGCGAGAGAGAGTGAGGTCTGCGGTCTTGGCCATTAGTTGATTTACTTGTTTTTGTGTAGGTAATACATTGACAAATATGTTTAAACTTAAATAGACTACCTATACAAATAGTTATGTCTCTTTGTATTAATTTGTCCTGTTATTGACGTAATGCGCGTCATTGACAAAATGCGCAACCACGTGTTCGAATAGTTCGAATATTCGTGTTTTTTTAGAGGGAATATTCGAACGTCATTTTTGAGCAATTTTGACAACCCTACTAACATAAACATTTTAATGACAAAATTGTTCAATCTTCATTCTGATTTCATAATTTGCAGACAGGCAGAATCTGCATTTGAAAAATCTAAGACCGGTATTAAATGCAGACATAAACTAATATTTTATTTACCAAGCAAACAAACAGGCAGGACAAAGATGGCAAAACAGAAAGGACAGCACACAGGCTGATGTGTACTCTAGCGCAATCCAGAGTATTTCCTCATACACATATGAGCACAAAGTAAAACTTGATTGTTAGAAGGCACCCTGCATACTTTTACACATTTATCAGCTGAAATATTATTTATAGAAGTTATAATTTTAAACCACTTTAAATAACAGAAAAGATGTAATTGCGTCACACTAGAGTGTAACTGGGAAAGCTAAAGAACAATGGTGGTGGCGGCATATGGAGAAAAGAGTGTAAATCATTTGATGATTATAAACATGGATGTATTAAAGCTGCAAATGTATAAAGCTTGTAGTTAGATACTGGTCATTTGCTCATCCCTCCCTTTCGAAGTACGACGGTGGCCGCAACAGTAAAAAAAAACATGTCACCGACTGAGACAGCGGCTGTGATTCTAGCCACACTGTCATGTTACTTCACGTGAAATTACAATGCAGTTACATTATTTCTACACTTATAAGCAAAAAAGCACTCAGGTCTCAGGTTACGACTGTAAACACGGTTCCCTGAGATAGGGAACGAGACACTGCGTCAAGGATTTGACTTCATGAGGAACGCCAGCAGCGTGACGCGCATGAAATAGTGAATGCAACTAACTCGCGATTTATAGTCGCGAGGCGATGACACCACTGATGACGTCACGAGTGACGCGAATGCCGGAAGGTATAAATAGATCGTGGAAACAATGCAAATCAGCTTCTGCAATAAATGAAGCAAAAGCTACAGGCACGAGGAGTATGGGAATGAGACGCAGTGTCTTGTTCCCTATCTCAGGGAACCGTGGTTACAGTCTTAATCTAAGACGTTCCCTTTCGAGGGAACTCTACACTGCGTCAAGGATTTGACTCTATGGGGAACGAAATGCCCACTACGCCATGGCGAGTCGTGACTGTCCTGTTGTGAAGGTGTCGCACATCTTAGGACATAAGAACCTGGGAACCAGGTAAGGAGGAGAGGTCTAGGTTGTAGAACCTCATAAATGTATGCGGGGAAGCCCAACCCGCTGCATCGCAGACATCTTGCATAGATGCCCCCAACAAAAGGGCCTGCGAAGAGGCCATACTCCTAGTAGAATGAGCCCTGACTCTTAGAGGTGAAGGCCTTCTGCGCACCTCATAAGCTAAATCCACATTAACGGGATGGCTGTTGAGCGTGTCTCCAGCTTCAAGTTTCTGGGGACCCATAATTCGGAGGACCTGTCCTGGACCACCAACACCTCCAGCCTGGTCAAGAAGGCTCACCAGCACCTCTTCTTCTTGAGGACCCTGAAGAAGAACCAACTGTCTTCAGCTATCCTGGTGAACTTCTACCGCCGCGTAGTAGAGAGCATCCTAACCAACTGTGTCACAGCCTGGTATGGGAGCTGCTCTGTTGCATTTATTTTTTTACATTTACATTTATGCATTTGGCAGACGCTTTTATCCAAAGCGACATTGTATTATACATTTGTACATTTTGTATAGTAAGCAAGTGGGGGTTAGGTGCCTTGCTCAAGGGCACCTCAGCCGTTACCCGCCAGACCTGAGAATCGAACCAGCAACCTTCTGGTCATGAGTCCAACTCTCTAACCACTGGGCCACGACTGCCACTACTGTTGCAGAGCGCAAGGCACTGCAGCGGGTGGTGAAAACCGCCCAACGCATCACAGGGACTCCACTTCCATCCATGGAGGACATCCAGAGGAAACGCTGTCTGCGTCGAGCTCGCAGCATTCTTAAGGACTCCTCTCACCCCGCCCACAGACTTTTTTCTCTCCTGCCCTCCGGCAGGCGCCTCAGATGCCTCCGGACAAGGACTAGCAGACTGAAAAACAGCTTTTTTCCCAGAGCTGTTTGCCTATTGAACTCTACCCCCCACTGATTCCACAACCCCCTCATATACCTCTAACTTAATGCTGCTATATTGTTTTGTTATTGCACTACAGGCCTGTCAAGCACACGACTGGACTGTCTACACATGTACTACATGTTTACTTGCTCTACCAGACTATTTAAACTATACTGCATCATTTGCACTACTGGACTATTATACATATACAGCATCATTTGCACTCCAGTACTATGTACTGAATACTGCAATAACTCATCTACTGCACTGTTTACTTTAACTTAATAGCTGCTGTCCATCATTTATGCACACTTTATACTCATTTGCACTACTGTTCTGCATAGTCTAATTTATATTGTACATATCCATCAGTAAATTTCTATTCTTAGTAAATAACCATCTGTATATAATGTTCATAGTACATTCCCACTTGTAAATTCTTCATAATCTTTGCTTTATTCTGTATTTATGCACAACTGTATATCCTGCACTTGCTTATTGCACTTCTGGTTAGACCTAAACTACATTTTGTTGCCTTGTACTTGTACATGTGTAATGACAATAAAGTTGAATCTAACCTAATCTAATCTAAAGAAATTGCCTCTACGACCCATCTACTGATGGTCTGCTTAGAGGCTGATTGACCTCGACCTCGAGGTCCAAAACAGACCAATTGGTCAGACTTGCTCCACAGAGAAGACCTTCCTATATACTCCTGCAATGCCCTGACTGGGCATAATAAATGTAACCTTTGGTTATCCGCCAACTCGTGAGGCGAAGGGTAAAAGGCCTGGAGAGCTAAGGTCCTGGCAACAGAACCAGGTACCTTAGGATTGTATCCCGGTCTAGGGTGTAGTATAGTCTTGACGTTCCCTGGGGAAAACTCCAAACATGGGGGAGATGCCGAAAGGGCTTGAAGATCACCTACTCTCCTCAGAGAGGTAATGGCTAGTAAAAAGGCCAACTTGAGAGACAACTTTTTGTCAGAGCTGGACTCAATAGGCTCAAAGGGTGCCTGTGAAATCCCTTCAAGAACTATAGCTAGATCCCACAATGGAACTCTAGCCTGAGTGGGGGGTCTCATTCTCAGGGTGCCACGCAGGAAACAAATGACCAGGGGGTGTCTCCCCACTGACCCCTGGGGCAGAGGGGAGTGAAAGGCAGAGATAGCTGCCGAATATACCTTGATAGTTGAAGGTGCAAGACTAGTAGAAAAATGGTCTTGCAGAAATTCCAGTACTGAAGTCAACGGGCAGTAGACTGGGTCTAAATCCCTTTCGTTACACCATAAGTTGAACAATCTCCATTTCAAGGCATAAAGTTTCCTGGTGGAGGGAGCTCTAGAATTCAGGATGGTCTCAACAACCTCGGTTGTAAGACCTTGATTCAGCAGATCACCCCCCTCAGCGGCCAAGCCCACAGTTTCCACAATTCTGGGCAGGGGTGATAAATTGTGCCCCCGGCTTGAGTCAGGAGGTCCCTCCTCAGAGGATCAGAAGGTCTGAAAACCAAACTCGGGCCGGCCAATACGGAGCTGTCAGTAAGAGGCTGATCCCTTCTTGTCGAACCCTCTCTATGGATGGATGCATCAGTGAAAACCACAGAGGGCAATGAGACGTCTCTTGGGACGCAAAGAGATCGATTTCAGCTCAACCGAATCTTTCCCAAATCTGTTTCACCACCTCGGGGTGGAGTCTCCATTCCCCGGGCCTCAGCCCCTGCCTTGACAGCATGTCTGCTCGCACATTCAGGACTCCAGGAATGTACATCGCCCTGAGCGACAGAAACTTCTCCTGTGCCCAGAGGAGAACCTAGTGCACCAGTCTGCACAGAGAGCGTGACCTCAGGCCCCCCTGATGATTTATGTAAGAGACCACAGACGTATTGTCTGTTCTTACCAGAACATGATGGCCTCTGAGCACCAGGAGGAAGTACTTCAGTGCTCATAGAACAGCTAACATCTCCAGGCAATTTATGTGCCAATGGTGGTGCTGCTCTCTCTACAGCCCACAGGCTGAGCGACCTTCTACTATTGCCCCCCAGCCTGTAAGGGACGCCTCCGTCGTCACTATCTTCATGTGACATTGCGCCCCCAAAACAGGCTTAGAAAGCGCTGCTTTAAAACGGCACTACCTAGCATACATCTGGCGAATCTGCGCTCCCTGCCAAACAAAATGGATGAACAACTTCTGCTCTACCGAACAAATAAGGATTTTTCAAACTCTGCTGCTCTGTGTTTCGTGGAAACGTGGCTGAATGACTCCATCCCAGACAACGCGCTACATCTGCCCAGCTACCAGCTGTTCAGAGCGGACCGTGATGCAGAATCAACGGGGAAATCGCGCAGTGGTGTATGTTTCTACATCAATGAAAGGTGGTGTACAGATATTACAGCGTTAAAGAAGATGTGCTGCCCCGATCTAGAAGCACTCTTCATCAACTGTAAGCCCTTTTACTCACCGCAAGATTTTTTCTCATTCGTTCTTGCGTGTGTTTACATTCCACCGCAAGCACACGTAAGCATCGCGCTACAACAGCTCGCCAATCACATCACGGATGTTGAGCAAAAATACCCGGACTCTGCTATTATTATTCTTGGCGACTTTAATCAGGCAAAACTCACACTTGAACTGCCAAAATACAGACAACACATCACATGCCCTACCAGAGACAAAAATATTTTGGACCTGCTACACCACAATAAATAATGCATATCGCTCCATCCCGAGAGCAGCTTTAGGACTGTCTGATCACTGCCTGGTTCACCTTATCCCAACTACAAGCAGAAACTAAAATCTGCCAAACCTATGGCAAGGACTGTTAAAAGGTGGACCAACGAAACAGAGCGGGCCTTAAAAGCCTGTTTTGAATGCACAGATTGGAGTGTTTTTGAAGATGCTGCCACCGATCTATGGAGCCAGAAATATGAAAAAACCATCTGAATTTGAATTTTGTTCATCTGAATTTTAGATAAGTGTAATTTTATTATTTATAATTGAATATTTTATGGCATTCAATATAGTTCTGAACTTAATTTTTTAAACTTGATTTTTTTTTAAGGCATCATTTTATAGGTTTGTATTTTTAAGCAGCAGCTACATTTCAATTAAGCAAATATTCAATTTTTAAAAATACAGCTTTAAAAAAGGCTTCCGGCCGTTAGGCTTCCGGCTTCCACAGGAGAAGTAGAGCAGCGCGGAAAAGTCGAAAGGAACATTTTGGCCAATCAGAGCGCTCCGGCAATTTTGTGGCGCGAGACGAGAGAGGTCACCATGAGCGTACCAGAGGTAAGTGATTTAGACGAATGTTTATATGTGTTTTAGTAAGCATATTTAGTGTGACAGTGATTAAGAGAAAGCGCATAACTACATAACTATAATCAATGTAATCCTGCCTTATTCTACGATGAGGGCATAGGATCCAAGCTGGATGTTATTGTTTGGGGTGTTCTAAAACGCTCAGGCTTTGGAAAAAAAACTTAACGTTACGTTGTTTAACGTGGATTGACGCGTGAAGACAGTGATATCAAAAGTGTACATTCAGTGCACACCTATTAATAAAACACACAGTTTTATGAATCCAGAATATAAACGCAACATGCAGTGTTTCATGTTAGGCCATAGAAAAGCATAATAAAAATATCGCGAAAGGTCTCAGTTAATTCATTTAAGACAGTGATATTAAAATATACACTGCACGCCATATTGATAAAGCGTAACGTTACATGTATGCAGACAGATGAGACTTAAATATGAACGTGACCCATATAGATCATGAAAGCCCCGGCTGGGACAGGAGGCCTTTCTGTGTGGAGTTTGCATGTTCTCCCTGTGTCAGCGTGGGTTTACTCCGGGTACTCCGGTTTCCTCCCACGGCCCAAAGACATGCAGGATAGGTTAATTGAGGAATCCAAATTGTCCCCCCCGACTCATGTATAGAAAAGACTTGTGTATAGTATCGACTTGTGTGTATAGAGTGACTAGTTCTCGCCATAGCCTTAGATGCTGGAATGGCGTTAAGAATGCAATAAATAAATAAATAAATAAATATAGATCATGAAACGTTGTTCGTTGCGTCCATATTCCCGGCTCATCTCGACTGTACATGATATGATTTTGTTAATGTATTGATCATTTTATTATAAAGTTTTATCATAACTGCCATGTTAGTGTTTCAAGTTTATATATGTACAAATAGCAGACGAGATTATATTACTATTAATTTCCGTTTAGGCTTATTCACCAACTCTAATAGAGGTTTCAAAATACCGTTGGGTTATGATTACATTGAGGATATTATGCCTCGCGCCTCTATTAATTGGTATCGACTCATGATGTTGTTATTAATGCATTCATTCATTCATTCATTCATCCATTCATTCATCCATTCATCCCAAACCAAATCATGACCACATTAACAGCAAAATTCTCTCAAATTGTGTTTTTAGTTTTCAGGGTTCTATGTTTACTCTACAATATTCTGTAGTGGGCAGTTGTGGACCAGTGGTTAGAGAGTTGGACTCATGACCAGAAGGTTGCTGGTTCGATTCTCAGGGCTGGCGGGTAACGGCTGAGGTGCCCTTGAGCAAGGCACCTAACCCTCACTTGCTTACTATACAAAATGTACAAATGTATAGTACAATGTAATGTAAGTCGCTTTGGATAAAAGCGTCTGCCAAATGCATAAATGTAAATGTAGATGTAAATATTCTACAATTCCTACATGAAATTGGGAATAGGCTACTGTTGTATATTTTAGCATGTACTGTAGTAATGTAAAACATGTAAGGCATGATTGTTTCATTCTTTGAATTGTGTGTGAGAAAAAACTAGTTACTGTCAGTTTCTAAAAAGTTAATCATGACCATTATTCTCTTAAAATTAATCATATAATTATGCATTCATTTGTTAAAGAGCAAGCAGCAGAGCTAACCTTTGTCTATATTATTACAGGAACAGACACTTCTGAATTTTATTTGGGAGAGACTTCGCTCACGTTTGGATCATGCCCTTGCAAGGATGCCTGTGGATTTTGACTTTTTAGAATTTGCCTATGTTCAGGAGTTGGTGTTTCTCAGTTCTGTATCCCCCCCAGATCATCATTCCTGTTGACATATGGGAAGGTTTAACAGGTCTGCATCATGCAATTATCTCAGCAAAACAATGGAATGAGGCAGATGTTGTGACAACACACTTTGACCTAAGTAGTTGCGGACGACCAAAAGCAGTAATTAGTCGTGATTATCTCGCCAGTTTGCTTGAGATGAACCTTCCAGTCAGGAGCATTGCTGACCTTTTGGGAGTATCTGAACGGACTGTACACAGGCGATTGGTGGAGTTCAACATGTCAGTGAGATCACTCTACAGTTCACTCACAGACAATGAGCTAGACACATTGGTGTCTAATATTAAGTCCAGAATGCCAAACTGTGGCTACAGGATGGTAAAGGGAGCTTTGAAAGCTGAAGGGCACAAAGTACAATATGACCGGGTTAGGGCATCACTTCATCGAGTGGACACATTGGGAGTTTTATCTAGGATGACAGAGCTGGGTTGTGTTGTCCGGAGGAGATATTCAGTACCAGGGCCCAAATCAATGATGTACATTGACACTAATCATAAATTAATAAGGTAAAATAAAATTAAAAGATTCTTTGTAACTTCATTTTATGATTATTATTTTATTCATTTTTGAGATTTATTATGCCTGTGGTTTTAGGTATAACATTGTCTTGTTTGGAGGAGTGGATGGCTTTTCGCGAAAGGTGAATTTGCTGTTGTTGTTTGTCTCAAGCAACCTTGGGTTTGTTATTTTATTTTATTATTATTTTATTCATTTTATTCATTTTTGAGATTTATTATGCCTGTGGTTTTAGGTATAACATTGTCTTGTTTGGAGGATTGGATGGCTTTTCGCGAAAGGTGAATTTGCTGTTGTTGTTTGTCTCAAGCAACCTTGGGTTTGTTTATGTACCATGTGTGCATACATACATTAAATTAACTTTGATTTAATAATTTATTCACTTAAATTTATTTTTAGTGCAGAGTGTAAAGTTAGTATTGAAGATGCCCCTGCAACTTTTAAATCATACAATTCATTCATTAAAATAAAAATTATAATGACATTAAGGACACCTATTTTTGCATTTTGTGATTTTCAGTAGAATGGAATACTATTTTTTCATATATTTCACAATTTCTTTAAAAAAATAAAAAAATCTCAAACAATGCTTTATTAATTTTTCAGATAATGTACCTTAGTGCTGCCACTAACAACTTGGCATCAACTGCGTTGACCTTCTTCCAAGAGTCTGTGGAGAGATATGGCTTCCCTCTTAGGTAGGGCAATTAAATAAAAAAAACTAAATGGCAGCATTTTTGAAGGAGAAACACCTTTCCTAATGCTTAGATGACCTATCCTATGTTGTCTATGTGTTTGCCACTAAATCTTAAAATACTTCTTGGAATGTATTTTCAAATCCATGTTAATGTTTCCTATATTTGTTGTTGGGTATTTGAAAATGCAGCAATGAAAATGCATTTTTAGCTTTTTAGGTGCATTTAACGAGAAATGACATTGGATTCAGAATTTGGATATAATTCCCTTTTAGCATTAGCATAATACAAACAGCTCTCCATTTCTGGTAATGTATTTTAATCATCTTGAAGTAAGTGCATTGCCCTGATTTCACAGACAAGGCTTAAGTCTAGTCCCAGACTAAAATTAATTTTGAGCTGTCTTAACTGACAATAACTTGCCCGGACTCATCTTAAAATATGTCAGTGCCATTGTTTTGTTTCAATTTGCACATCAGTAATGTTTTTCTACTGCATTTTATTAAAAGTGGCTTAAAGCAGCACAATAAGTTTTTCGACCTTAAAATAATGTTTCTAAAAGTATTTCAGTTGTAGAACAACTCTTAACTGGATAAATTTTACTGGTGCTGCTACCTGAGCAGCCTCCTAGTGGCAAAAACCAGACTCTGTAAGTTCTGTGTTGGGGTCGGTACACACAGCCCCGCTCATCCCCTGCCTGCGGAAGAGTGCCATATGGTTTCCAAACAACGTTTCTGTATGCGCCAGTTCAGTCAGCTTAGTAAACAAGTTCACGTGTATTGAGCTGGCCACTGGAAAACTTGTACAGCGACATTATTTGCAACATTGGTAAAAGACAACTGCGCTTATCAACCACACGGGGAACCTGCGAGCAAAAGTTCATTAGTGCTGGTTTAAATAGCCTAAATTAACTAAGGCATAGTCCTGGCTTAGGCTAAGCCTTGTCTGTGAAACTGGGCAATTAAAAAAAATGCCTTCTTATGTGAGATATTGATATGCACAGACACATTTGTTTTTTTCATAGACAGGAACATTAAAACAAGGTTTATACATGAGCACAGGGTTTCATTTATTCAGACTGTGTCTTGAACAACTTATGTAACCTTATAGGGTCAGAGGAGACCATGGAGTTCAGAATGTGGACATTGCACGTTTAATGTTCGCAGTCCGTGGCACAGGGAGAAACAGTTTTATTTCAGGCAAAAGTGTCCACAACCAGAGGTATGTAAAGAACAACATTTCTGTTGTAACCAATACTTTAAATGTGACCCTGCATGTGAAAACCTAGAACACAAATGCTAATATGATGTATATCTTGTAATGCACTGTTTAAATCTCATCTTGTTATTAGATGATTTTCAGAGACGGGGTCATACAGCTGTTTGATTGGTTATGAATTTTCCTTTGATCAAATTTGATCTTTGTTACATTATAGAGTGGAAAGACTCTGGAGAGATGTATGGACAGCAGTGACGAGTGTGTACTATGATGTGCTACACTATCTTGAGGAAGCCAACTACCTTCAAATCGCAGATGAAATGCATCTTTTCTGTTGCCATTATACATTCTTACCAAGGCTACAAGATGATCTACATTTTTTTCGGGATGGGTGGGATAATCATCCTTTAAGAACAGAGCACAACATGTCTCCGAACCAGCTCTGGGAATTGGGTCAGATTCACCATCCAGTCGATGATCCCCAAGATGCAGAGGTATTATTGTTCATACAAATTTACACACGTTTGCAATTTTAAAAACATAGGGGTCATAAATTGTGCATTCAAATGTTCCCCTGAAAATTTCAACTGAATCCATAGCAACTAATCTGAGAAAGCTGTTGTCAGATTGTGTGTGCATAGAAAAATCTCATTGAATTTTTACAATAAATGGAAAAAGGATTGTTTGTAAACAGAAACTTTCCACCGACACACTACAGTAAAAGATAAATAACTGGCTTAACCTTTTATTGGGTTTAAAAAAAACTGAAGTGTTTGGAGATTTCTGCACAGTACTGTATGTTCCCAAATGCTTCAATTTTAAACTATTGGAGAACACAAAATTTAAAACCATAAAATAACCATTTGCCCAGAAACCAAAGCGTAGGCTTCAAGTCTGTTATTCTTAACAAGGTGGTTTTGCTGCACAGGTTTCCTTTAGCATGCACTGCTTGTGTTGAACATGGTTATTTTCTGCCCATTAACACTAATTTTGTGTGGCATGTAATTAGCATTTCAGTTCTTGTAATCATAGAAACATGTTATTTTGAACAGTTATAGAAACTGATATTGTGGGTTTTTTTTGCTTACCAGGGACTGAACATAACTGATATTGATTGGGACAGCAGTGGATTGCCTCTGGATGAAAATGTTGGTATTAATGTTCCTACTGTAGAGTGTCCCCTTACACCTGAGCAACTAACAGCACTCAAAAACACAGTTGAGCCCAGGTCACCATCACAATCCCAAGGGATCGACATTTACATGGCTGCACTGCAGTTTTGCCATGGACTTGAGTAATGTTACAAAACACATTGAACGCTGGAAAGGAATTTGAATTTATTATCATCAAATAAAGTTTTTTGAGCTGTCATTATATGAATGTATTGTTTTCAAAAACTTTTTTACTGTTACATAGCAGTATGAAACTACTTCATGGGTTTTTCCCCTTCTCAAAAATAAATCAACATGAACATGTGAATAGCAAAACTGCATCAATACCCAAGTCCAAACAACAGTGGACAATATTTTGTGGTACTGTGATTGATGCATTCATTTATAAACCGTAATCTTAAAAAAAAAAAAAAAAACACTAAATAAGTCCAAAACCAAAATCTGAGGTGCCAATACTCTTAAGGAGTTAATCTTTAAAATGGCTAAAATCCATGTAATGAGATGGTAAGCGTAGCATGTTGAAGCAAGTGGAAGACTTTGGCATGTCGGCATTAACAATTTCCACTTCCATCTTTCCATCTGGCACTTCCCACCCCAGCCAAAACTTCACCAAGTCCTTAAGGTCCAAGTTGGATGCTAAAATAAGTTAAATAAAAAAATTCATTCAGTAGAGTAATTTTTAGTACAAGTAGTTGTTACCTATCAGTTCTCTAGCTGTTTCATGAGTAATTATATAATCCAAGACACCAAACATTTACCCAGCATTGTAAAACACATTCAATTGCATCAAGGAAGTTACATACAAGCAACCATAAAACAAATGTTAAGAAATATACTGCCGTGCAAAGGCAAAAGACCGTAACTTCGATTTTGGTCGAAAATAAGTTATTGATATTTTTGGGATATTCAAGACATCTTTTATCATGTGCATAAGTATCTTGAGTCAATTTTATAGTTTTTTCGAGAAAATAATGCGTTTTCTTAACAGTAACTTCCAAAAGCCCAAAGAAAACCAAGGCAGAACGCCGTAACACTAGTTACCGCTCTTTGACTTTGTTTTGGAACTTGTTTTGTTATTGAGTTACGGTACTCTGCCTTTGTTTAGCTGTGCGTCAATATGAAGTTACTGTGCCGGCCTGGAGATACGGTATTCTGCCTTTGTTTTACTATCCAATAAAGTTTGGCGGGTTTAAGTTACGGTGCTGCCGGTAACAGTCATCACTCTATCACTGAAGCATTTCTGACACACACTATAACGCTACACCTGAATAAAAGAGGTATAAAATATATTGTTGAGTGGTTGTTTTTAATACAGTTTAGGATGGCCCACTGCTCTCGAGGGAAAATGATGGTTGAGATGGCTTTGAAACGCAGACATCAAGCTCAAGGTAAGAAATTATGTAACACAAAAGATGCAGTAAATTACAGTTAACAAACGAATTAGATAGATCGCAATCTACTTCACGTAGCTAGCTAACGTTAGCAGCCAATTGCATAAATAGGCTACCAAACTGCTCCATATAAAAGCACTGTAAACAAGCAAAGACTAGATAAATTGGCATCAATAAGTAATCGTAAATAATCTCAAAGTTTTTTTTATATTTTCATAATTCGTATTTTTCACTCAGTGACAGTCTGGGTCTGCACACTAGTTGCAGGATTTCACTCCAATGCTGTGACAGCGTAGCATGTAGCATGATCACACATAAAATCAGTACAGTTCGCAACTAAATCCATATCCTACCTTTTCTTGTAATCCAATAATATCCATGGCAATGAATGTCATCGAAGATGTTTAATCCACAACAGTCCACAAGAATTCTGAGCATTATTCCAACCTGCTGGGCTGGCGTTCACATAAATCAAATCGTCCTTTAAGCGAGGCAATTATTGCAAATGAATCTGTGGCTTTGAACGAATCTGAGATTCAGTGATTCAATGACCTATTCATAAACAAATGACTCGATGTGTCACTCACTTAAGACAGTGACTTACCACCCCCTACTGGCGGTTTTAGTTTAATATAAGGATCACTTATTTTATCACCATTGCATGTTTCTCTTTTTATTTAAAACATTTTTTTAAGTATTTATAAAGGTAAAACAATTATGGAAAATCAATATAAATGGCAAATATTGTCCCTTAATGGAAAAGGTGTGACTGCAGTCTAAAGATGTTTAATGCTTCAGAGGTATCCCCCTCAAAAACATTTGGGAACCACTGATATAGATTACTAGGACATGTCTGTGATATCTATTGTTTTATTACAAACAGCAACCTGAAATTAACGCAAAAGTAGTGAAACATTTCAGAGACAAAAAATATTAATTACTTTCAAATGACAGTAGTAGTAATATATTATGCATTACATTTTGGAAGTAACTTTTCCAACACTGATTATTATTTGCTATAATTCCTTTCAGTTCCTTTTGGAGATATTCCTTGTGGTCCAGAAGCACCCCAAACAAAAAAAAAGATTGTTCTGGACAGTGGTAGGCATTTTCCCAATTTGATACCATTAATTAATCAAATATTGTTTAAATATTTAATTTTCATGTTCCATTTATTTTCCAAAACGTGTCTGCAATTGTAAATTTGTTCTGTTATTTTCAGTTACTTGTGGGGATACTGACTATGATCCAGCACCCCAATCAAAAACATGGACGGTTCTTGATAGTTGCCTGGATATTAGTTTCCCTGCGTTTGGATCTGATGAACTGTTCTGCAGCACACCTGTCACCACCCTTGTTTCTCTTATGGAGTTTCCCCTCACTCCAGTCACAGCTCTACTGCCAGCACCAGAGCTCACCCTCACTCCAGCCACAGCTTTACTGCCAGCACCAGAGCTCACCCTCACTCCAGCCACAGCTCTACTGCCAGCACCAGAGCTCACCCTCACTCCTGCCGCAGCACCACTGCCTGCACCAGAGCTCACCCTTACTCCTGCCACAGCTTTACTGCCAGCACCAGAGCTCACCCTCACTCCAGCCACAGCTTTACTGCCAGCACCAGAGCTCACCCTCACTCCAGCCACAACACCACTGCCTCACCAGAGCTCACTCCTGCCACAGCACCACTGCCTGCACCAGAGCTCACCCTCACTCCTGCCACAGCACCACTGCCTGCACCAGAGCTCACCCTCACTCCTGCCACAGCTCCCCCAATGAGAGATCTATGTGGCCGAAAATGCAGAAGAAAATGCACAGACAAATTTAATGAGGAGAGCCGTAAGGAGATCTGGAACAGGTACTGGGACATGGAATACACAGACAGACGTGCATTCATGTTTTATAGTATCAGCCAGCTACCAACAGCAAAATTGTGTGGGGATGGAAAGACAAGTCGGCGTGGCAGGTCCTTTGTTTACAGGCTAAAGAATAAAGATCAGGTCCCACAGCAGGTCTGTAAAACTTTCTTTTTGGCCACTTTGGGGTATCACCCGACGAATGACAGCCTGGTCCTCTCTGTGATGGGGAAGGACATAAATGAGGTGATCCCAAGAGACAAAAGAGGAAGACCATCAGTGAGCCACTACCGAAGGGAGCATGCCCCACATCGTCGCTACCTTCCTAGTGACATTAACATCAAACTTATGTATGCTGATTATTTGGAAAAAGGCAACAGCTGCTCCTATGAAAGCTACCGCAAAGCTGTAAAGCATAAGAACATCAGCTTTTCAAAGCTTGGAGAGGAGGAATGTGAGGAGTGCCTACTGCAGGATCAGCACCTGAAAAATGACCATGATGGGGACGGCCATGTTATGGACTGCTTGCAGTGCCAGAGGTGGCGTGAGCATAAAGAGTCTGCCATTCAGAGCAGGATGACCTATCAGGCTGATGCAGAGAAGGACTGGCCAGAGGACACATTAGTAAAGAGTGTGGACCATCAAAAAGTAATCATGTTGCCTCGTATGCCTGGCCTGAAAACAACAATCTTTACGAGACGTATTGTGGCATTCCATGAGACCTTTGCCTCTGTAGGCAAGAAGAAAAATAAAAAAACACCATGTCTGTGGTCTGGCACGAGGGCACAGCTGGACGAAGTGCAGCAGAGATCACCTCGGCCTATGTGACTGCGCTAGGGAAAGAAAGGGACATGCGCCACAGCATCTTCTGGGTGGATAACTGTTCTGCCCAAAACAAGAATTGGTGCCTGCTATCCTCCCTGGTCTGTCTTGTTAATGGTGATACCACCTAAAATACTTTGAGAAGGGACACACTTTCATGAGTGCTGACAGTTTTCACCATGGTGTTGAGCAGGAGATGAGAAATCGTCCTGGAGGAGTGGTGTATGACTTTGAGGATTTTGTGAATGTTGTCTCAAGCTCAAACTCCAGGAAGGTGGAAGTGGTCGAAATGAATAATGCTGATGTGCTGAATTGGAAGGATGGCCACTCCAGTGTTAAGACCAAGAAGGCACAAAATTTGAGCAAGATGTCAGTGATTCAGCTGCGACGTGGCTCCAGGAGCTTGTTCTTCAAACTGCCCCATGCTGATGCTCACTTTACAGAGTTGGATTTCCTCCGGGCAAGGTTCAAGCTGAAGGTGCCCTCTGTCCTGAGACCACATGACCGGGGGATTGAAGAGGCAAAGAAGAACGACATAATAAAAAAAATATGTCCTTTTATGCCCCCAAACAGGAGGGCTTTCTGGTGTTCACTGCCTGTGAGCAATGTTGTTGAGGATGAGGAGTAAGAACACCATGAAAAGAACAGGATTCCAAATTCACTTGAACTTGATTTGTTATATATTTGCAGTATTAATTAAATGTTATGTTTACTCATTAGAAATGTTTATCTTGTATTTATTCATATAATTCATTTTCACCTATCTGCAGTCAACCTGTTTTACTGCACACCAATTAAAGATACTCTTTACCTCTAGGTATGTGTCATGTCTAATGTAATAATGCCATCAGAATGCAACCAAAGCAAAGGATAGCAACAAGTAGATGGCTATAAGTAATTTTCAGTCATCCAAAATAAATACCATGATCACTAGATTTTATACAGGTGTTACAATAAAAATTTTGCAAATGGTGATCAGCAGCTCAATATTGATAATGTGGAAGTTACTGCTTTTTGCCTTGGCGTGACTTCTCACTTTTTTGCAGACACTACAAAGGCAGAGGACAGTAACTTCAAAATAGGGGTCAAAATTCAAAATTAAGCTAAATTAAGTTCATAAATTTAATTACTAAAACATCTAATTGCCAGATTTCCAGTGTCCTACCTATAATTAATTTGGCTGGACAAATAAAAAACTTTAAAGTCATTTTTCTCAGTTTCACACTCTAGCGAGTTAAGGTATTTTGCCTTTGAAGGGCAGCATACCTGTCTCAATAAATTGACGCAAATACCCTGAAATGCGACATCTGTCTTCTAGTGAACAATCTTCGTCATCATCATCATCCACACTGCTATTAGATGGCCAGCAGATACAGGAAAGCAGCATCTGAAAATAATTTCAATTTATCTTTTTTGCAGCAGTACTATGTATGCATCACTTCAATAACAAAATGTATTTTACCGATGGAGTGAGTAATGTTTCACATTCCCTAGGAAAAATATTCACATCTTTCCTTTCAATCAGCAGTGGCCACAGTCTAGTTTCCTTTAGCCCTTTACGTATTTGTTTCACCTGCCGCAATCTCCTTCCAATGACCTATTGTATTATATTATATTTTAAATTATGTTACGTGAAAAAAAATTAATGATGTAATACAGAATTAATACTGCAAATATATAACAAATCAAGTTCAAGTGAATTTGGAATCCTGTTCTTTTCATGGTGTTCTTACTCCTCATCCTCAACAACATTGCTCACAGGCAGTGAACACCAGAAAGCCCTCCTGTTTGGGGGCATAAAAGGACATATTCTTTTTATTATGTCGTTCTTCTTTGCCTCTTCAATCCCCCGGTCATGTGGTCTCAGGACAGAGGTAAATAAAAGGTAAATAAATCCAATAAAAGAATTTTACCGCATGTGTTAAAAGGTGCTCAAAAAGCCACTTCCGGTTTTCACTGGTTGGGCCAGGAAGATCCCAAGCAAGACTCAGGTCAAGGACACCTTGATGTTCATCATTACTAAGTTCAGCCTCTCCATCAAGCTCGATGAAGATTAGAACAAATGAAAATGAAAAGTTAGTGTAAATATGGATAATTTCTTTTAAATGATAAATTAATACTACCAATGTACCAGTTTTATGATATCACGAATATCATGGTCAGGACAGTCTTCTAATTCCACCGTAGCAGTCTCAGGTGAACCTCCTAGAAGTACATGGACTATTGCTTTGCTGACTCCAGCCAGCCGAGGTCCACCATGCAGGAATGCATGTCCAATTATCCGTCCTGCAACTAGGAACAAATCACTCTCTACAAGAAATTGTGATGATGATGATGGGACAAGATGGTCTGGTTCACCCTCGAAGAGACAGGTCTTTGCAGTGTTTCCTGTTTACAAAATATGGGTTAAAAGTTACATTAATTTAAGTGACAGCAATTTAGATCAACTAACCAAAAATGTTTAAAAAAAATGATTTCTCATCTTTACTTGATTGTTTTTATGCTCAACATGAGATAACAATACAGAAATATGTAGACAAAATTTTAAAGTTATGAAATGAGTATAAAAGTAAGATTTAATATTTTAATCATAGCTTTTTGGATAAAGACAAATTTCAAAAATCACTGTTTAAACCTTTTCGCGATTACCCTTGTAAGCATTTAAGAATGATTAATCAATTTGAGCTGTCGGGTATGATGCAGTCACAGTTACTGCACTTATACTTATTTAATAGAACCTTCGAGTCTGCACTTCACAAGGCTTGCCCATTCTATGCCGGTTTGTTTATAGAATGCAAGAAGATCTCTGTCTTGATCTTCTCTATCCATCCTCACATCCATTGTCATGAAAAGAGGCTTTCTAGTCTCATGTTGGCGAAGTATTTCCTTAGTGTATAGCGATGCTACTCTGTTTTTATCAGGTTCAGTTTTCAAGTCTGCAAAAATATAGAAGAAATATGTGAACACTTCAGAGTGTTTTCATTCATCTCATATAATACATTATTATGATTTGTTCTAGAAAGTACATACCGTAATTCATGCCTGTGGCTTCAGCTGCATTTAAACGAATGCTGTTATGTGTCATGGGCATGAAAACTGCAGATATGGATGGTTCTTCCACATATGTGTTTAATTCCACATCTTGCATGCTTACATTAAAAAACAAAGACTTTATTACCAACCACACAATGGGAAGATGTCTTTATTACTAAATTACCTTAAGGACCTGGTTTCATATACAGGGAGGGCTTAGCTTAAGCCAGGACTATGCCTTATTTAATTTATGCTATTAAAATCATACAATAAACCTTGGAAAAAACATTACTGATGTGCATCTTGAGACAAAACAATGGCACTGACATATTTTAGGATATGTCAGCTCAAGATTTTTTAAGGTAAGACAGCTCAAAATTCATTTCAGTCTGGGACTAGACTTAAGCCTTGTTTGTGAAATCAGGGCTAAAAGTTCTAAATCCTAACATAAAACAACTGTAATGCAATACTAACTGCACAGACAATAAAATATGCATTATGATACATGCCCTCTTACACTGCAGACAAAAACTAAAATCCAATATCTACAATCTGGTATTAATGGAGATTGCAATCACTGTTATTGTAATACATGCATTATTGCATTTCACATCACTTAATTTTCAATCATCTGGCCTCTATACTATTTCACTTGAATGTAATTATTTAAGTCTCAACAATTTAATTTTAAAACAAGTTTATTTCCTCACCTGCCACCTGTGCAAAAACTTGCATGAACCTCTATCACATCAAGAGGCATTTCAATCTGGCAGATGGGGCAAGTTGCCTGGGGGTAAAGAAAAACAAAATGAAACATTACAAGTTCTGAATATTTGATCTATTCTTACTTTTCTATATAGTAAACTGTTAAATCATAATAGTTAAAAGGACATTTGAAAAATGAAAATTTCAAAATGTCATTATTTTTTCAAGCATACATGCCTATATGAACAAGATCAATTTATTCTGATGAATGAGTTCTGCAAAATGTGACAAGAAAATAAAGTTCTCAATTTTGGCTGAATTTTCCATTTTACCCTACATATGCACAGAACACAAGTTCATGGAAGCAGTTGTAAAAAACACAAATATTACCATTTGTTAAATAGTTATTATACTTTGCAATATTTCTTACTTGTTTGGTCTGTTCCTCATTGAATTGTTCAGCTTCATCAATGGTCTGGTTAGATTCATCATTGTATAGATCAGCCTCATCATTAGTCTGTTCAGCTTCTTTATTGGTCACACAGGACTTTATGTGTGCAGTCAGAATGACTAATGGGTAAGTGATTCCACATTTCTGACACTTTTCTTTTGGCATATCATTGAAGTTCTCAGTTTCTGGTGGCAAAGCAGTGGTGTTGAGCTCGGTTTGAAGAGGAGCTATGTAAAGAACCCTGTGTTGCAGTCTTCAAATACTTGGCACTGTACCCACTCTCATCGGGTGGAATAAGAGTAAGCTTCCGAGAGCCCCATCCACCTTAAAAAAGGACATAAAAAAATTAAGCAAAATACATTATGCTGTTAGAGAGTTTCTTAACTCTGGCTGCAAGATTAACTTTTCTGCACAGTTTAGCTCCCACCCTGATATAGCTTACCTAAGAAAGCTAATAGGATTGGGTGTTTAATTTCATGTGGTGTTTCGCAGACTGACTGGCATATGATGAGAAAGTAATTTGACTGCTCAGTACGCTTTACTCTTGTGGTATGGACACAGCAATCGATCTGTGCTGCTCCACATGAAGTCAAACACACAGTCCTAAAGACTTTGATTAGCCTTGACCTTTAATTACCTGAAGATTTATAGACAAGCCAACCACCTTTTACTTCATTAAATTTGGGGTACAGCTCCTTTAGTTGGGCACAAACCTAAATAAACAAAAATGCAAAATTTAGGGTAAAGGCTGTATTGTCAGAAAAGCAGCACAGAGTAAAAAAATCAAACAATATATCATCGTTTAAATGCCCATACTTCATCATAACTTGCGCTTTCATCTACATGCATTGTCTTTCGCCCCAAACTAGCTTGCATGTGTACCAGCTGTTCACTCTCCTTAGGTGTTCGCTCATATTGATGAGGGAGCAAATACCAGTTTACAGGCAATATTTTTCCAGGTTTACTAGGGGTCATTGACACCATTCGCCTTTTACCCCGGCCTTTGCTGAAAAATCCAGGAAATGATCTGTTGGCAAAAAGGACAATTACAAATCATAAGTAGCATCAAATAACAGCACATTTCTTTTTATCAGTATGAGTTAACATTAACAAAGTAGTTGTCACCTGGTCATCTCTGTTTGAATGGTGGCCCTCTGCTGCATAGACTGCTGCTGATGGAGGCTGAACCATGTATATATAAAACATGAATTTTAATTACAAAACAATAAATGCATAAACAAATATAAACATATTACAGGTATTTAATTTCTCACACAATCTCTCCTTTGACATAATACAATAAAAAAGAATACACAAAAACCTGGCATTATCCTGACTAGGACCAGCTGCACTTCCTGAAGTCAGCAAAGTTAACAAGTGCCTGGCTGATCTGACAACTTCACTGTCCTGTAAATATTCACAGTTAAAGCAGAATAATTGTCTCTTGTGCAGTCTCGCTCATTACTGGTTCAATCACTCCTCACGATTTGTGGAAACCAGCTCGGACGCGAGAAATAGTATCCATAATACATAATGTAAACATATGTCTGTTATTTGTACATATATAAACTTGAAACACTAACGTGGCAGTTATGATAAAACTTTATAATAAAATGATCAATACATTAACAAAATCATATCACGTACAGTCAAGATGAGCCGGGAATATGGACGCAACGAACAACGTTTCATGATGTGGGCAGTCGTGGCCCAGTGGTTAGAGAGTTGGACTCATGACCAGAAGGTTGCTGGTTCGATTCTCAGGGCTGGCAGGTAACGGCTGAGGTGCCCTTGAGCAAGGCACCTAACCCCCACTTGCTTACTATACAAAATGTACAAATATATAGTACAATGTAATGTAAGTCGCTTTGGATAAAAGCGTCTGCCAAATGCATAAATGTAAATGTAAATGTAAATGATCCAGGGCTCTCAAGTGTCACGCATTCACCGTAAGACACACGCATTTCAGCCTGTTCACACGCTCTCACGCCACACCTTGTATTTCTCACGCTGAGAAGTAAAGAACAACGTGTCCCACTTTATACAGTTACACGAGGCAAATAAAATGTGAAAATGAAAGATGTAAGTGTCAGTTACAGCATTAAAGTCCGATCACGGTGCTTCAGGTAGTTTTCCGTGTTACTCACACAGCGCTAAGCATTACAACCAATCATAGACAGCGCATGAACGTAATGACCAATCAGAAGTTTAGATGAGTCATCATCGGTGTAACAGCTTTGCTCGCTCACAAAAACAACCGAGTGCAGATACGGGCAGTCAGACTCATTTATTATAACGGGAGTTTCATGCAGTCAGTTTCATTCATTATAACGCTAAATTATAACAGAAGTCACTGTTTCAGTGACGTTTTTCTCTCGCTTTCTGTTTAATCCTGGTTTAAATAAATATTTCATGCATGCAAAAACAAATATGTGAAAATTTACTAATGCAAAAAACGAAATAATCACCCTCAAATAGTTGGTCTGCAAAGTCTAAAAGAATATGACATGCAAATGTTACCGGTCCTACTCCCGCCTGCTCCGAACAGGCATCGAGCCGAGTCGGTCCGACATGGGAGTCGGGCGCTCTAACGAGGAGGCTAAAGACCACTTGAGGTCGGGGAGTGAGGTTTACACACTGCACAGCTCTTCACTAGTTGGCCTCCGTTACACAAAAACGATTTAAATATTTTATTTGGTATTTATAATCATGATTACAATATCAAAAGCAATATTACCAATGTTTTTTTGCTTAAATCATCCTTAAACTTTGTTTTTGTCATTTATCAGTTTTATTTGTGCTGGGCAAATATAAACAATAGAGGAAATAGCAAAACTTGCAAGAAGTGGGCGGGGCCTAATTTGAGTGGCTCCTCCCCTAACACATGTAATCTCACGCCAAACTTTTGATGAAACTTGAGAGCTCTGATGATCTATATGGGTCACGTTCATATTCAAGTCTCATCTGTCTGCATACATGTAACGTTACGCTTTATCAATATGGCGTGCGTGTATATTTTAATATCACTGTCTTAAATGAATTAACTGAGACCTTTCGCGATATTTTTATTATGCTTTTCTATGGCCTAACATGAAACACTGCATGTTGCGTTTATATTCTGGATTCATAAAACTGTGTGTTTTATTAATAGGTGTGCACTGAATGTACACTTTTGATATCACTGTCTTCACGCGTATCCACGTTAAACAACGTAACGTTAAGTTTTTTTTCCAAAGCCTGAGCGTTTTAGAACACCCCAAACAATAACATCCAGCTTGGATCCTATGCCCTCATCGTAGAATAAGGCAGGATTACATTGATTATAGTTATGCGCTTTCTCTTAATCACTGTCACACTAAATATGCTTACTAAAACACATATAAACATTCGTCTAAATCACTTACCTCTGGTACGCTCATGGTGACCTCTCTCGTCTCGCGCCACAAAATTGCCGGAGCGCTCTGATTGGCCAAAATGTTCCGTTCGACTTTTCCGCGCTGCTCTACTTCTCCTGTGGAAGCCGGAAGCCTAACCTTTGGTCCACTGACCCATTTCTGAATTTGAATCTGAATATCTGCGTTTTGAATTTTTTAATATTGAATTTGAGAATTTGAATATTGAATATGGTTTTCCGAAAAAAATTTAATCTTGAAAACTTGAAGCTGTATTTTTAAAAATGGAATATTTGTTTAATTGAAATGTAGCTGCTGCTTAAAAATACAAACCTATAAAATTATGCCTTAAAAATAAAATCAAGTTTAAAAAATTAAGTTCAGAACTATATTGAATGCCATAAAATATTCAATTTTGTAAAATTACACTTATCTAAAATTCAGATGAACAAAATTCAAATTCAGATGGTTTTGTCATATTTCTGGCTCCATACCAATCTGGATGAGCTCACAGATACTGTAACATCATACATCAGTTTCTGTGAGGATTTGTGCATTCCTACTAGGACTTCTTTCAAATACAACAGTGATAAACCATGGTTTACAGCAAAACTCAGTCAGCTTCGCCATACCAAAGAAGATGCATACAGAAAAGGGGACAAAGTCTTGTACAGGCAGGCTAGGAACACACTGACCAAGGGGATAACAGTGGCCAAGAGAAACTACTCAAAAAAGCTGGAAAACCAGTTTTCAGCCAATGACCCTGCGTCTGTGTGGAAAGGCCTGAAAGACATCACTAACTACAAGCCATCATCCCCCAATTTAGCAGGCAATCAACACCTGGTCAGCGATCTGAATGACTTTTACTGCAGATTTGAAAACCCCTGCTTTACACCCCACACCCACTCTGACATTCTCTCTGTACAACACTTATCACCTTCAGTCACCCCACCTCCTGCACTTCAGATCAGTGAAGAGGATGTGTGTCGAGTCTTCAGAAAACAGAAGACAAAGAAAGCACCAGGTCCAGATGGTGTCTCCCCAGCCTGTCTAAAGACCTGTGCTACTCAGCTGGCCTGCATCTTTTCACAGATCTTTAACAGATCACTGGAGCTATGCAAAGTCCCCTCCTGTTTTAAACGCTCCACCATAATCCCCATCCTCCAAAAAAACAGGACTGAATGACTACAGACCCGTTGCTCTTACATATAACATCATGAAGTCATTTGAAAGACTGGTACTGGCCTATCTGAAGGACATCACAGAAACCTTACTGGACCCCCTGCAGTTTGCCTACAGAGCAGTCAACGTGGGGCTGCACTACATCCTCCAACATCTGGACAAACCAGGTACCTATGCAAGGATCCTGTTTGTGGACTTCAGCTCCGCTTTTAATACCATCATCCCATCACTGCTCCAGATGAAGTTAACCCAGCTCTCTGTTCCTAGCTCTATCTGTCAGTGGATCACTAGCTTTCTGACAGACAGGCAACAGTTAGTGAGAATGGGGGAACTCACATTCAGCACCCGCACAATCAGCACTGGCCCCCCCCAGGGGTGCGTTCTCTCACCACTGCTCTTCTCCCTATACACCAATGACTGTACTGCCAAAGACCCCTCTGTCAAAATTCTGAAGTTTGCAGATGACACCACACTCATCGGCCTCCTTCAGGATGGTGATGAGTCTGCTTACAGACAGGAGGTGGAACAGCTGGCTGTCTGGTGCAGTTATAACAACCTGGAGCTAAACACACTCAAAACAGTGGAGATCATAGTAGACTTCAGGAGAAACCCCCCTGTACTGCCCCCTCTCACCATCATGGACAGCACTGTGGCAGCAGTAGAGACATTCAGGTTTCTGGGCACCACTATCTCTCAGAACCTGAAGTGGGACAATCACACTGGCTCCATTGCTAAAAAAAGCCCAGCAGAGGTTGTACTTCTTACATCAACTGAAGAAGTTCCGCCTACCACAAACGCTGTTAAACCGTTTTACTCTGTAGTCATAGAGTCTGTTTTCTGCACGTGCATAACTGTCTGGTTTGGCTCAGCTACAAAGTCAGACATTAGAAGACTACAGAGGAAAATCCGGACTGCAGAGAAGATCATTGGTACTGCTCTGCCCACCCTCCAAGAACTGTATACATCTAGAGTGAGGAAAAGGGCTCAGAAAATCATTCTGGATCCCTCACATCCAAGCCATCATCTCTTTAACTGTTGCCATCTGGTCGGCGTTACAGAGCAATGAGCACCAAAACAAGCAGACACAGGAACAGTTTCTTCCCTCAGGCGATCTACCTCATGAACAGCTAATTGTTCTACCCACCGTGCAATTAATAACTTGTGCAATAATAACATGTGCAATACTAATTATATCCAACTGATAGTACCCTACCTTTTTATTCCATTTTTGCTTAAATTATGTTCCATCATTTACATTTACATTTATTCATTTGGCAGACGCTTTTATCCAAAGCGACTTACAATTGAGGAAAACAGCAAGCGATTCGTCTAAGTAAGCAATATTCACGAGAGGTGCTAGTAATACAAGGTTTCAAATACAACGTCAAGATAGTATAAGCAAGTATATAGAGAACATTAGAAAAGGAAAAATAGAGGTAGAATTTTTTTTTAATTTTAAACAGTTAAGTGCTCATAGAAGAGGTGGGTCTTCAGCTGTTTTTTGAATTGTGAAATTGATCCAGCAGTCCTGATGGAAACAGGAAGATCATTCCACCAGCCGGGAACGGAGAAAGAAAATGTCTTTGAGATGTATCTCATGCTTCTCTGTGAAGGAACAATGAGGCGCCGCTCGTTTTCAGACCGCAGACTTCTGGAGGGGATGTAGGTCTGTAAGAGAGAGTTGAGGTAGATGGGTGCTGTGTTAGTGGCTGTTCTGTAGGCAAGCACCAGTGCCTTGAACTTAATGCGTGCCGCTATGGGGAGCCAGTGCAGAGAGATGAGCAGAGGTGTGACATGTGCTCTCTTGGGCTCATTGAAGACCAGGCGTGCAGCAGCATTCTGGATCATTTGCAGAGGTTTGAAGGCACAGGCTGGGAGACCGGCCAGAAGAGCATTACAATAATCCAGTCTAGAAATGACAAGTGCCTGGATGAGAAGCTGTGTTGCATGTTCTGTTAAGAACGGTCTAATCTTTCTAATGTTGTACAATGCAAACCTGCATGACCGAGTTGTTTTAGTAACGTGATCCTTAAAAGTCAGCTGATCATCCATGATTACCCCAAGATTCCTGACTGAAGTCGATGGGGTTATCTTAGATGGACCAAGTTGGATGGTAAGCTGGGGCTGTTCTGACGGGGTGGCAGGAAGGACGAGAAGCTCAGTCTTGGCCAGGTTGAGTTGTAGGTGATGATCTTTCATCCAAGAAGAGATGTCAGCCAGGCAGTCAGAGACTCGTGTGGCTAGCGTGGAATCGTCTGGATGAAATGAGAGGTGAAGTTGAGTGTCATCAGCATAACAATGGTAGGAGAATCCATGTGCTTGTATGATGGAACCCAGTGATGTGGTGTATATGGAGAAGAGCAGAGGTCCAAGAACCGATCCTTGTGGGACCCCGGTGACTAGTTGGTGTGATTTGGACACTTCACCTCCCCAAGCTACCTTGAAGGACCTATCTGCGAGGTAGGATTTAAACCAGGAGAGTGAAGTTCCAGTGATGCCCAATGACGAGAGGGTAGAGAGAAGAATGTGATGGTTAACCGTGTCAAAGGCTGCAGAAAGGTCTAAGAGAATGAGAACAGATGATTTGGACTCACCTCTTGCCCTCCTTAGGGCTTCTGTAACTGTTAGTAGGGCAGTTTCGGTTGAGTGACCGCTCTTAAAGCCTGACTGGTTGGTGTCCAGCCTGTTGTTTTGGGTGAGGAAGGTAGACACCTGATTGAAAACAACCCGTTCAAGTGCTTTTGCTATGAACGGAAGGAGAGAAATGGGTCTATAATTCTCCAGTAGGGAAGTGTCATGTGTGGGTTTCTTAAGCAGCAGGGTTACCCGGGCCTGCTTGAATGCAGTGGGGAAAATTCCTGTATTAAGAGATGTGTTAATGATATGAGTGAGCGATGGTAGGAGTGTGGGTGAGATGGCTTGTAGTAGATGTGAGGGGATGGGGTCTAACGGGCAGGTGGTTGGGTGAGTAGAGAGCAGAAGTTTAGAAACATCATCCTCTTTAAGAGGAGAGAAAGAGGAGAGAAGATGGTCTGCTGTGTGTATGTGCGATGTGAGATCATGGATGGGTGGAGCTGAAAATTGTCTGCTGATAGACCTAGTTTTGTCTGTGAAGTAGCTGGCAAAGTCATTAGCCGTTAGGGAGTTAGACGGAGGTGGTGGAGGGGGACAGAGGAGAGTTTTAAATGTTTTGAAAAGCTTGTGGGAGTCTGAGGCACTGCTAATTTTTTCATGGAAGAATGCAGATTTAGCAGTGTGAATGTCTGCAGAGAAGATAGAGAGTGAAGCTTGATACTTACAGAGGTCAGCGATGTCTTTTGTCTTGCGCCATTTCCTTTCAGTCGCTCTGAGTTTAGCCCGGTGTTCCCGGAGGGTATCGGACAACCAGGGACTGGAAGGAGTAGCACGTGCTGGCCTGGAGGAAAGAGGACAGATAGTGTCTAGACACGAGGTTAGTGTTGTGAGAAGTGTGTCTTTGGCAGAATTAACATCTAGTGACGCAAAGTGTGTGAAGGATGGAAGGGTGGTTTCTATGACAGATGAAAGATGGGCAGGAGAAAGGGAGCGCAGATTCCGCCTAAATGAGACTGGCAGAGGAGTTGGTGAGTTGAGGGAATGCAGTATTAAATTAAAAGTGATGAAAAAGTGATCAGAGACGTGCAGAGGTGTAATCAAGGTGTTCTCTGTATCACAGCTGCGTGTGTAGATAAGATCAAGTTGGTTACCTGACTTATGGGTACCTGTGGTGGGGACTAGTTGGAGATTGAAGGAGGTAAGCAGTGAGTGGAAGTTTGAGGCATAAGGCTTCTCTAGGTGGATGTTGAAATCCCCAAAGACAAGAAGCGGCGAGTCGTCCTCAGGGAAAGACGAGAGCAGCATGTCTAGTTCTTCTAGAAATTCGCCCAGTTGACCTGGAGGGCGATAAATAACTACAATGTGGAGTTTTAATGGAGAAGTAATAGTTACGGCATGGAATTCAAAAGAATTGGTGTTGACTACGGAGGGGTAGGTGGAGAACTTCCAGTCTTTGGAGATGAGAAGACCGGTGCCACCACCTCTCCCATGCTGGCTGGGAGTGTGAGAGAAAGAGAAATTACTAGAGAGAGCTGCAGGGGTTGCTGTGTTCTCAGAAGTAATCCAGGTTTCAGTTAATCCTACAATACTAAGAGCAGAGTGGGATGCAAATGCAGGGATGAAGTCAGATTTATTAACAGCAGATTGACAATTCCAGAGACCAATGGAAAGAGAGAGTGGAAGAGTAGAAGAGGTACAGATAGTGCGAAGGTTGGCGGGATTGCTCCGCCTTCCTCTGGTGAGAGAGTGTCGTGGGCGAGAGACCACAGGAATGAATTGGAAACACATGCTGTGCGAGTAAGTATAGAAAAGGCGAAAAAGAAATTGAGAGAAAAACAGTAAAAAAGGATTTTTAGATAAGATACTACTGTGCGTTGTCGGTTTCGTTGCTCGGTTGAGTCGCGCAGGACGAGTCGAATGGTCTTTACCTCGTCGGTCTTCACGCGAGGAGGGCTGACGCTTCCGCGCCAGCGCCTCTATCTGTAATAAATGGGTTGCTAATCGCGTAGTGAGTGGGAACAGCTGCCCGTGCGTTTCAAATTAGCAAGACAAAGCCTAAATGAACACGCAATGGCTCAAGTCGAAACTAATGCTGGACTCTTCCGGACTTAAGTGCTAATTTATCCAAAGGTGAAAAGCTTTCCTGTAATCTAAAATCAACTAGCTGCAAACAACACTCCAAAGCACCATAGACTTATAAGGAAAATAGATCAGAGAACGAAATAATTCTCACTACTTAGCAAATATATCACCTAAGCGTCATACAACAGAAACATATAATATACACCGAACACTTACGCGTGCGCTCTTGCCGTGACTACAGACTACTCGCTTATCCTGCTGTATATAGTGCATTTTTCTGTACATACAATAGTCTGTTTTTTATCTGCATATATACATATACACCTGCATAGGTATTACACTCTATATCTTATCTTATTTTTACTTTTTTTTTTATTCTTTATATATAAATACATCTGTGTATTATATTGTTTATTTGTATTATATGGTCTCTGTGCACTGGATGCTTCTTTCACCACAACAAATTCCTCTTATGTGCAGACATACCTGGCAATAAAGCTCTTTCTGATTCTGATATCAGTCTGGATTTGCCTGAGGAAGATACAAGCTGGACCCTGGTGCAATTTATTAAGTCGTCACGGCCGCCGGTCCAGAACCTGCTCGCAAGATGGCCGCCGGTCCAGAACCTGCTCGCATGGCCGCCGTTCCAGAACCCGCTCGCATGGCCGCCGTTCCAGAACCCGCTCGCAAGATGGCCGTCGTTCCAGAACCCGCTCGCAAGATGGCCGTCGTTCCAGAACCCGCTCGCAAGATGGCCGCCGTTCCAGAACCCGCTCGCAAGATGGCCGCCGTTCCAGAACCCGCTCGCAAGATGGCCGCCGTTCCAGAACCCCCTCGCAAGATGGCCGCCGTTCCAGAGTCCGCTCGCAAGATGGCCGGCAGCGCTCACAAGATGGCTGGTTCCAGGTTCACATGTCTGGTCTCAAGGGTGGCAGACACTCCACTGGCACCTGTACGGTCGGCTGGTCTAACAGGGGTTTCAAATTCGGTGGTTCTACCCTTGGAGTCAGTTCTGCCAATTGTGGCTGCTGCTCTGTTGTGTGTGTGGGCTGTTCTCTGCGAGTCAAGTCAGGCCCCCAGGCCTGTACACGAGCCAAGTCAGGCCCCCAGGCCTGTACACGAGCCAAGTCAGGCCCCCGAGCCTGTACACGAGCCAAGTCAGGCCCCCGTGCCTGTACACGAGCCAAGTCAGGCCCCCGAGCCTGTACACGAGCCAAGTCAGGTCTCTGAGTCTCCGGCAATGTCCAAGACGGACGCCCCAGAATCTCTTGTCTCATCCAAGATGGATGCCCCAGAGTCTCCTGCCTCGCCTAAGATGGATGCCTCCACGCCTGGTCCACGGCCCAGGTCCGCTTTGGTCTCCAGGTTCGTTGCCTTTCCATGGACCTGGCCCTCCATCCCGCCCCCGGTTCTGCCTCCGCTCCACCACCCTCCTGAACTTTCATTTTTTCTTTTTTTTGAGGAGCGTCTGGAATCCGCTCCTGGGGGGGCTATGTAATGTCTGTCAGCTGCAGTGCCCTTGTTGCTTTCACCTGTGTCTTGTTATCTGTTGCACCTCTGTCTATTTATACCCTGGTTTGCCATTCAGTCATGGCAAAGTCTTGTTGGTGTCTGTACTGCATTTCTGAGCATTTCCCTGTAGGTTTTTCATGTCTTGATCTTGGATTGTGTTTTGTTTTTCTGCCTGTTTGCTGCATGCCCTGACCATTGCCTGTTTTACCGTTTTTGCCTGTTTGCTGCCCGCCCTGATCCCTGCCTGTACTAGTGTTATTCTTTCAATAAAGCTGCACTTAGATCCTCACTCTTCGTGTCTCGGAGCAGTTCATGACAGAGCCATGTGTTTGTTGAATTTAATACCATTTGTATTACCATAGTTTAACTACAAAAATAAACTATAGCTACTATAGTGAAACTATGGTAATTTTTTAGTTACTGTGGTTCTACTTTACAGGAATATGGTTACTATATAGAGAAAATTGTAAATTTTTGGATACTGTGGTTTTACTGCAAATACCATCCCTGCTGGAAAAAAACAATGAATTTGTGAATTAGAATTAGATTTATTTATTAAAACCATTACCAAATTCCTTTTTGTAGTGTGTTTTGGGTTTTATTCCAATAGGATTTAACATCCAACAAATAGAATTCATTACATACCAGTAGACACCAAGTATCCAATACAATTCCCATTATAACCATTACATCCAAAAAATGTTCTGTTGTGTTTTGGGCAAGGTTCTACTCTTTATTTCAGCAGGAATACTTAAAACTATAGTTACTATAGTAAAACGGCTTTAAACGATATAGCAGCAGATCAGAAGTATGATAATTTTCATGAAAATGTCTTCTATGATCTTTGATTGATCATAGCTCTCGTTCTACACACACATAATTGATAAAGCACAGATAATCACACTATACTATTACATGTGTCTTTTTCACCTTTATTATGCTTTTTGCCTTATTAGAGCACTTTCAGCTGTGTAGTAGCACCAACGTTTACATTAGTTTAGTTGGAAGATCCCAGGGTTGCCAGATTTGGGTAAAAAATCTGCCAAATGGCCATTCAAAGCTAGCCGGAAAACCGTGAGCTTAGAAAAACTGAAATACTTGGCAACAGTGAAAGGTCCTTGCAGATTGCAAGCCAGCAAAACATTTGCACACAGGAAAACCTGCTACATAGAAACAACTTTTTACTCCACTACATTTATAAAAAGGTCCAAAAGTAGAAAGTATGATATTTGTCTTTCAAATGTAGTGAAGTAAAGTCATAAGTACTCAGAAAAAATAATACTCAAGTAAAGTACAGATTCTCAAAAAGTGTACTTAAGTACAGTACTCAAGTAAATTTACTTTGTTACTGTCCACCTCTGCTTGTGCACAATACGCATGGTCTTCCATTGTATCAAAACTTCTAAAAACAGAACTATCTATGCTTCAGCTAGATGACAATGACGATGATGACTACTCTTCTTCGTACTACGGCTAACTTACTTCTTCATGGTCTTCAACTCAGTGATGACGCAAGCTGCCTCTACGAATTACTAAATGTGCTCTGTGAGCTGTAACCAAACATGGCCACGCAACATGGAAAATTCCACATATATAGGCCCGCGCCTATGTCGATAAAACTGGGTTATTCTAAGGTAATAAAAACATAACTGTTCATTACGTACAGTCTTTATACACCTCTGAAGAAACAGTTTTGTATGTTATGATGCATTTCTTTTAATAAATCATTCAAAAAAAAATTAGTATTGTTCCTTTAAGAAAGTAAGAAAAATAGCATCATAGAATAATACAATTGCTAAATTACATAGTGTCTCACAAATAAAAATCAGGAACAAAAGTGATAAGGATATTATGAAACGCTAATTTTACATTTAAACCTATAAACATGAATCGCTGTGTTAAGACCTATCCCTCAATAGCGGTGTACTGACACAAAAAAGCTAAAACTGTCATCAAGACTTGTCTATTTTCATATCAGCCACATACAAACAACTGGCCAAAACAAAATTTTTATGTTTTTTTAAATTAAAAAGTCCTATAACACGTTCCTACGTGTGCTTACAAGTTGTTAACACGTACCAATGGTATGATGCTCGGATTGTTTCGTTTCTTTCCTGACCAAGCTCACAGACGTGACCACGTGCGTGTGAATTGCGTGTGGAGAACGTTTGTTTGTCTAACGTAACAATACTCAAACAGTTTACAAACCGAGTTTACAAACCGAGTGCAGGGTATACTCATGGGGGTTCCAGTTTCGTAGTGTGGCATTGCGCATTGTGTATTATTTTGCATGACTTAAGAAAAGTATAATTAAAAATATATATTCAAACGGCGAAAACGGCAAGTGAGAGTGACAGTTTCCCACCACTGCTAAACTGTAGTGACATTACAAAGTCTTAACGTTACATGTCTAACATTACATATGACAAAAACCTTAACTATGTAACGTTAACTTATGCATATTTCTCAAAATAAACCAAGTTTATGCTTTGTATATTAATGAACTTTGCAGTACTGTATATGGGTGGCAGTCATGGCCCAGTGGTTAGAGAGTTGGACTCATGATCAGAAGGTTGCTGGTTCGATTCTCAGGTCTGGCGGGTAACGGCTGAGATGCCCTTGAGCAAGGCACCTAACCCCCACTTGCTTACTATACAAAATGTACAAATGTATAGTACAATGTAATGTAAGTTGCTTTGGATAAAAGCGTCTGCCAAATGCATAAATGTAAATGAGTGTTACCCAGCTAACTCTGTGCGGAAGTACCATTCGTTAATGTTAAATGCATTAAGGTCAATAAGTTCATTTAAATTAATAACAAATAATCTAATTGTGAATCTCATCTGTTCCACAGGTATTGGATTCACCATTTTAACTGATGCCAGAGGAAACGTGAAGATGGTTTAATGGGTCCGAAATGTTTTATTTGTTACATCTGTCTCATCTTTTTTTTTTTATAAATTGTTCAATATTTGAATTGAAACAATGAAAAACGTATTTTTGTGAAATGCTTGTGAATGTTTTTTATGTTCAGATAACTTACATTTTTCTTAAAACTATATATGAGGTATTAATACTGATGTGTTAAGTAAGTAATATACAAAAACGCAAGTAAAGATTACTGAGAAAAAGATAACTAGGATTCTTGTAAATAAATATTAAGTATATTTATAAGCATTACTTAAATAAAATTTACTAACAAAGAATGAGTAAAATTGACTTGAACCTGTATTTGGGAATTTCTAGTTAAAATTACTAATACTTGTGTGTAGCCTTTACTTGGACAGTTCTAATACATTTA
Source organism: Oreonectes daqikongensis (assembly GCA_026939265.1). Taxonomy (NCBI): domain Eukaryota; kingdom Metazoa; phylum Chordata; class Actinopteri; order Cypriniformes; family Nemacheilidae; genus Oreonectes; species Oreonectes daqikongensis. The sequence continues at coordinate 477,752 of JAOTQM010000092.1, read as the reverse complement.
CTAACATTAGAAAGATCAGACTGTTCTTAACAGAACATGCAGCACAGCTTCTCGTCCAGGCACTTGTCATTTCTAGACTGGATTATTGTAATGCTCTTCTGGCCGGTCTCCCAGCCTGTGCTAATGTTCTCTATATACTTGCTTATACTATCTTGACGTTGTATTTGAAACCTTGTATTACTAGCACTTCTCGTGAATATTGCTTACTTAGACGAATCGCTTGCTGTTTTCCTCAATTGTAAGTCGCTTTGGATAAAAGCGTCTGCCAAATGAATAAATGTAAATGTAAAACTAATGAATCTATTCCATTTTCTATATTGTGATTTGGGCAGGGTTCTATTGGTTTTTGGAAAAAAAAAATTTGTTGTGAGTTGTGAATTGTGAATTAGTCTTGTGACATTATATGTTTATCACGCAGACTGTCTATTACAAAAACTTTACCGTATAATTTTTTTTATCATGGGTCACTGACAGGTTAAAATTGACATTCGAATACATAGCAATAAACCTTTATTTTAAACACTCGCTTTGCTTATTTGTGTACAATTTCTTAGTTTGTGCAATGTGTAATCTCTTGTAATGTGCAATGTAAAGTAGCTACAGGTTTTTTATTAACTCAGCTTATTTTTATAAATACGTACACCTATGTAGAGTAGGCCTATGTTTTATTTAACATGTTTACGAAGAGTGCAAACAAAAGGTCACATATTTTTTTAATCACATTAAAGTGCAAAACGAGCTTGTCCATTCTTTCAGTAACTCTGCATTGCACAGAAATTACTTCCTACATATTTATATATGGTTGTTTACATGTGTTGTTTACATGTGTACTGAAAATTAATGTGTCTTTAAACATAGCTATCTTGCGCTTAACATGCCCTTAATGTGCTATACCAGCACTGGTCACTAGAGGCTGCAGCTGAACTTCCGCAAGACCGCTATCTTTAACCCTCTGAGGTCGACAAACGCGTCTGAGCGGTTTGTGGCACCTTCTGATAACGTCCAAAAGAACATAAAATTACTTGGTGATACGTGATACTTGATTGTACACATAAGAGAAATACATCATTTGAATCTTTAAAGGGTCTACTTTTATTTGTATACACTCATAATAACAACAAAACGCTGTGGTTTTGTAAAATAAAGAAAAAAGACAGGGTGCGTTCTCTGCGTTGTCTGCCTTCTCATTCTCTGCCACCTCTCTTCACAGACACGTAAAACCCAGCAAGCAATTTCGCGTCTAAAAGACGTCTAATAGCCGTCCAAACGCAGCCCTGATGTCTAGGCTAAAACAAGGCTGAATTTGGGCTGTCAGTGAAAATCTAATAGACGTCTAACCATAGACCAAGAATAAACAAGTCATCAAATAGACGGCTAATGAACGACTAATAGAAACAAAACAATGGCTAAATGATTCTTTTTATTCATCAAAACAACTTAAAGCTTTTATTAAGAAAAAAAAACATTTAACAACTCAGAAATTTAAAAATACAAAATAAAAACATGAAAAAGACAAAATAAAATGTAATAAATACAATATAGTTAAATATTATTGATTATAATAAGGATTCATTTTAAAATAATAAATCTAATACAAATCAATAGCAAAATAAAAATGTTAACCCTTTTGTTGGTTTACTTATTTCAACAAACAAACAAACAACCAACAGTAAATTTAGGATTAAAAATATGAATAGTTGGTTTTATTTCTACATCCTCTCCCATCTTCTCCTGGTGCTCGCTGGGAAGTTGGTCATCACATCATCTGGCAAATAAGAAAAAAATACATGGGAAAAGCATTTTTTACTTTAATTACACTAACTAGAGTCCTTCTCTATTGCTTGGAGGCACTAGGGCTGGGCAACCTATAACATTTTAAAGCGTTTTTAATGATCTTATATTGTCTTTATATAATGCCATAAATTGCTCTATGTTTTATGCAAAGCACGTTAAATCGTCTTGTTAAAACTTACCTTGCCACATCAAAACTCATATTGTCATATCATAATGATCTAAAGAATAAAACTTATTGATAGCTTTCTTAACAAATTGTAATATGTTACATGTGTTGTATTCTGATCATTTGAGTTTAAGGGCACACAGAGGATGTAAGTTAACATGTTTAAGCTAACCACAACATGGTTTTACACTGTTAGCCGCTAAATTGTTTTTATATGTATTTGGCAGACGCTTTTATCCAAAGCGACTTACATTGCATTTCACATTATACATATGTAGTAGCTAATGTGTCATGTTAGGGTTCCTACAAATAAATATTGTAGATAAATGATGAACACATGTCAACACAGATACTTACAAGACAACAGAGCGTCCTTTAACGATTGCTGTTTGTGCGATGATCTCCAACACGAAATGCTGTCTCCTCATTTCAAAAGACGCCTTTGTTATCACGAGATCTGGCAACAGTGAGCCCTACTAACTTTCAAGTCTCACGTTGCCAGAAGTCTCCGTAGTTGCCATCTAGCAGTCAATAATTGTAATATCATTTTTCCTTTGTTAAAATTAAAGAAAAAATATCGTAGCATGTGTATGAATGTTATGTGACAGCAAATATAATACAAATTATGTATAATTCAAATGTTTAATTGCATTTGATGATATGATGTCATAACAAACAATTGTAACACTTTTTGGCTACATTCTTTGCTGGTTTAAATCAGGGCTAAAGCCAAGCCGTTGAAATTAGACTTTAAATTGCCTCGATTTCGCTGGGTGGACTAAAAGCAGACTGCACGTAGCCCATCCAATTCAGAGCTAAATCGTGACTACACATCGAGCATGTAATGAAATGACACTTACATCTTGCTTATAGTATTAGTAGTAAATATGCGGTTCATTGTGTCAAAATGATTGACATTTATGATGATCGATTGCTTTGACCTTTGACCTTAAGGGTGGGGGTTGGCCTTTTGACCAGACCACCCACGTTGTGTTGAACTTTTGTCCTCCTCATCCCCCAACATATGTCCCGCCCATTTGTCTCCAATTTATGCATGAATGTGTGACATCATCAATTTATGCAGGAATGTGTGACACGGTCCAATTTGGTGGGGATATGTCCGGGCATGTTTTTATAGGTATACAAAAGTGTGATAAAGCTTTAAATAAGGTTTTAAAGGGCTATAAATAAATAAAGGGTTAAATAAAATCATTGTTTCAATTGTGTGCTAAAAATAAATCTTGTTAAATAAATAAATTGATTCAATTACGTGCTAAAAATAAACCTTGTTAAATAAAATAATTGTTTCAATTGCGTGATAAAAATAAACCTTGTTAAATAAAATAATTGTTTAATTATTTTAATAATTATTTTTAACAAATTATTATTGTTTAATAGTTGTAAGCGAATAAATACATTTTAAAGAAAAGGATAAACCATTTGGTACCTTGTGTGTGTGTGTGTGTGTGTGTGTGTGTGTGTGTGTGTGTGTGTGTGTGTGTGTGTGTGTGTGTGTGTGTGTGTGTGTGTGTGTGTGAAAAAACTTACGTTTCACAGAGACGGTTGTCCTTAAAGCTGCATTCTGAGAGATGCTATCATCTCAACACCGAAAACCCGTTGTTTACGTTCGTTCTGTGACGACAATCCGGGTTATCTTAACACACTAGCCGTAGTTTACGACCGGTACTTGTCACTAGATATACCTTTGATGTTAGTTCCTAACTCCTAAACCATGACTAGAGACCGAGGCCTCCCTCGGAATGCGGGATAATTACAATACTTTGCCTCCCATGTATGTGTCTAGGGAGCGGTTACATCCAGCATTTAAGTTTCTAGAAAACTGAAAATGAATAATCTAGATATCCATTTTTAAAACTGCATCTACTGTGTAATTGAAGCACATGTCAACATGTTTTTCCTAACTATGAGGAGATGTGTCTTTAACTGGTGTTTATGATGATGCCTCCTGATCCAGTCTAAGAATATGCTAGTGTCTCTAGTAAAAATATCTTTATTACTCGTGTCCACGTGTTCATCAGACAGCAGGCAGTTAGTTGGGTGTTTCCTTAAAACGCATAAAGCAGATTTTGGTTAAACGGCAAGAAAAACTGTACAAAATTTTATTCAAAAAATGTATTTCACGAATATCATGTCTCTATAGGTTGTATCATAAAATAAGCCTGCATAAGTTTTTTTAAATTTCTATTTTACATTTAAAATAAAGATTCTATCAAAAGTATGCCTTTAAACATAATTGTTTATATTCATCTAAACCCTGATATTCTTTAAAACAATTAGCTTTGTACATCTGTTTTAGTTTAAACAGCTGGGTCAACCCCCAACACCTTTTGGACGCAGTTACAGAACTGTAAAGACTCTGCGTCTTTATTATTTTGTGTTGGGCATCTGATTGTGTAGCAAGGAAACTCAAGATAGATATTCTATTTTTTCTGTTTGTTTTTTGCTTTTATTTTACATTATTTTAAGGATGTTCATTTATAACAGTTCAACAAGGTTTAAATATTGTTTAACTGTTTGCTTCAGGTCCAAACTTTACATGGCCAAACGTTAAAGGTTTTTATTTAATTCTAATAATTTTCTTATGTTTTGTTTTCTCATAGTATTGAATATACACTATTTTCTGACACAAAGCAACTGCAATAGAAGGCCGCCCTGCAAGGTTATAAACTAGCTGGATCTTTTGTATATGTAAATAGCTTTCTATATATTTTTCATAGACAGATTGTGAGCTGGATTGTGTACTACAGGTAAAATCTAGTTAAATTTGATGAAACTTCTACATGTCAATATATATACTTAAAATGTTGACAAATTTACAAATAAACTAAATGCCTATTGCATGCTAGGAAAATGTGCAACTTGGGGTTTTAAACAAGGGGTTTTAAATTTGAAATTGCTCCCAAGATAGAGATGTTTTGTTTTCAGCTCTAAGAGTGTACCTGATTAAAAGATTGGATAGGTTTTATCATTAGTTTATTGATCTTATTAAGTCAGATGTTTTAGGTCTTTTTCATCTTTTTAATTTTAAATTTTAATTTTAATGCGTCTTCTCCTCATCTTTCAGCTGTGTAGACTTGCATCAACACATGAAGATAAGTGGCATTGCACAATCCAAATCTCACATGTTAGCGAGTGACAGACATATAGATACACTATTTAAATTACATGTATTTTCCAAAATCTAAATTTAGTTCAGACAATTTATACAATTACTTTGATACTATATTTGTCATAGTAAAAAGTTGTACCTTAAAGGTACAGTTTGTAACATTTTTGCAGTAAAATAGCCAAAAACCACTAGGCCAGTGTTATATATTTTGTTCAGTTGAGTACTTATAATATCTCAAATGTTTCCAACTATTTGTAAATCGTGAGAAAATCGCCATTTTAACCGGTGAACCGGGGCCTGTTGGTAATGATAATGATGTCATATCCACAACACGTTACCAAAGACACTACATGTAAAGCCTGTCACCTTCAGAGAAATGCGGAAAAGGCGACTAGATACTGTCATATGAGCGGCTGAGGTGCCTTACGTGATTCGTATAAGCGGTAGCGCTTTCTTCCAGACCTTGCATCTCCCTAATAACACGATCTCTGGCGTTACCCTCGGTTTCCGCTTTTACTGTTGTTGTTTCGAATGTGCTCCCTCTAGCGGCAGATTTCCGCCAACTGACCCTTTAAAAGAAAATGATTAAACCCTAATACCATAACTACCATATACAACGTGTATGCAACTCAAATTGTTTTTCTTTGGTAAATATTCGTATAATTTCAAAATTTGCCTGTCAAACCCCATTGATCTGACCACTGAGTATATTAGTAAATTTAAGTAAATGTGCTAGTAAAATTATTTAGTAATTAAATATTACTTCATTAAAAGAAAATGCATTAAGATACTGGTTTATTATTATAATAGTTTTTTTTTACATATTCATGCAAAAAGTATCTACTGTAGGTTTTTTATTATAGTAGTTTATAAGTTAATATGGAGGTAAATATATTACTTTTGTATAGTAAAAGACGGAAAACACAGGATCCAGAAAAATTTAATCGGAATTTGGGAAAAATAAAACGAAATTTGGTAAATTGCAACCAACGCCTCACTCCACCTCTAATCCCTCCCTTTCAAAGCACTGAACTGGTGCCTGAACTGTTTTCGCCGAATGAATGAGATAATACATTCGGCAATCTTGAAAAACGGAATTTGGGAAAAATAAAACGGAATTTGGGAAAAATAAAACGGAATTTGAGAAAAATTTAACGGATTTCATAGGGCCCTAAAATTGCAAGCAACGCCTCACTCCATCTCTAACCCCTCCCTTTCAAAGCACTACGATGCCTAAACTGTTTTCGCCGAACGATTGAGATAATACATTTGGCAATCGGGAAAAACGGAATTTGGGGAAAATAAAACGGAATTTGGGAAAAATAATATGGAATTTGGGGAAAATAAAACGGATTTCATAGGGCCCTAAAATTGCAACCAATGCCTCACTCCATCTCTAACCCCTCCCTTTCAAAGCATTACGGTGCCTGAACTGTTTTCGCCGAACGAATGAGATAATACATTCGGCAATCTTGAAAAACGGAATTTGGGGAAAATAAAACGGAATTTGGGAAAAATAAAACGGAATTTGGGAAAAATTTAACGGATTTCATAGGGCCCTAAAATTGCAACCAACGCCTCACTCCACCTCTAACCCCTTATTTACACACTATCGAGGTGTTGTTCCGACCTTTAGCACCGGTTTATACCAGGAGTGTCTGAAAGTGAGACCACGTGATTTGGTGCTTATCTTTAGCGAATTTCTTTAGCGATTTCAGTTGCTAGCCAGTAAATGTAGCTCAGCTTAATTTTCAAACATAATCTACAGACAGCGATAACATCGTCATTTCTATATTTATTTTTAAGTGTTTTTATTTAATTAAATTTGTTTTCTTACTTTTTACACTTCTCAGTTGTAATTAATTGCATATGTGCTGCTTTTCCGACGTTAAAATTGTTCAAATTATCATGATTTTAGTTAAACATAGTTTTATAACTTATATTTCGTACAAAACACTCATCCAATATTAACTTTTGACCTGTTCCATGTTTTGACTTTTTTGTTCATTCGTCACGTCGTCTCGGTTTTCGTACTTATTTAACCACGGTCACGTCGTAATGCTCACGAGATCTAGTTGTTATTAGTTTGTTTGTTTGTTGCCATGTTCTAGGGTGCTTGTATGTTTGCTTCGATGTAATAAAAACTAGAATTTACAGCCACAATCTTCATCATCTTAATTTTCCCATTTTATTACATATCTATTATCTAACATTTATTTTTGTACATTGTCACCAGTTCTTGACAAAATGTGTATTCAAGCGCTGTGAGATGAATATAAGGCCAATAAGGTGTAGTTTAGGTGTATTTTTTACTAAACACTGCATTTAGGGTAGTTTTCCTTGCAAAGAACGGGTAGTTGATCTGGCAGAGAATTTGTCATAAACAACTGGAAATAGTTGAAACATTTTCCATTTCAAAATCTTACACTTTAGTGTTGGTTTAAAAAGCGCTATTATTTGCCTGAATTATAAAAACTGCTACATGTAATTAGGTTACAGAAATTACTTCAACACAGCTTTTTTACCTTTGAGTGTGATTCCCTTTTTCCATAAAAGTATGAATGTTATTTGTTCTGTATTATTAGTCTGCATAAGATATTTTAGTAAAACTTTGCCTATTCTATCGGCATAGAAAATACATACATTTCCTCGTTGGTCTGATACTAAAACTATTGAAACTATTGAAATGTAACACTGTTCTTACAATGACGTGTGCATTTTTGTATCACAATTGTCAATTGTTTTGACATAGTGTGTCTCCAACAACTCAATTATTGTAAATTACTTATTGTAAAAGTCTTGACAATATTGTATTGTCTTGATCCTACATTACAGTCGACAAAAGTTGTTCTGAAGTGATACGTAGAAATGTTACCTCCTGTTACCATACAACAGGTGCTGCGCTCACTGTAGAGTAAACCTAAGTGAATCTAAAACGGTAGCCACTCTTTTGGTAGACGTTAGCAGTTATAGTTACATGATGTAAGTGGTTAGAGCACGGCGCTAGCAACGCCAAAGGCCATGGGTTTGATCCCAGGGATTGCACATACTCAGAAACTAATATATAATGCAATGTAAGTCACTTTGGATAAATGCGTCTGACAATTGACTAAATGTAAATTAGTTAACAGTTCATATGCAGCAAATTGTATTTCTCGCATTTTCATTCATATTTTCCAGATTCTAATAAGTACGCAAAAGATACGTGTTAATAAAACGTGATATTTGTTTGTCTTTTTTTTTGTTCCATGTAGGTACTGACTTGCATTACTGACAAGTACAATAATCAAGTAATCTGAGACTGATCTCAGGGGTGGCATCAGCACAGTTATTGCACGATGAATGACGTAACCCACATCATGGCTGCTCTGTAACCTACCAGGCCTAAGCACAAGCACTTCTAAATGATGGGGAGAGCAAAACTCAAGAATATATATATAAAAAAAAACTCTTCTTAATGTTTAGGATAAATTAACATTAAACACTAGCAATCCTTTATCTTTCTGAAAACATGAAATAACATTTAATTTCAAAGTTTACACTTACAATGTTATCATTCGTTGTGTAAAAATAAGTCACATGTTTTTGTTTGTTTATTATTTATATAGCACCTTCACATTTTAACACCACTTACTGTAAGAGTTGACCAAAGTGCTGTAACAGTCTCATGGCATAATAAGACAGCAATTCCAACATTAACAAATTAAAATACAATAAATATTATACTTACTAAAACAATAGTAGAAACAACCAGAAATACAAGAACCCTTCCATTGAACGTCGCTCAAGGAGGTGGGATTTAAGCATGGTTTTGTACCATGCGCATCATCCTTCAAAGCTGTCTTCTGTTATCACTTGGAATAAATTGACTAATGAATTGAATTCCTTGTGATTTCACCGTGTTCATGAGTATAAAAAACTTACCTGAGACATATTTTTTGTTTTGTTTTCCTCAATACGTACAATAAGCTCTAAACAGTATAATACTGCGCACTTGTGTGGTGTTAATATATAGTACGGTTAAAATGAAAAAGCTCCAGGTAATGACGCATTAAGAATTTTTAATGTGTCTTTAAAGATAGCAGTGTGTAACATATGCCCATAATAATTGCATTTTTTTAATCACTTAGGGGCGATTCACATTTCGCATCTAAAATCGTTGCGTTCTCATTTTTCCCCCCAAAAAAACCGTTACATAGGCGTGTTTATAAAAATAATCTGAGTCAATAAAAAAACTGTAGCTCCTTTACATTGCACATTACAAGAGATTAATTACAAATTGCACAAACTAAGAGATTGTACACAAATAGCCTAAGCAAAGTGAGTGTCTAAAATAAAGGTTTTCTTTTGTGTTTTGGGCAAAGTTCTATTGCTATGTAACAGAATGTAATATGCAATGAAAGTAGGCCTATACAGGTTTTTATTAACTTTTATATTTTATTACAGCTTATTTTTATTAACACGCCTACTATGTAGAGTTGTATGTAGATGTCTTTTATTTAACATTTCTACGAACAGTGCAAACAAAAGGGCACATCTTTTTTTATCACATTAAAGTGCAAACCGAGCTTTTCTCACTATGAATTTAAGCGGGGGCTATGGTTAAACGAACCACCCAGCCCGTAACAGTCACGTATTTTGGCTAGCAGTGTTCTTTCAGTAATTGTAGGGTACTGCTGTATTGCACAGAAATTAAATACATGCATGTTTACATATAGTTGGCATACGCCACTGAAAACTGATATGTCTTTAAAGATAGCGGTCTTGTGCTTAACTGGTGCTACACCACTGGTCACCAGCTGCAGCATGAACTTCCTGTGGACGCGCTTCTTTCATAAAAATACGTGAAATATATGTCTCATGAATATGCAGCTTTAAAAGTGTAAATTATGATGAACCTGAACCTGCAAAAGTCATATAAAAATGTTCGCAGACAAATTTGAGAGTAGACAAAGCGATCCCAGTACTTCCCATAAAAAGCCTTCGCATGCATTACAGGCCTAACAGTAGTCTCAAATGGCGCGTTAATTGTTGACTCGTGGCCTCTGCCGCGTTCCGTTCACCTCGATATTATGATATTTCCCACCGCGTCCCGGAAAAAAATGTATGAAACGGCGCTTTTTAATGTTAAAAAATGAAGAGTTCCAATGCAAAACCCTTTAAACGCCATCTTCGTCAAAAATACGTTTATGATGTTGAGTCAATGCTCCACACACACAGCATACTCAAATAGTTTTGCTTAAAAACCTGGTAAATATCACATTCTGCCTGGTACCTGATCTATATCTAGAGTATCTGGTATTAACTGAACCTAGTAGCCTGATAAAAATGCTCTTTAAAAGAAACATTGTGTGGCGGATTTATAAGGTTTTGCATCTGAATTATTAAGTCTTCCGGAAGTTCAATGCCACGTGAAATTATGGCAAGCATGACATAATAAAGTTTTCAACAAATAAACACAAATGTCTTTACATTGACATATTTAACCACCAACTGTGGATCATGAACCAATACTACAACACACTACATTAAATAAACCATCAAAATTATCTGGAGGTTTGTACAGCCCACTTGCGGCTAAAGTTACACCCACTTGCGGTTGACCCGCCCATGTTCAGCTAGCGCCGACTTCACGGCCAAATCTCGCGAGACGATAGGCATGCCCACGGACCATTTACTGAATGTCAGATGCATTAGGCACAAGGTGTGTCCCAAATCAAAAATGTATTTCTATCTATAGTAATAGTTGTGTATGAGTCTCTTAATTATTTTCAATGTAAACAGATGAATCTTAATATCATACTGTTACTGCTGACATGAGTGAAATATACAGAAATGCTAAAAAAATCAGGACAAACAAGAAACCCTTGAACAACTATGATGATAAAACATAAAAAATTGTTATTGATTGTGCATCATAAAGTACTAAAAAAAATCAAGGGATGTAAACTTTTGCACTGGGCTATTTTTTGAAATTCTGTTATTATTCTTAGTGTGAAATTCATGTTAACATTTCTTTAGTAAAATAACTTTTTATTTTTTTGTTCCCCTTTTTTCATCAAATTTTCAACATTTTCCAGAATCTGCAAAGGGTCTATGTAAAGTTTTGACTTCAACTGTATTTGCAGATATCTGATATGTCATTTTCTTTAAACAAAACCAGGAATAGTCTATTTATGTATTGAGATGATGAACCCAGCAAGATAATTATTCTGAATAGTTCTAAACAACAACTTTTACAATACAACTTTCAATTAGGCGCATGCACAAAAAGAGGACGTTCATCCTGGAAAGTGGGCCTTTTTCTTCTCCCAGATCCAGACATTCAGAGCCTTCCATAATGACCGTAGACCGTAATGCGCTGACGAATAATGGATTAGGTTTGTCATATAATCATAAGAAATGTAGTAATTCATTGTATTATAAACTTATTTCAAATAAGGTTCACAATGCATAACTTTAAAACATAAGTCAGTGCTTACACTTTAAGATTTTAAGAGTATTGTTCTCTGTGTAAACAGTTTTTATTTACAATTTATTTTTTAAGGAGTTCCAGCAAAAGAGGTAGCAGATTGCATGCTGTCAACTGTTGACTTAAACTGGAGCCTGGCAGATCTGAACCATTTTGTTTGTCAGAGCTTCCCTATGATTAGTTTGAATCTTGTGGGCTTTGAGTTGGCTAAAGTTGACAAGGGCAAAAAAATCAAGAAGGTCCAAGCAAACTCTGTGAGAGATCTGAAAAAGATTGTCGGGAAAAGCACGCTTTATGTTGTCCCACGTGCTGAAGTGAGCCAGGTACAGAACATAACGTTCATTGCTTTGGTAACGTAACTACTGATATTATGATTTTATCCATGTTTTCTGAAATATTGTTACAATATTTGGTGATGCTATTACAGTCAAGCAACATGCCTCAGAGTCAACTTCCAAACATTAGTACAACAGATCCTGCAAGAAGTCTACAGGAAATGCTTCCTGTAACAGCAAATGATCTAGAGGTAAGTCTTAAGAATGGTTCAGTTGATAACATGAATCGAGAATGTAAAGGGATGTTGTTCATTGCTATGGTAACTTTAAATTTACATTATTGCATTTGATTTGGCAGACACTTTATATCCTAAGCGGCTTACAGCGCTTTTATTCTGTAATTGTCTTTCATCAGTATGTGTGTTCCCTGGGATTAAACCCACAACATTTTGTATTGCTAGTGCAATTATCTACCAATTGAGCTCTATTTGTTGAACTTATCTGTCTTTGGTATGCATTGTTGTAATACTTGTTCTTAGCACTACAATGATTTTATCCATGTTTTCTGAAATATTGTTACAATATTTGGTGATGCTATTCCAGACAAGCAACATGCCTCGGAGTCAACTTCCAAACATTAGTACAACAGATCCTGCAAGAAGTCTACAGGAAATGCTTCCTGTAACAGCAAATGATCTAGAGGTAAGTCTTAAGAATGGTTCAGTTAATTACATGAATCGAGAATGTAACGGGATGTTGTTTATTGCTATGGTAACTTTGCTGTCTTTTGTCCCCAATGTTGAAAGCTTATTTTTTGAACTGCAATGCTTTTATGATTATTTCTAAAATATTGTAACCAATACATTATATAAAAAAATAATTACATTGTTTAAAAATGTCTTTATAGGGATGGAGGGCTTTAAGAAGGCAACAAGACATAGAATATAATGAATCATTAAGAGCTGATCAGGAAAAAGTATTTTTTTTTTTTAAGTATTTGCGTATGTAAAATGTAAGACAAATAATCTTGATTATTGATGGATACTGATGATTTCACCTATTGACAGGATCGGCGAAGACAAGAATTATCAGAATATGAAGAACGACGCTTAAAGGTGCATTGTGCTCTTTTTTCTCAGAAAGCTGTTCTATGAAAATATAATCTTGCTACCTTTTATATTAACTGATTAAGAGTGTGTCAAATATTGAAATAATTGAAATAATGTTTCCAATCAAACTTTGATGCTTGTAATCTCAAAATTACAATTTTTCACAGGCAATGTAATATATTTTTGTCTCAGATAATAGAAGAAAGACAAATGAGGAGGACTGGGGAACCCGCTGATGGCATACTTCTGAAATTTACTTTCCCGGATGGTACAGTAGAAATTCGAAGGTTCCTAACATCAGAACCAATACAGGTAAAAGCTGTTAAATAATTAAGACAATGTCATATACAGTGTTATCAGAGTTCTTCGCCCTTTCAGGGCCTGACCCCTAATAACAAACCATTAGTTTTCCTCGTCTATGGCAGCCCATAGAACTGTATGTTAAAACGACGTTATGAAATTTTGCACATAGGACAGTCTAAAATGTTACCCTGGCAAATTTGAAGCCTCTAACTCTGTACCTATAGTGCCACCAACAGTTTCACATACATTTTTGTCACAGGCCAAATGACAAAATTTTAACCTTTTTTAAGGGTACATTTTTGTAGGTACTTATATATTCTAAACAGAGATTTTTTTTAGCTAGTTTCTGGGTTACGTTCTAAATGCTGCGCAGATTGAGCGCACATACTCAACTCATGAATCAATATTAGATGCAGTCGAATTGCGCAGCACCTGCGCATTTCTGGCTTACCTCAACACAACCGTCACTAAGAAATAGGTAAAGGCTTAACGTTAATGTGTCTACAAGCATTCATACTGTAGACACCACAATGCAAAGCCAGATAACACAATAAAAAACGTGATTTCTGGAAATCTGAAATTTGGTTTTGTAAATGAACTCTTCATGCGGTTGTCTATCTACCTAGACACTTTTAGCAGACCATGGACAATTCTGATTAAGTGCACTGAATAATATTAAATACAAATTGTAATACTTATTGTTATTGTCACCTTTTTTCACCCCAATGAGTTTGCATGGAAACTATGGATTTATGGGCATAGTTTGAGGACATACAAAAATAGGTTGGGTCTGCTCCACTTGTTGGCCCTATAATTAAACAAAATGCCAAAGGAATAGTTCACCTCAAAAATGAAAATTCTGTCATCATTTACTCAGCTTCTTGTCATTTTGAACCTGTATTAGTTTTTACTATGGAACACAAAAGACAGAAACAGAAAACTGTTGGTCCCAATTGACTTGCATTGGTTTTGTGTTCATGCAATAGAAGTGAATAGGGACCAATGGTTTTTGGTTACCAACATTTTTACAATATCTTCTCTTGTATTCTGCAGTAGAAAAAAAGTAAAACAGGTCAAGACAGAATTTTCATTGAGTTGAACAGTTCCTTCAAATTGGGTCTATGAGCGCTTTTCCACCATCGCGCCAAATCGTTCTCATTGCCTAATTGTTCCATTCCTATCCAGGCCAGCCGGTACATAAAAAGTTTCATTTTCCACCGCAGGGCTGATAACAAATCTTTTTTATAATGTAAACACAAACGTGAATGTAAACAAAAACGCATCATTTGCAGCCATAACGCAACAGGCTAGCATGAGATGGTACCCTCCAGCTGATGCTGAATATTGCTCTTTGCCCAAATATGTATAAACGCAAATGTCTCATCTACTGACCAAACAGCCTCAGACATTTCTTAAACGAACTAACTTAACATACTAAATAACATTTTAATTACTTATTTTAATGACGCGCTCTGTTGACTGCAGAGAGAAACTGGTTTCTAGGCAACCGACTACACGCATTCTATCAGCACGATTCAGCACGACTCAGCATGGTTAGACAACCGAAAATTCCGTTCCGAGAACAATTTGTAATCGGGCTGTGCCGAGCCAGGCTCACGTGGAAACATAACTGTAACCGTTACACACCATGCTTAGAACGGTCCGGCCCGATGGTGGAAAAGCGCTCTATGTACAGTACTGATGGTCTGATTGATTTCTAAATTGACACTGCAAAATTGTGTGTATTATCATGCAACTTGTTGTGTATCACCATTCCATTGGCACATCTTGTTCTCCTCAAAGAAATATGGTGACAGTGCCAACTATTGGTCAAACCATATAAACAATTTTATGATTTTTAGGTGCTTTTAGTTGTTTTTAAATGACTTTGAAGTTACATTTTTAAGACAGATTACAACCTGCTAGCAACATTTTGCCTTAAAAACACAGTGCAACCAAACCGAATAACTAAATGTGCGTAACTGCTTTGAGAGTAATTTGGTATCATACTTTTAGCAAATACACTTGGACTGTGTGGTCAATACAATTATTTTCTGTTTTTTAGGTTCTGTTTGACTTCATTGGCTCACATCCCTCAGCCAGTGAATATTTCTACATTAGGGCAGCTACATCCTCTGTGTCTATTATCAACACAGTTTCTGGAACTCTTCTTGATCACTACTTAACTTTCCCAATGAACATCCATGTTCGATGGATGGACATGCAGGATTTGCAGGTAAATAAAATCCCATAAGTCTTTCTAATTGCCTTGTACTGCATTTCGTTGCCTTGTACTTGTACATGTGTAATGACAATAAAGTTGAATCTAATCTAATCTAACCATTACTGGATGTTCTAAAGCTACACATAGTTTAAGGGTTCAGGGTGGAAAAAAGTACAATTACATTTAAATCTTTTTAATGTATGATATGTAATTTGTTACCAAAATAGGATAAATGCCAAACTTTTAATTGTAATAATTTAAGCTTGTTTTGTGTTTATTTTCTCAAAGGACATTTTTCAACAGCAAAATCCAATTGTTTTGCGAACTTCAGATCAATCTGAAGTTGGTGATGACCTTGAAGTACATTCTCTGGAAGATAGGTACTCTAATCACATTGAGGTTGTAGGTGATTTACAAGTAGTAGATCCTGGATCAGCAACATACTCCAACTACATTGACATAATGCCAGACAATGAGATTGACATAATGCCAGACAATGAGATTCTTGTGTTAGATGACCAAGAACTTCTAGATGCTTCCGAAGTTGTGTAAGTAGCTTATATTGTGGTTGAAATTGTTGCTTTAAACTAATTTGTGTGCACTTAAATTGTTTATGTTTATACTTAATTTCCTGTATACTTTATGACATTGTTAGGTACTTGGAAGACTTGGACTGTTCTACAGAAAAGATCCTTTTGGAACTTGGGAAATAAATAAACTACAATATAAGTTGCAGATTTAATATAAATAGGAAGAATGTGCTGGATGGTTCACTTAGAGCGTTTAGCCGGAAGTCCTACAATCCCTTCAAGAGAATTTCTGTCAGATTTTCTGATGAATGTGGAAATTTTGAGGAGGCTGTTGGTTTGGGAGGCCCAAGGAGAGAGAGTTCCTCACCTTGCTTACAGAGGAGATTGAGACATCTTCAATGTTTGCAGGCCCAGATGGACAGAAAAACCTTGCTCTTGACTCAATAGGTAAGTCACCCAAAAATTCTTTTAATTCTAGTATTTTGACAATTTACAAACCAGTTTGAGTGGAAGTGTTTAAATAGACAGTTTTGACTTATAGTGAATCTGGTGTGTCCTTCTTCACAACCATATAATTATTGCCAATTTTCCACCACAGCTGTGAGAGAAGATCGATACTACTTAATTGGAAAAGCAATAGCTGTCAGCATGGTTCATGGGGGACCATCTCCAGGATTTTTTTCACCCACCTTATTTGAGTGCATCACCAATGGCAATGTGTCACCCACCATCGAAGATGTGAATGACTTAGACTTGCAAGCTAAATTCACAAAAGTAATTTTCTTTTTATCTGTACATAGGTAAATTCAACCATGTTTTGACTTTTATTTCACAATATACTAAACAGATTATTAAAATGATTATTCTCCAGATTTCACATGCTGCTTCCATGGAGGAGTTATGTCATGCAACAGAGGGTATGAGTGAATACCTAGAAAATGCAGGCTGCCTTCTTCAAAGCCACTAACTGCAGACAGCCTAGATGAGTTGTTTGAAATCTGTTACTCCATTGCTGGAAGTAACAGGCGGGCACAAGAGAACACAACAGTAGCCTTTTGGAGAGACTATCTTCTGGATGCAGAAGTCAAGTAATGGGACTGATTGGTATTGATGGTTTCTTGGGTAATTGGAACAGTTAGTACATACATAAAATGGCATAGACCATACATATAACTTCATGGATGACTATCTTTGTACTAAGCCTTTTCACATTCTTTTTTTCAGAAGGCAGCTCTAACTGCTCACTGGAAAAACTTCTTATGTTTGCTGGATGTTGTGTTCTGCCTGCAATTGGATTGAAGCCACAGCCATCCATTGAGTTTTTACACCCTGAAAATGCCTTACCTTTGTCTCCTTGTGTAACAGACAAGTTTCCAACAGCAAACACATGCGTGAACTGTTTGCGTCTGCCCTTGCACAAGGACTATGGCACTTTTAAGTCTAATATGGACTTTGCCATATGCAATACACAAGGGTTTGGTCAGGAGTAGGATAAAACTGATCTAAGCGTTACCATAGTTCCTTTGTTCAAAAGTCCCTTTTTGGTTTCAAACTCTACAGCTTAATTTTAACTGTAATTTTTAAATGTGGTTTAGAAAAAAGCTTTAGTTGGTCACAGTTTAGTTTTGTGTTTTTTATTCTTTATTACCTTTAACCTTTTCTTAATACAAGGTAATAGAAAGACTTAAATGTTACAGAAGGTGAAGTTTAATGGATTTAAATGTTACATTGACAAATAAAAGGAATGTTAATGTTTTTTTCAAACTGACTGGAATTTAAATAAAAGTAGTTGAAGGAATATGACTTGGCCTAAGAAAAACAATTATTCAGGAGAACTATTTTCACTTTAATCTATGTATAATGGTTCTGCATTGATCTTAAAAAGAAAATAAATAAATGAAAAAACTACAGAAAAATGGAGAGGCACACTGCAACATTCACTGCCTTGCCAACATTCATTGCCTTGCCTTCACAAACAGTTAGAGATTTTGTTGCAGCACATTTGATATTTTACTTTCAAGTCTGCAATGCCCTCTATGGCTCTCAGAACATCTTGTTGTTGTTCCTGGCTAAGGTCAACACTGGGTTGTTGGACATGAACTGCGGGGAACTCGTTTCCCAAATCAGCTGGGAAGTCATAAATTCCATGTTGTGCCAAAAGTGCCTCCAAGTTGTGTTCCCTGAATGGATCATCACCAAATACATTGTTGATAGAAGTGCTGTCTACCCACATGTTGGTAAGCATGCCATCAGTCCAGATCTGAAATGGTGTTTGGTTGTTTTCTGTTCTTAGTCGATGGTGATTCCAGGCCTCACGAAACCTGCTCAGTCTGCTCTGTATTTCTGGTAAATACACAAGATGAAGGGAAACCTTGTGGATGTCATTTGCAGGATCAAGTGTTCCATTGTCCTCAAGGCTGTAGAATTCGTTGTAGAAACAATGCAAAACATGCAAGAAAACGTCTCTCCAAAGGCGCTCGATTCTCTGGTTGTGCACAGATTCCCCTGTGATGTGGCTTCTATGCTCAACACCATGAACAACATTCATGAACAATGCTACTTGTGTGTTCTCTCCTCCATGATCTGATCGCACTCTAGATGGAAGTCCATAAATGCATGTGGCTTTTAAAAACTGTGTAAGCACTGTGGCAGCTCTGTTGTTGGCATTAAAATTCAAGTATGTTATCAGGCGAGAATATCCATCTATAGCCCCATGAATCACCAAGCCCCATCTAAAAAAGAACCACAAGAAAATTCATAAGCAGAAATAGATTTTTAGTAGATTAACCAAACAAATCTTATCAGTAAAAATAAATGACATACTGGAACTTTATGATTAGTGTACTTAATGTAGCTGTACATCCATAGAAAAAAAGTTCTCCACTCTGCATAGGTGATTATCACAAAACGTTGATTTCAAATGTCAAAATGACCTTATTTCCATAACCCTCTGTAAAAGCCAACTTCATAGCATGGTTCACTTTTGTGTTTAAAAATGGTTGCGGTGTTGCTGGTGGCAATAAAATTAAAAGTAATGTAAACTACTTAAGGGATGCCATGTGTTAATTTGATTTGACATTATCATAAAATATTTGCACATATATCAACCTATTTGATTAAATATTGTTTAGGTGACTATTAAACTGCTACACATTTTAACTGATAATTCCAAAATTGCTAGTCAAAATTGGGTAATTATAATTATTTGTTTTTGTTTGTTTTGTTTTTGGGACGAGCGGGTGTGCAGTCTTCCTACTTTTTTGACCTTGGCTGATCACATGCTTGCTTTACATTGCATTTTTGACAAAAATACAATGTAAAAAAATACAAAAAGTATTTTTTAAAATTCATATATATAGGGGGCAGTTGTGGCCTAATGGTTAGAGAGTCGGACTCGGACAGAAGGTTGCCGGTTCGATTCCCAGTACCGGCAGGTAACAACTGACGTGTCCTTGATCAAGGCACCTTACCCCTGTTTGCTCCCCGGGCGCTGCAGTGATAGCTGCCCACTGCTCCCGGTGTATGTGTTCACGACTTGAAGTGTGTTTGTTCACTATTCACTGGTTGGGTTAAATGCAGAGGTCACATTTCGGGTATAGGTCACCATATCTGACAAATAGTTCACTTTCACATATCTGTTCCCTGGAATAAATTCCCATGACCCATAACACAGTGCTCTACAAAGTGAGCTACAGGAACACATCAGTTTAGAGATTCTTAAGAATAGTTCACCCATTAAATTAAATTTATTAAAAATGTTAGGGACTGATAGCCTGTTGTCATCATTCAGTTTAAGTTAATAAGGCCTACTAAAACTATCAATAACCTAAAAGCTTGGCCTACAAATTGACTTTGTTCATCCAAATCAAATTAGTTATTTCTTTTAACAATATATGATTCAACTGAAAATATAGTTAAATGTACAGATGAAACAGTTAAAAGGTTAGTAGTACTGTACCTCACTGCCAGATCTAGGATAAAGATTGTGGAGTCGTCTAATGTGCTGTTCTAACTTCTCATCTGTCAATGAACTTGATGTGGAACATCCCAAAAGCCGTGCCATGTGTTTGATGGTGTAGCCCTGATTCTCTTAAAGAATCTAGTTTCTTGTGTAAACCATTTCAATAAAATAAAAAAACTGTACCAGAATTATACAAGATTTTGGTTATTGGAAGAAAAAAGCAATCTTTTTCTTTTAAATTTGTTAATATACTTTGCTTAAGTACTTTTGTACTTGCCATTATGGGTCTTGTACTTTAACAGCATTCTTATCAGTTGTCTAACAAAAACACCAGTTTTACAAAAAGGTTTAACTATCAAAGCATGTAATGGTGTTTATCAACAGTAATAAGGTACCCCTCCAAATCAGAATAAAAAGATTATATGCAATTGTATAATTGCAGTTGTGCTTTTATCATGTATCTAGTTTATTTAAGTTTTTCAATGTTGTTGCTGTTCATTCATAAGAGTCATTTCTTATTGAATCGTCTGAAGTAATTGCGCTGTATGTAAGATTCGCTTTTATAACGCATGTTTAAAACAGTCATTTTCTCATGAATCGGACTATGCTGAGACGTATAGAAGGATACAGGTCGTGCATTAAGCATACTTATCTTAAATATCAACTTATTAGGAATACGAGCTCCAAAATCATGTTATTTCATGTGTACTGCTTTACAAAAAGCTATAGTGTCTTAAATGTCTAAAGGTGTATTTAAACAGTGTACTTATGAGAGGAATCATATACATTTACAAATTTCTTGTGACAATTAGTTGATTATCAATAATCTTTTCTTAAACTGTTTGTTTACAGGAAAGGAGAAATGTTTTTGCCCTGAATGCATGATTCCAGAAAAAGGCAGTTTTCAACAGATGAGATAAAGGGTCAAGCCTGTTGTGAGACTTTAATTTTGTGTTAAAATTTTTCATTTTAATTCATTTTTCTGTATTTACCCTATTTTTGTAGAGAATAATGAGTTATACCGTAATGATTTTCACATTGTAAATAAACTTATATAATATATGTAGTATTGTGTATCTTATTTGAATGCTGATTTTATTAAAGCTCCTGCGTTTTCCAATGCATAAAAATACCTTATATGTTAAGATTAACCTGACTTGATTATTCACAAAAATATGACGATAATACCACACAGCACCACAAAAATATGACAGTAATACCACACAGCACCACAGAAATATGACAGTAATACCACACAGCACACAGAATTTGTAAACCAGGCAGTCTATACTTTTAAACTTGTATTTAATCTTCATAATGTTCCGTACCGGGGTTAAGGGTGAGAAAAAGATTCTCTCAACATGTAAAAATCAATATTGATACGCTACCAGCAATAAGTAGGAGGGTCTAGGGCGTTCTGACGCAAGCCAATTAGAGAGCAGCCTCAGGTCACCTGCCTGCCAAGTACCTACTACCACATGAACACTGATTTGTCCGGCACCCCACACTTAGAATATCTACGTATTGTCACAGAAATTAACCAAATACAATTTTAGATAATACTTTTAATTAATGCTAACACAACTACAAGGCGAATATAGTGTGAATAAATCTGTTTATTTCACAATTACTTTGCAATTTTGAACTTGTAACTTGTGTTTATAGTCTTCTTCTCTGGATAATTTGGTGGGGCGGTGCCACTGCGCCCTCTATTAACCAGCAGCCACATCTACGGTGTGATTGTACATTTTAGAATATTTTAGCTCGTTTTAGAACTTTTATAAACACAAGAGTTCTCCAAAGTGCTGTACAGACATAAAATATAGAAAATACACAAA
The DNA here is from genome assembly GCA_026939265.1 of Oreonectes daqikongensis. Classification (NCBI taxonomy): domain Eukaryota; kingdom Metazoa; phylum Chordata; class Actinopteri; order Cypriniformes; family Nemacheilidae; genus Oreonectes; species Oreonectes daqikongensis. The sequence continues at coordinate 455,950 of JAOTQM010000092.1, read as the reverse complement.
TACACATGTCAACAACACATAAAAAAGCAGCTCTCATACTGTATTAAATGCACGACAATAAAAAAAAGTTTTAAGATAAGATTTAAAAACCGAGAGAGTTTGTGCCTGCCTTACATGCAAAGGCAGATTGTTCCAGAGTTTTGGGGCCACCACCACAAAGGCACGGTCACCCCTGCTTTTTAACCTTGCACGGGGAGAAACTAGAAGTAAATGCTCAACAGACCTGAGTGTTCTGGACGGAACATACGGCTGTACTAGGTGTGAAAGATATTTAGGAGCCAAACCGTTTAATGCCTTAAAAACCAGAACTAAAATCTTAAAATCAATCCTAAAACGAACAGGTAGCCAGTGGAGGGTGGCCAGTATTGGTGTAATATGCTCTCGCTTACATGTTCCTGTTAGTAATCGGGTGGCAGCATTTTGAGCCCTCTGCAGACGTGTGAGGGAAACCTCACTAATACCCACATAAAGACCATTGCAGTAATCAAGTCGGGTCGATATAAAAGCAAGAATTACTCTCTCAAAATCATCAAAAGGCAAAAAAGACTTGACTTTAAAAAATTTGCCTTAGCTGACAAAAACTAGATTTAACTACCATATTTATCTGTTTGTCCAGTTTAAAATCATTGTCCAATAAAACACCCAGATTTTTTACAGTAGGCTTCATATATGGTTGTAGAACACCCAGATTCAGGTCAGAAGATTTATTTGCACCCCCGGGTGCATTTATTTGCACCCCCGGATACTATCACTTCTGTTATCTCATCATTAAAGTTTAAAATATTTGAGGCCATCCAGGTTTTTATTTCCTCAAGACATCTCAACAACGGTGTTTTAGAATTTGCATCATTTCGTTTCAGAGGCAGATAAAGTTGTGAATAATCTGCCTAACAGTGAAATGAGATGCCGTATTTCCTCAAAATTGACCCCAAGGGGAGCATGTACAAAGAAAATAAAATGGGCCCAAGAATGGAGCCCTGATGGACTCCACACAACAGGGACGCAGAAGAGGAAACAAACTCACCAAGACGAACTGAAAAGATTCTTTCAGTGAGATACGATCTGAACTATTCTAACACAACACCCTTAATTCCAACACACTGCTCTAAGTGTGAAACAAGGATGTTGTGGTCTATGGTATCAAATGGCGCTGTAAGATCTAACATCAAAAGGACAGCATAATCGCCTGAGTCAGTGGCCAATAACAAATCATTAAAAACTTTCACCAGAGCTTTTTCTGTGCTGTGCAGGGATTTAAAACCAGATTGGTATACTTCGTGTATCCCATGCAGATCTAAAAAAGATTGCAATTGTATACAAACAACTTTCTCCAGTATTTTGGACAGAAACAGGAGTTTTGAGATGGGTCTAAAATTTGCGAGAACTGAGGTATCCAAATGAGATTTTTTTATCAATGGTTCCACTGTTGCATGTTTGAAATGTAAGGGTACAACTCCTGAAACAAGACTGCTGTTTATAATCCATAGTATTTTGGAGCCAATGGTACCAAAAACTTTCTGTAAAAAAGACGGGGGACAAAAATCTGTACAACACGCAGATGGATTCATTTTGGCTATAATGCCTTCCAGAGAAGAGAGGGACAGTGGCTCAAAATGGTTAAAAACAGCAGAACACATGGGAGGAGACGATGTGTCAATAGAGGAATGAGAAATGTTTGCTCTAACACTCTCAATCTTATTTATAAAGAAATATAAAAAACTTTCACACATCCCTAGAGATGCCTCAACACAATGTGGCTGAGGGGCATTCACAACAGCATTTATAGTATTGAACAGAGTACGAAGATTATTAGAATAATGAATAGTTAAAATGAATAATCTATTATTTGATTAAGCAGTTTAATGACAGAGACGTTTTTATCATTAAGATTTTGTCACCATTTCAGAATAAGCTTGTAATGGGTCTATTTACATTATATTATATATATATTATGAGTTTACATTATATTATATTTTTTGTAATAACGTTACGTTTACGTATTGTGTGTAAACAAAGACGGAAGAGCAAAAAACAAGATCCACAATTTGCATGAGGCTATAAACAAAAATGTAATCTAATGTAATGTCGATTGCATACTTTGTTTACTGGGAAAAGGTTAAAGATCCACAAGAACACGATTTGACTGCAAGTGAAATAAATCTATAAAAAAATACACAGCTCGTAGACCTACATACCTGAGCGAATTCGAGGGACTGTGTAAGCTTCTACACTGCTCTCCTCCACAGACTGTCTAATAACAGCTCTGAGATCCAACAGGCTGCTAATAAGATTGTCCATTGTTTCAACTAAAAGCATGCCCTCAATCCTTCTTAAGTTCACTAAACACGAATCAATGACCCTCAGCTGTGGGCTGCCGAAGTGACCATGTTGAAATGTTCTTTCAATAAAGCTGCATTTTCTCTGTATTTGTTCGAGAACCGCCATTTTGCACCTTCTTTCATACTCTCCCGCCCGATCACCATTACATATAAGGTTGTCTCATTAATATTCAACATATTATTTGCATACTGAGCATAAACTTAAGATAGTGTCTATTATGTTAAGGATATCTTTGATCTACAAAACCACTAGTAACTAAAAAAATAAGAACTAGTTCTCATTTTTCTTAACTAGTAAAGTATAATTAAAGACCAGTCACTATTGAAATAAGTACTAGTATCTATTAAAAAGAACTAGTATCTAATGATTAAGTACTAGTATCTAATGATTAAGCACTAGTATCTAATGAAAAAGCACTAGTATCTAATTTTTAGGTACTAGTATCTAATGAATAAGCACTAGTATCTATTTTTTAGGTACTAGTATCTAATGAATAAGTACTAGTATCTAATGGAATAGTTACTAGTACTTATTCATTAGATACTAGCACCTAAAAAATAGATACTAGTAAATCTAAATGATTAAATGATAAAATCGCTTGCCATAATGTTTCTGCTGAGACATAAGCCGAATGGAGCTTGCTAGCTAATACCAAAAATTGCTAACTATCCGTAACACCACTGGTAATATGCATGCTGTGCAAATGCATTCATATTACATCGTCTCCTTGCCTTGTGATGGAACTACCCATTAAATAAACACTATGAGCTTTTACTGGGCAGTCGGACGTTATGAACAGATCAACATTCAAAGACAGTAAACAGCTCTGCTTTATTTGTATTAATCTGAACTTCTTTATTTCTGTACTGTTGCTTTCTATCATAAACCAAATGAATCTGCAACAATGTATTTACTAACTTCTATTTAACTCGTGTCTTGTTATGGCTTAATTGTTATTTCTATAATTATAACGTAAATTGACATTAATATTTCCAATATATTGGATAATACTGCACTGTATTACTTTGTGACAGCGATGTTTCCTTAAGAAAATTAACCATGTTGTGGGTGGATGTTTGTGGGTGGATTGATTACTATTTGCAATTTTGCATGACCATAGTTTTACTACAAATACAATGGGTAGACTATGTAGCAATACTGTAGCAATACCATGGTTACCAAGTCTATTTTATTTTACCATGGATATTTTCATAAAGGACTAATTCACAAATAACCATATACTTTCCCTTATCAAGTATTTGATATTTGACATTTGCCAAGAAGAACAAACATTAACAGCAATGAATTGTCCTTTAAATTTAGATGGGAGCAAAGCATCACATGTTGGTTTATTTCTAGAAAGTTGGTCAGCATTTATTCTTTTTATGTATTAAAAAATGTTTTTGCCATGTAATGTTAACATTCATTGTGCATGTTACAGAGATTTGTTGGTGGGCAAACTGGACATAAAATCCAGAACGGGATTGTCAGTGACCATTAAGGTAAGCTAATGATATATTTAATACTTTAGTACAGTATATGATGTATAGTACATCTGTAATATACAGTAGTCAACATTTGAAGTGGATCAAAAAAGTTGATCAAAGTTGTCCTAAGACAAGAAGACTTTGATTAACCTTTTTGATCCACTTCAAATGTTGACTCCTGTGTAATACATGCAATATAATACAACTTATACAATACTGGCATACATCACAAGGAAACTGTTATTTGTATTTGTTTGTTTAGAAAACAGGATGAACTATCACAACTAATTGTTGCCTTGATTGGTGGTAAAATGCAAAACACTGTTTGGTAAAAAGAAAACCTGAAGCAACCTGAAACCGTGGATTTTTGTTAACATATTTCTGAGGTATATGTTTGTTTCTCAGAAAAAAAGGCATTTTAAATGTTTTCTTTTGTACTTCACTACTATTGTACAATCTGTATTCTGTTACTGAGTCAAAATAGTTTGTTTATTTGTGTATTCTTTAAAGGCCGGCAAGATAGGATCCAGTCCGTATCCAGACCAAGAACAAGAATGAACAAGAGCAACAATATGTTTATCTTTGAGTTTTGCTTCTGACAGAACGTGAGGAGGTTCATTTGTTTTTATTCTTTCTCATTTTTATTTTGTTTGTTTTTTAAAGGTTTGTTCAGTATGGCAAGCCAAATTAGCTTTTATTCATTCTCGGGATATGAATTGTTGATATCAACAATTCAATTTTTACTAGTAAAAATTACAATTCTTGATATCAACAATGATGTCATCACTCGCAGAAATGTGCATTCTTGATATCAAAAATTGAATTTCAACTAGTAAAAACCATCATTCTTGATATCTGTAATTGGATTTTTACTAGTTAAATATCACAATAGGCTGCCATTCAAATTTAATTTCAGATATCAAGAATTCTTTTCTTACATGTAAAAAATCTTATTTCAGATATCAGAAATGTAATTCTTACTAGTAAAAAACATAATTTTTGATATCAATAATTGTGTTGTTACTAGTGATGATGTCTATTCTTCAAAGTCAAAGTCAAAGTCAGCTTTATTGTCAATTCTGCCACATGTACAGTACATACAAATGGAGGATTGAAATTGCGTTACTCTCAGGCCCTAGGTGCATACAGATAACATAGAATAACATATATCAAAAAAATATATCAAATTACAGATAAATACAAAATCTATATATATATACACAAAACAACTTTACAAGTAAGGGATATGTAACCGAAATAATTGTGCAAACCAAAGATATAATCAACAGTGCAGATGAAATAAACAGCAGTGTAGATGAAATAAACAACCGTGCAGATGAAATAAACAGCAGTGCAGATGAAATAATCAAATCAAATGGTGCAGATGAAATAAACAACAGTGTAGATGAAATAAACAACAGTGCAGATGAAATAATCAAATCAAATGGTGCAGATGAAATAAACAGCAGCGTAGATGAAATAGTCAAATCAAATGGTGCAGATGAAATAAACAACAGTGTAGATGAGAAACACTACAGTACAGATGAAAATATCAACAGTGCAAATGTAATGTAGTGCAAAGCTTATCGGTCTGTTTTAAAGTGTCAGGAGAGCAGGCTTGTTTAACTGACTAGTTAGTAGTTAGTTGAGGAGGCTCAGACCACTACTGAAAAGGGGTTGAGCAGTCCAATGTTCCGTAAAGTGACAAAGTGACAAGAGTGGGACAGAGTATGATGTGGGAAGGGATGGATGGGTTCAGGGTTCAGAGATGCGTGTGGCAAGGGAGGGGAGGGAAGGCAGGGTCGGAAGGGAGTTTAGCTTCCTGACTGCCTGGTGTATGAAGCTCTCCTTCAGTCTGCTGGTCCTGGCCTGGAGACTCCGAAGCCTCCTCCCTGATGGCAGCAGACTGAAGAAGCTGTGTGACGGGTGGGTGGGATCACCTGCAATGCAGAGGGCTTTGCGGGTGAGACGGGTACCAAAAATGTCCTGGAGGGAGGGGAGAGAGACACCAACTTGAGAGACCAGAGAGACACCATCTTGATATGAACAATTGAATTACTACATGTAAAAATGTCAATTTCTGATATCAATAATTACATTTTCACTAGTGACAATGTTAATTCTTGATATCAATAATGTGATTGTTACTAGTAAGAATGCCATTTTAGATATCTACAATTACTCTCGAATTTATTGATATCTGAAATCTAGTTCCTGATATCAGAAATATCAAATGCAACATGTTGAAATACATTTACAGATATCAAGAATGAGCATTTCAACTAGTAAAAATTGAATTCTTGATATCAAGAATTGTCATTTCAACTAGTGATAAATGAATTGTTGATATCAACAATTATATTTTTACTAGTAAGAAATACATTGTTGATATGTGTACTAGGAATTTTAACTAGTAAAAAATGAATTTTTGATATCTATAATTAGATTTACGTAGTTTTGGCCCCATTTTAACATTTAAACATTTAGTTGTTGATATCAACAATTCATTTATCACTAGTTGAAATGACAATTCTTGATATCAGAAATGGAATTTTTACTAGTAACAATGGCTATTTTTGATATCAGTATTAGATTTTCACTAGTAAATACATGAATTCTTGATATCAAAAATGACGTAATTACTTGCGCTTACATGTTCATGATATCAATAATAAAATTTTGACTAGTGAAAAACATAATTCTTGATATCTGTAAATTAAATCTTACGTGTAACAAAGAATTTAGAACATGTTAAAATCTAATTTTCACTAGTGAAAATGGTAATTTTAGATATCATGAATTCCTTTTTGGATATGCGCATAGTAATAAAGAATGCTCATAAATATTAAAATAAGTGGCTTTTTTCAAGCCTCAAACCAGTTCATTGGTTAGCTCAAGCTATAGTAGGGTTGCTTGCAATGCAGTTAGGCTGGGAATGGCAAACGACGTTTTAAGACAAATTGAAAGGCATTGTTTTGCCATTGAAAGAGCATACCTTCATGGTTTTTGTGGTTCAAGACATCTACATGCAATAGATGCATGTATAAGAAATGTATCAAGAGTGGCCAACCAATTAAGACCAGAGACTCTGGATGAACTGAAAGACTCTCTGGTCCACCTAAAAGGGATTTTGCTGGTGCAATATGAACAGCATGACCAGGCCTACTCTGCTGGGGGAATATATTCAGGTGAGTAAAAGTGTTGTTCTGGATAATCGGTTTAATGTAAGGTCAAATGTAATTGATTTTTTTTTTTAATCTTTAGCATGTTGTACTGTCTTATTTTTGGTTATTCTCTTATTATCATATTCAACAAATGTAGAATGTAGAATTAGTGCTGTCAAAAATAATGCGTTAACCATGCGATTAATTTGTTCAGATAAGCACGTTAAAAAATAAGCAACGCAATTAACGCAGCATCCGTTTTTTCTGTCACCCTTTGCTAGCATTACATTATACCCTATGATCATGCTCTTGTTCGTGAAAAGGCTTTTAAACAATTTAACACGTTTTGAAACGGTTGCTTTGACGTGTCAAGTATAGCTAAAACGGAGCCATACTGCAGCCATACTACACCAGACAGCGCACCAGAATTAACTTTTCTTTCGTGCTTGAATGAACAAAAACACAATATTATGTCATAAAGCCCATTTATTCGAGTATCTTCGTAAATACAAACTTCTACGAGTAAAAGAAAGTTGTAAATTAATGTATAGTGTTGTGAAAATATGGAACATGTTAGATCTGCGTCTAGCAGCAGCTCTTAAAGGGGCCGCACTCTTAAATCTGCTGCTGTGACTTCTGCCACTAACTTTAATCAAAGAACAAAAGAAAAGTATTTACATAAATATTTTATGTAAAATTTAACAGTTAAGACTGCTGATGGGCTTGAGAACTTTCACGTGTTTCCTATCTGTTAGACAGAAAGGCACAGATATTACATTACAGTTTAAAGTTCACTTAAATCAAGAGTTTTTTAAACGCTAATAAATGTTAAAATTGATAGGTTTCAATTATATTTAAATGTTGACTAGTTATAATTAATATTAAAATTAAGACGAAATAATTTTATAGATACATTAGTAGGAGTATAGGCTACTGATAGCCTACCAGTATTGATGCAGGTTTTCATGCCTAAAATGGCCTTAAAGAAATATAAATATAGACTGTCTTTATGTTGTATCTACATTAATATGGAGATTAAATGTGAAATTATTAGACTCTACAAGAATATTTTAAAACATTATTGTCATGTAAAATTAATTGTGATTAATGGCAATTAATAAAAAAAGAGTGATTAATATGATTTTTTTTATTGACAGACAGTTATAGTTGTAATGTATGTAGGGATACAATTAGTGCATACTGCATGTAAATAACCAACCCCTGACTTTCAGGGGGAATTCTCTGTTTTATACTTTTATATTTTACTTTTTATACTATAGTTTTATAAAATCACTTTGATAAAAAGTGATTTTTCAAATTTTGGGGAAAAAAAATTCAATGCATCTTGGGCACCTGTCCCTTTGACCAGAAGGTAGGCAGTGTGCTGTTGTTTGAGCACTTTGAAAAAGTGAATCATAATTTTGAATGATTGCAATTAGTTCAATTAATTTGATTTCAAGTTTCAAAACTCTGTTTCTCTCTTTGCTCATTCTTGCATCATAAGAAGCACCTGTAATTATTGTTTATTTGTTCTTCGTTTTCTTTTGTCAGGTGTACGTGGAAGACCTAAAATGAATATATCCAAACAGCAAATTGAGTTTCTTATGAAACAGGGACACACCATTAAACAGATAGCAAAGATGCTGGGCTGCTCTTCATCATATCTGTACAGAAAAACAAAATCATTTGGAATCCCGACACGAAAACTACAAGGACAAGTGACGGATGAGGAGCTCATAGAACAAATCAGAAGACTTCACAGTCTCTATCCCAATACGGGTAGTGAGGTATGTTAGGCAAAGGAAATCCAAATTGATTTATTGTTTCCTGAGGTGCACATATGGTGTTAGTAGGATTCTTACATGAAAACCACCATCATATAAAAATGAGAGGTCCATCTATTTAAGCAATAAGCCCCAAGAAGCAGTGGGTAACGTGCATTATTTAACAGCTAATTTGTGTTGTTAGACATGATGTGAAGCGGAGTGCCTATAACCCCCTTAGCTGTTATAAAATGCTCTGTTCGTGGGGCTTATTGCTTTTATTCCATTTGTGTAGCAAGTGATACTTATGGGTGGAACACACTACAAGACTTTTGCTCATATTTTCAGTCATGTAATTGCAGAAAGTCTGTGCCAGTCTGCAGAATTTATCAGTATTGTTTTCTATGCAAACTTGTGTATGATGTCTAGTTTAGAAAAAAATCTATTTAGATTTTAAAAGTCTTGCAGTGTATTCCAGCCATTAGGCTATATAATGCAATCTGGATATTTTATAACGCTTAGACCTGTTCTCAGAATCAAGGACCAAACTGACCATTTTAAACCCTGATTTAAACATGGTTTCCACTGTTGAATGCTATTGAACATACTTCTATATTCTATATAAAAATTCAATATTTCTAACAATCTTAAAATCTTTATTGTCTGTATATATGCACACAGCAGTACACACAACGATATTTGTTTAGCAGCTCTTCTTCAAGATTCATAAATATCAGTTTAAATAATACAAATAACATAAACATTGTAAACAAACTAAACTGTATAAACAGTAGATACAATTAAGCAGTATGCATTGCAGAGGCAATGACAAAGTAGATCTGTATCTGTGCTGTGCCTTACATACAGGTATATGATGAAATTAGTGATGGGAATTTTGATTCATTTGAGTGATTCGTTCTTTTTCAGTTCGTTCACCAAAATGATTCGTTCACTGATTCGTTCAGTGCATTTCTATGAATACGCCAGCAGGTGGCGAAAAAGAGTGTTATGTAACAAACGTAGGCTATTTCTGAACGCAAAACTGATGGCTTTATTAAAATGTGTCTCTAATCTACTCATTAAATAATTAAAATAAGTCTAAATAAGTGGTTCAGGTGACCAAAGCAAAATTTTCTTGCAGAATTAAACAGTTAATTGTTTGGTTCTTTACACATTCATAAATCTGGGATTATGGTAAACGTGGAGTTTATGTATTTTAAATAAAGATGCGTGCACAGTAGCCTACCTGTAACTGTGCTTTGCATCCTACTGATTGCTGAACGAGACTCGCATGCTAAATGACCGACCTACCCTGTACACTATCGTTCATTTCATTCATGATTAACGATATGTACCAGTTAGTTCAGTTCGTTCACGAACGAGATGACTTATCGCTCATGTCGTTCCGATTCCGAACGAGAACGAGAAGCAGCAGGTCCTTTAGTTCATGTACGAACGAGATGACTGATCGCTCATGTCGTTCACGAACGAGAAGCAACAGGTCCTTTCGTTCATGTACGAACGAGATCTCTCTCGTTCAGACTCAAAACACCAGCTCGTTCAGTGAAGGGCGTATTCGTTCAGTACATTCAACCAATCATATGCTATGTCAAAGCTCACACTCGAACGCCATTGGCTCTTGCTTTAGACACTCTTTTAAACCAAGACGCTCTGTGCTCGAGGGAGATATTTCAGTGAACGAGAAATATGAGTCATTGCATTTCGTGAACGAGAACGATTCGTTCACTTAAACGATTCGTTCAAAAAGAACGATTCGTTCACGAACGTAACACCACTAGATGAAATAAAAACAAGGAATTACAAAAGTTATTTTTGTACCATGGTAAAAATAAAACTATTTTGGTGCATAAACATTTTTGGAGGTCATTGTTTTTAAGTACAATTAGCGCATATTTTATAAGATAAGGAAAATTGTTTTCTCTATCCATTAGTTCTTTAATGTTTCTACTTATTAATTATTAGATCATGAGAGGACTGCTTCGTGCTGATGGGTTGTTTGTCCAGCGACATAGGGTCCGTGAAGCCCTAACTCAAATAGACCCAGCTGCGGCTGCACGCAGGTGGAGTAGTGCCATTGCCAGGAGAGTTTACCATGTCCCTCATCCCAACAGTCTATGGCACATAGATGGAAATATGCGGCTAATTAGGTAACATCATTTTTTGTACTTTAAAAGAGTATGTTTGTACATTCTTTTTTTTGTTGTTTAATTAACCTAGTGCTTTATTTAATACAAGGTGGGGTTTTGTTGTACACGGAGCCATTGATGGGAAATCCCGCCTCATAACCTACTTGACCTGCAACACAAACAACCGTGCCTCCACTGTGCTGACCCAGTTTGTGAAGGCAACATGTCTTTATGGTCTTCCTTCTCGAGTACGATCTGACCACGGTGGGGAAAATTCGCAAATCGCCCTCTTCATGAATCTTGTGCAAGGTGTGGAACGGAGATGTCACATTACAGGAGAATCTGTTCATAATCACCGCATTGAGCGGCTCTGGAGAGATGTTTTCCTGCATGTGCTTCAGTCTTTCTACAACTTATTTTACATGCTAGAGGATTCAGAGCTCCTTGATCCAGCTGATGATGTCCACAAGACCTCCCTGCAAATTGTTTTCTTGCCAGAAATTCAGAAGAGTCTGGATCAGTTCAGAAATGGTTGTAATCATCACACAATAAGAACAGAGAACAACAAAACACCTATACAAATATTGACCGCAGAAATGCTTGCCAACATGGAAACAAACTGCAGAGCTATCAACAACGTTTTTGGTGAGGATCCCTATAGCACACAAACTCTAGAAGATGCGTTAGCACAACATGGCATAGACAGTTTTCCTGTGAACGATGATGATGTTCATTTTCCAGCTGTAGTCCTGGATCAACCCAGAATCAATCTGAGCCACCAGCAGCAGCAAAACATCATGCAGACTATTGAGTCCATCTCAGATGTGACTGCTAAGTATCAGACCTGCTGCAGAGAAATTGCAGATACATTACAGAATGCCTGAAATCAACTTGAAAAGCATGTTTGTTGTCCATATTACACTCCACTGTGTTTGACATTACATGTTCAAAATAACATTTGGAGAAAAAAATGTGGAGGTTAGGATTTCGTGGTGAAGAGAATAAAAAAGTCCCATAGTATATCTCATTAAATCTGCTGTCTTTAATTAAACAGTTCTTTTACTTTCATATTTTTAAATCTTTAGATGTTGTAGGCTTGTGATGGTGAAATTAACAATTCTCTATACAATTTGGCAAGATGAAATCCACAAAATAATAATGTTATAATCATGCTTAAATAGCCAAGTAAATAGTCACTAATATAAACTAATGATAAGTAAAGCCATGTACTAATTGAGAACTAGGTACAATTAATACATGCTTATGTCACACAGAATTTACCAAATGTCCTTTTAATATTCCAAGACCACCAATAATACTAAAATAACAAACATAATAATAGGTCTATAGGACTATTTGGTAGCGGGTCTCACTTCCCAACGTGTCATGGGCAAATGTACAATGTACTTTTTAGTTTAGTACTTTTTACACATTTTAGCATTATTAATTATTAATATTATTTTATTATTTTTGCGTGTGTTTGTGTGTACATCATTCTATACAACATTCAGCATCAAGTAATATGAATATTAAATCATCCTGTAATTTATTACAACACTTGAATGGGTCAATTAATTTATTATATTGACCATTCACACACATGTGGTACTCTAAGCTTTATTTGTACACATAGAACATTAAAATTATTCTGAATTTCATCTGCTGGTTGCAGGCCCAGATTAAGGATTCAGGGGCCCCTGGGCACAATGAATGAGATCTGTTTGGTTACTGACATTCTTCCAAATATCTTGCTTTGTGTTTAGCTGAACAAAGAAATGTATTGGGTGGACTGTCCCTTTAAGCCCTATTCAGACAGGACTAGATCTCTTAGGTTATTACAAAGGAGTGTCTTGCATAGTCGAGCCAACAACAGCAGCCTGCTCATAATAAACCCCTGAAATAAAGAAAACATGATTATTTAATATCATAGTTTCTCATTTACAATAATTAACTTTACCATTACGTAATTAAGTGGACAAATAAAGCTGAGCCCCTGACTGATATTACAGTGGCTGAATCCGAAATGGCATACTTTCATACTATATAGGCAAAAAAACAGTAGGCAAACGAACGGCCGACTTTCATGTACAAGTAAACATGTTGTTTATTATTGTAAAGCTAATATAACATTAAAATGTACCTTGTTTTGTCAAACTGACCGCATTTTATATTGTGCATAGTTATTTTCAGCAGTTCATTTACGTTTGTGTTTCATATGTATATTTGCCCTTTATAATATTATATAAAACATTTCTTTATTGTTTTTTAACTTGCATATAAAACGGATTAAACATATAGCTAAATGGGGATCATTTTAATCAGGTGGTTTTAATGGACACAAATTTGGCACAATTCAGCTTTCTAATTATACATCCATAAATTACAAAAGTCTGAAACCATTTCACCACTAAAATTAAATTATTTATCCAAACGAAAAATGGAGAAACATTTTTCGTTTGGATAAACGAGCAAATAAGGATGCTCGAGCAAACGAGCATACTTAGCAAATAAAAATCAGACAACATCACAGAAAAGATTTTCTCAGTTTGTTTTTAATAATAGAATAGAATGCATAGGTGCAACATGTGTATACATGAGAGACATCTATAGAATACAGACAAATAATAATTAGCAGCAGTTTACAGTCAATATCATTTTTCAATTAGGCTATTCTATTGGCATAATTCTTTACAATGGGAAGTGTGAATGGTCCTGTTATTATCGAAATGTAACTGATAAAACACAACACCGCTGTTTTACTACAATATATATATATATATATATTGTTTTTTTTTGTTAAAAATGTAGCGTTACTGATGCAATAAGGTGTTAATGCAACCTGTCTCTCATAACCTTTAAGATTTGCGCTTGTTATTACATCACATGGCAAATCTCTGGCCCACACTTCAGTACAAGAGGTGGTGGTGGATATGCACATAGGCTATGCAACTCAAACGTAAGTTGCCACCCGCCATAAAAGGAAAAGAAGAATTATGTCACATGATCACGTCAATATGGCGGATGACGTCCAGATCGCATTCATACTGAATTTGTTCAGGCAAAACAGTACGTACCTATTTAGCCCTCGTTAAGTAGGCTAAGTAGGCTAGGCCTACTTACCGAAATTAAGTACGCTACCCAGTACTCCTTGAGTATGCGATTTCGACTCAGCCAGTGTCTTAACAATTACAGATTTGGCTCGTCTCGATTTTATATTTGTATTTCACCCTACTGTTCACCGTCGGAGAAAAAAAAAAACAAGACCCACAAATCCGTGGCCACAGTTTTGTAATTGGTTCCCTGAGTTAAAAAAAAAAAAACACTCACAGATTCTAAAACTGTTACATTGGTTTACCAAATCATGCTCACGTATTAATAAACCGTACCACGACATTTAAATCTGTGCTCTCGGTTTTGTAAACTAAACTGTGCCCTCGATTTTTAAAATCTGTCCACAAATTCACAAACCTTGCACGGTTTGTGAATTTGTGGACAGATTTTAAAAATCCTTTAAAGGGACGCTACATTTTTGCAAATCAGACCCTAATTTTACCTAAAACGTTTAAAATGTCATATTAGGGCAGACATGATGCTACATGAAAACTTATGCTACATTTTAATTTAAACAAATCAAACATAAATATCTGATAAAGTATAATTTAAAAAAAGCCCACTCAAAGATTAAATTAATAGCCAATGTTGACCATGGTACTTAAATGTACACTAAATCGATGTACAGAAAACTGAAATAAACAACAAAACAAAACCAAATCACACTCAAACAAAGTAATATAACCAATCGTGAAACACTGAAGCCTAAACCAAAAACTTCTGTACATAGACAAAAAAGAAATACAAAATCGTTGGTACCATGTGAGATCACGTAGGCTGCGTTACTGGCTTAACTTATTGTGGTCTAATAAAAAAAGAAACCAAATTAGACAAGCAAAAACAATACAAATTATGGTGGGAAAGAAAACAGTGGCACTGGAATACAACATTCGATCAGATGCCTGTAATTAAAACAATATTTAATACTCAATATTCAGGGGCAGTCGTGGCCCAGTGGTTAAAGAGTTGGACTCATAACCAGAAGGATGCTGGTTCGATTCTCAGGACTGGCAGGTAACGGCTGAGGTGCCCTTGAGCAAGACACCTAACCCCCACTTGCTTACTACACAAAATGTACAAATGTATAGTACAATGCAATGTAAGTCGCTTTGGATAAAAGCGTCTGCCAAATGCATAAATGTAAATGTAATTCAATCACAATTAACAAATACTTAAAACACTCATTCACTCACAGTACATAACCAACAGCTGTCTAATTATAATCTTTAAGACTTAAAAACATCAATGCTTATACCTTTTGAACGTCTGATTAAACTGCGGGAACAAACCACCTCATAGAGGGGAGAAACACTGTGTAAGACCATCAGAAAGAACCACCTCATAAAGGGGAGAGACACCGTATTGGATCGTCGGAACGAACCACTTCATAGGAGAGGGACACTGTAACAAACAACCATGGATTTAGAACAAAACTAATATATTTAAAAATATTACTAAACTATAAAAGCCGACCCCTTCTTAGAGGACAAAACATTGTACAAAGCATCTCTTAAAAACTCATTAGTCCCCACAATTCCAACCCCCTCAACATAGGAACAATCCCACAGTGACTATATTCATTACATTTAAAGTATACACAAAACCGCTACTCACATTAGTCACTCTAGA
Organism: Oreonectes daqikongensis; assembly: GCA_026939265.1. Taxonomy (NCBI): domain Eukaryota; kingdom Metazoa; phylum Chordata; class Actinopteri; order Cypriniformes; family Nemacheilidae; genus Oreonectes; species Oreonectes daqikongensis. The sequence goes on along the minus strand of JAOTQM010000092.1, from coordinate 440,309 downwards.
CTTAAAAAGCCCCGCTCCATTACCTCGTCTGCCTGCTTAAAGGGAGCGTACACCAATTCCTGCTACACTTACTGTACAATATACATGGTCAACAAAAGTTAAATTTACCTTAACCACTTATCAGGCGTCTGTCTGTTCGGCGTGCATCTACCGTATTGCCGCTAATAAACGTATCTACCTTAAATACTTGTGGTTGCGAACATTACAGTAGTGTGTGAAGTGCAGTGAAGATTCGCTTGCTTTCTGTTCCCATAACCACATAGCCTACAAAGTATGGTGGCCTATGTTCTAGCGTACAATCCCGAGCTGTACAGCCTAGTAGACGTCCATTTGTCTTCGATGTATTAATTATTTGATTTATGCTCTTTACGAAAGTAAGACTTTTCACCTACATCAACATTTTACAGTGATAGCTATAACATATAATCTTAGACTTGCACAATGCGCTGTAGCCTACTGTACATCTCTGATCTGTCTCAGCATTAATTACAAGAATTACTTAACTGTGACCAGAATAAAGGACTTAGAATTATGCGGTCATAAATGAATACAATTTTTTCATTTTTGCTAATTAAAATCTGTCAAAAATCCAGGTAAATTGTACAGTTTCCTTCAATAGCTGTAACACCACATACAGTACAGTATAATTTGGTCATTAGCAAGTATACAGGTAACAAATATTGTAAACAGTACAACATGAACATTAAAGTAAACAGTACAACACTAACATTAAAGTGTTAAGATTACTGTTATTAACGTGTAAAAGCCATTACATGATGTCAAAAGTTGGCGACTGCAAAATGCCTTCAGTGATACATGTCCTGAAGGATTCATAAGTACTATGTATGGGAAGTCGTAAGACAATGAGGCACGTGTTGGCCTCAGGAAATATTCTGGCCTCTTCATGAATGAAATCAATCTGGGGCTGATGTGGGAAACCTAACGGTGGCACAGATGAGGCTCCAGAAGCAAATTCCAGCACCATTTCTAATGACAAAGGATTGCAGTCCCCTTCTGTAATTACAAATGGCAGACATTTATAATTAAATTAATTAATTAAGCATCTTTTATCAAAAGTAACGTACAAATAAAAGGGCATTTAACATTTTGCCTTAAGATCCAACCAAGGATTCTATACAAACATCATTTTACAGCAAAATACAAAGAAAAATGCAAAGAAAGACAATAACAAAATAAAAATCAACACAAACTTTAATGTTGGCTTGAGAAAGCTTAAAGTAGTTTTAAAAGCTTTAAGTTTGACAGCCAGAGTAAACCAGGGCTTCTCAAAGTGGGGTCCAGTGACCCTGGTCATTTTCATCGACAGCCAGGGGTTAGTGGATTAATTTACATAAATTGTGAAATTGAGCAGTTTCATTATAATGGCTTTACTTGCAAATGAGGGCAAACTGATAGGATTATGTTTTTTTTTAGAACTATTACAGTCTTGCTATAAGAGGTCTCTGGCACCAAAGTGTGAGAACAACTGCATCAGATCAGTTATGAAGTAGCAAATCGACATTAGACAGAAAAGTATAACACATAATCATCTACATCCATGCTAAATACAAATTGAATGCTTTGACTTCAAAGAATCAGTTGCAATATTGAAACTGATTAACCAATTCTACCTACCTTCTACATCGATTAACCAATCTCTCCAGAAACAAATGGTCTTGTTTTCCAACTGCCTCTTGTTGCTCCCAAGTGGTGAGAAGTTCACCTGAAAAAGCGTGGACAGATCTTTTGCACCCAGTGGTCTGACTGCATTGACAAACAGATCCTCAAAGATTTCAGGATGATTCTTTATCTCATCAAGAAGACCAAGGGTTTTCAAACCCTCTTCAAACCTAAAATGCAACAAAATAACATACAAACATTAAAAGTCAAAATTGCTTGTTTATTGATACTTAAAGTAGTCCGGGAAATGTTTTACGTGGAATTGTTATGACTAAAACTAACACCATATCAAGCATATGACCTAAAAACACCTACTGCCTGAGGGCCAAATCTGTCCTTCTATTCACAAAGTAATCTGCTGCAGATTGGACCAGGGAATCCCTGTCTTCCAGAGATGAGATGTACCTGAAGGCTCCCATCATGCTCAGACAGTCCACAGCATCTGAGATTGCAGCATGTGCCTTTTGAACGGAGTCTGCATCTTTAATCTACAAATAAAGCATACGAAAAGCCATGATAGTGGAAAGCATTTATGACACGGGGATACCGTAAATGTTAACTGTACAATCACCTTCAAGAGTTTCTCTCTGAAGGAGCTGTCTGCTATTTCCTCAAGGGAGACAGGAAGTGGACATTTACCAAAGAGTCACATAAAAAGACGATCAGAAAAAAAATGGGGTCCAACGCCACCATGAATTATGCACACTGCAATCATTTTTCCAATTGTCAAGTACAAGCTGTTCTCAAGTGCTGAAAAACATAGAAAGGAAAAAGCAGGGTTAATTCAAGTTAACTGGGACAGTAGACAGTAATTTCATTGAGGAAAATGCTTTGAAATGTATCTCAATGTCGAAGCACTTTTATCAACCACCCCGTATGTAAACAAGTCATGATATGAAGAATGAAAAAGACCTAATCCTTACCATGAGTATCAAGAGCCAGTAGTCTGTTATTTTCAGGTCCTTCAGGTGAATTTCCCTCAACAGCAAACGCAGGTATTCCCTGGTCGGACCACCTTCGTCTACAGCTCCTTCACCAACCCCATCACAGTCCACAAAAAACACATCCAGCCTTGCTCCTGGATTAAAACGCCTTCGTTTAAAAGCTTGCAGGCTTCCCTGTAATAGGTTGTCTCGAATTACATTGATTTGGTTGGTTGTTGGACAAGAAGAGAAATCAACTCTGCTATGAAGCTTCTCCAAAATCATCTGCAGATCAAATCTTAAACACAAAGAAGTAAAATTGCTTAGGTTACACATTTCTAAAAAACCATTAGATCTTAAAATAAGTGCAAAACAACACATACTCAGCTGAAGTAGATTCACAGTTATCCATCGTAACAGAGGATGCTTCAGAGGGAGGAAAATGTGCAGGTGACCAGTGAGTAGAAGTGTAAGAAGGTGAAGGAGCAGGTGACCCGTGTGGAGGTGAAGGAGCAGGTGACCCGTGTGGAGGTGAAGGAGCAGGTGACCCGTGTGGAGGTGAAGGAGAATGACAAGCACTCTGTACCGAAGTAGATGGCTCATGTGGTGATGCTAATGTCTGGTTACAAAAGGATGGGGTAAAACGTACTTCAGAATTTACTTGTATGCTGCCTCTGCTCTGTTATCTTTAACTTATTGTAAATATTTGTTAAATTAAAGAAAAAATACAGCATACATAAATACAGTACATAGCAGGTTACTCACAGGTGCTTCCTCTGGTGAAGTCCAAACAACATACAGAGTTGAAAAGCCCTTGATGTTGTAATCATTGAGTGTTCCATAAAGGTTATTTTTAAGAGGTGTAGATGATGTTGCTTCTTGAACATAGAACACTTCACTGGACAGGTCATCCTGACCAACAAAGTCAAATAATACCTAAAAAACTGAAATCTGCAGATCAGTGACAGTACATTTATTTATAGTTGTTGACTAGAATACTTATTGAGTATAGTAAATAAGGAAATAAAGTATTAAGAATAACATTTTCACAGACACCATAATTCACAATTTATAAAAGACAATAGTAGTTTACTTGATTTGTCTCAGACAAGTTGAACTTTCTAATCTTTTCCAGTCCATTAGGAAACTTGAATTTGATTGGCACACCATCAATGGGTTCCACAAGATTCATAATCCTCTGGTGTCTGTCTTCAATTGCCTATTACACCACCAATTTTAAGAAAACAGTATACTTTATCATGAACCAAAAGATCATAAATACTCCTTTTCAAATAGCACGTACCTTTAGTCGATTTTTTTCCTGAGCCTCCAAACACTGGTGTCTCCTTTTCTAATTATAATTAAAATGTTGTATATTACATTTTAAATAAACAATTTGTTCATTGGATTGTGTAACTTTGTTGCATTTAAGTTTAGGAAAGTAACGGTTCTTCTGCTGGTAACCCAAAATAATACTGGCTATACATACTTTTAACTTGCTAGCTAATGTAATATACTTTTTTTGCTTAATATCAGCAATAATATACAGGGACTATTCCTTGCGGATGTGTATCAGAAGTTAAGTGTGGGCCACAAAAGCGCACATGTGCAATAACATTGGTTTATGTTGTTGTTTTGAAACTGTCTATAACAATAAACTTGGTTAAATTAAAAGGTCCTTCACACAAAATTCACTGCGTTTTGTACCTGGCCACATGGCAAGAGGAGCCTCAAACACCACACCTCTCAATATGAGAAAAAGCAAGTCAACATTCGTATGCCTTCAATAATTTAAACTCATGGCTAATGAGTTGGTCACTGCAGTGTCTTGAAAACTGAAGTGTAAACATACCTTTTCTTGGTCTGCTATTAAAGACCAAGAGTTCATATTCACTGTCCTGTTGTTGTCGCAAAGCTCGCCACTGTTGTAAGACCTATTAAGGCAATAAACATGTTATGAGAAACAAATACTTGGTTACCACATTGCCGTTTTGGACAATCAGTAAAATGGACCTCAGATGGAGCGGTCTGAGAGCTGGATGCCCGCTGAGAATTATTTGACAGGCTCAAAGCAGGTGAGGATTCCTGTGAGAGCAATAGTGAGATTGTCATGAAAAGCACACTTTTACTTTTTTTACATTTACCACTTTTAAACATCATCTAAAAAACCTGGTATAATTCTGCTCATGGCACAATATACACAACAGTCTACTCCAGCCAACGGGTTGATGCAGTGTCTTGATAATTAAAGCATAAATATACTTACTTTTTCTCTGTCTGCTACGAAAACCTCTTCACATTCATAGTCTTGGTGCAAAGTTCGGCACTGCTGCAAGACCTATTTGTAATGTCTGTCAGCTGCAGTGCCCTCGTGCTTCACTAGAGGACACTATCCACTTCACCTGGACTTCACACAGCACACTACACTTCCCATAATCCATTGCTGGACTCATCATTCATGATTGCTTTCACCTGTGTCTTGTTATCTGTTGCACTTCTGTCTATTTATACCCTGGTTTACCATTCACTCATTGCGAAGTCTTGTTTGTGTTGCACTGCATCTCTGAGCGTTATTCCCGTTGTTTATTTGTGTTTTGGACCTTTGATTGTTTCTTGTTTTCTGCCTGTTTGCTGCCTGCCCCGACCATTGCCTGTTTTACCGTTTTGCCTGTTTGCTGCCAGCCCTGATCTCTGCCTGTACTAGTTTATTCTTTCAATAAAGCTGCACTTAGATCCTCAACCTTCATGCCTCGGAGCAGTTCGTGACACTATTAAGGCATTAATAAACAAACAAACACTCTGGGATAACTCTGCTAATGGCAGTATGTACAGTCTACTCCGGCCAAGAGCTCGCTTCAGTTCTTTGACAGAAGTAAACTGAACCTTTGACAGATAAATTGTTTGAAATCTGCCAAAGTCCAATTCAGTTGAATCTGGGAGACTTTTTCTCTACCCGCATCATCCACAGGGATACCTGAAAAAAAACAAGGTTTTATTCAACAATGTTTGTTTCTTGATTGATTATCAAATTATTGGAAAATAATTAAATAATCAATCAGTTACCAAATCCATTTTTTTTATTTCTCTTCGCTCTGCCACTGTTGGTAGCTTTGTAAAGGTTGGGCCAGGAAGCAAAAACAGGCCAACATTCCAACTAAGGTTTTCTCGTCTTCCAGGTGTACCTTTTAAGGAAATTCATAGAAAAAGTCAGTAAATTAAGAGCAAAAAAAACCCCATTAATCATAAAGCAGTACTGAAAGCACCACAGTTGCTTAATTTTTCAGCATGTCTTTATACCCTTTGTATTAACCATGTAAATCTATGGTGACTATTGTTGTTAATCTATGGTACCATGATTAAGCTACAGGAATCAGGATTGTTGGTAAAATGATAAAAATGGAACTTGGCATGAATATTAATCATAAGAGTCACATTTCGCGTTTAAAACGCTTTCACTCTTTAAATTACTTCTAAAAGTTTAACTATTTCCATCTCGACTAGTAAAAATGTGCACTGAAAACGACGGTTGCGGCCTCATGAGCTGAGTGCTCTGCCTCCAGTTGAGCATTTTTCAACTCTAGGCAGCGCTGAGCGTGGAAAAACGCTGTGCGCGGACAAACCATCAACTATGGAAGCCCATTTCCTCCATATAATTAAAAAAAATGTGCTCTAAAAACTCAAAATTATGAGATTAAAAATCGAAATTATGACATAACATGACATAACATGCGCATGACATAACAGTACGACCAGGACACCGAACGCTGGCAACATTTGCTGGTTAAAGCGGTGTAAATATGAATAACTGTACATTTTTCATTTGATTTAATTAGACTGGTACAAGCAATCAGATTTATTTGTTTTGAACTGATCCAAAGTCACATTTTAGAAGCCTCTAAAAACAGAAAAATTACTGAACTACTACAAATTGACCAAACACATTTTAGAATTATAGTACTCATCATAACTTTAACTAGGAATTATGTTTAAAAGCCTTCAGAATAAATCTAAACTATATGCAGCACTAAAGATTAAGGTACACAATAACACACTAGAAAGTGTACTTAGAAAGTGAAAGTGTATTTTATCATGCAGCTTCTTGAAATTCCACCCCAGGAAGATGTTTACATAGTATTGGCTATTTTTTAATCTATTATTATTGGCTGTTTTTCTATATTATTTGTGCCATATTTTAGCTGTCTGATAAAAGAAATGAATGTTGCCACAATTATATTTTTATCTACAAAAGTTTTCAAACATTTAAACGCACCTTCAGATTAAAAAATGAAAAAAACATGAGAAACACTCCAGTCAAGTGTTTCAGAACTTTAAAAGGGCAGGGTATTTTTTTGCCCCCCAAAATCAAACATAAAAAATTAGAGAATTGGATTCACAAATCTATATGGTATTACTACAGCTGTATGTTTTTACAATAGAAACCGTCACAGAAAAACACACATTATTTTGTAATTGTTTTGCTGTGGAGTCCTTCAGGTTCCTGCAGGGCTCCATCATCTCACAGGACCTGAAGTGAGAGACCCACATAGGGCCCAACAAATGTTCTGTATGTGCGCATTAATCACTGTCAGGTTTGCATCGTCACAAGTGGACAAGAACAGATAGTCCAGACTCCAGACTGCTGAAAAGATTATTTGTGCGCTTTTGCTCACCCTTGTAAAGTGCAGGAAAAATCATTACAAACTTCACAACCTGGACACAACATCTTTGAACTGTTGCCCTCTGGCCGGTGCTTCAGGAGTATTAGAGCATCTGGGCATACAGCTTTTTATAAATATGAATATTCACTGATTTTCATATATTACTTCTGTACAATTGTCTATTTTAATTTTTATTTAATTTATGTTTATATATTTTCTACTCCATTTATTGCTTTCTTATTAGACTTATTTTGGCCTATTAATGAATTCAACTATTTGTATTTCAGCAGAAACAAGACAAAACACATAGTAATTTCCAACATTTAAACCCATTGATCACTTTCTTTGCCAGTGATTTCAAAGTCTCTAAAAACTGAAAACAAATAACTATGTATACATCATCTCAATTGGTTTGTAAAAGAGTTGCATTTACACCATTTTAACCAGCTGATGTCGCCAGCGTTCGGCGTCCTTTTCGCACTGCGCATGCGCATTTTTCTCATCTCGTCTCAATTTAAAATGAGCTTCCATAGTCAACTGCTCGCGTTTTCAAAAAAATATATATTTTAAGGGCCTGTGTCGGTGTACAAAGGCCCTTAAAATAACGAACTTGAGCTCGCAAAAGACGCAAAATGTAAATAAATGTGTAACACTGAGGAAAATCTCTCACAATGCGACCGTTTGAAATAACCGATGTTTCCCAAACAAGTCAAATCAATGACAAGTGAGTTTTTACAATAAAAAAAAGTTCCATCTTTAAACATCGAGATAATGACCGAAATGTTTTGTAACCGTAGCAAAAAAACAACCCGCAGCAAACCGTCACCGATTGCCGTCTGAAAGTTACCTGAATGTCGATTTCGAGACCGATGAAACGGCCTCCGAGTAGTAGCAAGCAAGTTCTCATTTGAAGAACCTTGTATAAGTTCCCTTCTTGCCCTGTTAGTGACATTAAAAACTCTGTCGAATGCAGAAACTGCCGTATTCTCTGTTGCTCTTTCCTCCTCCATCATGTGTAGCCTACTCTCTGACAACAAGCCGTCTCTGCTCAGGCAGCTACCGTTGAAGGCGCCAAAAGAGGGAGCAAGGACTGATGGGAAAATCTTTATACTAATTACTATTTATAAAACAAGGATTAAGCAGGATCTTTATATAAAGATTGGGATTTCTACTAGTAACAATTGCTATTTTTGATATCAAAAATTCCATTTCAAATAGTAAAAAACGTAATTCTTGATATCTGTAATTGCATTTTTACTAGTTAAATATCACAATAGGCTATGGCAGATATCAAGAATTACGTTTTTTACTAGTTGAAATGGAATTTTTGATATCATTTGATATCAATAGCAATTGTTACTAGTAGAAATCCCAATCTTTATATAAAGATCCAGGGTGTTTATATGTTTGGCTGACATGTGGCATTGCTAATGCTTTCTCGTGGTTAAGACATGGTGAACAGGAGTGAACCACCCAAGTGCCATCATTCCATGCGGTATGTGGGCCGGAGCAAAGTATTGGATCTGGTCCAAATCTGGGCCAAAATTCAATTTAGTGTTGCCCAGATTTGGGCCAGATCTGCTTTATTTGTTTTGTGTTTGGCTAACATGTGGCATTGCTAAGGCTTTCTTTTGGTTGATATCTGGCAAACAAGGGCAGGCCATCATTCCATGCCAAAAGTGGGCCTGATGAATGTGTCCAATGTGAGCCAGATCTGGGCCCCATCAATCTCCTTCGCCAAGTGAGTTAGTTCGATCTACCGTAGGAGCTGATGGAACAATTCTACACAGCTGTGATTGAATCAGTCCTGTGTACATCTATCACAGTCTGGTTTGGTTCAGCCACCAAATCAGACGTAAGTAGACTGCAACGGACTGTAAAAACAGCTGAGAGGATTATTGGTGTGTCCCTGCCCAATGTCCAGGACTTGTACAACTCCAGGGTGAAGAAACAGACTAGTAACATCATCAAAGACCCCTCCCACCCTGGAAACAATCTGTTTGAACTCCTGCCATCAGGCAGACGATACAGAACACTGCAGACTAGAACATCTAGATTTAAGAACAGCTTCTTCTCGCAGGCCATCTCAAACCTGAACAGCTAGTACATCCACCATAACCTCCTAGTTGTTAAGTGCAATATATATCAGTGCAATATCTTTACTCTGACACTTTATGTAAATACATATTATTATATTTTCTTGGTCTTAAACATGTACAGTACATAGTTGTAATATACAGTACTTACTAGGCACACTTGCACTTAACTAAACTGCACCATATTATTATATTTTTATTCATATTTATTTTAAATTCTTTTCTATTTCTTGTGTTATGTGTATACTGTGTGGTTAAGCGCTCCTGTAACCAGAATGAATTCCTTGTGTGTGCACACCTGGCAAATAAAGCTGATTCTGATTCTGATTCTGATTCTGATTCTCCAGACTGGTATTCAGGTGCATAAACTCCAAACAGGTATTCTAAGACACGCTACAGACTCCAAACTGAACAGAATACATCTAGACCAGACAACAATCAGAACTCAAATGACAACTTAAATACAAGTGCAAACACAGAACAGGTGTGAACACAAACAAGCAACAGGTGAGAAACAAATGAACAACAAGATGAATGTCCAATCAAGATTGCGGAGGTGAGGTGGATGCTGGGTAGTGTAGTCTTTTTAAATTAAAGGTCCAAAAACCACACAGGGGCAGAACGGGAGTGTTACACCCACATTCTGCAAACATAAAAAAAATCACACATAGTCTACTTGAGAATTTAAAATAACAATACAAAGGAATTAAAAAATGTGCATAATAATCATACAACTGACTAAAGAAGGTAAAAACAATTGTTTTTAATCTGGATTTAAAAGTAGCTCATGTTGGAGAGCATCTGATGCCTACAGCTTCAGGTGCCATAGTTTCTAAACACTTGGGGTGATGTGCTCCTAGCAGCAGCGTTTTGTATGAGCTGCGAACAAGTTCTGTAAATCTTGGTTTGAGGCAAAACATCTGAAAAACATGTCAATTTTGCAATCATTGATATATTAATGATATTAAAACATTAATATAAATTATATAATATAGCCTATTGAAAAAAGACAAATTAATAAACAAAAAATAGGCTATACCAAATTATTTATTCTTAATGTGCGTGCGTGAAGTTAAGGGTAAATAATTTGGCATTGAAGGGGGGGGGCTATTTATTATTCGTAAAAGTAATAATAATGTAGTTGTGCGTAAGTCCCAAACTAAAACTGATATAAGGGAATGCGGCCTCGTCTGCCTATACATGACGTTTTACGTTGGAAATTACTTTCATCGAAATAATACAAAACGTTTTAAAACATGGTCGCTTAGCAAACTCTATTGGTATATAAGGTAATCCACGCAGCCCCTCACCGCGGAGGAGCCCGTTTTCTCCACAGCCGGCCTCAACATACTGAGAGAAACAAACTTTCACCCGATAATTTCGATATGATTCATTTTACTCGACAAAGCACGTATTTTTCTATTAAGAAAACTCAGCTTGATGTGGATACAACTTATTATAACCTTTATATCCAGTGCTTTTGTGCTGCATAGGCGTTCTGCACAGTTAAGCCGACTGTATCTGAACAATTGTTTTGTATTTCATTACGTGTTTCGTTGAGAATCCGTATATGTGCACTAAACAGCCTTTAATATCAATTGGCTTTTATTTTCATGTGACAGTTTGTATTTAGCTTAAATGTCTATGCGTTTTGGATATGGCTATAAATGGAAAAACGCTTCGTTCTATTGCATCTTTGCTGCTTGTTGTTCTGTATTTACCATTAGGCTAAATAAAATAGGATAAAAATAGGCCTATATAGTTTGATTTAAAATATGCGTTTTTGTCATCTATAAACATCTATATAATAATTACCCAACAATTTTTTTTAACAAAGAAATACAATTTTATTTTATTGTAAAACAATAAATATTTTTTATTTTTGACCGTCACAAGCATTTAGGCCTACAGCCCATATGTAAAGAGAAAAACAAACGCGTTCGTATGGGAAATCTTTTTTAATCAATGAAAACCTACTCACAACAGCCACTGTAGCCTATAGTCAGCAGACTTCGCCCGGTTGTTACATGCGTTAAGGCCTTGTCGGCTAATCGTCGGTTTGGTCTAACGTTGGCTTGTTCATAAGCGTTTGCCATCTATTCATAGCCCATCTTGTATACAGAGGCTATCTCCACCCACCTTTATAGCAATTTGCATTTCAGTGGCGCAAGTTGTAAAGCGTTAGGCGTAGATGCCGGACACCGGGGTACGAATCCACAATCTGCCGCCTTTTTCCATCACATATCAGATCATGAAATATTTATTATCAACAGGTGAGATTAATAAAATTAATTTAGAACTTAAAATTAAGTTTTATTAATAAAGTTTAGGTGTTAGGGTAATGTTAGGAGTAGGTGTATAGGCTTTATTATCTCAATAGGTTACCACCTTTTAATAATTTGTATAAATATAATGATTTACACTCTGTTATTATTAATGCACTACAATACTGAGGTGCAAATAGTATTTGCCATTATTTAGGTACCAATATAACACCTGACTGTTATTTACACTTAATCCAAAGAAAAAACAACTATTTCAGAATCAGATCAGAATCAGAAAAGCTTTATTGCCAAGTGAACACAAGGAATTTTCTTTGGTGTTGGAAACTACTAGTATACACATTCAACACAATAACAAGACAAATTATAATAAAGATTTACAGTGTAAAATATATATAAAAATAAAATATGCATATGTAAAAAAGGACTATAGTACAGAAAATGGGAGTAAAACATATAAGAGACATTGTACATGGTAGTATATTGTTGAATTTATACATTTACAGATAATATGTACGCTTGTGAAAAAGCATAATGTTGTGTGCAGAAGTAGTGTTATGTGCATGTAGAAATAAATTAACATTTAATAAGGCATTATAATATATGGTCTATGAGTATTAAAAAATAAGTGGAATATTGCTCTTTAGGAGCAGTTAACGGTTCAGGAGGGAGATGGCCTGGGGGAAAAAACTGCATCTGTGTCTGGAAGTCCTGGTGTTTAGTGCTCTGAAGCGCCAGCCAGAGGGCAACAGTTCAAAAAGTTTGTGTCCAGGGTGAGTAGAGTCTGTGATGATTTTCCTTGACCTGTTCTTCATTCTGGAATCGTACAGGTCCTGAAGTGTGGGCAAGGGAGCACCAATAATCTTCTCAGCACTACGAACTGTCCGTTGTAGTCTTCGTAGGTCTGATTTGGTGGCCAAGCCAAACCAAACCGTAATTGAAGTGCACAGAACAAATTCGATAACAGCTGAGTAAATTCTCGGTTAGTGTAAATAGAACCTACTGCTATTTACACTTAGTGCAAATATAATCTTTTGCTATTAACACTTACTTTTTGTTGCCATTTACACTTGTATCCACCAAATACAGTAAAATTACAAGATTCTACAAAGCACATGACTGGTATGCCATTCACATTACCCATTATTAGCAGGTTCATAAAGAAGTTAGCAAAACCTGCACTTAAAAAAAATCTACACTAGGGGAGACATTTTATATCCCTATACGAAACTATAGCTATGGTTGATTAAATGATTTAGGAGAAAAATCATATTGTTTCATATTCAATTAAATTTGATTTATACAGAGCTTTTTACAATGTGCATTCTTTCAAAGCAGCTTTACAGGAGAAAAAGGAAGGAAACAAAGAAAGAGGTAGAATACAGTAAAGTGCATGTATCATGACTTTCACATGAACAGAACCCAGGTGCAGACAGCTCTTAAACCAAAAAGTCTTTATTAAGACAACATGGTAACTTAACAAAGCTGAAAATCCTCGCAGGGAAAACAGAAACAAAACATAACAAGATCAAAAATAAAACTCAACTTTAACCAAACTCATACAGAGGCAGACCAGCCACAATAGTGGGGTCACAAAATGGTGCAGCACAAGACAGCAAACACAAGGGTTTAAATAGGGAAAAACTAAGATGTAACGAGGGAGACAGGTGTAGGGTGTGAACTCATAACGGAATAATGAATAAGGAAACAAGGGGGCGGGGCTTAGACGCAAGACAGGGGAGCACATGGTACACAAACAATGGCCATGTGCATCCAAACACAGACACAAGACATGAAGTTGTCATGATCCTGCCAGCCCAAACTAGAAAAGCAACTACAACAAGGACAGGATCATGACAGCATGTTATTGTAGAACAAGCAAGGCCATTCTAATAAAGCTATGTATCAATATCAGCAGTCTCCCAGTGAGCAAGCCAACACGGCACAACTCCAATAATGAATAAATGTAGAAAAAAAACTCAGTCTGAGCCTAACCTCTAGTTAATCTCTAGGGGAGAAGGGCCAAAAGAGACCAATTAGCGTAGCTGTTGTTCACTACTTTAAGCAATTGATTTCTATATAAGCAATTGATTTCTACTATTGTGTAGTATGCTTTATGTGAATACTTGGTTGAGAAGATGTGTTTTTAATCAAGAGTGTGACCCGGCCGTGAAAGAGAGAGACCCTCGAATAGTCTGACTCTTATAGTCCCAGTGTTAATATGTTAACAAAAATATAATACTAGAGAAATAGAAATACTAGGTAGGCCCTTAAAATCATGATTGTAATATTTATTTAAAATTCAGGTTTTTTGTGAGATGACCAAAAAAGAACACATATTTACATAACACCGAAAAATGAGAGGTGAGACAGATTTTGTGTCATCCTATTTAACACATTTCATAACACATTTTATGTTAATTTCTAACTCAATTTGTGTAAAAGTAAAAGTAACACAAAATGTGTGGTGCTTAACTGAACACAAAATGAGCTGTTCTTAACACAGCTGTTTTTAGATTGTACAATCAGAAATAACATATCCTGGAAACAGATTATATTTACCCTAAAAATAAACAGTACCCCAAGTAGTAAAATAGCCTAAAACATTTATACTTTAATGACATTAAACCAAAGACACTCGTGTAGTTTTACAAAACAGAAACAGCTTCAGTCTTTACAAGTACTGCATCTAGAAAACAACAACGTGAGGATACAATTTTTAGAAGCATTATATATAGACTATATATCCCCACTCCTGGTTTTATACTGATTATATTTCAATTTAAACCCTTCTTTGGGCACAACAAAAGTAGGCTACAGCTAATAGTATCAATAGTAATAATTTCCAGGCGCTTATCCACGCGTACGTTTTCCACGCGCTTATCCATGCGTATGTTATTCAGGCGCTTATCCACGCATACGTTAACCAGGCGCAAAATACAAAATATGCATTTCTCATTTTCGCCCGCTACCGAGCCTTACATTGAGCTCAGCTTCGACGCCTGAAAACGCCTAAAATGATACGTCTGACGCTTATATACTATAGGATTTCGGCCAGACTGCTGGCGAGCGTATACACGTTAGTTCTCCTCTTAGTTAGCAAAGCTATCACCAAAAAGTTTATCACACCCTATACACGCGCAGGGTCTGCCCACAAATGCACACATTCTTGTAGCTCACTGCAAGTAGTCCAGTGTGAAAGCAATGGCGGACAGTGTACAGCTGGATGAGGGCGGAGACAGCAGCAGTCCATCAGCAGTCATGGGCAGGGCTTAATCAATGTGACTTTACATTGCTCAGAGAATGCAAATGGCTCATTCAAGAGGACTGATGAGATTTATTGGGAAATATAGAAAAGTGAATGGGTGGATTTTTTACATTCTAGGGTGGTTCTGTGCACACACTCCTGACACACAGTTATGTTTAAACACATTTAAAAGTGCATTTTTAAGATAGGGACCGTTTAAGATAAGCCCTGTCTGTGAAACTGGGCCATAGTGTGCATAGAAAGACTGTTTGAAAAGCTGTATAGGAGTGAAACTGTGGTTATCCAGCAGCACATCTCTCTGAGATCTTATAACACTTTATATACACCAGCACGTATTTTAAACATCTTGGTATTGTGTCGATTATCTCTGCTAATCATTGTTTTTTGCAGTACGTGCACTTTTAAGGATGCAAACATCTGTTTTAAAGCGTAAACATGACACACTGTTTCTGTGCATACAATAGAAGCGGTGCCTGCTATCACTAGCGATTAATTTATATATTTTCATTAGAGGTTGTAACTTAAATCGTTGCACACATGTGATTATTAGTGTGTCTGTGACATGAATAAACACATAATGTGCTTAAAAAGAAGCTGTATGTAAAAGAGAAACTGCGATTATCCAGCAGCATGTCTTTCTGCAGCAGCTGTCAATCATCAGAGGCAACCGAAGTCTCTTAAAGGGAAAACACACATATCATTTTTTTCTGAGAGGATTAAAATCAGGCTGATAAAAAGTCCATCAATAACTTAGCCCTCCTATTATCTTAAACAGCTACTTTGACATCTCAGAAAACATTCTGATTCTTTTTTAAACCTTTTTTTTCTGACTTTTGCTTAAGGTTATTAGAAGAATTTATAAGCATGCACATCATGTGCATGTCAAAATGCCTGTACACATTTTAACCCAATTGGTGACGTCTGGGGTAAAAATGTAAAATATTGTTTTGACTGGTAAAACTGGCCTTAAATGTATTAAATGTTATTGTTTTATGAAATATTTTAACTTTTATGCTACAAAAAGTTTTATTTTAATGTAAATAGAGCAATTCAAATTAGACTAAAACAAATACAGAGCTCTTATTCTTTAAGTGTTCCCAGCAACATTATTAACGCTATGCATTTCTCTCACTTCAATTTTACTTTTGTTATTTAAATGTTTTTCATACGGGATGTTTGATATATTTCAACACTAGAGAATGTTTTTATATTAAATTGTTAATAGAGTATGACTTTTACTTGTGATACTTGACTGTTGTGCTTTAATTTTTATTGCTTTTCATCGTCCAACTTTAAACCTATTTTTCTCAAAATTTTGTTTCTGAAACTCATAGCGATCAGCCGACTGCGGATAACCATAACATTTGTTACATACAAAGTATGAACAAATTAAAAAAACCCAGCTTTCATACAGTTTCAAATTTCACCATGTGTTGGGTTTTCCCAGATCGCATCACATATTACAATTACACATCGGGGAACTAAATTAAATAAAATTTAATTTATGGGGGTGGTTTCCCGCACAAGGATTAGACTAGTCCTAGACTAAAAGAAATGTAAGAGCTGTCCAAACTGAAAACAACTTGCACTGACATGTCTCAAAATACATCAGTGACTTTGTATTGTCTCAAAATTCACACAAGAAATGTTTTTAGTAAGGTATATTTGTTAAAACTACTTACATTTCCCAATTAAACTAAAGCCTAGTCCAAGTTTAAGATAATCCCTGCCTGGGAAACCAGCCCAGTCAAGTCATGTCCTGACCCCTTTAAGAATAACTTTATAAAAATCACATTCTGTAAGCACAACATGGGAATTCAATACAAACTATAACAAGTTGAAGTATCACTGAATGTAACATGATATGATTGACCATATACAATGCAAGTTCATGAACCATGAAAAATCCAAGTAGACTTATTAAAAAACAGAAACCAGAATAATACAAGCATAATACATAATATAAGGCATTGGTTTTGTCCTTAAAACTCAGGAAACAAATCCAGGAAAAGAAAATGTTGTTCATTTCTCAAAAGAACCTGAAATAATGGCTGGAGAAACAAAAGATAAATTACAATTGTATCAGTTCATATTGAAACGCAATATTGTCAGTGAAATGTCTGGAACAGGGAGATTCAATAAAGTGTCTTTGTTCAAGCGCTTAAACAACAAACGCTTAAA
The DNA here is from genome assembly GCA_026939265.1 of Oreonectes daqikongensis. Lineage (NCBI taxonomy): Eukaryota > Metazoa > Chordata > Actinopteri > Cypriniformes > Nemacheilidae > Oreonectes > Oreonectes daqikongensis. The sequence goes on along the minus strand of JAOTQM010000092.1, from coordinate 423,221 downwards.
GCCATTGTAATCAGTTAAAGTTTTTAGGATTGCCTTATTGCTCTGAAACATAAATAACCTATAGCTGTTAAACTACTTGCATTTTACGCATAAAACATAATAATGAGGTGTACCTTTGCGAGTAGGGTGGACTTTGCTGGTTTTTACTAAATTGCTTTGAGACAGAGCTTCCATAATCCACTGAAGAGAAGATGTACAAAACTCCATCTGCGTATTGGTAATTAGAGATGAGATCTGAGCACTATATTAGCAAGTGTTATATAAATACATACTGTATGACAACATGTGCCCTTACCTCTGTTTCTAGTGCTCTTAATCTACGATCAACATTTCTGATCTCTGTAACCTGTTTAAGAACACCATCCACTCTGCAACAAGCACAAAGAAAACATCAATATAATATGCATATGCATTATTTTAATGAAACAACAAGGTTTACAATTACTTTTACATATAGTGTATATTTCTTAAAATGTAATGTCCTTTCCCCAAAGTCCACTTGTAATGTTATCCATGTATGTCTTTTTATTTAACAGCAAGACCATTGTCTATGCGTGATGTCCAGTGTCTCACACAGCTTTGCCATGCAGATTTAACGCTGGAACAGCTAGAAAGATGCGAACTATATTAATATTTGTGATACATATTTATATGAAATGCGTTAGGTTGCACAGAAGAAAGTGCAGTCTAGGACCTGCCCTGTAGGCTACAGATGTTTAATGAGAGAAATGAAACGTACTTTAGGAATCTGTACTGTATATAGCAGCTGAAGACTATTATTCTGTTCATTCATGGACAAAGACGTCGCAGAGTGAAAGGGGTGATACCACCCACATGTGGAAAAATGAGTATTCAAGCTGTTTATTTGTTTGTTTACCTATGAAGTTAAAAAAAGTTTCCCCGATTTTTGAATGAACGAAAAACAAAAATGGAACCATTTTCCCACTCCCGTTTGTTCAATTTTAAACTGGGCGGGGGTGGGCTTATGGCTATAAAAGCCTTGCACCTCGCCATAGAAACTCAAGATTACTTCCACTGAAGCGACATGAGCGCATCTCCGAGCACGGCAAGGTACGCAGTACTCGTTCCCGTATCTCAGAGAACTGAGGTTACGTAAGTAACCGAGTGCGTTCCCTATTGATACTTCACTCGTACTGCGTAGCAGACGCTATGGGGAACTAGTAAAATCCTGCTGTGCTCGGACAAGAACGACACATAAAACATAACCAAAGGACGTAGTCCGGGGAATAAGGCCAGGAATTCCTGAATAAAAACGGTTGAGCCTGCAATCTAAGCTGTAATATCTGGTAAATGTGGACGGAGAGGCCCAGCCTGCCAATGCACAAATTTCTGAAATAGAAACCCCATTGGACCATGCCCACAAGGAAGCCACGCCCCTGGTAGAGTGGGCTCTGATTCCTACTGGATATTGCAGGCCCAGGGAGGAATAGGCTAAAGAAATAGCATAAAAGAGCAGGTTGGGCCAGTTATGGGCCAACGCCTCCATATTCTTCGAGAAAAGATTGGGCAATGAGTGATGTCTTCTGAAGCGAAGAGGTGGACCTCTGCCCTGCAGAATTTGTCCCAGATTAACTGAACCGAATGAGGGTGGAGCATCTATTTATCTGAAGGGAGGTTGCCTCTTGGTTCAGCTTGCCCGGCAGATGCGTTGTCCTTAGAAAGCACAGGTGCAGCTGGGCCCACTCCAGGAGTCATTTCACCATGAGAAACCGGTGTCTTGAGGACAGGCCCCCCTGGCGATTTATGTAGGACACCACCATCATGTCTGAGCGGACCAAAATGTGGCAATCCCGTAGGTCTGGAATGAAGGGCCAGCCACACCGCCTGCATTTCCAGGCAATTGATGTGGGGACGTTCCTTTGCTCTCGGCCAAACGCCGGAGCGTCATCGCACAGAGCTCCCCATCCTGTGTTGGAGGCGTCTGTTGTGACCGTCTTCCAACTGCAAACCATGCCCAGGGGTACATCCTCTGTTAACCAAGGCAGATCCTTCCAAGGATCCAGAGCTGAGAGACAGGTCTGATCCACCCTGAGGTGAAGGCGCCCGAGCCGCCAAGTGTGTGGTGGAACTCTTGGTGTTAACCAGTACTGGAGAGGCTGCATTCGAATCAGACCTAAACGCAGATCCGGTGCGATCATAGCTCTCATCTAAGCCAAATCGAAAACTGTTCCCAGGAACAAAACCTGTTGGCTGGGAGACAGGGAGCTTCGAGGTGCCTGAGGAGAACAGACCTGTGAGACCTTGGCTCTGCCTCTGACTGGGCTAGAACGAGCCAGTCGTCGAGGTAGTTGAGAATGCGGACTCCCTTCTGCCTGAGAGGGGAGAGAGCCGCGTCCATGCACTTGGTGAAAGTGCGTGGAGCCAGGGAAAGACCAAAGGGAAGAACCGTATATTGATATGCCACTCCCTCGAACGCGAATCTCAAGAATTGCCTGTGGTGAGGGCCTACCTGGATGTGGAAGTTAGCGTCCTTCAGATCAAGAGAAAATAACCAGTCCTCTGTGCAAATATGTTGCATATCTGTTTCAAAGTAATCATTCTGAACAGCTGTTTCATAAGCACAGACAGAGTGGACCCGACATGCACAAAACAATTCACAACATTTACATTGCCCTGGCCCGGAAGTGAACCGGGCACTTGGGCACACAGCACTGTAAACTTGCGAGGTGGTCCCGCCGTGGGGCGAGACCCGGTAACTTCCTGTTCCTTCCACCTGTCTCAAGAAGATGGCTGAGGCGCTTAGGGCAGGGGTAGCGCCACCCTGAGCGTGACACTCCGGACTGGCCGGCTGCTAGGCAGGAGAGGGCTTTGGATGACCAGGCGTAGCCGAAGGGCCGAATTGCTTCGGCAGGAAGTGCTTCATGGCCTGCAAGGATTTCTGAGCGGCTGTAAAACGTTCAGCGAAACCCTCAACCGCAGGTCTGAAGAGGCTCGTGAAAGAGACGACTTTATCTGCCTCTTTGATCTCCATCAGCATGAGCCAGAGGTGGCGCTCCAGCACCACCAGACTCGCCATGGAGCACCCGATAGCCTGAGCCGTAGCCTTGGTGGTGGTCCGTAGTGCTAGTCTCCGAGCGCTAAGTTCCTCTGCCCCGCTGTTTCTTCCTCACAAGCTCCTGTGAGGGAGAGAGCAGGAGGGCGCGAGGAGCAGACTGACATTCTGAAAAGAATGTGATCCGCGAGCGCAGAGAGTAGTGATTCATATCCCCACAATGGGGACATTCCGTCTGTCAGCATCGTGCAGGGAAGTCCTGCACAAGCAACAAAAGCGGCGCGGCATTTGCAGCAACACCACAGGAAATTTGCTCTTAAAAGAGCTCTTTTAGAAATTGCCGGATGGCGGCAGGAGATGGGATCTTGGCGCTGAACAGCCAGCGAGCGCCGAGCAGGATCCGGATCTTTCGCGTCTCTTAGAGCAGCGAAGAAATCGTTGCTGAAAGAGAAGAAATCTGAGTTTCTATGGCGAGGTGCTCGGCTTTTATAGCCATAAGGCTATAGGTCCGTGCAGCTTCGCTGCCATTGGTGCAAGTCTGTAAAAATTTTGCACCAATCAACAGGTAGTTTCACTGCGTGATTGTATAAAACTTCAGTCTCTATAGCGTCTGCTAAAGCAGTACGAGTGAAGTATTGATAGGGAACAAATATGAGACATATTCTTGGTTGGTTTTCCTCAATATTTATTTAAATGCATAAAAAAAGTATTTTTTATGAACAAAGTGCGTTTTAGTCCACTGGAAGTTCAGCTGCAGCCTCTGGTGACCAGTGGTGGTATAGCACATTAAGCACAAAACCGCTATGTTTATTGACACATCAGTGGTTTGTTCCACTGAAACCGTAAACAACCATATGTAAACATAAATAAATAAAGCTCCATACCGAAATAAATCCACAATGCTAAAGATCCAACATAGAAATCCATATAATTTAAAGTTCCAAAAAGTAATTCTCAAATACCCAAAAGATAAATCCAATCAGTGATCCAAGGCATTTACAGGAGTTCACATGATAATCCCAAAGGTAAGTTTACAATTCCAAAGAGTAAATCCAAAGTTCCACAAGATAAATCCAAACACAGAAATCAAAAGTTTGACCAATACTCGGTCATTGTATGTCAAACACTGTGCAAAAAACTGAGGCAAAGAGCATCTTAAATACAATGAAATGTAACAAGGCACAGGTGAAAGCACTGCTGTAATCACAGGCAGAAAAAACTAACCAGAACCCCAAGGGGCCCTCTAGTGGTCAAAACAAGTCTATAAGCCTGACACTAATGAAGTAGAATGCAACTATTGTTTCTGTGACAGTAAAAGCGGAAACTGAGGATAACAAGGACATGATGTCATGACACAACATGGAGGAACGTTACACTTAAAATTGTAAGATTTGTTACACATTTTTTCTTGATACAAATATTGTTGGAAACTTTTGGGATAATGCAAGTACACAAGTGAACACTGTAGTAGTGACTTTTGAATATTTTAATACAACAGTACATATTAAAATAGCATTGGTAATGCACTCACTTAGTATTCAAGCGCTTCAGTCTTTCAGTGTCGGTTCCTCTTAGTTTTTTACTCTCAGCAGACAAGAAGTTCTCCTTCTGCAGAGTCTCCCATTTTACCAACTTGTTAGCAGCTTTACCCTTTATGTCCAGAGCTGTTAAAAAATAAAAGCACAAACTTTCCATCAGTGTAAACATTTCTTATATTTCTTATAACACAGTCTCTATATGCACCAGGTTTGTGCCAAGTGTCTTTCTGTCACAACCTACAGGTGCTGGTCATATAATTCGAATATCATCAAAAAGTTTATTTATTTCACTAATTCCATTCAAAAAGTGAAACTAGTATATTCATTACACACAGACTGATATATTTCAAATGTTTATTTCTTTTAATTTTGATGATTATAACTGACAATTACTGAAAATCCCAAATTCAGTATCTCTGAAAATTAGAATATTACTTAAGACCAACACAAAGAAAGGATTTTTAGAAACCTGGGCCAAATGAAAAGTATGAACATGAAGAGTATGAGCATGTACAGCACTCAATACTTAGTTGGGGCTCCTTTTGCCTGAATTACTGCAGCAATGCGGCGTGGCATGGAGTCGATCAGTCTGTGGCACTGCTCAGGTGTTATGAGAGCCCAGGTTGCTCTGATAGTGGCCTTTAGCTTTTTCTGCATTGTTGGGTCTGGCATATCGCATCTTCCTCTTCACAATACCCCATAGATTGTCTATGGGGATAAGGTCAGGCGAGTTTGCTGGCCAATTAAGAACGGGGATACCATGGTCCTTAAACCAGGTACTGGTAGCTTTGGCACTGTGTGCAGGTGCCAAGTCCTGTTGGAAAATGAAATCTGCATCTCCATAAAGTTGGTCAGCAGCAGGAAGCATGAAGTGCTCTAAAACTTCCTGGTATACGGCTGCGTTGACCTTGGACCTCAGGAAACACAGTGGACCAACACCAGCAGATGATATGTCACCCCAAACCATCACTGACTGTGGAAACGTGGATTCTGTGCCTCTCATCTCTTCCTCCAGACTCTGGGACCCTGATTTCCAAAGGCAATGCAAAATTTACTTTCATCAGAGAACATAACTTTGGACCACTCAGCAGCAGTCCAGTCCTTTTTGTCTTTAGCCCAGGCGAGATGCTTCTGATGCTGTCTGTTGTTCAAGAGTAGCTTGACACAAGGAATGCGACAGCTGAAACCCATGTCTTGCATACGTCTGTGCGTAGTGGTTCTTGAAGCACTGATTCCAGCTGCAGTGCACTCTTTGTGAATCTCCCCCACATTTTTGAATGGGTTTTGTTTCACAATCCTCTCCAGGGAGCAGTTATCCCTATTGCTTGTACACTTTTTTCTACCACATCTTTTCCTTCCCTTCGCCTCTCTATTAATGTGCTTGGACACAGAGCTCTGTGAACAGCCAGCCTCTTTTGCAATGACCTTTTGTGTCTTGCCCTCCTTGTGCAAGGTGTCAATGGTCGTCTTTTGGACAACTATTAAGTCAGCAGTCTTCCCCATGATTGTGTAGCCTACAGAACTAGACTGAGAGACCATTTAAAGGCCTTTGCAGGTGTTTTAAGTTAATTAGCTGATTAGAGTGTGGCACCAAGTGTCTTCAATATTGAACCTTTTCACAATATTCTAATTTTCTGAGATACTGAATTTGGGATTTTCAGTAGTTGTCAGAGTTGTAATCATCAAAATTAAAAGAAATAATGTCACACAACACAGTCCTTGTGAAGAAATAATAAGCGAGCAGGATAAGCGAGTAGTCTGTAGTCACGGCAAGAGCGCACGCGTAAGTGTTCGGTGTATAGTATATGTTTCTGTTGTATGAAGCTTAGGTGATATATTTGCCAAGTAGTGAGAATTATTTCGTTTTCTAATTTATTTTCCTTATAATTCTATGGTGCTTTGGAGTGTTGTTTACAGCTAGTTGAATTTAGATTACAGGAAAGTTTTTCACCTTTGGATAAATTAGCACTTAAGTCCGGAAGAGTCCAGCATTAGTTTCGATTTGAGCCATTGCGTGTTAATTTAGGCTTTGTCTTGCTAATTTGAAACGCACGGGCAGCTGTTCCCACTCATGACGTGATATGCACGTGATTAGCAACCTATTTAATACAGATAGAGGCGCTAGTGCGGAAGCGTCAGCGGAAGCATTCAGCCCTCCTCACGTGAAGACCGACAAGGTAAAGACCATTCGATTCGTCCTGCGCAACGAAACCGGCAACGCACAGTAGTATCTTTTCTAATAATCCTTACTTTACTCTTTTTCTCTCCATTCTTTTCGCCTTTTCTATCCTTACTCGCACAGCATGTGTTTTCAATTCATTCCTGTGGACTCTCGCCCACGGCAGTCTCTCAAGAGAGGAAGGCGGAGCAATCCTGCCAACCTTCACACTATCTGTACATCTTCTACTCTTCCACTCTCTCTTTCCATTGATCTCTGGAATTGTCAATCTGCTGTTAATAAATCTGACTTCATCCCTGCATTTGCATCCCACTCTGCTCTTAGTATTGTAGGATTAACTGAAACCTGGATTACTTCTGAGAACACAGCAACCCTTGCTGCTCTCTCTAGTAATTTCTCTTTCTCTCACACTCCCCGCCAGCATGGGAGAGGTGGTGGCACCGGTCTTCTCATCTCCAAAGACTGGAAGTTCTCCACCTACCCCTCCGTAGTCAACACCAATTCTTTTGAATTTTATGCCGTAACTATTACCTCTCCATTAAAACTCCACATTTTAGTTATTTATCGCCCCCCAGGTCAACTGGGTGAATTTCTAGAAGAACTAGACATACTGCTCTCGTCTTTCCCTGAGGACGACTCGCCGCTTCTTGTCTTTGGAGACTTCAACATCCACCTGGAGAAGCCTAATATCTCAAACTTCCACTCTCTGCTTACCTCCTTCAATCTCCAACTTGTCCCCACCACAGGTACACATAAGTCAGGTAACCCACTCGATTTCACCTACACACGCAGCTGTGATACAGAGAGCACCTTGATTATACCTCTGCATATCTCTGATCACTTTTTCATCACTTGTAATTTAATACTGCATTCCCTTAACTCACCAACCCTTCTGCCAGTCTCATTTAGGCAGAATTTGCGCTCCCTTTCTCCTGCCCATCTTTCATCTGTCATAGAAACCTCCCTTTCATCCTTCACACACTTTGCATCACTTGATGTTAATTCTGCCACAGACACACTTCTCACAACACTAACCTTGTGTCTAGACACTATCTGTTCTCTTTCCTCCAGGCCAGCACGTGCTACTCCTTCCAGTCCCTGGTTGTCCGATATTCTCCGGGAACACCGGGCTAAACTTAGAGTGACTGAAAGGAAATGGCGCAGAACTAAAGACCTTGCTGACCTCTGTAAGTATCAGGCTTCGCTCTCTGTCTTCTCTGCAGACATTCACACTGCTAAATCTGCATTCTTCCATGACAAAATAAGCAGCGCCTCAGACTCGCACAAGCGTTTCAAAACTTTCAAAACTCTCCTCTGTCCCCCTCCACAACCTCCATCCAACTCCCTAATGGCTGATGACTTTGCTTGCTACTTCACAGACAAAACTATGTCCATCAGCAGTCAATTTTCAGCTCCACCCATCCACAATCTCACACCACACATACACACAGCAGACCATCTTCTCTCCTCTTTCTCTACTCTTAAAGAGGATGATGTCTCTAAACTTCTACTCTCTACTCACCCAACCACCTGCCCGTTAGACCCCATCCCCTCACATCTACTACAAGCCATCTCACCCACACTCCTACCAACGCTCACTCATATCAACACATCTCTTAATACAGGAATTTTCCCCACTGCATTCAAGCAGGCCCGGGTAAACCCGCTGATTAAGAAACCCACACATGACACTTCCCTACTTGAGAACTATAGACCCATTTCTCTCCTTCCGTTCATAGAAAAAGCACTTGAAGGAGTTGTTTTCAATCAGGTGTCTACCTTCCTCACTCAAACCAACAGGCTGGACACCAACCAGTCAGGCTTTAAAAGCGGTCACTCAACCAAAACTGCCTTACTAACAGTTACAGAAGCCCTAAGGAGGGCAAGAGCTCAGTCCAAATCATCTGTTCTTATTCTCTTAGACATTTCTGCAGCCTTTGACATGGTTAACCATCACATTCTTCTATCCGCCCTCTCTTCAGTGGGCATCACTGGAACTTCGCTCTCCTGGTTTAAATCCTATCTCACAGATAGATCCTTCAGGGTAGCTTGGGGAGGTGAAGTGTCCAAATCACACCAACTCGTCACCGGGGTCCCACAAGGATCGGTTCCTGGGCCTCTGCTATTCTCCATATACACCACATCACTGGGTTCCATCTTACAAGCACATGGTTTCTCCTACCATCGTTATGCTGATGACACTCAACTTCACCTCTCGTTTCATCCAGATGATTCTACGGTAGCCACACGCGTCTCAGACTGCTTGGCTGACATCTCTTCCTGGATGAAAGATCATCACTTACAACTCAACCTGGCCAAGACTGAGCTTCTCGTCCTTCCTGCCACTCCGTCAGAACAGCACCAGCTTACCATCCAGCTTGGTCCATCAAAGAGAACCCCATCAACTTTAGTCAGGAATCTTGGGGTAATCATGGATGATCAGCTGACTTTTAAGGATCACGTTACTAAAACAACTCGGTCATGCAGGTTTGCATTGTACAACATTAGAAAGATCAGACCGTTCTTAACAGAACATGCAACACAACTTCTCGTCCAGGCTCTTATCATTTCTAGACTGGATTACTGTAATGCTCTTCTGGCTGGTCTCCCAGCCTGTGCCTTCAAACCTCTGCAAATAATCCAGAATGCTGCTGCACGCCTGGTCTTCAATGAGCCCAAGAGAGCACATGTCACACCTCTGCTCATCTCTCTGCACTGGCTCCCAGTAGCGGCACGCATTAAGTTCAAGGCACTGGTGCTTGCTTACAGAACAGCCACTAACACAGCACCCATCTACCTCAACTCTCTCTTACAGACCTACATCCCCTCCAGAAGTCTGAAAACAATCGACACCTCGTTGTTCCTTCACAGAGAGGCATCTCAAGGACATTTTCTTTCACCGTTCCCTGCTGGTGGAACGATCTTCCTGTTTCCATCAGGACGGCTGGATCAATTTCACAATTCAAAAAACAGCTGAAGACCCACCTCTTCCGTGAGCACTTGTCTCATAAAAAAAAATCTTTCTACCTCTCTTTTCCTTTTCTAATGTTCTCTATATACTTACTTATGCTATCTTGAGGTTGTATCTGAAACTTTGTATTACTAGCACTTCTCGTGAATATTGCTTACTTAGATTAATCGCTTGCTGTTTTCCTCAATTGTAAGTCGCTTTGGATAAAAGCGTCTGCCAAATGAATAAATGTAAATGTAAATGTGAAATGAAATGAGCCAAAGTCAGTTGGTCATACCGCCAGCATGTCGACTAAACCGGTGAAGACAGCTTCAATACAAGACAGTGTGGCGATGAAATCCATTCTCCTCATGAAGTCCGCTGAGCTCGAGAGCATGAAGAGATAGCTGCGTCTCAATTCAAAGGCTGTGTCCTCCGGAGGTCGCATTTATTAGCCGCATACATCATCAAGGTTTATTATTTCAGGTTTTATTTCAGAAAGGCATTTCAAGGTAAGAATTAAACTCCAATCATTACATTTTAAGAGAAATAAATGATCAGTTTATTATGTTTTTAACTGAAATTAGTCAACCTCGATGATGTACGCGGTCAACAAATGTGACCTCATGAGGACGCAGCTTTGGATCAGAACGCACACGCTAATGGGAAGAAAGGTCGATCCTTCACGGACTACAATGTGCGAGCAAGTATTGTGGTATACCAGACTATATATGTAGTCTTATTTAAGGTGGTCAGTCTGCATTTGAAAGAGTTTTAATATAGGATGAAGTCAGCTAAAATGGGCTATCAGGTAAAATGGGCTAAATAAGGTTGTAGTGTCATATCTCTTCAAATTTGTATAGCCAATCACAATAAATGATCTTGCATTGTTGCTTCAACACTTGTTGACATGTAACAATAGTTTTGATTGAACTGAATTTTTTAAGGAGGGCAGGGCAGAGTGTTACGTGAAGCTTGTCAGAGAAATTGTGAGGTAAGTGAGCCTGACATAGTACATTTCATTGATCACTCATAAGAGTACTAAAGCAATTATAAGTAAGCTTACCAACAAAGCAAAGGTTTATGAACAATGTTTTGACATGCTCCTTCAAATTTAATTAAAAAAATATATATTTTTGTGAAAAAGGTTGTTTTAGGTAGAAATGGCTGGTTAAGCTAAAATGGGCCACAATTTTCAGCTAAAATGGGCTGCGCACACGCACACGCACACGCACACGCACACGCACACGCACACACACACACACACACACACACACACACACACACAGAAATTGAGGGTGAAAATAGGTTTATAGGCTTAGATATGTATCCAAACAAAATTAACAATGTTTAAAAATATATAGAAATATTTGCATTGCAAACAGTATGACGTGACCTATTATTTGTCAGATATGGTGACCCATATCCGAAATGTGACCTCTGCATTTAACCCAACCAGTGAATAGTGAACACACACACTTCAAGTCGTGAACACACATACACCGGGGCAGTGGGTAGCTATCACTGCAGCGCCCGGGGAGCAAACGGGGGTAAGGTGCCTTGCTCAAGGACACGTCAGTTGTTACCTGCTGGTACTGAGAATCGAACCGGCAACCTTCTGGTTACGAGTCCGACTCTCTAACCATTAGGCCACAACTGCAATATGTAAATATATTTAATATGTAAATATTTCACAAGCATACACACATACATGCACACATAAGACACCAATGCACAGAAACACACACCTACACAAAACAATCAGATTATTTTAATTGCATTTTGTAATGGAATATTTGTTCAAATTTCTGTTTAATGAAATACAAATAAAAAAAATGATTTCAGCCAAAATTGAGCCGAGTGTTGTCACCCTAGCTAAATCAAGTAATTTTAGCATGGCCAGTGAAAATGCTGAATGGCTGGGGACTTTGGAAAACCATTAGCCACTGTGGAAGCCTGGTAAGCAAAAAAGTTAATGTCAAGCCCCGAATCCATCACTACAGGAATAGTAATTCAAGCAGGCTCAGTTAACCCCACTGCTGAAAAAACACTCAACCCCTTACTTACTCTTAGCAAACATTTTGTCATGTCACTTTTTATATCATCTGGACTATATTTTGGAATTGATAAGTATCTCCCAGAATATGTTGCCCTATTAGGGTATTATTCTATGATTTATTTAATAGAAAGAAGTATGTGTAATATAAAAATATGCTGCATGTATGACATGTATAAGTGTCTTAAAATTGAGGCATAGATATTTTTTGTAATTTTACATTGCTGAACCGTCTCGTTTTCATGCTCAGTGATGGGAAACCCTGTGAGGTCAACTGTCCTACACAGAGTTTATGGAGTCTAGCTCCATCCATAATCAATCATACAATAAATGTAATCTATGTAACAACATATTCCAAGACAAAGGAGCTCATTGTGGACTTCAGGAAAGAGTCAAGAGGCACACATGACACCATCCACATCAATGGGATGGCTGTTGAACGTGTCTCCAGTTTCAAGTTCCTGGGGATCCACATCTCGGAGGACCTGTCCTGGACAACCAACACCTCCAGCCTGGTCAAGAAGGCTCACCAGCGCCTCTTCTTCCTGAGGACACTAAAGAAGAATCGGCTGTCCTCGGCTATCCTGGTGAACTTCTATCGCTGTGCAATAGAAAGCATCCTGACCAACTGTGTCACAGTCTGGCATGGGAGCTGCTCTGTTGCAGAGCGCAAGGCACTGCAGCGGGTGGTGAAAACCGCCCAGCGCATCACAGGGTCTCCACTTCCATCCATGGAGGACATCCAGAGGAAACGCTGTCTGCGTCGAGCTCGCAGCATTCTTAAGGACTCCTCTCATCCCGCTCACAGACTGTTTTCTCTCCTGCCCTCTGGCAGGCGTTTCAGGTGCCTCCGGACCAGGACCAGCAGACTAAAGAACAGCTTTTTTCCCAGAGCTGTCTCTTTATTGAACTCTTCCCCTCACTGATCCCACTGCCCCTCATATACTGCTACACTCTTCTCTCTCCCCCATTGCACACCTGACTTCACTTGTTATTTGCACTATTGGACTGTCTATACATAACATTTATGTTCATTTGCACTACCGGACTGCTCATTTGCACTGCCAACTGTTCATTACAGTACCGACTGTTTACTATGCATCTTGCACTCCTACACTTTAACTGAAATATGCAATAACTTCTTCCATTGCACTGTTACTTAGATAGCTTCTGTCCATAATTTATTTGCACTACTCTATATCCATCGCACTGCTGCTCACCATAGCCTAACTTATTGTATACATCCACCTGTAAATTTCTGTTTATAGTAATAGCCATCTGTACATTATGTTCATAATACATATCCATCTGTAAATCTCTGTTTATAGTAATAGCCATCTGTATATTATGTTCATAGTATACATCCATCTGTAAATCTCTGTCTATAGTAATAGACATCTGTATATTATGTTCATAGTATATATCTATCTGTTAATTTCTGTCTATAGTTAGAGACATCTGTAAATCATGGTCATAGTACATTCCCATCTATAAATTACTTCTGTAATATTTATTTATGTAACTTATGCAACCACTGTATATCCTGCACTTGCTGCTATTGCACTTCTGGTTAGACCTAAACTGCATTTTGTTGCCTTGTACTTGTACATGTGTAATGACAATAAAGTTGAATCTAATCTAATCTAATCTAATACAGTTTTTAATGTAACCCTAAAGACTTTGATTATATTTTCAGCTGTGGGCCCCGGTCCTGGAATGTGATTTCTACTGAGGGAGATTCCCTCCTCTTATGCGATATTATGTTTTAAATTATTTCTCATGCCTCCTACAACAGACTAAAGAATATACATCTTGTGGTGCATGTTGCCTATTTAAGGGTTAACAATTACATAACAGCCTCACTCTTACCATTCCTCTATATTTTAATGCCTTTAACACAGGCCTTAAAATATAGCAGAATGACAATAAACTTTAACTCCTCTTCTCAATTTACACAATTTGAATCTATTCACTAAGGATTTTCTTACCATTTCTATACAGACGACGCACAGCTTTACATATCATTTCTGCCCAATGACCCTAATCTCGCTGTTCAGACCTCTGCTTACTTTCTAGACATTCCGGCCTAGATAAAATCACCTTCAGCTCAACCTTGGCCATTCAGAACTCCTGGGAATCCCAGTAAACCCAACAGTTCTACACAGATTGGATCTTAAACATTAACACCAACAAAATCCATTAGGACTCTGGTGTTCACATACTTCATATGGCAAATGTCTCGACTACTGCAATTCTCTACTGGTTCCAGCAAAACACAGTCAAGCCCCTGCAAATGATCCAGAATGCAGCATCACCTCTGGTCCAGAGCCATAGAGAGAGAGAGTTGCGCCAACGGAAGTTCAAATTTTTCGCATGTCACGTGATTCATGGACCCTTCAAATAGTTCCCGGAAGTTATGTTTTCTCTTTAAATGCTTTATTCCTTTCATTTATTTCTTTTTTAAATGACCAACGTCTTTAAATTGATTAAAAGTTTGTCACAATCGGTCTGCTTTGCTGCAGCTCCATGCGTTACTAGTAACTTCCGGGAACTATTGAGAGACTCCATCAACCGCCATTGCTGTGAAAAAACGGTTCCATTGGAGTGAATGAAGATGACGCATCTCTGGTAGTAAAGGGCTCTGCTCTGGTCTTCATTCAGCCAAAAAGAACCCATGTAACACCCCTCCTGATTTCACTCCATTGGCTGCCAGTCACCGCCCGCATCAAGTTCGCTGACACTGGCCTTCAGATTGGTAACAGCAAATTCGCCACTTTGCCTTAACTCACTGCTCCAGGTCTACATCCCATCACATTTGGTCTGAAAATGAGCAATGCCTTGTTGTTCCATCACAACAAGGCGCCAAATCGCTTGCAAAAACCTTTACACATTCGGTTCCTCTGTGGTGGAATGACCTACCAGCCTCCCCCCGAACTGCAGCATCCTTCACAACCTTCAAAAAACAACTTAAAACATACCTATTCCACATTTATCTAACTAACCAATAACTGTCTGTTCTGTCTAATAAAAAATTGCTTCCTTGCTTACTTCAGCTTAATCATCCTACTAACATAGCCTTGTAAACTATCGGTACTGTTTAGCGTGTTGACAAAATGTTTTATGCTGTCCTACTCATACACCAAGATGTAAATATTATCTGACTCTTTAAACTTTACCAAAATGGTGGATTTTGGTAGAAGGCACTTTGCGGAGGTGTCTCTTGATGAAGAGGTTGATGTGGGACAGTATGATAAAGGGTGGAGCGAGAGTTGGACGAGAATGATACTCCACTATAAGATTGTAGCGCTGAAACTTCCAGTATGTGTCACTGCGCTCCTGAACCTTAGAGAATGTATAGCTGCAAAGACAGATACAAAGGAGAACAAGAAAGACATTACATCTTTACAGGCTGATAGACAGAATGAATAGATTAATGACTATCGCTAACCCTTTTAGCATTTAATCATTTAAGTTTACTGTCATCTATTTTTAGGCTACTAGTACTTATTTTTAGTTACTAGTAACTACTCCATTAGATACTAGTACTTATTCAATAGATAAAAGTACTAATTTATTAGATACTACTTCTATTTATTAGACACTAGTACATATTCATTAAATACTAGTACTTATTGAATAGATACTATACGTATTACATCAGTGAACAGATTTCAAGATTTTTGCTATTGAATTCTATGGATTAGAATTAGATATTAACCAAATTCACAAACAAAAAAAATTCAATAATTAAATCTTATTTTTATTTTCTGTATTTTCAGTCAATTTAGTCGCAGAAAATAAAATAATTATGCATTATGTACTCATAACCACAAAACAGTCTAAGGGCCCTACCGTACACCCAGCGCAATGCGGCACAAGTGTTTTTGCTAGTTTCAGCTAGATGCAGTTCTCATTTTCCCGTCCTGCGCTGCATTGTTTAAATAGCAAATGCATTTGCGCTCATTTGTGCGCCCATGGGTGTGCTGGTTTAAAAAAAGAGGTGTGTTCAGGCGTATTGTTGGTGTGTTGCTATTTTGAGGATCTGAAAATAGACTGCGCCATAGACCAACTCAAACCTGGTCTGAAGTCAATGGCGCAATATCTTTTTTGTTATTTAAAGAGTGCGTTAGTAGAAAATTTGCCTCTGTGCGGGTCCACAACGCACTTTCACTTTGCTTATTACACAAGCACAGCAGCACACAAACAAGCCAAATATTAAAAACAAAAGGTCTACAATGTAAAAGATTACTATTGTGTAAACAAAAAGGACCATACCAGAACACAGGGCACGTCAGATTTTAATCTTTATGTACACAAAACTAATGTGTTCCATTTCCTCACTAGAGAAGTCTCTTGCAAACTGCGCAGTGTAAATAGCAAATACACCATGGCGCGAGCGCAACTGTCTCTTAAATAGAATGAAAGATGAGAACCTGATTGGTTTTCTGCACGTTTTGCCCAAAACATACCCATAACCATTACCATACCCATACCCATACCCACTTATTAAGAAAATAGGGACAACCCATTTAGACTATGCGCCCGGGTGTGCCGACCGTGTTCACGTTGTTAAACTAGCAAAAGTGCATTCGAACATGCCCTAAGTGCACTTGCGCTTTGTGTTTCAGACCATATGGGCCCTTAAGTGATAATTCACCCAAAAAAAGAAACTCTGTCATTATTTACTCACCATATCAACCTGTATGACTTATGTATAACACAAAAAAATATATTTTGAAGAATGTTGTTAATTGGCACCCATTCACTTGCATTGGTTCTGTGTCCATATAATAGAAGTGTACGGGTGCCGCTGCTGTTTGATTACCAACTTTCTGTTTGAATACCAACTTTCTTCAAAATTGATTCTTTTACGTTTTGGCGGAAGAAAGAAAGTGGCTTTGACTCAAGTGTGTTTAGGTTGTAGTCAACATCTGCAACTTCGGTCATTTGATGTCTATAGGTTAGATTTAATGATCTAAGCGCATGATATAAAGCACAAGTGCACTTATGGTGTGTTCGAATCCACTTTTGCAAGTTTTAACGACAGGAAAACGGTCGGCGCGCCCGGGCACATGGTCTAAACGGGTTGTCCCTACTTTTTTTAATGAGTAATGGGTGTTTTTGGCAAAACATGCAGTAAACCAATCAGAGTCTCATCTTTCATTCTCTTTAAGAGACAGTTGCGCTCGCTCCATGGAATATTTGCTATTTACACGGCGAAATTTGCAAGAGACTGAATGCTTCTTTGGTCACGAAACAACACACATTATTTTTGTGTACATAAAGATACAAATCTGCTCGCTTTATACCTTGACCATTTATAGGACAAGTCAGATTTTTATGTATAATATTTTACATTGTAGTTGTTTTATTTTAAATATTTGTCTTGTTTGTGTGCTGCTGCATGTCCAAGTGTGTAATAAGCAGATAATTTTTACACGGCCTAATTTGCAAGACTGAACGCTTAGTGAGGAAAACACACAAATTATTATTGTGTAGCCTACATGAAGATAAAAATCCAACGTGTCCTGGTCTGCTCGCGCACTTTAACCTCACGCACGAGCAGACCATACAGGACAATCTGATTTGTATATGCAGACAATAATATTTTACATTGTAGACCTTTTGTTTTTAATATTTGACTTGTTTGTTTGCTGCTGCGCTTCCCTCTCCATGAAATAAGCAAAATGAAAGCGCGTTACCGCACAGAGGCGCATTTTCTACTAACAAGCCCTTTAAATAACAAAAAATATATTGCACCATTGACTTAAGATCAGGTTTGAGTTGGTCTATGGCACAGTCTATTTTCAGTTCCTCAAAATAGCAATGCGCCAACAATGTGCCTGAACACACCTCTTTTTTTAGACCAGCACACCCATGGGCGTACAAATGAGCGCAAATGCATTTGCTATTTTAACAATGCAGCGCAGGATGGGAAAATTAGAACTGCGTCGAGCTGAAACTAGCAAAAACATTTGCGCTGCCCTTCCGCCACATTGCGCCAGGTGTACGATAGGGCCCCATGTCTGTGCTCAAAAAGTTAAAGGATAGTTCACTCAAAAATGGAAAGTCGGTTATCACTTGTTTACCTTAACCTTCAAACCCAAATGCTCTTTAATGAAACACAGACTGTATACCAATCTGTGGTAATATCTTTAAAAAGATTTACCATGTGTTTATGCTGACAAACATAAAAAGACAGACATGGTTGTAGCTATTGTTATCTAATTTGCTCTCTAAAATACAAAAAAGCTTGTGCATACAGAATGTATGTCTGGCGTCATAACTGTGAACTTCCCCGAAGATCTGGTATGTGTACTGTCATAGAAACAATATGTTTGAACTTAAGAAATATGACGTGCAACGCGGTGTACGACCCCCTTAACTATATTCTAAATAAACTACAAACAAAACATATATATTTCTCTTGTCCTCACATCCTTTGTTGTAGCACTTCCCTCTCAGTCACATACCTGACTGAAAAGCTCATTATGCAGCTCATTATGCGGGTCTTTGTCTTTTCAAGTGTCAATCACATTATTATTCAGGATCATTCACGCCTCCTTGCATATGGCCTTTCTAAACAAAAAGTGACTTAATGACTTAGTGAATTAATGTACTGTTTTTTTGTGAATGAGTGACCAGGATGATTTTCACATCACTTTGAAGCAAATACTCTAGGCTACAAGATCCAGTTCTCAAAAGTCTTGTGGACAAATGTTTTAAATGTGTTTTGTGGCCATATTTCAGTAACTTTCTAAAACCGTGCATAACTGTTTTTTCGGTCCCATTTTATATTAAGTGGCCCTAATACCTGTGAACTTACATGGTAACTAGATGTGTACTTAGTATGTAACCACAGTGTAGTACATAGTATCTACTGCTGTACTGTATGTGTAACTACACACATGTAACAACCCACTGAATGGCTGGTCTAAGTACAAATGTGTAACAGGACATTGGTAATAACACTTCAGTTAGTGCACATGTGTAACATGAACTACATTTTGTAACAACAATATATATATTCACAGTTTGTACACTTCCTTACAGTCTTCAATGCTGCAGTTACCAGTTTGTAATGCAATGGAAATCATGATGATTCCTACATGCATGCCATGTATTTAACACATGAATAAAGACATGACTAATGTTGAATCAAAACTAAGGTCTCACCTTGTTATGTCAGTGTACTTACATGGTAACACCTCGGGAACTGTCTACTCAATATAAAGTGTAAAACAGTCACAACTTACTGACCTTAACCTCTGTGTAACACTTTAATACCAATGTAATGACATGGTAACTCCTCAGGAACTGTCCACTCAATATAAAGTGTAAAACAGTCACAACTTACTGACCTTAACCTCTGTGTAACACTTTAATACCAGTGTACTTACATGGTAACTCCTCAGGAACTGTCCACTCAATATAAGTTTAAGTGTTAGGGCTATATATAGTTTTATACAGTCTTTGTTGGTACATTATAATTTCAAAAATTTGTAGGTACGTAGGTAATTAATACGTAGGTATTTGTTCATAACGTTTATAAGCATAAAACGTACATTTTTATGTTTTTATTGATGCTGAAATGTTAAAATTGGACGTAATACAACGTATTAAACATAAAAATTGCTACGTATTTTTAGCTAAAAAAACAAAGTATTTACAAAGCATTAACAGTGCATTTTTATAATTGTATCAATAAGCGTTTTATATTTTCAGACCCGTTAACCTACCCCAAACCTAAACCTAACCATTTTATAGCAAATATGAAAAGATTTCAAATGTAATAGACCAGAATATGCATGAAAATTACCATTTTAGTAACAATATAGCATTAAAATATATTTTATAGTCGCAAATCATAATCCAACCTGTAATCCTAACCATAACTATTTCTTAAAAATATGTACAGTATAAAAAAACATGACAGACAGATAAGTGCAATCACAATAATTTATTTATTTAAAAAATACCAAGAGTAGTATAAATGACGATGCGTTGCAGTCACAGTTCTCTCTGTGGGAATACAACAGTTTTGTGTGAGGAACATAGCAGATTGCTGAAAATATTATCCAGAATATTCCACTCCGTGAAGGTACGCATTTCTCATTCAAACACACCTCAACAGAAACACGGCATGTCTCAATCTGTGACGAAGCAGGTGAAAACCAATGAGCTTTCAATTTTCCTGCCGCAAAACCTGTCGTAAAGTTTCTTGACGGTGCCAGTGGCAACTCTTAAATGTCTAATGAGCACGTCAGCAGCGGTATTGTTGCTAACTGTGGCTGCTCAGGATGGAGATGAAGATCTCCGAATAAAGGGTTGGATTTTCTAACAGTCGAAAGAATTCTGAAGATATAGATTACATCTGACGAATAAAATTGATTCCTTTTGAATATAAATTTGATATCCTTTTGTGATTTTATTTTATAGTATAATATAGTTCTACAGCATGTCGGAGAAAATGTCTTTGTGTCCCACGGCAATATTATAAGTAACGTTAATGGTTAAACGATTGCAGAAATGTTATTCATTTTAAGAGTTTAAAGTCGATTTGGCAGCAGAAATCACACAGAACGAAATCTCATTTTAAGTAAACTTTAGCAAGCAATTAAATATAATACAATATAAAAACGTGATTACGATATTCATAAGAATTATTTTGTAAGTCTGTAAAGTTCATATGTAAATATTTGACGTTTTATGTGTCGTCAATACGTCAGTATTGTGCGTTTAAATGCTGTAAATATTTGTGTTTTAGTGTTTGTGCAAACTTAAGTATGTATGCAGTTCCTGAGGAGTTACCATGTCATTACACTGGTATTAAAGTGTTACACAGAGGTTTAGGTCAGTAAGTTGTGACTCAACATTAAGTTGTAAGTTGATTCAACATTAGTCATGTCTTTAGTCATGTGTTAAATACATGGCATGCATGTAGGAATCATCATGATTTCCAATGCATTCCAAACTGGTAACTGCAGCATTGAAGACTGTAAGGACATTTACATTTACATTTTACATTTATGCATTTGGCAGACGCTTTTATCCAAAGCGACTTACATTACATTGTACTATACATTTGTACATTTTGTATAGTAAGCAAGTGGGGGTTAGGTGCCTTGCTCAAGGGCACCTCAGCCGTTACCCACCAGCCCTGGGAAATGAACCAGCAACCTTCTGGTCATGAGTCCAACGCTCTAACCACTAGGCCACGACTGCCCCACATAAGGAAGTGGACAAACTGTGAATATATATATTGTTGTTACAAAATGTAGTTACATAATTCCTGTTACACATGTGCACTAACTGAAGTGTTGTTACCAACGTCCTGTTACACATTTGTACTTAAACCAGCTATTCAGTGGGTTGTTACATGTGTGTAGTTACACATATAGTACAGCTGTAGATACTAAGTACTTATACTGTGGTTACATACTAAGTACACATCTAGTTACCATGTAAGTTCACAGGTATTAGAGCCACTTAATATAAAGTGGGACCGTTTTTCTTCTAAATACAAACTTATATGCATGTATGCTGCTCACATATCATTGTAGCCCAGTTTATGCTCATTACAGTGTCTACAGATTTTTGCCATTTATATTTTTGAAAAAAACTGAAAAAAGCACAAATGTTTACTTAATCTAAAAAAAACACACTAATAACTAAAAAATATAAAGTATAATTAAATACTAGTTACTATTGAACAAGTACTAGTAGCTAATTAATAGATTCTAGTAACTAAAAATAAGTACTAGTTGCCTGAAAAGAAAGAAAATATTTTATTATGATACTTTCATGCATACATACCTAAATGTGGCGATGAGTAAATTAACAAGTAGGATGTTGGTAACAAGAAGAAAGACAACCAGTAAAATAACCACAAGCCAGTTGTGGCTGTTATCCCGACATGGCTCCTCCCCTCCATTGATCAATGTCAAATTATCAGTGCAGTGTCTGTCCCAAGACTTGCCAGCTTAACAAACACAAACAAATATAAAATTTAAGTCAGTGCATGCCAACACAAAAAGCAGTATATATTTGGTCAGAATATTCAAAATAACTCATAAGTAAACATACTGTCTATCTCCTCCACAGGAATCTGTCCAAATATATGCAAATATGGTCTGTACAATACTCGTCTGAATACCCTATGAGGATTTGGGTCAAATCTGTAGAGTAGAGCTTGATTGGCCACTCCATACGCAATCAGCCACACCCCCAGAAAGAATAAGAAGAAGAATGCATCCTTTATCTGTGGTTTGTGAAATAGTAGCCAAAATACAAAGAGCACAAAAATATCAAAACAACTATACTGTTTGTTTTATTTTGTAAAACAGATGACATACAATGGAAATTTAATCGAAAGTGTTAAACGTAGTACCAAAAAAGTAATTCATATTTAAACACAATTACTGATAAAATGGTCACCAGTTACACAGTTATACAGTATATAAGTCAAATCTATTAGGATGCAAGGAAGCAATTTATTAGTATTCCAGGTAGTATACTTCACTGACCATACAGATTTTAAAGGGGACATTGGATGACCATTTTTCACAAATTGGCATACCTGTCAACACTCCCGTTTTGGCCGGGGGTCTCACGTTTTTCACACCCATCTATTTTTCCTGTACAACACCCCAGCAACACTGCCCCATATTAACACCGAGACCCCCCCCCCCCATATCTTTTTGGTACCTAAATGTTGACAGGTATGCAAATTTGAATGATTGTTTTAGGATCTTAATAACATTTCTGTAACACACTTCGGTTAAAATTTCTCAATGGTCATGTAAAATAACATCCTTTAAGCAGGGGATCAAGTAATATAGTTCCAACACTGTTTAGAGAAACTGTATATGGATCAGAGGTGGTCTTACTTAAATAGCTAGCTACCACTGTAGAAACCAGCTGCAAATTGAAAAAGCTTGCTGGATGACACAGCAAAACCAAAAAAGTAAAAATTTCATCCGATGTCCCCTTTAACCTTGATCCTCAGTCAAGTTGCATATTGCATATACTTGTTACTGACTATATAAGTGCTTAATATGTAATGTAACCCAGAACATATACAATGTATTTTAAGACTGACAACACTTCTCTTTCTCTTACCATTTTACCCAGTATGATAATTTTGGGGCCGAGCTGTCTGTGAATGGCGAAAATGTGAATGAGTCTGAGCGTGAACACCATGTAGTCCACACACAATATGCCACGTCCTATGTTAACTGACCAATAAGACATCCTGAGAGAGACAAACGTCACAATTACACACACACGAACACGCACACACACAGAAATAAACATTTTGTACATTTTTAACTACTAATTTACTAGTAGTTACTAAAAAAACTATATGTGACCCTGGACAACAAAACCTTAAATTTGTCTTAAATTTTAGGGTAAATTTGAAATGTGTTAATCAGAGGCGCTGTAGCAGGCTGCTGATAAGAAGAAACAGGTTTGTTTTAACATTTTAATGTTTTCTCTCTTTTGACTTACCACTGTAATGACATTGTGGAGAATAGATGAACCTGAAAACTACAATTCTAAGCTTTACATATATACCAAACTTGAGTGGGTAATTCCAAAAGAGCGGGTAACAGCGAGCGATGTTTGTAGGCGTCTTTCCAATTTTGCTCCATCCACTTATAAAAATAAAGTTTTGCTATATTTACGGTAAGAAATATACAAAATATCTTCATGGGAAATGATCTTTACTTAATATCCTAATGATTTTTGGCATAAAAGAAATTTTGACCCATACAATGTATTTTTGGCTATTACTACAAATGTTCTCGTGCTATTTAAGACTGCTTTTGTGATTCAGGGTCACATATGTTTATTACTTGCTACATGTTTGATACAAGTTGATGTATGTGTTAAATCAAATTGTAGATTTGACGTGATTAAGTACCAAACAATATCACCCAGTTTTAACAACAAAGCTGCATCTTGTGCATCTTGAAAATATCTTGTCCTGACATATCTTAAAATATGTCAGTGCCATAGTTTTGTCTCAAGATGCACACCGGTAATGTTTTTTTTCTAAAGCTTTTTTATTAGGGCTGTCAATGTCAAAATTAATTTGGAGAATAAATGTTATTAATTATTAAAAATCAATAATGTGTCATTAATCGTGATTAATTTGTCCTGGCTTAAGATGAGGTCTGTCTGTGAAATCAGGCCTATGTGTTGGGCAATGCACAATTATTCACACACCCTTGTAAAACATTATCTGTATGTACTTTTAATCAGATGCCAAATCGGGTGACTGATTTAAACAAGTATAATATTTCCCGCAGGTTAAAGCGACACTCTTCTCAAGGCACAATCTCAGTGTACACAGACCAAAAACATAAAATAAATTAAGTGAATTAAATTAAGTGCAAAATGTGCAATCCCACTCCCCTCAGAACCTATGCATCAGAGATTGCCTCCTGATAAGCAAGTTTTCTTAATGCAACTTACTACTCTAGAGGAAGAATTTTCTGTAAAGTGGTATTACCTGCAGCACAAACCAGCAATAAAGAGGGAGATGGCAAGGACATCAAACTTATTCCACACATCCTGAGCATACAGCATTAACCTCTGGCCAACTGTCTTGCTTCCAAAAATGAGCGTCTAGCAGTGAAAGACAAGACAAAGTGAAATTAATAAGTTATGAACTTAAACCTAAATTTATCACAATTAGTATTATTTTAAGAGATTTACACCCATGTTCTCTATTATACTTAATATGAATATTTTAATATCTTAGTAGCCCTGTGTTGATCATTTTAGTTATTGTGTAAAGAAAATGTATAAGAAAATAAAAACAAGTCTGTTAGAACACAAAATATGATTTTACCTCTCGGATCTCCTCACACACGATAGTGAACACCCAGAAATACAGCACATACTCTGACACCGCAGGGCCATTAGGGGGAGGCTGCTTAAAGTCAACCAATAATACATAGGCGTACAGGAACAGAAAGAGGAAGTACATCAGAACATTGCCGACAAAGGAGGTGACGGGGGCGTACCAGAACTGCTTCCAGCGCATAATCACAAAGGGTTGCTTCTCGCGGTGCATAGTTACAACAGATGTACCTGAGTACAGATAGGAATAAACAGAAAAAACAAATCAATTCTTCAACCCTGCAAAAAAAAAGAAAATCAACCTGTCCTCCAACCCAAACAGCAAGAAAGGTTTGTTCCTCAAACAAACAATGCATTAGACCATTTGTTGAAACAGCAGCAGGAGAAGCTTTTATCTACTGTTATTATGAAAATATATATTGCACTCTAATTTTGCAATGTATATGATAACACATATTGGGGTGTAATTTTCATTTCAAACTTTCGCTTTACAGCAATAACAACAGCTTTAAACAGCGGATCAAGTGCAGAAATATATAAGAAACTTTATTTACACGCAGCTTTTTGGAAGAAAGCGAGTGAGAGACTCACAAGCGCCTGTGTCTCTCTGCTCCCGCTCTGTGTTTGAGCTGTCTGTTATGCGCCTGAGTTACATCGACCAATGATAAATCAACAATAATTCATACAACTATAATAAAATTGCACATAGGCTGAGATGTATTACATATTTATATATCATGTATTAAGCATTTGAAATAATATTTAAAACACGAAATGTAAATTCATATATAGAGTTTTTAATTTTCTGTCGTGTCACGTACCACCGGGGTCTCTTCCACAGTTTGAGAACCACTTTTCTATTGCATTTTATTGCATCATTATTCTATTGCTTTTGTTGCACAAATTGCTTAGACTAGTGTACCAGGACATTTACTAGTCAC
Source organism: Oreonectes daqikongensis (assembly GCA_026939265.1). Classification (NCBI taxonomy): domain Eukaryota; kingdom Metazoa; phylum Chordata; class Actinopteri; order Cypriniformes; family Nemacheilidae; genus Oreonectes; species Oreonectes daqikongensis. The sequence goes on along the minus strand of JAOTQM010000092.1, from coordinate 397,674 downwards.
AATTTGGCCTTTAACTAGTATGAAGAGGCAAAGCTAAGATTTATCCAAACAATTACAGATGGGCTTGCATATATCCAGAATAGCATGTTGCATGTATCCAAACAATTTAGTAAAAGTACAAAGCAAAATAAATCATACTGTAAATAACAGCTTGGAAACCCAAACACTTCTTACATCCATCTGTTTGAGCTGCAACAGCATGTGCATATATCCAAACAGCAGAACAGAACAGGTAAATGGTGGCCTAGTTATTTGCAAAGCGGTTTTGAGCACAGCATGATTAAGCAGCCCATATCTAGATGGTAAAACTATACAGTAGGATGTATGGTAGAAACTATTATCATTTCCCAAGACACACTCAAATATGAACATGGCATCCTCAACAAGCACCTGAACACAACAAGCTCAGAATCATGACTTCAGAACTATGAATTATCAAATTCTGAGAGCACGCGTGAACACTGCATAAATAAGCATTTAAAAAATGCTATAGCCTATATTTTAAGCTTAATTAAACAGACAACTGTGACTACACATAATGACAAAGGTTCTAAAGCAAATATATCTGACACTGAACTAATAATTGCAGCCTGTTATTCTAGCAATACATTTTGACTGTATTAATAATAATTTAGAACAAATTTGGCTATATTTCCCCATATCTGCTCAGAGAATGAGCATGTCAGTGTCACCCAAACCAAAGATAATAATTAACAAGATGCACCGGTGCCATTACAATGAATGGATAGGAATGCTATTCACTATAGTCGCTCTAGCAAAGGAAGTGCCGCCTACCAGTAAAAAGATGCGATCATCAATGCCAGCCTGTGTGCATGAGAAGTAGCTGAAGCGACCTTGAAAAAGCTCAATTTACCACACTTTAAGTTTAGCAAATCAAAGTAATGTTATAAAATATGCAATTTAAAGGCGGGCGTCCGTTGTTAGTGGCTGTTGTTATTTGAAATCGACAACAAAACGCACTACTACGTAACAGGAACACACCTCTTCCTGCTCCGTTCTCAAACGTACTGTGCAATCTGAGCATTCCCTCGTTTCCCTCCATCAATAAGCTGACACGCCCCTTGCTGCTGATTGGCTACAAGTTTGTTTTAGTACTCAGCCTGACTGAGCATTTTCAGAGAACGGCCACCCTGCCTTTAATTGTGATTTTTGCAAGCAATTTTAATGAAATATCTGACACCATTTAAGGAGATAGTACTGTTGACTTGCTATGTCGTGAATAACTGCATACAGGCATTCTAAACATGGCCAATGAGTGGCACAACTTCCGTAAATGAACTTGCCCAAATGTTCACGATAAAAAGCTGTTAGCACTTCAAATAGCTGCGACAAATGCAATGACAAAACTTACCTCTAGGCTCACAATGTCTGAGACACGGCTCTGAATTCGCATTGTACAGATAAGAGACGCAATAGATCTGGCATTTAAAGCACTGATCATATATACTAATACACATCCCACGGATTACGTTCACTTAGACAAAACTAGTGCTTGAGTTATTTTGAGCTAGACATAAGTGGGAACAGCACGTATCACACTTTATGCATGCTAAAACATGATACAGATGAGTTGTAGTCAACCAGCAGTTAAACGCTGTATTTATTTATCCTCCAAGCTTAGTACAGTCAGCTCACTGCCGCTTACTGAACAGTACAGATTCCGAAAAAAGTGCAACCATGCTGGCACGCAGATCTCACGCTCACACGCAGTGGCGGCGACACTAAGCGAACATTGGTAGAGCTAAAGATTGTCCAAACAACTACATATTCATCTTGCAATAGTGCATTGCATTCACTAAAAGTATTTGGTCACCCTATCTAATAAACAGGTTTAATGACTTTAGTAATTTCCATGAGTAAAAAATCTTAATGCTGCAGCATATCATGATATTCTATGGAATTGTTGTCATGGTTCTGCCCTTCATGTCTAGTAAATTCCTAGAGCCTTGTGGGCGGGGCCATGACAGTACCATGTCCCCGTGTTTATGTTATTTGTGGAAGCGCGTGACCTGGGCGGGGGGATCGCCTACGTCACACGCTCTCCGGTTTTGCGTCATGTCCACGCCCCCCGGATACTTCCGCAATCCTGTCCTCCTTGTTTATGTCTTGTATTCATGATCTAGTGGGCAGGATTGCGTCAGTATCTTGTCTTTGTGTTCATATTCATGTTCTGTGTGGAGACACACGGCTCGAGCTTGTTTGCCGTTGCCGTGTTTCCGTGTCGCGCGTCTAAGCCCCACCCCCTCGTTTTCCGGTAATCTCTACTGCAAATGTTTCTGATGATTCACACCTGTCCCCGTGTCATTAGCCCTTGTTTGTTCCCCTATTTAAAGTCCTTGTGTTCATTGTCCTGTGCTGGTTCGTTTTGTAAATCTTTGTAAACTGTGTATACCTTTTGTGAGTACCCCGAGTCTTTTGCCCTTGTCCTTGCTATGTTTTGTCTAGTCTTTGTTTTAGTTTGGGTTCTCGTTTGACCCCTCGTGGGTTGTTTTTGGTTTGCTGTTTTACTCCGTGTGTTTCAGTTAAGAGTTTCTAGAGTTCTATTTTTCCCCATTGCGGGCTTATTATTTAATAAAGTGTTTTTTGTCTCCACCTGCTGCCGGCACTTGGGTTCTGTCCATGAGCATCATGACAATTGTGTGCTTCTAATTTAATAGCAACAGTTTGGGAAGGGCCCTTTTCTATTCCATTATGACAGTGTCCCTGTGTATGAGACAAGGTTCAGAAAGAAATAACTGATTCAGTCAGTGTGGAAGAACTTGACTGGTCTGCATAAAGCCAAGTCCTGAACTCAGCTGAACACCTTTGGTTTTATTTTAAATGCAGACTTTGAGCAAAGAACTCATCACCAAACACCAAGGACTTGTGCACAGGAGTCATCATTTTGGGACAGGAAAAGGGGCTTTTGAATCAGTTTTAAATTGCATTTCTACAAATGGCATTGTAAGGAATTTTGTATCCATCTCTGTTGCAACAGCTTTGGAAGCACCTTTTTTCTGTTCCAAATTGGCTGTACTCCTGTGTACAAGCCATTGATGTGGAGTGATGAGTTTTTGGCTCAAAGGCTGCATTTAAAGCCTTTGTCTCTGAACTACAGGAGTGAGGTGAGCCACTTGGCCAAGTGGTGCAGTGACAACAATCTCTCTCTGAACGTGGAGAAGATGAAGGAGATTGTTGTCGACTTCAAGAGAGCGCACACTCAGCATGCTCCTCTGACTGTCAACGGTGCGACTGTGGAGAGAGTGAGCAGCACCAAGTTCCTGGGTGTGCACATCACTGAGGACCTCTCCTGGACCAACAATACCACAGCACTGACCAAGAAAGCACAACAGCGTCTTTACTTTCCCCGCAAACTGTGAAGAGCCAGAGCCCCAACCCCCATCATGTGCACCTTCTACAGAGGCACCATCGAGAGCATCCTGACCAGCTGCATCACTGTGTGGTATGGCGCCTGCAACGCGTCCTGCCGCAAGACCCTCCAACGCATAGTGAGAGCAGCTGAGAAGATCACTGGTGTCTCTCTCCCCTCCCTCCAGGACATTTATGGAACCAGTCTCACCCGCAGAGCCCTCTGCATTGCAGGTGATCCCACCCATCCATCACACAGCTTCATCAGTCTGCTGCCATCAGGGAGGAGACTGCGGAGTCTCCAGGCCAGGACCAGTAGACTGAAAGAGAGCTTCATCCACCAGGCAGTCAGGAAGCTAAACTCCCTTCCGACCCTGCCTTCCCTCCCTTGCCAAACGCACCTCTGATCACTGAACCATATCCACCCCTTCCCAGATCAAACTCTGTCCCGCACTTGTCACTTACGGAACACTGTACTGCTCACTACCTCTTCAGTATTGGTCCGAGCCTCTTCAACTACCTCTTAGTCAACAAACAAAGCCTGCTATCTTTGACACTTTACCAGACGGATAAGCTCTGCATCTTGCACTACATCACATCTACGCTGTTGCTTATTTCAATTTGCACTGTAATTTCAATTTGCACTGTTGTTTATTTCAATTGCAATTTGTTTGTTTATCTCGGTTGTTTATCTCACCTGCACTGTGTTTATCTCATCTGCACGGTGTTTATCTCATCTGCAATGTTGTTTATCTCATCTGCACGGTGTTTATCTCATCTGCAATGTTGTTTATCTCATCTGCACTGTTTATATCTCATCTGCACTGTTTATCTTATCTGCAATGTGGTTTATTTCACTGGTTTGTTGTTCATTTCACTGGTTTGCACATTTATCTCGTTATACTTCCCTGCTTGTAAAGTTGTATTGTGTATATATAGAACTGTATTTATCTGTATTTTTGATATATGTTTATTCTATGTTATCTGTAAGCACCTGGGGTTTGAGAATAACGCAATTTCAATCCTCCATTTGTATGTACTGTACTTGTGGCAGAATTGACAATAAAGCTGACTTTGACTTTTTTTAACTTTGTCACACTTTGTGAAAGTCACACCAAATGTGTTCAGCTGGGTTCAGGACTTGGGTTTATGCAGGGATTCAGCTCTCTCGAGTGTCTTCGTAAATAAACAGGAGGAGAGAGACGGTCTGTAGCTGTCTGTGGTAGAGGGGTTCAGTGTGGGTTTCTTCAGTAGTGGCGTGACCTGGGCCTGTTTGAACGTGGATAGAAAAGTGCCAGTGAGCAAGGAGGTGTTGATGATGTTTGTAAGTGCTGGTGTGAGTGTGCTGGATGTGGCCTATAGTAGGTGGGAGGGGATAGGGTTGAGGGGGCAGGTGGTGGGGTTGTTGGAGAGAAGTCTGGTGACTTCAGTGTCAGTAAGTCGGGAGAAGGAGGAGAGCTTGATGTTCGATATGAGGGTAGTGTGTGCAGAGGTCTGAGGTGCTGAACATTGTTTGCTGATGGATGATGTTTTTCAGTAAAAAAGACAGCAAAGTCCTCAGCAGTCAATGATGAAGGGGGTGGGGGGCAAAGAAGAGAGATGGACATCTTGAATAGATGCCGAGTGTTGGGTGCACTATTCACCTTATTGGTATAGAACAATGTTTTAGCTGTTGTAACACTAGCAGAAAAAGAGGAGAGTAGTGACTGATATTGTCTAAGGTCAACAGGATTCCTGGTCTAATGCATTTTCTTTTCTGTAGCCCTGAGTGTGCTCTGTTGTTCACGGAGGATATCGGCAGGAGGGGGTGGGACGAGATGGTCTGGAGGACAAAGGTTGTCTAGACTGGATGTAAGTGTTGAGCATAAGGTCCTGCCATCGTCCTGCTGGAAGATCCAAACTTGGCCCATTATGTGACTCCTAGCAGGGTGTAACGATCACCAGCTGGAGTGCCCGCTTGCTCCACTAGAGTGCACTCTCATCTACACCTGGACCTTTAACATTGCACTACACTTCCCATAATCCATTGGACTCGTTATCCATCATTGCATTCACCTGTGTCTTGTTATCTGTTGCACTTCTGTCTATTTATACCCGGTTCACTCAGTCACTCATTGCGAAGTCTTGCTAGTGTCTGTACTGCATCTCTGAGCATTTTTCCTGTTTATTTGTGTTTTGACCTTTGCTTGTTTCTTGTTTTTTTGCCTGTTTGCTGCCTGCCCCGACCATTGCCTGTTTCACAGTTTTGCCTGTTTGATGCCTGCCCTGATTCTTGCCTGTACCATTCATATTTTAATAAAGCTGCACTTAGATCCTCAACCTTCGTGTCTCGGAGTGGTTCATGATACAGGGACAGTCAGGTTTAGGTTTTTTTTTATCTGTTGATTTTTGCTAGAATTCATAATGCAGTCTATCTGAACAAAATATCCAGGATCTCCATCAGAGAATTAGGTCTAAAACAGTAAAGATACAGCAGTGTATATAATCTACACATAGGGTACTTTTTTATCACTGTCTGCACCAAACCAATCTTGAGTGTTTGCTGCTAAAAAGCAATTTTAACATTGGTATAGGGCGCAATTATCACTATTAACTAGTTGTTATTAGGCCTATTATTGGCATATTGGCTGTTCATTAGTACTTATAAAGTTCATATTCTTCATGACCATACTCTACATCCCTAATCCTACCCAATAACTAAACCTAACAACTACATTACTAACTATTAATAAGCAACAAATTAAGAGTTTATTGGGGGGAAAGTCGTAGTTAATGGTTAGCTAATCTGTAACAAAACTACTTTTATTCATGAGTAGCTTGTATCTTACCTAACTACAATTTCAAAGTAGCTTCACCCAACACTGATTATGAGCAATGTGTATTAGAGAAAATCTTTTATTTCATAATGAGATTCCCCCCATTTAAAATTCTTATTCTCTAATAAAAGGTTAGATTTTTGTAAGTTTTTATAATAAAAGATCTGATGCAGATTTATATTCACACCCTTTGGTCATATTTACCTAGGGTATGAATAATTTTAAGATCAACTGTATTTCACATTTATTGTTCCCCGTTATGCCTTTCCTCCTAGAAATGCGTTGTTTTGTTCTTTGTTAAACAAAAGCCCTCCCTTAGAAATACATAATCGACTCTGTGAACTGGCTCTGTGTTGTGTTTCGCTAACCGCCTTATGCGCATAATCCGGAAACATCACACCCCTTATTATAACAGGTAGTTGCATGTGCTACACTTAAGGAAGATTTTTACTTTTGCGTCAGACCTATGCAGTAGCCTATGCAGAGACGCGTACCCTACACCGTAGCCTGACGTGCAAAAATGTAACAGTGTGTCAATTCAACGCAGAGCACAATCGCTGTGATTGGTCTGCTTCAATCCCTCCTTCAGGTTAAAAAACTCTGTGATAGCATCACGTTTACTTGTACACATTTCCGAATGAATTATCTAAATTATTAGTTTAATAACTAATAATTACTAACAACTAACAACTCAAGTTGCAACAAAACTGACTTTACCTGCCGCTATCACTGTTAATGCTCCTCCGACAGTGTACACAACAAGCTGCTCATCCTTTTCTGCTCTTGTCTTGGTTACACAAGCAATACGCCTGTGGACACTGACTACTAGTGGTCATTGCCTGTCGTCATGGACAACAATGTACAAGTATAAACGAAAACGGCACATTGGTTGTCTCGCAGGATGTTTAGGAGACACGCTATGCAGAGCCAGGTGCGAGTATGTACGAGAGAGATGCACACATGAATCAAATTTAAACAGCTCGCAGGATCTTAAGGAGACGCGCTGCACTCTGCAGAGCCACATGCAGGTATAAAAAGCATTCACAGATACAGGCTGCGCATGCTTCTACAGTAAGTTACCGAAAGCAAAATCAAAAGCTGTTCACTCCGGTCTTTCATAATTTAGCCCCAGGGCTCATTTTTTCCATATTTCTGCACTTAGGTCGGATCGAGGTCCAGCCACGTTCACACCATAAATGAACCATACCAGAGTTATTATCCACAGGATCTACTCTTTAAAATTGTCCAGCTGAGGCCCTGTTCCCCATTTTCCCAAATTTGCTTGGCATTTTTTCTGCTTGTGGCTATATTTATTATATATTATTATTCCATAAAATCCCCATAACTATAGACTACTATAAAGTAGAAGGTAAATGCATATTGTAAATATAACTTTTGAAGAAAAGGTAATTTAAACAATCCAAATCAACAGTCCAAGGCTAATTTTAAAGTCAAACCTTTTGTTGTATGTCTGATATTATTTGAGTCTTCTTGCTCAGCATCACTGCAAAATACAATTAATGGGTAACACATAAAGGCATGCTTATCTTTAAAAACCTTATTTTTATATTACATATTAAATAAAAGGTAAAAGTACTTGTGTTTTATGTCAGAGAAAGAAAAGACAGTCTCTCCATAGTGGCAATCTGCTTCTGAAGTTGGATGTGCCACCAATGATGATTTCACCTCTTCTACATTCTCCACTTTCCTGTGGGATATACAAGTACAACATACATTTGTACTTTAATCCAAAGTGACTTTGAGAGCATAAAGGAACATTTTAGTAAATACATGGTAAACGCTGACCTGAATTCGATGAAGTTTGTGCAGCAAAGCGGAGGAAAGATCATGGTCAGGATGACTTTCCATGCTGCAGTGCCTCTTTCCATGTCACCCCACCATATCTGAGATAGCAGGGACTAAAAACAACACAATTTAGGAAAAATATTGAATTTGTACAAAAATATTTTAATAAACCATGCTGACCGACCTGCACTCCATCATGACTGAAGAAATGTCGGGCATCAGCCGCCATGGCCATCTTCAGACAGGTGGCATTACCCCACAGCTTCGGAGACTTCCGAATCAAAAGCTTAAAGGAATAGCTTGCTTTGGTTTGATAGCATGTGCTAAACAAATCTGTCAATAAAGAAAGAAGTGGTTAAATATCTTTAAATTTGTAATTGTAGTTGACAAATATACCTTAAACCATGTGCCCTATGGTGTGCAGTGCTGGGGAAAGTTATTTTTAAAAGTAACCAAGTTACAATATTTGCACTTCTTAGTTACTTTTTGTGGATAATAAGTACTTTTGCATTACATTTGTATTACTTTTTCTCACCTGACTGATGCTCATGCTTTTCCAGGCTTTGCCTTCATTTTCTTTTAAATTATATTTCAGCTGTGCATGTCATGCAAAAGATGTTTTTTTATTTATAAAGCAGAATTATTAGCACATCTAAACACGGTAAATAAAGTTAGGGTCTTGTAAAAAAATATATAGCTTATATCACTGCATGTTTAAAAATGTCAAATGTATTCATAGGGTTTACCTATTACCTATTACGGGTGGCACAGAACATATCAATATATGTGTACAAACAAACATGGCACTTATCAATCCCTCTTTTTTATATAATATTAAATATAATGTACAATACGACACAACAGTGATAAGCCTGATCAATGATGAGACGGCCTACAGAGAGGAAGAGAGCACCCTGACTAGATGTTATCAGAAGAACCATCTCTCACTCAACATCGACAAGACCAAAGAGCTGGTGGTGGATTTCAGAAGACAGAGCAGAGAACACACACCAATCACCATCGACAAAACACCTGTGGAGTGGGTAAGCAGCTTTAAGTTCCTTGACGTTCACATCACTGTGGATTTCACATGGTCCTCTCACACAGACTAAATGAGACACATCAACGCCTCTTCTTCCTGAGATGGCTGATGAGCCCCAGCATCCTCAGAACATTCTACATCTGCACTGTGGAGAGCATTCTGACTGGCTGCATCACTGCCTGGTTTGGAAACAGCCGCAAAGCTCTGCAGAGGGTTGTGCAACATTGTTGGATGTGAGCTTCCCTCCCTCCAGGACATACACTAGACAGTGTATTAGGAAAGCCCGGAGGATCATCAATGACTCCAGCCATCCTTCCTACAGTCTGCTTTCTCTGCTGCCCTCAGGAAGACGTCTCCGCAGCATCTGATCTCACACTAGCCGACTGATGGATAGTTTTTCCCTCAGGCTATTGAACAGTCAGTAATAATACACCCTACAGCATACTCCCACTGTACGATATGCTACACATTGCACTTTAACTCCAACTCCAACACAGTTCAATACTGGACTATATGTACACACTGTACTTAAAACAATAACCTACCTGCTACCACTGGATACCATCCAATGCACATCCATGACACTTTACATATTTAGTGTATATATAATCTGCTGCACCTTCACATATTATTGTGTGTATATACAGTACTGTGCAAAAGTCTTAGGCACGCTAGTATTTTTACCCTGAAAAAGAGATTTTAAGCCAGTTAAGTTTTTCCTTTGCTGTATTGTGCCAGTAGGAATTTTCAGTTTACATTTTCAAACATTAATTTTGTCATTATTTGTAATAATCCAGTGAGGTTTTTGTATGCACAAGGAGTCTGACAACAGCCATTGCTACACACAGAGATCTGATCTCATCATCATCAAGTCTGTCTATTATCCCTTATCAAAAAGAAGCATACCTGAAGTTCATTTTTAAAGTATACTTAAGTAAAGTTCAAGTATATTTTAAGTATACTTTATGTAGTAAGTATACTTATATCAATGGACTAGTAGTATACTTGAAAGTGTACTATTTGAATGCCGTGTAACGGTGACTTTAAGTTTTCATTTGTACTACAACTATACTCCAAATATACTTGTAGGTTTACTGATAGTTTACTAGTTCAATACTAGTAATATAGGACATGTTTAGTCAATGAAAGTATACTATAAAGTTTACTCCCAGTAAACTATTGGTTAAGTAGTTTTATACTTAAGCAGGCCCGGGTAACCCCGCTGCTTAAGAAACCCACACATGACACTTCCCTACTGGAGAACTATAGACCCATTTCTCTCCTTCCATTCATAGCAAAAGCACTTGAACGGGTTGTTTTCAATCAGGTGTCTACCTTCCTCACCCAAAACAACAGGCTGGACACCAACCAGTCAGGCTTTAAGAGCGGTCACTCAACCGAAACTGCCCTACTAACAGTTACAGAAGCCCTAAGGAAGGCAAGAGCTGAGTCCAAATCATCTGTTCTCATTCTCTTAGACCTTTCTGAAGCCTCCGACATGGTTAACCATCACATTCTTCTATCTGCCCTCTCTTCACTGGGCATCACTGGAACTTCACTCTCCTGGTTTAAATCCTACCTCGCAGATAGGTCCTTCAAGGTAGCTTGGGGAGGTGAAGTATCCAAATCACACCAACTAGTCACCGGGGTCCCACAAGGTTCGGTTCTTGGGCCTCTGCTCTTCTCCATATACACCACATCACTTGGTTCCATCATACAAGCACATGGATTCTCCTACCATTGTTATGCTGATGACACTCAACTTCACCTCTCGTTTCATCCAGATGATTCCACGGTAGCCACACGCGTCTCAGACTGCTTGGCTGACATCTCTTCTTGGATGAAAGATCATCACTTACAACTCAACCTGGCCAAGACTGAGCTTCTCATCCTTCCTGCCACTCCGTCAGAACAGCACTAGCTTACCATCCAGCTTGGTCCATCAAAGATAACCCCATCGACTTCAGTCAGGAATCTTGGGGTAATCATGGATGATCAGCTGACTTTTAAGGATCACGTTACTAAAACAACTCGGTCATGCAGGTTTGCATTGTACAACATTAGAAAGATCAGACCGTTCTTAACAGAACATGCAACACAGCTTCTCGTCCAGGCTCTTGTCATTTCTAGACTGGATTACTGTAATGCTCTTGTGGCTGGTCTCCCAGCCTGTGCCTTCAAACCTCTGCAAATAATCCAGAATGCTGCACACCTGGTCTTCAATGAGCCCAAGAGAGCACATGTCACACCTCTGCTCATCTCTCTGCACTGGCTCCCAGTAGCGGCACGCATTAAGTTCAAGGCACTGGTGCTTGCTTACAGAACAGACACTAACAGAGCACCCATCTACCTCAACTCTCTCTTACTGACCTACATCCCCTCCAGAAGTCTGCGATCTGAAAACGATTGGCGCCTTGTTGTTCCTTCACAGAGAGGCATGAGATCCATCTCAAGAACATTTTCTTTCACCATTCCCTGCTGGTGGAACAATCTTCCTGTTTCCATCAGGACGGCTGGATCAATTTCACAATTCAAAAAACAGCTGAAGACCCACCTCTTCTGTGAGCACTTAACTGTCTCATAATAATAATAATAATAATAATAATTAAAAAATAATTAAAAAACTTTCTACCTCTCTTTTCCTTTTCTAATGTTCACTATATACTTGCTTATACTATCTTGACGTTGTATCTGAAACTTTGTATTACTAGCACTTCTCGTGAATATTGCTTGCTTAGACGAATCGCTTGCTGTTTTCCTCAATTGTAAGTCGCTTTGGATAAAAGCGTCAAATGAATAAATGTAAATGTAAATAATCAAGATTACATGGAATTCTGAAGATTTTTCAGAAAAAAATTGCGCAGAATTAACAAAAGTGTGTAAAAATGCAGCAGTCATAACGCAGTCTTTTTTCATTAATATTGAGTATTTATTAATATCAAACAAAACGGTGTGTTTTATATTCTATGTCAGCTAAACTTTTTGTATGTTGTCTTTGCACTATATCCGGTGCTTCTTGCATCTTTCCCACATAGACTTTGAGATTTGCTCATCTAAACAGGCCAAAGTAGTAAGTGTGCAATGTACGGAAGAAGAGGCAACATTCATATTTCTGACATAAACACCTTTTGCTATTTCTCTGACACGGTTAGCCAAATCTGAATTTAAGAAAACCCTCTAGATAGGCTCTTCCCTATGTTACCTTTTTTCTTCCTTTTTAATCCGCTCCTTTGATCGAGGGCCGCGGTAACAGCTTGCTCGGATCCATTTCCCGCAATGATGAGCCGACAAAGTTATTTCCAAGCATGTGGTTTAATTTTTGTCATCGGCAATTCCATTCATCACTCAATCGTATATAATCCTTTCAACTCCCGGGTGGTTTGACTGACTTAAATTAACTTAAAGAGACTGTCTGCTCCTCCACGGGGACGTTTTTTGGAAAAGACGGAAAAACAAAAAAGGAGGTGTTTTCTCATTTTTCAATTTTAAATCAAAAAATGAATGAACGCATGATACACGGATTACGGACCATAGATAAATTAATATGTTGAATTTAATCACATTCTATAATTCAGAGTTGTCAACTAAGTAAAGTAATAAAAAAATTAAAATGAATTAAATGCACTTAACTTTTTAAGCAAGAATTTAAGTTCCACACATTTGTATTTATTTTAGTTTACTATGTAAACTTGAAAATGTGAAAATTCTTAAGTATGTAAAACTGAATGAATGAAAATAAACTTTACTTGCTATTGTATTTCTAGGTGGTTGCTATAGTTTTGCTAAGGCATTCTGGGTCATTGCAAAGGTGTTGCAAGGTGGTTGCTGGGGTGCTCTAAACTAGGTCATAGCTTGACAAAGATCCTGTCTATAGGATGTTTTGCCCGCCAGATAAACATCATATGCACGATCACTTATAAAAGTCATAGCACACCTCTCCTCAATAAACCGCTCAATTTAACACCTTAATCATCGGTCTACGACAAACAGTGCGGGACAAGTTGCACCGAAACAGAATATTGAGAAGAGCACCATTAACTTGTTTATTTTGTTGCTTTAGTAACCTATTAAATGCAAGTACAAGCCAAGTATACTTTGAAGTATACATAAGTACAGTATATCTCAAAAGATTAAGTACAAATATAGGCCAAATATACTTAAACTTAATCAGTAAAATTAAGTATATTTCTGATAAGTACAAAAGAAGTAGACTGAAAGTATACTTTCCTAATTTAAGTTTAAAAGAAGTATACTAGTAGCACACTTGAATAAACTTCTTTTTGATAAGGGATTACATGAAGAAAGAGGAGAAAACTGAGACAAACTAAATCCAAAAGAATTGTAGCAATGTCTCCAAGATGCCAGAAGACACATACATGCACAGCTACCTGAAAAACTAGGTGCAAGTGCATCGAGGACAAAAGCTGCTTTAAATGCAAATGATAGTCACACCAAATGTTGATTTAATTGAGTTAATAGAAATGAATTGATAAAGAAAATCTATTTATGACATTATATTTCAAATCATCTCCACTTCACAGAATGTTTACACAAGTGCCTAAAACTTTCACAGTACTGCAGCTTTGCAGGTAGGTGAATAAGCAACATGGAGAAATTGCCGCAGTTCTTCTGAATTTAGCTTGTCTCAGTTTTCTCCTCTCTGCCAAATGCATATTTGTAAATGTAAATGATGCAAATAACTATCTTAAAACCATTTAACTGGAGAGAAAATATTAACGTGCCTAAGACTTTGTGTAAATGTGTAAATAATATTGAATGTTTACATACTGTATATAATGTGTATTGCTAACTGTAAGTATGTTGAATTGTTTATTTGCAGTGAGTATATGTAAATTGCACATTGTCATCTGTATAGCCTAAGTATGTAAGGGTACTGTCTATATGTAAATTGTTTCTGCCCTGCAATTTCACTCGCCAAGGCACACGTGCTGTGGTGATGTGACAATAAAAGTGATTTGATTTGACATGCTTGAGGTATTCGGCTAATCACAATGCACTGGGTAGCTGGCCAAAGAGAGCACACCGCGCTTTCACAATGATGAGCTTTGTAAAAAACGGAGCGTTTCAGAACGATGGGGCAGAGAGGAGCAACAGTAATGTATGGTATGTGAAAACTAATGTGTTTTGTAAACCGCGTAAACACACTGTATTACACCAAATACACACAATAATGTTAATTTTAGCCACATCATTTGACCCCTTTAAATAAAGTCTTAAATGAATGTAAAGAGAATGCAAACTGCTGCTGTGACTCATGCCACTAATGTTAATCAAAAAACTAAAGAAATCCATGTGTTTTGTAGCCTTAATGAGGATTCTTCTATATTTAATTTAGAATTTAGCAGAAAAGACTGTAGAGTTTTTGAGACCGCTAGGAAGGTCACACGTAAGTACGAAATTAAAATGGGATTGAATTGAAGAACAAATAATCAATTTAATAAAAGCATCAGCTGCAGTACTAAATATTAGAATTTTGGCTTTCATTCATAAAATGATGCTGGTAAAGAAATGTGTTGTTTCCACATTAATTTGGAGATTAAAAGTGAAATTATTAAAACGTAAAAGTATATTTAAAAACATTAATGCTATGGGCGATTAATCACGATTAATAACAAAAAATGTTTTCTACCAATTGACAAAAAAAATTCACTTTAGGGTAAACAATTTTTTAATCACAGGTTTTATAAGATGTCACAAAAGACTTCTTACCATGAGCCATATACTCAAACTTCAGTGCCAAATCCTTCATGGAAAGCTTGGCTTCTGTCTCCATCTCCAATTTAGACAGCTCTCTCAAAAGTTTGCAACCTCCCAGTGCAGTCAGAACTGACTCACCACACTAATAGATGGAGAAAATGCAGGTATTATACTGACAAGCCAAAAAAAACAATGCATTTGTTTAATGACAAAACTTTAGCAGGTCACATTACCATTTCCCAGAAAAAGATAGCCATCTCACTGCGGTTCTGCAGCACTGCCCAAATAAACAAACATAACCAGGGGTGCCTGCACAACATCAATCGATAATTGCAAGACCCTTGCAAGAACTTGCATGCTTTCTAAATGGTAGTAATTACAAACAAGAGGGTACAAAATTAGGATTATGAATAGGATTATAAATGGAATTTGCAGGTGGTGAGCTAAAATGAACACGTGAAAGCTTCTATAAACTACAAGTGAGGTCTGGTACCTTGAAAGCTTTTCTTTTGGAAGACTTTGTGTCCAAATCAAACACTGATGTATAGAAAGGCAGACACACCTCTCCTAACAGATTCTCCAGCAGTTGAGACACCTGGTGAGAGGACTCAGAGATATCAGATTTTTTATTTTTTTTTACAGTTGTAGTCAAAAGTTTACATCCCTCTTGCAAAATCTGGAAAATGCTAAAAAGTTTGGAAAAAAGAGGAATTTAGAAAATTTATGTTTATTTTTAATTTTGCCCTAAGCAAGTTATTTCAAAAAAGAAATGTTAACAAAGTTCATAACAAAGAATAATAAGAGAATTTCTAAAAATAGCCCAGTGCAAAAGTTTACATCCCCCTGATTCTTAATACTGTATGATGTGACCTGAAAAATCAATGACAGTTTTTATGTTTTGTTATAGTTGTTTAAGGGTTTCTTGTTTGTCCTGAGTCATTAAACTGTCCACTGATCTTCATCCTGGTCCACAATTATCTTTGCTTTTTCATTATTTCTGTATGTTTGACTCATGTCCAGCAGTAACAGTGTGATGTTGAGATTCATCCTTTTACATTGAGGACAATCAAGAGGCTCATACACAACTATTGCAATAGATTGAAACATTCAGTGATGATCATGAAGTCAACACCATTCATTTAAAGTCAGGTGTAAATTGTTTATATTTAATTTCCTGATAAACATATATGTAATTTTATAGCTTCCGAAGAAAAAATAAGATGTGCAAACCAAACAAAAACAATTTACACCAGTTATCATTTTCAGAGGTTTACACCCACCTGACTTTAAATGAATGGTGTTCTCCAACATGACAATGTCCCCGTCTATGAGACAAGGTTCAGAAAGAAAAAAATGATTTCAGTGTGGAAGAACTTGATTGGTCTGCATAAAGCCAAGTCATGAACCCAGCTGAACACATCTGGTATGACTTTAAATGCAGTCTTTGAGCCAAAAACTCATCACTCCACATTAATGGCTTGTGCACAGGGGTACAGCCAATTTGGAACAGAAAAAAGGTGCTTCCAAAACTGTTACAACAGAGATGGAAACAAAATTTCTTACAATGCCATTTGTAGAAATGCAATTTAAAACTGTTTCAAAAGCCCCTTTTCCTGTCCCAAAATGACAACTCCTGTGCACAAGTCATTGGTGGTTGGTGATGAGTTCTGCTCAAAGTCTGCATTTAAAATGACACCAAAAGTTGTAACCCTATATTACATTTACATTTTACATTTAGTCATTTAGCAGACGCTTTTATTCAAAGCGACTTACAGAGAGATTAGGAAGAAATAAATCGATATTGCATATGGTACAGTGGAAAGAGAGAAGCGTCGACCCGATAAGTCCTGAGCGGGAAAGTGATCTACAGCCCTTTTGAGAGGGCAATACAAAATGCCGCTCATTTGCTGAATGCAGGGATCTTGATGGGGTGTAGGAGGGGATGAAAGTATGCCGATGCAGAGCCAGTGATAGTTCTGCAGGCAAGCATTAGTGACTTGAACTGTCTCTTAATTTCCTTTTTCTTGATGTAGTTGTGTAAACAACAAATGTCAAACTCTGTGCACAATAATCTGGATTAATATTTGCAGTTGTGGTAGTGAGTATATAAAGATGCAAAATAGCTGTTGAGTGGACAAAGCAACTTTCCCCTGCTCAACTTTGACTGGTCGATCCAAACTCAGGTGGGCATGCCCCCTCATGAAGTTAAATATTGACTGCAAACTCTGTCTGCCCTCAACCGAAACTGTTTCATGGCGTCTCTACAGAGACCACCCTTCTCCTTCTGGGGGAAGAAGGAACAATGGACTTTTGTAACCTCGCCACCTGGCAGTGCCATATTGCTGGTAGTGAGGCACAAGACTTACTTCAGTGGAACTTTCTGAATTCTGAACTATCAATGCGGATTGGGACGGTTGCTTTGCAGACTGAGAAAATGCAAGTGTTCTGGTCTTATTTCATCTTAGCTGTGTTTAAGTCAAGCCCATTTTATAGCTTTGAAACGTGATTGTTTACTGATGTTCAGAAACTTAAGATGTTGTATTGCCATGCTCTCTCTCTCACACACACTCTCTCTCTCTTCCTTTCCCATACTTTTGTTAATGCGTTGTGTGTTTTTTTTCTGTTTCATGTATGTCTGTGTTTTATGCAATCACTATATGTTTACCATGTAGAGTTAATTTGAATAAATACATATGTATTCACTCATGATGGTTTCTTTGCTAGCTTACAAAACTGAGGTCACTTAAATTGTGTTTTTGATCTTAGCTACCTAAGTTTCTGTAAGGTAGACACGCGTAACTTATGGCCATGGGATAACGTTAGAGGGTATATGATCACTGATGCATTTGGTGGACAAATGCATACAAGCCAATATTTATCATCTCTTTTGCTAATCAGTATAATAAATATGTATATTTAATGACAATTATTATACATATTTTCCTTTGAGCCAAATTGATTCCCTGACTGAAACTGGTGTTTTAAATAACTTGTTTCAATTATTTTGGCCCTTATTGGGCCTGGTGAAGATTTTACGTTACACGTTAAAGGGATGAGTAAATCAATACACATAGGTTACATCTTGGTGGGGAATGTAGTTGGTGAGCAAAGATCATCATTATTTTAACAACACTGAAAATCGCCACATATATTGGTGGAGAATGCGGGCACAGTTTTAAAACTTGTGATGTGAGCAAAACTCAGTAACAATTTATGTGTGTTTGTGTGTGTGTTTATTGAAACAGAATACTCATTGAAATAGCAATTTTTTTTGTGGGTGTATGAATGAAGGTGTAGACCCACCCACCT
The DNA here is from genome assembly GCA_026939265.1 of Oreonectes daqikongensis. Lineage (NCBI taxonomy): Eukaryota > Metazoa > Chordata > Actinopteri > Cypriniformes > Nemacheilidae > Oreonectes > Oreonectes daqikongensis. The sequence continues at coordinate 379,614 of JAOTQM010000092.1, read as the reverse complement.
TTTTACACCCTAGCAGTATTGAGTTTCTCCCCAAGAAATCTCAGCCACTAGCCATACTTTAAACCCAAGGGGTCGCGAAACGTGCAGGGGCGTTTTTTCTCATTTTTTTCTCATAGCAGCAGAAACAACTTAAAATAATTTTTTCATTTGTGGTCATACATATATGTGTAAGGCATCATTTGAAGGTATAAAGGGTCTACTTTTATATGAGTATGCTTACAATAACAACAAAATGTTGTGGTTTTGTAAAATAAAGAAAATATATAGGGTGAAACGCTTCACAAAAACAGATTAAAACTTTGTAAATACTTATCACAGAAACATATATCTAAAGAAAGCTTGTAGTGTCCACTTTTAAATTAATGAATTCATATCTTAAACAAATTATCTCGGAGTATGTAATATGCATGAAAGTTATGCAATCTCGCTTTTCTAGTCTTGTGACAGGATTGTAACAGACTCACATTTAATGTGTGGAAGCACATGGCCATTGATTGTTTTAATGTGCTCCCCTGTCTCGTCTCTTGACCCCGCCCCTTCATTTCCTTATTAATTATGCCCCTCACCTGTTGCTCTCATAATTTGCTATATTAATTGCCTTTGTGTTTGCAGTCTTGTGTGAAGTCAAGTCTTTTGAGTCAAGGTATTTCAAGTCAAGTCTAGCTTATTGTCCTGTTTATTATCTAGTTTAGTCAAGTCTGTTTCTGTAGTGTTTGCCAAGTTTCATGTTATTTTACCCCCTCTTGGGTTTTGTTTTCCCTGTTTGTTGTTTGATAAAATCTGGTAAAACATTGTCTGCATCTATGACGGAAAGTAAAGACCGGTACATTTTCTCCCATGTCAGTTCATTATCTCTAATGTGATCACACCCTCGCGCAGATCGCTTTTCACACGATAATGATCTGCGTGAGATGCGCGCACATGGTCACTGACAAACAAAGGAACACCATAAAACAGCAAGATTCCTCACAGGGATGCAAACTTATTACCTTTTGACGAAATTCGTCGATTTGGATACAAAATGTGTCATTATTGTAATTCATCAAGATCCAATGAGTTTTTAAAAATGGGGGGGGGGGGGGTCTGTGAGTCTTTGGACAGGGTTGCGGAGAATGAAATGATGAGAATCATGTCCAGATGTTGTGGTAACAATGTCAAATCACTAGGCAGTTTGCGGGTTATGTTCTAAATGCTGCGCAGATTGAGCACACATACTAAACTCATGATTCAATATTAAATGTAGTCGAATTGTGCAGCACCTGCACATTTCTGACTTAACTCAACACAACCGTCATTAAATAAACAGGTAAAGGCGCACTGGTTTGTTTGCCTTGAAAGGAATGGTGCCATCCCAAGAAACATAATATGGGTTAAGTGCGTTAATGTCATGACCACTAGATGGAGTGCACAGTAGATTCACAGAAGGGTGCTCCATCCTATACCTTAGAATTTATTGTGGACTTAATTTCTCATAAGCCTCTGAACTCATTATATTGTATTGCTATAACCTGTGTCTAGTTATGTCTTGTTCCTTTGCCTATTTAAGCCTTGTTAGTTCTTCTGACATAAAATCTCTCACATACCTTCTCTGGATCTGTTCCACGGCTGTTGAATGAACTGCCTGTTGCAACACGATCTGCAGATTCTGTAGCCATCTTAAAGAATAGTCTAAAACACATCTCTTCCGCCAACATTCTGCATGATCTCAACAGGTGAAATTGGATTCCCTTCCTCAAAAACGGGAATTGTCAATTATTTTGTCTGCTCAACTGTAATTTGTTCCAAGTGGATCAAACATCTCTTCAAATAACAGAATAACTGAGTAAATAAATAATACATTTAGTATTAGGTATCATGACCTATGTTGATGTTACACCTGTTGGTCAAGAGAATCCAAACCTTTGCAGACATTGTATAATTCTTCATGTCTTCTCTTTACAGTTGTTTAGAAGTGCAGTACTTTATGCGTATCTACATACCTTATCTATCTGTACTTAACTCACTAGTTCACATCTTAAATACATGTAGTTACTTCCTAATTATATTTGCATTACAGATTGTTACACAGGACTAAGCTACGTAAAATAAAGTGTACCAAGACTGTACTTTACGCGTATCTACATATCTTATCCATCCGTACTTTAGTTTAAAATAACGTACTAGTTCATAAGTTTAAAAAACACGTAGTAGCTTGCATATTAGGAAATAAAGAATAAAACTACAGATTAAAGCAGAATAAAGTCTCAAAATTAATTCCTGAATGGCCACAGTTATGCAGTTTTGCTCCAACCCTAACCAAACACACCTGATCCAGCTAATCAATGCCTTCAGGATTACTACAAACTTCCAAGCAGGTTTAAGTTGGAGATGGTTAAAGCTAAACTGTGTGGAGCAGTGACACTGGAATAAAATATATTAACTCACTAGTCCAGAGCTGAATTGATATAAGTTAACAGGTATATCATGCTGCATGTAAACAGTGTAAATTTGTAAACAAATGTCAGTGTGTTAGGGTTAGGGTTAGGGTTAGGGGTTCAGGGTTCAGATGTCTATTACTATAGACAGAGATTTACAGATGGATATATACTATGAACATAATATACAGATGGCTATTACTATAAACAGAGATTTACAGATGGATATGTATTATGAACATAATATACAGATGGCTATTACTATAAACAGAAATTTACAGGTGGATGTATACAATGATAAGTTAGGCTATAGTGAGCAGCAGTGCAATTGATATAGAGTAGTGCATATAAATTATGGACAGAAGCTATCTAAGTAACAGTGCAATGGAAGAAATTATTGCATATTTCAGTTAAAGTGTAGGAGTGCAAGATGCATAGTAAACAGTCGGTACTGTAATGAACAGTTGGCAGTGCAAATGAGCAGTCTGGTAGTGCAAATGAACATAAATGTTATGTATAGACAGTCCATTAGTGCAAATAACAAAGTGAAGTCAGGTGTGCAATGGGGGGGGAGAAGAGTGTAGTAGTATATGAGGGGCAGTGGGATCAGTGAGGGGAAGAGTTCAATAAAGAGACAGCTCTGGGAAAAAAGCTGTTCTTTAGTCTGCTGGTCCTGGTCCGGAGGCACCTGAAACGCCTGCCGGACGGCAGGAGAGAAAACAGTCTGTGAGCGGGATGAGAGGAGTCCTTAAGAATGCTGCGAGCTCGACGCAGACAGCGTTTCCTCTGGATGTCCTCCATGGATGGAAGTGGAGTCCCTGTGATGCGCTGGGCGGTTTTCACCACCCGCTGCAGTGCCTTGCGCTCTGCAACAGAGCAGCTCCCATGCCAGACTGTGACACAGTTGGTCAGGATGCTTTCTATTGCACAGCGATAGAAGTTCTCCAGGATAGCCGAGGACAGCTGATTCTTCTTTAGTGTCCTCAGGAAGAAGAGGCACTGGTGAGCCTTCTTGACCAGGCTGGAGGTGTTGGTTGTCCAGGACAGGTCCTCCGAGATGTGGATCCCCAGGAACTTGAAACTGGAGACACGTTCAACAGCCATCCCATTGATGTGGATGGTGTCATGTGTGCCTCTTGACTCTTTCCTGAAGTCCACAATGAGCTCCTTTGTCTTGGAGGTGTTAAGGAGCAGGTTATTGTTGTTGCATCATGTGGCTAGGTGCTGGATCTCCTCCCTGTAGGCCGTCTCATCGTTATTGCTGATGAGACCAATCACCGTACTGTCGTCCGCAAACTTGTTGATGGAGTTAGATCCGTTTACAGGCTTGCAGTCAGAGGTGAAGAGGGAGTAGAGGAAGGGGCTTAGCACACAGCCCTGTGGTACACCAGTGTTGAGTGTGATAGTGGTGGAGCAGATGGAGCCTGATCTCACCTGCTGTGGTCTGTTGGTCAGAAAGTCCATAATCCAATTGCATAGGGAGGTGTTAATGCCCAGGTCTTCAAGTTTGGCTATTAACTTGGATGGGATGATAGTGTTGAATGCTGAGCTGAAGTCAACAAACAACATACGTGCATAAGTGTTCTTATTGTCCAGATGTGTGAGCACAGAGTGCAGTGCAATGGAAACTGCATCTTCTGTGCTCCTATTGCTGCGGTAGGCAAACTGGTGTGGGTCCAATGTGGATGGCAGAAAGTCCTTCATGTGTGCCAGGACCAGCCGCTCAAAGCACTTCATGACAATGGGTGTCAGTGCTACAGGGCGGTAGTCGTTCAGGCACTTTGGGCTGGATTGTTTTGGCACTGGCACAATGGAGGTGCATTTAAAGCATGTTGGCACAGCTGCTTGGGCAAGAGACAGGTTGAAGATGTCAGTGAAAACCCCAGCAAGCTGCTCAGCACATGCCCCGAGTACGCGTCCAGGGATGATGTCTGCTCCAGCGGCTTTGTGCGCACTGATCCGGCTCAGTGCATTGCAGACGTCTATGGAGGAGAGTGTGATTGGAGGGTGATCAACTGAGGGTTTGAGCTTGGTGGCAGTTTCTCTATTGTCTCTCTCAAAGCGAGCATAAAAGTCATTAAGCTCATTCAGGAAGAGGACATCAGTGGCTGCGGGGGTGGAGTGGGTGGGTTTGTAATCACTGATGGCCTGGATGCCTTGCCACATGCGTCGAGGGTCGGAGTTGGAAAAGTGCACATCTTGGATGTGTTCTGCCTGTTTCAACAAGATCTGCAGATTCTTTAGCCATCTTTAAGAATCGCCTAAAAACACATCTCTTCCACAAACACCTGACTCACTAATACAGAGTTCTATTTCTTTATCTTTTCTATAAAAAAACTCCTTAGCTTCGTATATTGTGGTAGGCTTGCTGAGACCAGTTTTATTGCACTTATGTATTGCTGTCCTTGTGTTGTTAGGGGCCAAGCCCCACAGGGGCTATGGCCACTACTGCTTTTGTTAGTACTATTAGAAGCCAAGCCCCTTCTGTTGGTATTTTTTTCTTCTTCCCCAATGGGAGTCTATGGCAGCCCTATGAACCGTAGGTAGGAAAATGATGAAATTAGGCACACTTGTAGTGGTGTTCCTCAACAGTCATGTGACCAATTATGGGGTCTCTAGCACTCACTCTATAGTGCCACCAGCAGTCCAAAAATGCACTTTCCTCAGGAGCCTAGCTGCAACATGCAAGCTGAATGGCATAATTTGCTAAACCACGTGTCTGTTGTTTCAGGAGTTGTGAGTTTGAATCCTGTGTGAAGTGTAATTTTTGGGGCTGGCGATTCGAATCCAGTCAAGGGTGTATTTTGTACTTGTGCATAAATTGTGCAATTTGAGTTTGTTCTCACCTATTCTTCATGACTTGTCCCTTTTTCACACATGTTCTGTCTCTGCCTTTTCTAGTTTCTTTGCATCGGTGCGGCTCTGTGCTGCGCTTTCGGTGCCTTCCGGGGCTTGGCCCCGTGGTGCTGCTTGCAGTTCTTGTTATTATTAGGGTTATTACTGCTATTACTACTGCTTCTGTTGGTATTCTTCTTCTTAACCAATGGGAGTCTCAGGTAGCCCTATGAACCGTAGGTAGGAAAATTGTGAAATTTGGCACACTTGTGATGGTGGTCCTCAACAGTCATGTGACCAATTATGGGGTCTCTAGCACTAACTCTATAGTGCCACCAGCAGTTCAAAAATTCACTTTTCAAATGGCTGTAACTTTTGAACTCATTGATCTACAGAAATTGCATTCAGCACATGTCATACACTCGCCACGTTTATCACATTCCATGCCTTACATAAAGACTCCACCCATTACAGTAGCGGCCATCTTAAAAAGTACAGTGTTGCATTTTTTTTTCATTTCAAGTCCTAGAAATTGTGATCAATTGTTTTGAAAACTGACTCACACAATTTTTGGACTAAGCTGCATAAATGTGACCAGACAAATATGCAATTTTCGCCATTGTTCAAAAGTTATGACGTCGCAAACGTTTCAAAGTTGACCCAAAAGTAGATCTGAGGCAGTAACCTCTGCCATTCTTCGATCTATCGGTACGAAACGGACTGGGGGGGTCTGTACTAAAATTAACTGTAACAGCGCCACCTATGGGTCATGAGATTTGAAAAATGCCAATTTCTGCTCTTAACTTTTGATTTGTTTGTCGGAAAATTGTGATCTCGGTGTCTACAGATTCCTCAGGTTATGCCAGTTGTATAATGACAACTGGGTGATCAGCCAGACCGCCATTTTAAAAATGGTCAAAAATGGTACTATTTTTTTATTGTTTGATATATATATATATATATAATGTATGTATGTATATATACATACATACATACCAAATTTGGTACGTGTCATTAAATTATTGTCCCGAACGTACCTGCGCGGTTTCAAGACTACGCCACCTAGCGTTCATAAGATATAATTCTTTTTATACATTTGCTTAGTACTCTTGAACTCTTTGTCTGAAATTCATTTTCTGACTGTCATTATTTGTCCTGGTTCGTACTGATTGTATTGATGCCTTATTTGTCATTTTTTAATATTCCGTTCTTAACTTATTGTAAATCATACGAAAAACGATTTTATTTTTGCTGCTCCTTTTACAAATGTGGTCTATTTTGTTCCAAGCTCTGCTTGTATGATCTTTGGACTGAGCCGCACAGAAATGACCAAACCAATTTTTTTTCGGGGCAATTTTTTTTAGAAATACCTCTTCAAAGTTGGCACATCAACTCAGTAACACACCTGATAAACCGCACCCTTCTAAAGCAAAAGGGTTCGAAGCCTGATTGTTGCGAGTGTTGTGTTTAAGTGTGTATTCACACCAGGAAAGTCTGCTAGTTCACTTGCTTTGGTTCGGACCAAATAATTTTTTTATTTTGGTGCGTTTTGCTTTCACATTGACCTTTTTGCAAGTGAATCAAAATGTGTAAACAAAACTACATGTGTGTTAAGATCATCCATTCATTTGACAGAAAAAAGCATCAAGTGCAAAAATAGGCTACTCATGGAGATCGTTCAAATTGCAATTTAAAAAAAAGATTTACTACATTTTAAATGGGCGACATAATTTTATGGACAGATTTATGCATGTTTATTTTGAGCTGGATTACATAAATTCTGAACTTAATAAAATATTACTTGTTTGGTTGATTTATTTGTTTTTAAGTATTTTGATTTTTTAAAATGAGTGGAAAATGTGTTAAATGTGTCATGTCATTTAATCCAAATGAAATTAGCAAACCAGTTAGACTGAATACGTTTGTTTTAATGTAGAACCAGTCGCGAGTAACACAAGTGATTAGAGAGGCAGGATGCACGCATTCCTCGCCTGTTTTGAAAGACGCACGCGTGAAGCGCAGCCAGGTGCGATCATGTTCGAGAGAGATGCACGTATGCCTCGAGTTTAAACAGCTCGCAGGATGTTCAGGAGACGTGCTGCACAGCCAGGCACAAATATGTACGAGAGAGATGCACGTATGCCTCGAGTTTAAACAGCTCGCAGGATGTTTAGGAGACATGCTGCGCAGCCAGGCGCAAATATGTACGAGAGAGTTGCGCGTATGTCTTAAGTTTAAACAGCTCACAGGATGTTTAGGAGATGCGCTGCGCAAGTAGGTACGAGAGAGATGCGTGTATGCCTCAAGTTTAAACAGCTCGTACTCGCAGGATGTTTAGGAGACGTGGTGCGCAGCCAGGCACAAGTATGTACAAGAGAGATGCGCGTATGTCTCATGTTTAAATAGCTTGAACTTGCAGGATGTTTAGGAGACGTGGTGTGCAGCCAGGCGCATGTACGAGAAAGAGATGCGTGTGAGTTGGCACTGTGGTGCTGCTTGCAGCTCTTGTTCTAATTGCTTCTATTGTTTAACTCATTTGTAAGTCGCTAAAAGCGTATGCTAAATGACTAAATGTAAATGTAAATGTTGTTCTGCCTTCGGAATACAAAGTGGTCAGAATAGGGAGTTTTGCAGGTTAACACGTAAATTTCTCAAGGGTCTTGGCAAGGAAAAATGCTATACAAAAAATACAAAGCCTACTCTTCATTCTTAAATCCATACCTCATAAAGACTGATTTGGTATGGTTGACTGGGGTTGGCCTCATTCAGACGGACTCCTAGAAGATGCTGAAGCAGTGAGTTGGCCAGACAGTTTTCAGAGATCGAGTTGTAAATGTCCTCCAATCTGCCATAGGTTAGGTATTCCAAAATGTTTAGACCATTATCAATGAAGAGACGTAGAAACTGTGGTTTATTGTTCTTCAGTGCATCAGTTATGGAGTCCTCTAGGTCTTTATACTGTGTACAAAATTAAAAGTACCCAAGTTAATCATAGTTTTACACTGTATATTAACTTTTATTATTATTTTATTCTGCACTGGATGCTCCTGTCGCCAAGTCAAATTCCTTGTGTGTGTAAACATACTTGGTAATAAAGCTCCTTCTTATTCTTATTCTTATTCTTCTTATTCTTAAAAAGTCATTAACAAACAATGATATATCAATCTCTCATGTAGATTTATAGTGTTCTCTTGGCAATATCCCAGTTTTTAAGTATTTGAATATATTACAAATTCTTAATCTTTTACCTTCCACATGATGTTTCCTTTGAAGAGTTCACTCTTGGCAATATCCACTCTGTTCCAAGCTACAGCCAGCTTCAACTCATCAGCATAAGGATTAGTAGTACCAGAGAGACGGTGTTTACTTGCTATCATAAATGCACAGAGCAAAAATGACATGTTAAAAGATGTAACAAAATCTTCACCAAACACCAAAGTCTGCTTTAGATTGAAGACTAGTTATTTGGTGGCACAATATCCAGGGGCCGGTGTCATGATTTTCAAGGACTGAACCCAAATGCAGACGGCGGTGATGAACAAAAATCTTTAATAAATGAAAAACCCACAATGGGGGCAAAACAGGAAGATAACAGAGACAAAAACACAACTCGGGGCACAAAACAAAAACTTCCCACGAGGGGGAAAAAACGAGAAACAAGAACTTCTGTAAACCGATCAATGAAACTTAGACTTGACACAAGCAGGACTAACTTGACACGAGGGTACAACATAAAACGAACCGGCACAGGACAGCAAACACAAAGGCATTATATGGGGACACTAACAAGGGATAATTACAAGGGGCAGGTGAACGGCATGAAAATATTAGTGGGAAGTTTGAGAGCGCGTGATGCAGGCGAACAGCGCGTGATGCAGGCAAACCCCGCCCAGGCCACGCGCTTCCACACATAACATAAACACACAGACTGGCACTGTCATGATCCTGCCCACACGGCTCTAGGAATTTACAAGGCAAGAAGGGCAGGACCATGACAGCTGGTTGCACCAATTAAACCAACTTTTTATCACGACTTGTCCTGCAACATTTATGATGTATTCTACTAAATATCCTATCTTTTAGTAGGATATTTTTGTATTTAATTTCCATTATAAAACACATATGAACAACATATATTTGATATACAGTGCCTATAAAAAGTATTATTTTTTCCCACATTTTGTTATGTTGCTGTCTTATGTTAAACTACTTTAAGTTACTTTTTTCACATCAATCTACACTATAAACCATAATGAGAAACCCAAAAACTAACTTGTAACAACTTTGCATATTTATTTAAAAAAAAAAAAAATAGCAATAATAATTATATTGCATAAGTATTTATATCCCTTTCTGGGACACTTAAAATGTAGCTCTGAGGAAGTCTACAAAAAATAAAAACCTGCTGTATTGAAGGTTCACAGAAGTATGTAATCATTAATAGAAATTTGAAACAATCAAATCTTTTGCTGTCCCCCTGGAAAAACGGAGTAATTAATGGAGAAGGTCCTTGTGTAGAGCGGTGACTAGAAAATAAAAAATAAAAATTGACACTTGTTTGAGCTTTATGATCACGTATGGAGATGGGAGAAACTTACAGAAGGACAAACATCACTGCAACACTCCACCAATCTGGCCTTTATGACAGAGTGGCCAAACTCAATTCTCTCCTTATTGAAGACACATGAAAACTTACGGAGGAAACCAGACACCTGCACAAAATCATCTCAGCAGTAAAGTGTGGTGGTAACAGCATCATGCTGTGGGGGTGTTTTGCAGAAGCACTGAGTTAAGGGTATGAATACTTATGCAATGTATTTATTTTTTAATTTATGGAGTGTAGGTTGATGTGAAGAAGTAACTAGTTTAACTTAACAAAATGTGAATAAAATGAACAGGGTTGGATATTTTTGTAGGCACTGTGTTTAGATAGACTAGTCTATGTTGCAGGAGTCCCACAAATCATATTATTCACCTGCGACCCGCATACAACAGTAAAGCATTCCTATCCTCTGTTATTTGTCATGATCCTGCCCTCCTACTAGTTGTTTTTGCTGGTTCTCTTGTCCTGGCTGGCAGGATCATGACAGTCCCATGTCTTGCCTGTGTTTGGAAGCACATGGCCATTGTTTGTGTTTGTGTGCCATGTGCTCTCCTGTCTTGCGTCTTAGCCCCGCCCCCTTGTTTCCATATTCATTATTCCGTTATCAGTTCACGCCCTTCACTGGTTGCCCTCATTATGTCTCTTTCGTTCCTCTCCTATTTAATGCCCTTGTGTTTGCTGTCCTGTGCCGGATCGTTTGTCTACCTCGTCACCGTCTGGTCCTTGTCTCTGTTCCCCTGGTTAAGTTAAGTTTTATTGAAGTTTAGTTTTTATTAGTGTCTTTGTCATTTTGTTCTTGTTTTACCCCCTCGAGGGATTTTGAGGTTTTTTTGTCATATGTTATGTCAAATAAAGTGTTTTTGATTAAAGAGCTGTCTGCACTTGGGTTCTGTCTTCATGTGAATTAATGACATTATTATTAATGACATCATCGACACTGGCTTTTATCACATAACTATCAACTTTTAAAAAATGTGTACGTTTGTTCATTCCCTAGTCTCAATTAGTATTACTGTGGATGAGTGACTTTACCTTGAACAAGAGTTTTTAGTAAAACCGTGTCAAAATCATCTGCTCCCTCTTGCTCTGCATAATAAATGGAGATAAGATCCTTGCTCTGGTAGATGCTAAACAGCTATCAAGAAAGAAAAAAAACAGAGAAAAAGACCTATTAGTGTCCAATACAAAGTAAGGATTACTCATGACCTTTTCAACTGCATCCAATAAATAAAAACATAAATAATTACTAAAGTTAAATTTTATGTGAAGTAGTAATTGTTAACACAAAGGGAAGTAATAATCAGGGAGAATATAGATGTATTATGGACTAGGTCAATGGACCCCATTTAAAGGTAAAAAAGTTTCCTAGGACCCCCTGAAAGTATAAGTTATTAAGCATATGTTTGACACAATTTGCACTCTTATTAAAGTATGTGTATTATTTGTTTCTTTCAAGAAGGTGTCTTTAGTTGATTTACGTGTTCTAATAAAACAGCTCAATTTTATGTGTAACAAATGTGACCTCTCCTGGCAAATTTAGTCGCAATGAGTACATCTTTAAAAATGAGTTATTGTTATTTTCACATTCTCTATTAAAACCTTCAAAATGATGTAAGAATTGTTGGAATCAGAGTAAATTTTGGGGAAAATTAAGTTCAAATTAAGGTTTATTGAAGGTTCCAAAACAAACGCTACAACCATACATTGAAATCACTGGTATTTCAAATAGATTTGGCACACACAAAGTCATAAAACAATATCTATAAGGAAAATATATGTTCAACTTTCTTTTATTGTTTGACCGTCTGCTTTAAGATCTACTGTCATGCAAGGGTGTAATATAATGTTTAACATCAGATATTTTTTCCCCAACAATAAAACTAAACATGCACTTAAGATATTCACTTAATAGATAAAACAGATTATGTTTTAAATAACAAGTGTTTAAAATATTGAATGTGTCCATCAGCGCAAGGAAGATCGTTTTCGTAACATATCACTCTTAATAACTCTTTTTACATCAGTCAAGTCCTGCACATTATCTCTCTTAATAACATTTGACATTAAGCAAGTGCCGCCGCACTTTATTTTCTCGTTCTTGCATGTTTGCAAAAACAAAGCAAAAACAAAACGTCAGACATGCAAACGCTTTGTTTTTGATGGACAAGCATCCTTTGTATTAGGAAAGGTTTAGGAATGTGCACTTTTCAGTATAACGTATAAAGGGCTTATTTTTACTCAAATTCAACCAAAAAATTTTCACTTCTTTTGCCTGCAGCTCAAAATTAGACAGTGCACATTCCATCTCATTATGCTTGCATGGGTCACAAATTATTTTGCGGACCCCCTAGCTATGAACTGTGACCCCACTTTGAGAACCTCTGCCCTAGATTACCAGGAACTGCTCTTTTAGCTAATTTCTTTGTGTGAAAAGTATTAAGTTGCAAAAAAATATTTAAACTTATAAAAAGTTAGATTTTTTACATTCAAGTTAAAGTTAAATTAATTTTTTTTAATAATAACACAAATAAAAAGAAATTAATTAAAAACATGACATAAAACATTTATCCTTTAATTAATTAAAGAATATTTAAATTTATGAATAAAACATTTTGCAAAAAAAGTAAGTACATTTCCTATATATTCCATAGGCCAGAGGCTTTGCGCCGTAGGTACAGAAGCTCTATTTTTTGTCAAATTATTATTTTTATTTATTCAAATTTTCAGGAATTTTGAGGGTCTTAACATGCTCAAAAACTCTTGGAATAGAATAGAAAAAAATGGTGCATAGACACACACATGAATTCACACATATAAAACTCAACGAACTGAACAACTTTCGCACTGAAATCATGGAAAGAGGAAGTGCTCATATCTGCTGATTATATGGTGGGTTTTCTATGATATGTAAGTTGTTTTATCATTTAAGATATTATTCACTGTTTTTAAGATATATCTTTATAATATGCATGTTCACTGATAATTCACTGGTATAACAGTCACTTAATGCACATTTGTTATAGACCAAATGTAGGCCTCAGGAATAGTATATGAGAAGCACAGAACTGCACGTACCCATGTTTAAAGCATGAACACATTAAATCACTAAGACACATACACCAGAAAACACTGGGATAAGCGACACACACCAGAAAACACTGGGATAAGCATATAGTATCTGACCGTTAATTTAAACCTTGCCCTAAAGGCGTATAGGATTCATCAGAGAATGAGTATAATTCATATATGTTTAGCAACGTTTTGAAAGCACCTGCCACGATTATATTCCAGAATAGAAGAGTAAGATTTAATGGTGGCGGGCGTTAAGGGGACAAACTAATGAAAAAAGGTTACATCATGTTAAATATGATTGGCGAAGGGTTACATCATGTAAATATGATTGGTGGATGATGTAATAACGCCCTGAATAATCTGTATAAAAGGTGTAGCAAAAGCACTGTAAGTTTAGATGTGTTGGGTATTGTACTCAGTACATCTCACTTTGTTGGCTTAAGCAAATAAAGGTTGACTTCTTGAAATCTGGAACCCTTGTCTGCGAGACTTCTTTCTTTGTTAGGAGGACGATTTGCCACAACATAGAATTGGCGAGCCATCCAGGAGAAGGCTAGAGGACAGAGGGGATGACGAACGTGACGGGTGAACCGGAGAATGGACCGCACAAACAGGCCCAAAATCTACTAAAGGTAAACCCCGAATGGCGTTGGTCCTTGAAGACCTCTCCTAAATTGAACAAATTTAATGTTAAATAGTGTATTTTGTTGAAAAACACTGAAGGTTTCCAGATCTCAAGAGAGATGTGTGCGAAATCCTGTTCAGGTGTAGTGGGTCCGCAAGAGGCGAAGGCGCAAGAGTGCGCAAAATCTTGCTCAGGTGCAGTGGATCGGCAAGAGGCTAAGGCGCAAGAGTGCGCAAAATCCTGTTCAGGTGTAGAAGGTCTGCATAGGGCGAGCCGTGTAGAGACACGAAGACGTGAAAGCACGTGAAATCCTGCTCAGGTGAAGCAGGTCCGCATAGGGCAAGCCGTGTAGAGACACGAAGACGTGAAAGCACGTGAAATCCCGTTGGGGAAAGCGGGTCATGTAGGGACGTGTATGCCAGGAGGACATGATTTTTGTGTTTCATATATTGTATTTTTGCTATGTATTTAAGTTGCAACATTTCATTGTGATCACTGAGTTGGAAGAAGAGAGGTCTGTATGGTGTGGGTGTGGTGTGGGTGTGTATGTGTGCATGTATGCCAGCAGGAGAAAATCTGTGTGTGCATTTGAAAAAGAGAGATCTGTGTGTAAGGCCGTGTGTATGTGAACAAGAGAGCAGGGGAGAAAGAAGCGCGTGTGTGTGTGTGTGTGAATTTAGCAGGACACAGAGTAGGCCTGTATGAGAGTGACCAGTTCTAACTTTTTATCTCTTTTTGGATGTATATGTGTATAACTTCTAAATTTTCTTTTCCGTCTGAATGTTCCCTGATGAATGGCTGAAGCTGGTATAGAGGAGAGAAGTATATATTTACATCTTGAAAGGATAAGAATTGCCAGAATTTTAGCTGAGACTAAGGGAATTAACTAATCCTTTTTGGAAAGAATCTGTTTATAGAAATACAGCAAAAAACACTATTGGATTATATTATATTTTAATATAATAAAAAAAGAAAAAAAAACATTCTACCTCTCTTTCCCTTTTCTAATGTTCTCTATATACTTGCTTATACTATCTTGACATTGTATCTGAAACTTTGTATTACTAGCACTTCTCGTGAATATTGCTTAGACGAATCGCTTGCTGTTTTCCTCAATTGTAAGTCCCTTTGGATAAAAGCGTCTGCCAAATGAATAAATGTAAATGTAAAATGGAGAAAAGAAAAGACTGGTATTTACACTAGCTAACAGAAGTTCAGAATTTGGAACAACTAGAGCACGTTTGGTCATATGTAAATTGGAGGGGAATAGTAAGCAGATGTTGTAAAGTAAGCATATTAAAAACCTACTTGGAAGAAATTTGTTTTCACAGGTACAGGAGAGCTAACAATCCAGACACTGCACTTGAAAGAATTCTGCTTACAGTAAAAATTCCGATCACAAACCTGGTAGCTCCTTATCTACTACAGGGAGAAAGACATGGCTATATTTTTTAGGAAGAGGGAGAAACCACAGACTAATCAGTCATCCTGAGGTAAATGTGTATGCAGAAACAAGGTCTGTGAATTGGGATACTAGGATCCTATGTACATCAAACGAGAGGGGGGAAATAGTGCCCCAGCAATTTTTGGCTACCACATTGAAAAACGTTATAGTGCATATAGACCCAGAAAACATACGCCCCTGGAATATACAGAGATAAAGATGGACTGATTTAATTTAATAAAAGGGTCACCCACGCTGCAGAGCTAAGCAAACATTTTAGTGAGCTAAAATCAATCATGGCAGCTACACCTGTAGCGATATTAGGAGCCAGATACCCCATAAGCAGGGAGCTGATTGAAAAGACATCAAAGAAGTGGACGAAACATACACAAAATCTAAGAACTACCTGGCCGGAGGGAGGGACCATCGAGGTCTTGATATGTGACAAGATGGACGGTCTAATCAAAAATCACAAACCCAGAGATAACAGCAAAAATCAAGAGTCAAAGAGAAGAATAGAACAGGATGTTTTGAATCTGTTCAAAAGGGAGGGAATTAATTTCCTGAAAAACATCAAGAAAACTAGGGAGTTATTAAAGCAGGACGAAATAAAGGTTGGTGAAAAGATAAGAGAGACAATGATTCAACCAACTCCTTATGAGTTCCCTAGGAGCCAACTGCCAGTGTTAACAGAAAACGATATGCCAAAAAATCAAATGCCAGTTGTAAAAGGAGACTTCAAGTTTACAAAAGAGATAGACATAGAGCAAAGTGGAGAAAGCATGGCTGGGGCAGCAGAAGATTGGAGCTCCCTGGGGAATGTGTTCTCTGCGCCTAGACAGACACCAGGTGCATCACTGGGAAGTCTGCCAACTAATAGAGACTTAGGGGAATGGAGCGCAACTCCGGTATTTGAATCTGTTTATGCTACCCCGTCACGGCAGAACTCGAGGGAGCTAGACGTAGATCTGAGGAGCCGAGTGTTCGGCCTAAGACACAAGCAGAAAAAAATAGAGAAATGCCAGAGATGATATCAGAGACAAATATACGAGAAAAGGACACACCAACTGTTCAATTTTATTTATATAGCGCTTTTCACAATGAGTATTGTTGCAAAGCAGATATACCCACACCAAATGTATGCTTTCCAACTATTCCCTCACGAACAGATACAGAAACCCCATATTATTCCAGTAAGAGGCCCCTGCACTACAACAATGAAGAGATGCCCTATTGCAATGATGGAGAAAGCGAGCAGGCAGAAGCAGGGAAAACATGTGGGAGGGACAGGGAGCAGACAGAGGGGGGTAGAGTTCCACCAAAAGCTCATAGAAAGGAATACAAGCGTGTGACAGGTAAGCTGTGTCTTGAAGACCTCAATGAAACACACGTACACCCACTCTGGCATAGGGACGGTGGTATACTGAGAAGGTCAGAAAGCATGAATCATATGTTGCAGAGCAACATAGTTGACCTCAATCCTGGGGCAAAATCCAATCTTGATAAAAAATAGACAGCCACAGTATGTGCCCTGGGCCACCCAAGACCTAGAAGATTAGTGGCCCGTTTACCTGACCTACAGGAAGGGGCAGGTAAATGGATTAGAATAGTTGAGGAAGAAACGACAGGGAAATTGCTGGCCCTAGGGGATATCAAAGCATTATTAGCTAAATAATTATTTGGTGCGTCAAAATTAAATGAGGTGTTGAGGGCTTTTGGGTTGATTGAGGCGGTTAATTCACCAGAGATGGACGCAGCGATGTTTGACAAGTACAGATCATTGATATTGGTGTGAGCTAAGAAAAGAATACCCAACCCGCATAGACCCAAGAACACTGAAGGGAGACCAGATGGGGAAATATTACACCAATGATGGTAGACACTGGAGCAACTCATACCTGTATAAGTCCAAATTATGCCTCTCACCTCCCCTTGTTAGTCTAAGAGCCAAAAACCGAGAAGTTACCATACCCATTTTAGTATCAGAGCACACTCCCATTAACTTAAGAGGGAGCGATGCATTGTGTAAATTAGATTTACAAATACTCTGTTCCCCAGATGGCATTTATATTGACAACAGAGGGGTGAAACAAATGCTAGTTGAGGCCCCTCAAGCTAATGCATTTTGGATAGGCCAAATAGAAAATGAAGTGGAAGAAACAATTGAAAAATGGGGCAAATTCATAAAAGAACAGATCATTCAGCCATGCATGCCGTGCACAGAATTTCACTGCACAATGATGTATGATCCTGAGCAAAAAGCAGACTTAGAGAGAAAGTGACTGCAAGAAACCGAAGGACAGAAAGTCCAAATGACCTCTCAACATATTGTAGGGCCTCAAGGAGCAGCCTTACAGGTGGATGAATGTAATTTTATCAGAGAGTGGTTTAGTGTTCAGGATTCAGTCCCCCCATATCACGCTTTATGTAGGGAGAGGAAATAAATCTAAAGATTTAGGCCCAATGATGAAAGAAGCGAGGAATATTGAGTGGAGAAAAACAAGAAGCACATGGATGAACTTGGCAACATGCCCAGAAACTGAGCATAGCAATGCTGAACTATTGAGGGAGATGGAGAGCTCAGTTCCCCCACAGCTGTGGGTCTCACACAGCACGGATGTAGGAAACATCCACTCAGCCAGCCCTGTAATGATTTAAACAAAACCAGGAACTAAGCTGCCAAGGAAATATCAATATCCACTACGACCTGAAGCAGTAGAAGGCATCAGAGATACTATTGAAGGATTAATTTCAGCAGGAGTGTTTTGCCTGTTGCCAAAGCAGACAAATCAAAATGGCGCTTAGTGCATGACCTGAGAGCAGTTAATGAGATAGTGGAGGATTATCCAACAGAGGTTCCTAATCCACACACTTTGCTCACGAACATCACACTGGATGCTATAATTGATCTCTGCTCTGCCTTTTTCAGTGTACCATTGGCAGAAGAGAGCAGACACTTGTTTGCCTTTTCATATGAGGGTAATCAATACACATACACTAAATTAGCTCAAGGATATAAACACAAAATCAATCACTAAAAGCTGATCTGGAAGACTTGGTAATGGACAGTATGTTAATAGAATACGTGGGCGACATCTTGATCTGTTCGACATCACAAGAGCAATGTCACAAAGATTCTATGAAAGTTTTGACTAAATTGGCAGCGGGAGGACATAAGGCCTCTAAAACAAAATTACAGTACTGCTTACCTCAAGTAGAGAATCTAGGAAGAACGATTGCTTACAAAACCAGGGCAATATCACAGAATCAGCTCGAGGGAATAAGCAAAGCACCCCTACCACAGACTGTAGGCCAGATGATGACATTTCTAGGCATGGCTGGATTCAGCTCAGACTGTATAGACTGGATAGAAGATTATGCAATAAAAACTGCACCCTTGAGGTCACTTATGAAGCATGCAGGCCAACAGAATTTGAGGGCAAAAATAACATGGACTAATGATGCAATGGTGGCGTTTGAAACAATATAAAAGGAACTACAGAATGCACCGTCATTGGCTAACCCAGATTACACAAAGCCTTTTCATTTTTATGTAGCCAACAGAAAAGAAGAATATACATCAGCTGTATTAATGCAGGAGACGTGCAAAGGCAGAGGAAAACAGCCAATCGCCTTTTATAGCACAAGACTTGACAGTGTAGCGCAAGGATATCCGCCCTGCTACCAAGGGCTTGCAGCCATATATTATGCATATGAGAAGGCCTCATCATTAACAATGGGTTTTCCAGTCTATATATGCACCCACCATAAGGTTGTAGAGTTGGTAGAACAAATCAGGTTTGTTTTGACACAAGCCTGGCTTATTCACAATTTATGACATATCTCGATGTAACAATAAAACAATGTGCAACTGTAAACCCAGCCAATTTCATACCCTTAGACAATGAGGGCACACCCCATAACTGTGTGGCAGAGTCATTGGCTTTCACACGCCTCAGACCTGACTTGGAGTCAACACCACTACTAGATCAGAATCAGAATCAGAAAGAGCTTGATTGCCAGGTATGTCTGCACATACGAGGAATTTGTTGTGGTGAAAGAAGCATCCAGTGCACAGAGACCATGATATAATACAAATAAACAATATAATACACAGATGTATCTATATATTAAGAAGAATAAAAAAAATAGGAAGTAAAAATAAGATAAGATATAGAGTGTAATACCTATGCAGGTGTATATGTATATATGCAGATAAAAAATAGACTATTGTATGTACAGAAAAATGCACTATATACAGCATGATATAATATAATTTAAGCAAAAATGGAATAAAAAGGTAGGGTGTACTATCAGTTGGATATAATTAGTATTGCACATATTATTATTGCACAAGTTATTAATTGCACAGTGGGTAGAACAATTAGCTGTTCATGAGGTAGATCGCCTGAGGGAAGAAACTGTTGCTGTGTCTGCTTGTTTTGATGCTCATTGCTCTGAAGCGCCGACCAGATGGTAACAGTTCAAAGAGATGATGGCTTGGATGTGAGGGATCCAGAATGATTTTCTGAGCCCTTTTCCTCACTCTAGATGTGTACAGTTCTTGGAGGGTGGGAAGAGTAGTACCAATGATCTTCTCTGCACTCCGGATTGTCCTCTGTAGTCTTCTAATGTCTGACTTTGTAGCTGAGCCAAACCAGACAGTTATGGACATGCAGAAAACAGACTCTATGACTGCAGAGTAAAACCGTTTCAACAGCGTATGTGGTAGGCTGAACTTCTTCAGTTGACGTAAGATGCAGTCACTGATTACTTCGTAGATGGGTTTTGTTTTAGAGACCATTTAGGCAATCATACAGGATTTTCAGTAGTAAGAAGAGAGGGAAAAGACTTTGTTACTGTTATATCACAACATTGTGAGCAGCCATGCTCCGCACAGCTAGCTGAACTCAAGGCCCTGACAGCAGCATGCCAGTTGGCAAAAGGACAGGCTGTAAATATCTATTCTGACAGCGCTTATGCGCTGCTAGGAGTCTGTCAACTATATAGAGCTGTGTGGAAACAAAGGGGATTCAAGAAGAGCGATGGAACCCCAAGTCAACATGCTGAACAAATAGTGCAACTGATAACAGCATTGATGCAGCCAAAGCGGCTGGCTATAATTACATGTCAAGCTCACAAAAAAGGAAATGACTTTGTAATAAGGGGAAACAATGGTGCTGATTTGGAGGCTAAGAGGGCCTCAGGCTGCCATTATGGCACCAATGGTACTTATACAGCCCCAACCGAGCATTGCTGACTTAGGAAGAATACAGAAACAAGCAAGTGCCAGTGAACAGTAAATATGGCAGCAGAGGGGGGCAACAAGGACGTCAATGGAGTATGGCGATCACATGAAGGGATGATAATAGCTCCACATGTACTTTTGACTTTGTTAATCTCTGATGCGCATGGATTGGATCATTGTATTCGAGGCGAAATACTCAAAACACTAAAAAAAAGGGATACTGGTCACCTTATTTTCAAGCAACAGTTGACGACTTCTTATCAGGATGTGTAATCTGTGCTCAGAACAATATCAGAAAAAGGACCTCAGCACCAATAGGACATATTCCTGTTCCAGAAGGACAATTCAAGCACTTAGTAATGGACTATGTGGACATGATCAAATCAGTGAGAGGCATGAGATACATGTTAGTGATTATCAACAGATTCAGTAGATGGGTGGAGGCAGTGCCATCAGCAGACCAGGGCTCTGGGACTGTAATAAAGTTTCTGACGCGAGAAGAGATTCCACGATTCTGAATACCATCTGAGATCAGCTCGGACAATGGGTCGGCATTCATTCAAAGAACTGTAAAAACTGTGCTGCAACAATTAAGAACAAAACAACGACTAGAATGCGTTTATAGACCTCAAAGCCAGGGGGCAGTAGAACGCATGAATTGTACGATTAAGGAGAAAATAAACAAAATCTGTGCAAACACCAAACTGAACTGGGTAGATGCACTTCCGTTGGCCCTAATGGATAACAAACTTGACACCACATGAAATGCTCACAGGCAGACCAATGCCAGTGCCTTACTTGAGGCCAAGGGAGCGACAGAAGCAGCAGGAGCTTGAGGAGGAGCCACAGCCCGAGCAGAGAGAGGAGCCCGAGCTTCCAGCAAAGCCGCATGATAAGGGGCTGCACCTGATCTTGACATACATGGAGTATGTAATTCAGCGCGAGATAGAAACACTGGACAGGAGACCGAGGGGAGAGAGGCCAAGGGCATCGAGGGGCAGGGTGATTCGCAGCCTGGCCCGAGTGAGGAGAGAAGTACAGAACGTACTCGTCATAGCATTGGCATTGATGAACTCATTGCAGAGCTTTCCGGTAACAGAGGGACATACGATGAGCACCCCTTGCCCACAGATTTCCCAACCATCGACTTCTCAGCACTTGAATGGACATTGCCAGACTGGGCGTTGCCCTGATGATCAACATCAGTATGAAAGACTTTTGGACATTGCAATACATAATGAATGGTATAAGTGGGCACGTTTTACAGTAGGTCAATCTGATTTAATTGACTGTGTGTTCTACACACCATCACCACTAAGCAAACTGATCATGGTTCCAAACCCATATGATTACAGACATTGTGCTAGATATTATGCCAAACATTGCTCATTGAAAAGAAATTCTATGCCTTTTTGCCCTGCAGAATGTTTAAACTTGGCAGGATGCCCAGAGATGCGTGAACATGCAAAACACACACAATGGGGGAAAGAGTGTAGGAACATAGATGTGATGTGTCACCTAATGAGGCTGAGGTACTAACAGTCTATATGATGTAGACTTTTCACTCAACTATGAGTGCTTTAATAAAACACACGAAACCGATGGAGTTGATGTGGGAAACTTCCCAGGCAATTGCATAACGACATGGCATCTGAACAAAGAGATGTTTGCAAGAAAAGGAGCAATAAGATTTTGGAGCAATAAGTTTGCCTCTGCCTCCATAGCTGACAACCTGACAGTCATAAGCTGGGAAAATTGTGAGAATCAAACCACAGGATGGCCTTTAATTAAGCCATATGAGAAACAATTCAATGCTATAGCAGATTACTTTTGGTTATGTGGGGAGAAAACATTGAGAGCGACACTCCCAGAAAATTGGAATGACCTATGTGCAAGAGTAAAGCTATTACAAGACATTACTATGTTCACTTGGGAATTCAATGAACTTGTAGAATCTAAGTTAAATAGGAATAGAGTAAAGCGGGCATACCAAACTGACCCTAATGTTTATTTGGATACGACTGGCCAACCCAGAAATATACCCAATGAGTTTAAGGCCAGACATGAAGTGAAATCAGAGTTTCTGATTCTATTTTCGTATGGATAACACAAAACAAGAACACAGAATGGATTAATTATCTGTACTACAACCAACAGAGGTTCTTTAACTTTACTAATGATGCATTTGACGCAATTGGAGAACAATTAGCTCCAACAAGCAAGATGGCCTGGCAAAACAGACAGGCATTGAACTGGCTTTTAGCAGAAAAAGGAGGAGTGTGTGATGTTTGGAGATGATTGTTGTACATACATTCCTAATAACACTGCCCCAGATGGATCATTCACAAAAGCCATGGCTAAGCTAAAAAACTTGAGAGATGAAATGACGACAAATGCTGGTTCTGATAAAGACATTTGGGACTGGCTGGAGCTCATGGTTAACCAAGATAGCAATAGTATTAGCCATTGTACTCACTGTTTTGGTATAGTGTTTTGTTGCGTTCTGCCTCTACTGAGATCTATGTTGGTTAAAGCCACAACCAAACAAATGTTGTTAGGAACAGATTTGCATGTACAGCAAAATTATGATGAGGTTATGCTAAGTGTGCTTGCACATGCAAGCGAATATGATGAATATGACGAGATGACTAAACCTTGTGCATATAAGCAACCCTTTGCCTTAGAATTGTAAAAGGGAAGCCATTTTTCTTTTATGATACTTATGGTTGATGGATTTCTGAGAGAGATATAGAAGATAGATAAGAATAGAATTGTACATTTTATTTGGGGATATAGCGTAGGTATGCTTCTAGTTTTTGCTAAGTAGGCAGATAGATTTTTGTTTATCTTTTGTTCGTTATTTTGGCATCACATATACATTTACATTTATTCATTTGGCAGACGCTTTTATCCAAAGCGACTTACAATTGAGGAAAACAGCAAGCGATTCGTCTAAGTAAGCAATATTCACGAGAAGTGCTAGTAATACAAAGTTTCAGATACAATGTCAAGATAGTATAAGCAAGTATATAGAGAACATTAGAAAAGGAAAAGAGAGGTAGAAAGATTTTTTTAATTTTTTTATGAGACAGTTAAGTGCTCACGGTGCATCATAACCCTTAGGAATTTTGACTTTTATCAAAAGCTATAACCAGAATTACTGCAAGTGCCATTGGTGCACGGCTGTGTATTTGTTATTGTGTTTTTCAGAACCTGAAAGATTGTTAACCAAGTGGGCAGGTGACTTGATCCATGTGGAAACGGGTGGTGCTGCTGACACTATAAGGGGCCAGTGGCTGCTAGAATTTAAGACAGCAGAATCCAGATATTACCCGTTTGAGCCAACTGGGCCATGGGCCCTAGGACAACTGCCAATCAGAGCTACGAGAAGACTTCTAGAGCAAGACGAGAGCATCTTAGCAGTCTTCGCATCACATCGAGATCGCATGCAGACAACAGAGAGGAGCTTGGGAGAACCAACATCTTTGCAAGAACCAGACCCACCTATCGTCCAGTGCTAGACAGAGCAACAGGACATATCACAGTTGCATACACAGAAATTGAAGGAGACATTTGGAGATACTCTACAGCTTTCTATCCTAAAAACTGAATTGAGATGATGGAAGTGAAACAATGGGAACGGATTGAACGGACAATGAGATACACAAGGTGTTTCGACCTGAGGATAGCAGCATGTGTGATACTGTCTTTGATATACCTACTCATTCTGCCAGTACTGATGGGCATAGGGGATAATTGTGAACCTATGAACGGAACCACAGCGAATGACACTTTGGAGATCAACATTCTGAATGACACCACGGCTTTATGCAATGACTCTAAGCTTCGAGTAAAGAGAGAGATTGACAACAAACGAATTAAAACACTGACCTCATGGATGGATCATCCTGATCCTCCACATGCATATGCTATGAATATGTGGTGGAGATTGACTAACCACACAATAAGAATGTACAGCACAAGGAACTGTTATGTATGTGCACAGTTTCCGCATAACACCACAGGAGGGGACTGGTGGCCCAATCAAGTACCTGACACTCTAGAAATCACTACAGTAGCGGTAGTGGCATCACTAATGAACGAAGACACTGCGTGGTCTCACAAAGATGGAACTTTTAAACAAATTAAAACAACAAGAACAGTGTTTGGCCAAATTGCAACGGTTCGAGAGGTCCCGAATGATCTAACCTGCTACAGCAGGGCTACAGGAATTCATGGCATGGGGAAGATACCAAGAGGAAAATGTTCTAACATATACAATGAAACGACGAACAGTAGAAAAACTCTACGTAGTTGTCTACGCAGTATAGTAACAAGAAATCCTTACTCAACCACTGTTGATAAAATGTTTGAGAATGTTCTGAGTCAGTATGTTGCACGTCAACATTTGTCCTATATGGAAGAAGAATATAAGCAGTGCGCAGCAAACTGTTCTACAGTTCATGTTCCTGATGAAGGCGGTACAGGAGTATTGGAAGACTACTATTGGCTGTGTGGATACAAAGTGTTTGTATCTCTACCAAGGAATTGGACAGGACTGTGTGCACTAGTTCAACTACATGGAGGAGCAATCATCATACCACAGCAGTCCACGGATCTGATACGGACAAGAAGAGGACTCTTCAACTTTCTACAGAGCAGCCCAGTGCCAAAGACTCATCGTATATGGACAATGGTTGAGAAAGTTTCAGCTGTTTCAATCCTGCACTGGGCGTTACGTCATTGATGAATGAAGTGGAAATCACCAGATACGATCTTATTTCATTCCTGAATACAACCAACGTCCTAATGGATGGCATCAAGGAGGAACTACGAAGACTACGCTTGACAAGCTTTGCAAAATCGCTTGGTCTTGGACTAGCTGACAGCAGCAAAAGGAGGAGTTTGTGCTACAATAGGTGAATCTTGTTGTACCTACATTCCAGAGAACGACACGGATGGACATCTAATCGATGAGGGGATGCGGAACATCACTTCCATCACCAGACTTTGACCAATTCCGAGGTCGAGTCAGAGACTTTTGGTTGGGACTGGTTGAAAAACATTTTCACTAATTTGAGCAATGTGGTACTAATGACAGTATGTATACTTGTGCCCATTATATTATTTTTGTGTCTATGCCCATGCATGATGACGCTGTTTCAGAGAGCTGCTTCATCTACTGTTCCACGCCAAATGGTGATATACTCAGTGTTACGTAATGTTGCTCACATTAACCGTATTTACCATAATGTGGCTCAATGAAGGGGAGTGGAGGTTGAGGGTTCTGAGCAAGAGTTCTTCATTTTATGGGATACGCGTAGCACATGGGAGATTTTTATTTAGCTTACTATTAGCAACTTTTAAGGTTGCTGACATATTTTAACCACTCACTGCCCACGCAAGCAAATTATCAGCACCTTTTGTTAAGCACTTTTTGTAGTGTTCGGTCTTTCGTTCACTTTATAACCATTATTTTTTGTACTTTCACAGCACTATGGTGACTGTTATTGAAGCTGAATATGATCTCCTGTTGGTGTTTGACAGTATTTTTGGTTATATCTGGTTGTGTATGAGGCTTTTCAGCCTCAAAGAAGGGGTTATTATGGTGGGTTTTCTATGATATGTTAGTTGTTTTATCATTTAAGATATTATTCACTGTTTTTAAGATATATCATTATAATATGCATATTCACTGATAATTCACTGGTATAACAGTCACTTTATGCACATTTGCTATAGGCCAAATGTAGGCCTCATGAAGAGTATATGAAAAGCACAGAACTGCACGCACACCATGCACAGTACATGGGAAGTACCCATGTTTAAAGCATAAGCACATTAAATCACTAAGACACATACACCAGAAAACACTGGGATACGCCTCCTCCAAAACACATGAACGTGCACAGACCAGAAGCTGTTGGACGGCGGTACGACGAGAGACACGGCATATTCACCGGTGAGAAAGCATTGCAGTATGAAGTGAATGACTTTTTGAGGGTTCCTCCGGCAAGTCGGGTTTTTGCTGCTTCTCCGCCATTCTCTCTACAACAGAGGACGTGAGCACGCTGATGATGTGACGTCTGCGTGAACTGGGTTCGCAGTGGGATGAAAAATATGTTGGATGAATATGTAAACCGGACCAGACTCTGAACCAATCTAAACGATCGGCCAGAATGTTATTATTGGTCGAATGTTTTTTGGTCCTACACCCTTCACAGATGATGTATTTATATATATATTTTTTTAATTGACCACTATACTTCTTGATTGCTATCAGGATGTGAAGAGATTTCCAACCAGCATGACAAAAACATTTTCTGAACAGAATGATGCATTATGCCTTTAATGGTGGCGGGCGTTAAGGGGACGAACTAATGAAAAAAGGTTATATCATGTCAAATATGATTGGCTAAGGGTTACATCATGTAAACATGATTGGTGGATGATGTGATAACGCCCTGAATAATCTGTATAAAAAGTGTAGCAAAAGCACTTTAAGTTTAGATGTGTTGGGTATTGTATCTCACTTTGTTGGCTTAAGCAAATAAAGGTTGACTTCTTGAAATCTGGAACCCTTGTCTGCGAGACTTCTTTCTTTGTTGGGAGGACGATCTGCCACAACATGTACAACAAATTATTTAGATCTTACTTGAGCTATGTGTTTTGCACCCCCTGGAAAAAAGTCTTGCACATGTACAATTGAAGTAAAAAGTTTACATCCGAAAAATGCTGAAAAAATAAAAGCAATTTTGAAAGTTAAGGTTTATTTGGAATTTAGTCCTGCCCTGAACAACTTTATAGTATGATGTTAAGATTCATCTTTTTACATTGAGGACAATGTAACTCATACACAACTATTACAATAGATACTCATGAAGTCAACATGATTAATTTAAAGTCAGGTGGGTGTTAGTCTCGGCCTCAGACGTCATGCCCACAGAACGTTGGCTAAACATCTGATGTATAAGGCACACTTTTCAGGAAACACTTCAGCACGTTCAAAGTCATCTGATTGGTTGAATTTCACAGGATTTCAGGGAAACATGCATGTTGCCTGGAAACAATATGAAGTCGTCAGATTGAAGAAGTAAGCTGTCGTGTTTACATCGGTTGCAATAAGAATTTATAATGAATGACTAAACGCTTAATTTTTAAAAGTACGGCATAAACTTATAATCGTTGTTGCTGTTAACTGTCAACCAGTCTGTTACTGCGGGGACATTTCCGCGTCTCTAAACATGCCACGGCAAAAAGCAAAACGTGATTGGTTACTTTACCTGTCAGTCATATGGTCTCTTGGGCAGGCTTTGGCCAAAGTAAGATGCCATGGATTCCACACCTTCAGCCATCAGTGTAAATTTTTTGGTGTAAATTGTTTATATTTAATTTCCAGAGAACATATATGTATTTGAATAGCTTCTAAAAGACATGACTAAATGAAAAAATATATATAAACAAAACAATAACAATTTACACCAAAAAACATTTTCAGAGGTTTACACCCACTTGACTTTAAATCAGTGATGTCAATGATTAAAAAATAATCTGATTAATCACAATTAATCACACATAACATGAAATATACTTTTACATTCTAATAATTTCACATGTAATCTCCAAATTAATGTAGAAACAACACATTTCTTTAACAGCATAATTTTATGAATGAAAGCCAACATTCTGATATTACTACTGCAAATGATGTGTCTATTAAATTTATTTCTTAATTTTTTTACATTAATTTTAGCCGTTCAACATTGAAGTACAGTATAATTGAGTACTATCATGTCTAACAGGTAGGAAATATACAGATATTGATTTAAGTTTTTAAACCCTTTACAGTCTTTAATGCTCATTTCTAAAATAAAAAATAATTCTCAATAAAGATACAAAACACATTGATTTCTTCTTTTCTTTTGATCTTTGATTAAAGGGATAGTTCAGTCCTAAAACAAAATTACACAATGTTTTACTCACCCTCAAGGCATTCTAAATGAATATGGTTTTCTTCTTGAAGCAAAATGCATCCATCCATCGTGCTCTACAAGGCTCCGTGGTATTAACAAAGGTCTTCTGAAGCGAATAGATGTGTTTGTTTAAGAGAAATATCCATATTGACAGTGCTATTAATGATAATGTCTAGCATCCGTTATCCCTCGTCTGCGCCAGCAAATAACGCAGTCATGTCGTAAGTTCCGTTGACAAAAGTTGCATTTTTCACTTTGTTCCAATGGGATGCCGTCTCCTCTGTGGGGAGCTTTCATCATTGTCATTTACTGGATAAAAACAAGCCAGGAGGTTCACGCGCACATATGCAGCAGAGGATAACGGAAGTTAGACATTATCATTAATAGCGCTGTCAATATGGATATTTCTCTTAAACAATGCACCGATTCACTTCAGAAGACCTTTGTTAAGACCACGGAGCTGTGTCGAGCAGATCTTTGATCGATGGAACTTTTTGGAGCTTTAAAACATGAGGACCTATACACTCCCATTCTACCGCTTGGAAGTAAAATGATACGTGGTATTATAACTCCGACTGCATTATGTTTCAAGAAGAAAACCATTTTCAGTTAGGATGCCTTGAGAGTGAGTAAAACTTTGTGTAATTTTTTGGGGGGACTGAACTATCCCTTTAACATTTATCCCTTTAGTAGCCGGTTTAAGAATGTGGCCCCTTTAAGGGCTACTGCTCTACGTAGATCTGACGACTTATCCCATTTTCACAACTCTTTGCTTTCATGTAGGATTTTAAGTGTGTGTTTACGAAAATACTAGACAAAACTGGCTTTCTGGCATAATCTTGTGTGTTTTTGTTCATTCAAGCATGAAAATTAGAGCGTGATTATATAATATAACACTAGAAAGTGTCATGAGTTTGACGTGACCCAGACGCAGGATAGCAGTTCGGGGGGAACAAAAAACACTTTATTAAATAATAAACCCACGAGGGGGCAAACAGGACAAAAACAAGAACAAAACTTAAAAAACTAGAACAAAAAACACTAGAACAAACTGCAAAACAAAAACTTCCCACGAGGGGGCAAAACACGGATCAAACTTTGAAAAAAACACGTGATGATTTCATGATCCTGCCACTAGACTAGAAAATCATGAACAAGGCAGGCAGAATCATGACAAGAAAGTATGACAAAGGATGACAAAATAAACGGATGCTGCATAATTGCGTTAAATATTTTGTTTGAGTTAATCTGAAAAAATTAATTGCATTCGTTAACGCGTTAACGTTGACAAATAATTCGTGTTGACTTGATGATGATCATTTTTCTGAAGATCAGTGGGCAGTTCAATGACTCAGAACAAAGAAACTCTTAAACAACTATGACAAAACATAAAAACTGTGATTGACTGTTCAGGTAACATCATACATTATTATAATCAGGGGGATTTAAACTTTTGACCTGGGCTATTTTAAGAAATTCTGTTATTATTATTTGGTGTAAACTTAATGTTAAAGGCGGGGTGACCGTTCTCTGAAAACGGCTTTTATTATTTGAAATCAACAACAAAACGCACTACTACGCAACAGGAACACACCTCTTCCTGCTCCGCTTTCAAACGTGCTGTGCAATATGAGCATTCCCTCGTTTTCCTCCGTCAATAGGTGGACACGCCCCTTGCTGCTGATTGGCTACAAGTTTGTTTTAGTACTCTGCCTGACTCAAAGTCATGTATGCACTCGGTTACCCCGCCGTTAACATTTCTTTTGTAAAATAAGTTGTTCAGGGCAGGACTAAATTCAAAATAAACTTTCACATTTCCTTTTTCCCCAAATTTTCAGCATTTTCCAGATTGTGCAAGAGGGTCATAAACCTTTGACTTCAACTGTACATATGTAACTCGGTACACATGAAACTCGGTACACGTGGATCTCATCAAGCAAAACATCTTTTGCGCTGCATGTCAGGCTCTGCCAAACAGGAAGTGAGCCATTTATGTTTGTTTAAAAAGTGCATGCTGTGGAATTTAGAATACTCCTCCTAGAATTTTTACCCGACTGCCACCAAAAATTGTCAACATTATCTCAAGACATTGATGATGCAAACTTGGGAGGAGATTTTTGATATCTCCAATGGTTTGGCCGTAGCGAGGCAACGAAATGAGAACCAGGAATTATAAAATAACTTCCTCATACATTGTCAGATTTTGATCACATTTCAGCAGTTTGCATGTTGTGTGAGGCCGATCACATAGATGTGACTATTATAGCTCAAAGTTGTTGCCCCACCAACTGGCAGCAGGAGGTGTGTCTTTTTTAAAATGCTTTGAAATTAGCCTCTTATTTTAATTGATTTGCTTGACACCACCTGAATAATGTCAAAACATGGCAGACGAAAAACTAAGAAAGGGATTCTTGATATCTTGAATACTGTTGCCATGGCAACATGAATGAATCAATGAGGCACTTATATAGTGCTTTATTGTGTATTTCTGTACACCCAAAGCACTTTACAATCATATGAGGGGGTCTCTCCTCAAACCACAACCAGTGTGCAGCATCCACTTGGATAATGTGACGGCAGCCACAGTACAACGGTGCCAGTGCGCTTACCACACACCAGCTATAGGTGGAGTATCAGTATAGTGTCTCCATCACAATACTGGGGCATTAGGACCCCTGTAGACCACAGGGTGAGCACCCCCTGCTGGTCTCACTAACACTTGTTCCAGCAAAAACCTAGCTTTACCAGGAGGTCTCCCATCCAGGTATTGACTAGGCTCAACCCTGCTTTGCTTCAGTGGGCAACCAGTCTTGCATTACAGGGTGATATGGCTGCTGAGTATCCTTTTCAGATTTTTTTAAGCACTTAACATGCTTATAATTTCATGAAAATCGACACAAACATCAGTATTAATGATAATTTAACACTGGCAAAAGCTCATAAATGGGCGTAGAGCAAGTGCTGTAAAGCGCCACATTTTGACAAAAGTGGGGGGTTAGTTTTGCCCAGTCACCAAATTTGGTACATATATTCTTCTCATCAGGCTGGATAACTTTCTAATTTACAGTCACTGGGGCCTATTTATAACAATCTAAGCGCATGGTCTAAAGTGCAAGTGCGCTTCGGGCATGTTCGAATCCACTTTTGCAAGTTTTAATGACAGGAAAATGGTCGGCGCGCCCGGGAACATGGTCTAAACGGGTTGTCCCTACTTTAATGAGTAATGGGTGTGTTTTTGGCAAAACGTGCAGTAAACAAATCAGAGTCTCATCTTTCATTCCCTTTAAGAGACAGTTGCGCTCGCGGCATGGAATATTTGCCATTTACACGGCGGAGTTTGCAAGAGACTGAACGCTTCTCTAGGGAGGAAATGACACATTATTATTGTGTACATAAAGATAAAAATCTGCTCGCTTTAAACCTCGACCATCTATAGGACAAGTCAGATTTTTATGTATAATATTTTACATTGTAGTCATTTCATTTTAACGAATTGTCTTCTTTGTGTGCTGCTGCGCGTCCCTCTGTGTGCAATAAGCAGATAATTTTTACACGGCCTAATTTGAAAGACTGAACGCTTAGTGAGGAAACCACACAGATTATTGTTGTGTAGCCCAGAGGCGTCGCTAGGGCTATTTATTCGGGGCTCGAGCCCCAATTATTTTAAATCTAGCCCCGAATGTTTTTGGCCTAGAACTGCCCGATGCGTTATTGAAATTATGAAAGAAATTCAATAAATGTTAGTTGTTTAAATTTTATTCGGCGCTGTCACGGTTAACAACACAGCCTACACCGGACTAAACACAGGCACGCACCCACTGACACACACACAAACACACGTGACTGATTTCATCCAATCGTACTGGAGAATACCTCCGACTAGCACAGCAGTTGAGCGTGACAGTCAGTAACAAGAATCAAACGCGTTTTGTTTCTTTAATTTGTGACCACGAAAAGAAGTAACTTTTAGCTGCTCTGAAACTTTATCCAAAGAGCAGTTACAGTAAGCAACAAAAAATACACACGCAGACCAATCGCGACATGTTACCAAAGATAAAGTGACATTTGTTATACAGAACGCACTTAGATTATAGGCTTGTGTTATACATGTGTTGTAAGTCTGTGCATGAATGAACCTACGCGTATGCGGTGTGTGTTCGCGTGAGAGCTTGCTGCTCCGTTACATTGACACCCAAATGAGAGACGATTTAAGTTTATATGTTTATAAGTCTACATCGCTCGTATATAACAAAAGCGATGTAGAATGTACAGTGCGAGTCTCCATTCCCATAATGCGTGTGACATTGCCATTAATATAAAACATGTTCTTGTGGAGAGTTTCGTGTGATTTTTAATATTTGACGCAAACATTATAATTAACAACACGGCACTGCACTGCGCATGGAAATGTGGCTATTGAGAGTAGCTCTCTGTTGTGATTTGTTTGTACTGCGAATCTTAAATAGGCCTACCCACAAATGTTTACATTTATGTCAACTTTTTATCAGATTGGTTTATAAACTCCTGTTTATATTTTGAATTTATCAAAGCTTGTACTTTTCATTGCACATTTTATGACAGTTACGGTTTTATGGATATTAATCTCGTCATGTGTCATAATTCTATGGTACAGTTTGGTCAGGCAAATGGTTTATAGGTTCATTTTAGTATTTATTAAAAAATAATTATACACATTACCTGCAGATACTATACAAACTATACACACTGTCAGCTACATGTGGTACAGTACATCTTTGTCCCTTATACTGTTATTTATTTTTCTATAAAGAATAAAGACTGTCCCCATGTTTGTTTGCTAAAGTTAGAAACCCTTTCTATAAAACATTTATATAGAGATGAATTAAGAGTTTGTAAATTATTACTTATGAATTAAGTAAATGTTAGGCATAGTAAAGATGAACAATACAAAATCTACACTTATTTACTTGTATTCAACGAGCTATAATAGATATATGCAGCAATTTTTATCCCCCTAGTTAGCCCCTGATGATTTGGGCTCAGCCCCTGATGTGTTCAAATCCTAGAAACGCCCCTGGTGTAGCCTACATAAACATAAAAATCCAACGTGTCCTGTGTCTTGGTCTGCTCGCGAACTTTAACCTCGCGCACGAGCAGACCATACAGGACAATCTAAAGTCTGATTTGTATATGTACACAATAATCTTTTACATTGTAGACCTTTTGTTTTTAATATTTGGCTTGTTTGTGTGCTGCTGCACTTCCCTGTGTAATAAGCAAAGTGAAAGCACGTTAATGTGGACCCGCACAGAGGCGCATTTTCTACTAACGCGCCCTTTAAATAACAAAAATATATATTTCGCCATTGACTTTAGACTTTAGACCATGGTCTATGGCGCAGTCTATTTTCAGTTCCTCAAAATAGCAACGCGCCAACAATGCCCCTGAACACCTCTTTTTTAGACCAGCACACCGATGGGCGCACAAATGAGCACAAATGCTTTTGCTATTTAAACAACGCAGTGCAGGACGGGGAAATGAGAACTGCATCTAGCTAAAACTAGCAAAAACACTTGCGCTGCGCCCTGCGCTGCATTGCGCCGGGTGTACAATAGGGCCAGCAATTTTGGTTTGAAGGTGGATTTTTGGAAAAAAACAAGCCATTAATGAAGGACTACTTCTCCTAGGAGAATCATGCTATTTACACCAAACTTTGTCAACGTGATGCCAAAATATTGAAGATACTAAATTGCAATGGATTTTGGATATCTTGTTTGTGTTGCTGTATAACTATTCTTCTCGTTAATCAATATAGTTAATTAATGTTAACAAATGAAACCTTATGTCAAGTATTTATATTTTGTTTTCTGTGAGTGCATTTCACACTCTTGATTAGACACTGTAACCCTTAAAAAAAAACTTAGAGAAGGTTACTGTAAATGCACTCCTGATGCCACTGGGGTGGCGAATGCACTAATGCAGGGGTGCCCAAACTCGGTCCTGGAGATCTACTATCCTGCAGAATTTAGCTCCAACCTAATTAAACACACCTGCACCAGCTAATCAAGATCTCACTACTAGGTATTGTAGAAACTTGCAGTCAGTTGTGAGACAGGTTGGAGCTTAACTCTGCAGGAGCACCCCTGGGCACCCCTGCGCTAATGGCTTTGGCTGTCATCGCTGCTTGCAGCTATATTACTATATTTGGGGCATTTGGTATTCTTCGAATGCAATCATATTTGGCACACACAATAATTCAATAGGCATTGACAACAGCCCTATTGTTCTCCTATGGATTATTATTAGGGCCCAAACACAGAGGTGCAGCCCTATAGTTTTCTCCTTATTTGATTATTATAAAATTCATATTTTTGGGGGGAAATATTAATTTTATCATTTGATTTGTGAAAAAAAGTTTTAGTACTTTAAGATGTTTAATGCCATAATTGGTCAAATTAAAACAAACAGTGAAATTTACCTTGTCTACAAGTTTGTCTGTCTCACGTTCTGAAGGAAAATGGGTCTTCACTTTCTCTGCCATTCGCTCTCTAAGTTCCATGTTAGGAGTCACATCCTCCTCTGCTCCTCCAGATGGAGGCATAGGAGCAGATTGCATATTCTCCACAATGTCGCTCACAAGGTTGGCAAGACCCCCCGAACCAGCCAAGACCAACCACGGCATTGCATTCTTCAGTGAAAGATCTAAAGCCTGAAAGGAAGACAAATGGTAAAGGAATTCAAAGGAAACAAGGAAATAACAAGGAAATCATTTTTAACAAGGAGACATAGTGGAGAGAAAGTTGTTTTGTGAAACTATATTTTGCTTACCTCTAGCATAGCCACTTCCCCAGATATCAGCATGCACAGAACAGGAATATCAATGCTCGCACTGCCTGCACATCAGATTGTTTAAATAACAGGCATGTCACTCAGAATGCATTTTCCAAAAAACATCTTTACACACCACAACTGTGCACCATACAAAATTAAACTGAGAATGCCTTTCCATTTCAATTCCCACATATGAAATACCGTAGTCAGCATTTGAAGTGGATCAAAAATGTTCATCATAGTTGTCCTAAGACAAGAACAATGCCCGTTCTTGTCTAAGGACAACTTTGATTTATTATTTTGATCCACTTCAAATGTTGACTACTGTAAATTAGGGTAGGTGAAATTATCATCGGGGTGAAACAGGACAGTTTGCGCTTCTAAGTAAGGTGAGATCACCTTCATTTAAAGTGTAATTTTGATTTATAAATAAAAAA
Source organism: Oreonectes daqikongensis (assembly GCA_026939265.1). Lineage (NCBI taxonomy): Eukaryota > Metazoa > Chordata > Actinopteri > Cypriniformes > Nemacheilidae > Oreonectes > Oreonectes daqikongensis. The sequence continues at coordinate 344,153 of JAOTQM010000092.1, read as the reverse complement.
ATCAGCTTCAATATACATTGTTATTGACATTAAACTATTACAGGTGGAGTAAGGACCCATTCCACAGCTGTAAATATTTCAGTTTTTTATTTAATAATTCTAATAATGAGCTAAAATAGTTTATGTTGTTTACGGTTATATAACGCGGTATAAAGAATTATTGCAATTATTGTCTCTTGACTATACTGTAATCAACTCCACGGGGAGAACGGACGATGACGCACACACAGGAATGAAGTGTTCAATAGGTGGTTTAATCAAGGGTACAATCCAGTGAGTCTCAAAAGAGAGTGCAGGTGAACATCCACAAACAGACAGGTCAAACACGATATATCCAAAAACATCCAATAGAATAAGAGAGAGGTTACAAAACTCTGGAGTAACAATAGCATAATGATATCATCCTGGGGAACATAAACACTTGAACTAGAGCGACGCACGCCACGCACAGCCTAACATACAACAAGACCTGACAAAGACAACGGCAAAAGGGTGAGTATATATGTGTGATCAATAATGGGGATCAGGTGCGGGTGATGAGTGAATGGCGGGAAACTGGTGCATGGGATTATGGGAAATGAAGTCCATGGGGAAACTCAGGAGAAACAGGCAAGGGAACACACAGGAGGCAGACAATGATGGACAGGACTGTGACATATACAGTGCTACAAAATGCATTTTCCACATTTGTCACAAACTCTTCACTTATTTACTTGCATAATTGAGTGACAAAATAATGTGAAAATGGTCAATTAAAGCCCAAATCATTAACATATTGAGGACAGGAATCAGAGTAAATCACAGGAAAAAAAAGGCTGATTCAACTTTAACCCTTGTATAGTGTTTAGGTCTGTGGGACCCATTTTCATTTTTTATCCCCCAAAAAAAATGATACAATTAATTACTTTTTTTCAAATTAAAACTCATTGGCCTTGGCTTATTTTCTGTGAAGAACATATATCAGGACAAATTTTCAATGACACACAAATAGACACAGAGTCCCCAGTTAGATGGTGAAGAATGACATGATGTTTAGATTTCACATAACAAAATATCACATTCTGAATATAATGACAAAGTTTACAATGACACTAAAACATCAACTTTTGTCATCAGATAGCTAAAACCAGCATAAAGTTTTTAGTGTTATTTGTGTTTTACACATAAATAGACACGGAAAAAAACCTCAAAGTTTTACATTGATTCATTTAGTTAGTTGTATTGAAGTATCAATGATATATAGCCATTCAATTTACACATTATATTTACATTAACTGGAAATATCCAGTGCATCAAGTCAACATAGTTTGAGTTTGAGCTGAAACCTCCAAAATCTTTAGTCAAAATAAGAAATGGCAAAGCTGTGAAACACATCGCACATCACCATAAACAAAGTCAATTTGTTCAACAAAGTCACTATTTCATGATATTTGCACACAAGTTGACACACACAGTGAATTATGTCTATATAAAAGTTTGGGTTTAGACCTCTAAGATCTGTGAAATGTAATGGTATTATTTTTAATAGCAATAATATGTTATTACATTTTGTAACATCCAGATAAGTGTAACATGTTTATGTGTGTTTCTACATAAACTTTAGGTCACATGTAAAATAAACAGGTTAACTTGTGTAAAAATAACATGAAATAGTGACTTCATCGAACACATTGACTCAGGTCCACTGTTGGCTGGTAAAAAGCGACATGAGACTTTAAAATGTCTTAATTTCATAAATATTTTAGGGGTCTAAACACAAAATTTCATGTTAATTTAATGTATAGAAGATTTTTTTAGTTGATTCAGTTGAATTTTGTCAACTGAAAGGCTTTATTTCAGTTAAACACACTGAACATTTTCAATACATCAGTCAACTTCAACCACTAGTGAATTTAAAATGGAAAAGAACTGAATTTTCCTTCAAATGTAACATGTTTATGTATGTTTCTATATAAACTGTAGATCACATGTGAAATAAACAGGTTAACTTGTGTAGAAATAACATGACATAGTGATTTTATTGAACACATTGACTCAGGTCCTCTGGTCCTCTGTTGGCTGTTGTAAAGCGACATGAGACTTTAAAATGTCTTAATTTCATGAATATGTGTGTTTCTGCATAAACTGTTTACTTCAATGGGAGTAGAAATTTCGTCAGGTGATTTACTAACAAAATCTCATTCCCATAATGACAAACGCAATCTACGGAGAGCTGAGCAAATTAGCGCAGGGTTTAAGACATCCTTGTGTTTGTGTTAAATAAAGCCACAAAATACCAGTGCAATGACAAGCACAACCCTTAGTAAATCCCATTGCGTGATATATATTTAAATACTGTCCTCCCTTGAAAAGAGACGTTTGCGCTGATGCAAGCTGTTAGTAAATCTGGCACTATGATTTGTATGGTATCTATTTAATGTCCCAAAATCTGTTTTACATTTTTGACCAAGCATTAATAATCAAAATATTTAGGCGCAAACGCTTATAGATATTCCTCAGCATAATTTGTAAATTCAAGCATTACACTTGAATTTATGAGTGAATTTTTTTAAGTGTGTGGATTTTAGGTTTACAACTTTAAATAACTAAGATTCTTAAGTTATGGACTCAAAAGCAAAACTTTAAGTAACGTTAATCATTGCTTAGGGTTGTACAATTAAATTATTATATTTTTAAATTGAAAAATATTTCAAACAAAAATTAAATGACTGTTACCATGTGATACATTTATCAAATCTCAACTGAGCTCAATAAAATATTTTGTGTTTAGCTCTGATGTTTTTAGTGATTTCACTTCATCAGTTCTTTAACAATATTTCACATTCTGAATATCTCTGATTGTAATGGCAATCATCAGAAGGACACTAAAACACCAGCTCTTGCCATCAAAACAATCTCCTTAACAGATTTTGAAAGTTTAAGTATTGCAAATTGAAAATGTCACATTGAAAATGTTCAGTTAATTTAACTTAAGTATATCATTGTTTTAAAGTCATCATCCAATTGAACTAGCTTTAAAATTCTTCAGTGAATTAGGTCTATATATGAAGTAAATATTCTCTTCTTTGCTTTTCTTACATGCTATTGAAAAGAGTGTTAACAGAACTTTCTCAGGTGTGCTTCACTACCCCCACAGGCAATTTGCATTTCTATGAAGAAACACTTTACATTTAAGCTCATTCCTCTACCCCCAGCCCCCCAAAAAACATTCAGTTCTGTTGTGAACATCCTAATATAGTTTGTTAACATGTATCAGTCAACATTGATTCTGTTATATATGAATGCTCTTAAACAATATTTAAAGAAACTTGACATTATGCTTTATGCTTCATAACTGGTTGCAGTAATCATTGTAACTGTATAATAAGGCAAAGTTATCTTCTTTAGCTGTGAGGAGAAATTTAGCTTTATCTATAAGTCATTTGTGGGTTAGCCTCTTCACATTTTCTTCTCAGATTATTTAATACAAGTGTACATTATAACTTTCATGCTAACAATTTTCTGTATCTGAATGCTCCACGGGTTCGCACTGAATTTGGTAAACAAGATAGTATAGTGTATACAAGTATAGTGTTTCTGTAGCATTGAAAGGTCTGCACCTTTTGTCTGTTTCTTTGGGTACATTTTTAGTTGTTTTTGTCATTGTATTTGTTAGTTGTTTGCTGGTTTTTTGGCCAGGTCACACTTGCAAAAGACATTTTTTTAGAGTTAGAAGTTTGAAGGGGTTGAAAGTTTGTTGTTATGCACAATGGCTATGTTTACATGCACACCAATAATGTGATTATTTCAAATAATCAGAATTATTCATAGTAACATGTTTACATGACATGAGAACATCTCTTTTCTTCAGTTTACATGAAGGTTTTATTATTGAAAGCTGGTCTAGGTGTTACACTTATTACTGTTTTAGTAAAAAAGGATGGGCTGTTGATTTTGATGATTTTGCTGTTGAAATATGATAAGAGATTAGTAGGGAAAGAACAGTGGTACAGATAAGAGGAATGTTCTCTCATGTGATAAGGGTCACAATTATTCACCATGTTGATAACCAGTCTTTCTGTATAATAGTGCACCCAAAACTGTTCAACAGTTACATCAATAATATCATTTTAAATCTTAAAAACAACTGATGAGATGAGAATCTTTCAGTAATAACTCAACTACATTTTTAAACCTATTGTAATTATTATTTTATTATTTATAAAGAATAATGATATAGGGTCTGGTAACCTGCAGATGTGTAAAAGATTTGCAGAGTGGGACATGAACATGAATGGGTCATTTTGCACTGGATAAACTGGGGTTACAAAAGCTCTCTCTCTCTCTCGCTCTCTCTCTCTCGCTCTCTCTCTCTCTCTCTCTCTCTCTATATATATATATATATATTTGAATTAGCAGTTTGTTAACCTTCATGACATGGTCCTAGAAAATGTTTATTAAACTTTTAGACACCATACTCAAACTTAAAATTAAACTAACCAGCTTCATTGTGTCTCTAGAACTATTTACTTCAACAAGATAGTGGAGGAGAATGTTCAGTAAGATGCTCTGAAGGAAATATTACCCTTCTGCTCTCTGATTCACTTCACTTACATTCTCTGATCACAGGACTGAAATGTGTAAGAACAGAACTAACTCAAGTCTGCTGCTCTACCCCCACTGCATTTCGCATTTCTTTAAAGAAAGGTTTCAAAGGACCACGTGTCACAGACACATTTAGGCCAGACTGTGATGGGCCGTTACACAGACAGGAATTAGATTTAGCCAGGACTAAGCCTTAGTTAAATTTAAACATTATAAAGCTTAGTAAAGCCAACAAATATATAAATATAAAACTCAACCACACAAACAGCTATTTTACTTTACTCAAAAGCACATCAAATAAAACTTTATTTGAGCACTTCTAAACCAGTCCTATTTAAAGCATGCTGTGAACTAAAACTCAACTAAACATTTGAACCAAAAATTTTAACTCAACACAAATGTTGTTTTTCTATTACTAACATGCATTGGTCAATGCTAAATTTCTCTTCACACAGTCAGTGAAACAGAAAGCAGGCCAAACTGTAAATCATTTTTCATTGGCTTCACACAAGTTTTATGGCCACATCTTCCAAAATCCACAAACTATTCTGTTATATACACTACCGGTCAAAAGTTTGGGATCACTCACACATTCTTGATTTTTGTTTTTTTTCCACATTTTAGAATAATAGTAAACCCCCAAAAAACTGTGGGAATTACGTTGTGACTTGGGATGACGTTGGGATTACGTTGTACGTTGCTAGTACGTTTGCATAATCATACTTTTATAATTTTATCATTCAGCTTCTTGAGATCTCAACCTGGGAATCTTTTTAAACATTATTGAAGGAATTTCTATCGATGCTGCACTCTTATTGGCTGCTTTTAATTCATTACTTGATTCAAGAAATCCATTTCAAAAATATATTTAAAAAAAATGTAGTTTCCTAATAAAATAAAGTAATATGTCGGCACAATTATATTTTTGTCTAGACGAGTAATTTCAAACATTGAAACATATACCTTTATATTAAAAGATTTTTAAGATCATGAGAAACATTTTTGTCAAGTGATCTAAAATTTTTGACTGGTAGTATTTTCAGTTTACATTTCCAAACATTCATTTAGTCATTATTTGTAATAATCCAGTGAGGTTTTTGTATGCACAAGGAGTCTGACAACAGCTGTTGCTACACACGGAGATCTGATCTCATCATCATCATCAAGTCTGTCTATTATTACTTGAAGAAAGAGGAGAAAACTGAGACAAACTAAATCCAAAAAAATTATAGCAATGTCTCCAAGACACCAGAAGACACCTACATGCACAGCTACTTGAAAAACTAGATGCAAGTGAATCAAGGACAAAAGCTGCTTTAAATGCAAAGGATATTCGCACCAATTGTTGATTTCATTTAGTTAATAAAAATGAATTGATAAAGAAAATCTATTTATGACATTATTTTCAAATCATCTCCATTTCACAGTACTGCAGCTTTGCAGGTAGATAACTTTAAAGGCAATTACACACTGAGTCCAAAATTCACATCCGAAACTTTCGCACGTTAAAAAATAAATACGACCTCACACTGTGTCAATCACATTTACACACTGCCTCCGAAATTTTCGTCCGTCATAAAAATAATCAGACCGGGTTCGATTTTCTGCGTTTTTCGCATCCGTAGCAAGCATTTTGATGGGTGTTTTGAGAATTCAGAGCCACCATACAAGCGAGGATGACGAATACGAAAAAACGTATTTGAACATTTCGGACTCTGTGTGCAATGGCCTTAAGCGTCTTGGAGAAATTGCCACAGTTCTTCTGGATTTAGTTTGTCTCCGTTTTTTCATCTTTCTTCATGTAATAATAGACAGACTTGATGATGATGAGATCAGATCTCTACTTGGAGCATCGGCTGCTGTCAGACTCTTTATGCATACAAAAATCTTACTGTATTAATACAAATAATGCAAAGGCATGTAAAAAATGTAAACTGATATTTCCTATTGACACACTACAGCAAATGATGTAAATAACCAGCTTAAAACCATTTATCTAGAGAGTAAATGTTAACGTGCCTTAGAATTTTGCACAGTACTGTATATACAGTATATAGACACAGAAAAAATTAAGAGACCACTCCAACTTTTCATTTCAAACTAGCATTTCTAGATGTATTGTGGTCATTCCAGTCCAGTGTCTGTTGAATTGTAACAAAATCAAACCTCAGGAGTGACATAAAGTCATCCAACAGCAATGAGAAAGACTGACAGAATGACAGGACATATGAAAACTATGATAAAAACAGGTTATCACATAAAAAATAATTTTGAACTTTCTTTAAATACATGTACAAATATTAGTGTTGTAATGCCTAAAAGTGAATATGAACTTGTTTTATTTGCAATTTTGAGGTCTGAAATACAGAGCATCTTTTCTGTTATTTTGTCTTTTCTCCATTTCTCATTTTCTGCAAATTAATGCAAATAGAAACAATATTATATAAGTAGTATTATAAGTAGTTCATAGAATGAAACAAGAATGATAATGTTACCTAAACACCTACCTATAAATAGTATATTCAGAAAAACTGAAATAATGCTTTAAAATTATTTCCCGGCTGTAAATATACAGACCAATATGCAAATGCTTACATACTCTATTCAAAAACATGTAAAATGTTTCAAATGTTATTAAACTTACCACAATAGAAAAATGAATAAGACATTTGCACAGTTTTTCACTAGGGATTGAAGTTGCCTGTTGTATTGAAAATGTTCAGTGTGTTTCACTGAAAAAAAATCTTTCAGTTCACAAAATTTAACTAAATCAACTAAACAATTTTCAATACATTAAATCAACATGAAAGTTTGTGTTTAGACCTCCAAAATATTTATGAAATTAAGACATTTTAAAGTCTCATGTAGCTTTTTAACAGCCAACAGAAACACACATAAACATGAGTCAATGTGTTCAATAAAATCACTATATCATGTTATTTCTGTTTATTTTACATGTGACCTACAGTTTATGTAGAAACACACATAAACATGTTACACTTGAAGGAAAATTCAGTTCTTTTCCATTTTAAATTCACTAGTGGTTGAAGTTGACTGTTGTATTGAAAATGTTCGGTGTGTTTAACTGAAATAAAGTCTTTCAGTTCACAAAATTCAACTAAATAAATAAAAATCTTCAATACATTAAATCAACATAAAAAGTTTGTGTTTAGACTTCCAAAATATTCATGAAATTGAGACATTTTAAAGTCTCATGTCGCTTTTTACCAGCCAACAGTGGACCTGAGTCAATGTGTTCAATAAAATCACTATATCATGTTATTTCTACACAAGTTAACCTGTTTATTTTACATGTGACCTACAGTTTATGTAGAAACACACATAAACATGTTACACTTGAAGGAAAATTCAGTTCTTTTCCATTTTAAATTCACTAGTGGTTGAAGTTGACTGTTGTATTGAAAATGTTCGGTGTGTTTAACTGAAATAAAGTCTTTCAGTTCACAAAATTTAACTAAATCAACTAAACAATTTTCAATACATTAAATCAACATGAAAGTTTGTGTTTAGACCCCTAAAATATTTAATTTAATGAAATTAAGACAAGTTAAAGTCTCATGTCGCTTTTTACCAGCCAACAGTGGACCTGACTCAATGTGTTGAATGAAGTCACTATTTTATGTTACTTCTACACAAGTTAACCTGTTTATTTTACATGTGACCTAAAGTTTATGTAGAAACACACATAAACATGTTACATTTGAAGGAAAATTCAGTTCTTTTCCATTTGAAATTCACTAGTGGTTGAAATTGACTGTTGTATTGAAAATGTTCGGTGTGTTTAACTGAAATAAAGCCTTTCAGTTGACAAAATTCAACTAAATAACTAAAAATCTTCAATACATTAAATCAACATAAAAGTTTGTGTTTAGACCTCCAAAATATTTATGAAATTAAGACATTTTAAAGTCTCATGTCGCTTTATAACAGCCAACAGAGGACCTGAGTCAATGTGTTTAATGAAGTCACTATATCATGTTATTTCTACACAAGTTAACCTGTTTATCTTACATGTGACCTAAAGTATATGTAGAAACACACATAAACATGTTACACTTGAAGGAAAATTCAGTTCTTTTCCATTTTAAATTCACTAGTGGTTGAAGTTGACTGTTGTATTGAAAATGTTCAGTGTGTTTAAATGAAATAAATCTTTTCAGTTCACAAAATTCAACTAAATCAACTAAAAAATCTTCTGTACATTAAATTAACATGAAATTTTGAGTTTAGACCCCTAAAATATTTATGAACTTAAGATATTTTAAAGTCTCATGTCGCTTTACAACAGCCAACAGTGGACCTGAGTCAATGTGTTGAATGAAGTCACTATTTTATGTTACTTCTACACAAGTTAACCTGTTTATTTCACATGTGACCTAAAGTTTATGTAGAAACACACATAAACATGTTACACTTGAAGGAAAATTCAGTTCTTTTCCATTTTAAATTCACTAGTGGATGAAGTTGACTGTTGTATTGAAAATGTTCAGTGTGTTTAATGAAGTCACTATTTCATGTTTCAAGTTAAACAAACAGTAAAACATATAAATATACTGTAAATATTTATTACTTTATTTACTTTATTTATTTTTAAGTATTATTAATGCAAGCCAAAAAATATTTTAAGTCAATTAAAATATTAAGTAAATAATTTATTTGGTGTTTGGGGGGTTCAAAATATTTATCAAATGCTAAGATGTGTGTACATTAAAGTTACATTATAATAAGAGTTGGTTTAATTTTGTTTACATATCCATTGTAGGCTATGGAGGTCCCCTGTTGGATAGGTAGACATCGGTCAGGCTTGAAGGTCCCCACTTGGCATGTTTTTTAAAAAAAATAATTAAAACATTTTTTCAGTTATATTATGAAAATATGCCTTAAATTAAAATTTTTGATGTCACTTTTGTTTCTTCAAAATGACCAGAAACACTGGTCCCCTCTTGGTCAGTGTAGAGTGATAGTCCCCTCTTAGTAAGGTAAGCGTGTATGCGTGTGTGTGTGTGTGTGTGCGTGTGTGTGTGTGCGCGTGTGTGTGTGTGTGTGTGTGTGCGTGTGAGAGAGTATTTGAGAGTGTGTAAGTGTGAGTTTTCTGTTTCTGCCCCTGCCATTCCCACGTTAAAAAAAAACGTGGAGCACTTCAATTCATAAATGTGATCTAACAAAAATACGGGGCAAATATTAACCATATGCTGTTTAGATTGCTTGTAACTGGGATTAAGTAAACTTTTTAAAAATTATTTTAACAAAGTGTTTGATTGTGTTGAATTAAAAAAAAAAAAAAAACACTGAGAGCATTCAACAGACTTGCAGAATGCAGAGCATCACTATTGTTATTCTGCTAATAATTATTGTAATTATTATCATGATGCAACCAAGCCACGCCCATAGCAACCATTTACACCAACCTAGCAACCGATCCCATAGACTCCCATTATAAATGGCCCATGTTGAATATCTTCGCAGTACAACCACTTAGAGACAAGGGGGTGGGCTCCTTTTACTCAGGCAACCAATCAGTGTCACAGGATCATTATGAATCTATTAAGCCACGCCCATAGCAACCATTTACAGCAACTTAGCAACCGATCCCTAGACTCCCATTATAAAAGGCCCAGATGGATATCAGCCCAGTGTCGTAGAGACAAGGGGGTGGGCTCATTTGACTCAGGCAACCAATAAGTCTCTCAGGAACTTCACTAAACTACGAAGCCATGCCCATAGCAACAAAACATGTTAACTTAGCAACCGTTAAACAAGTCCTATATCTCTGCATCAGAACATTGTACAGACATGGTGGTTGGTTCGTTTTACTTCGTTTCAAAGTGTCATCACCCTAGTGACTGCCCCGTGCCGAGTTTTGCTATGTAGAGCACCGCTTTACATTTTCTTCCACATCTAGTTTTTAACTATAATTGCGGAATTACGCCACAATGGAGGCGCGGTTTTGTTATCAGCACAGTGAGGCACTATATTAGGAGCTGTATTCGCTGTATTTCATGACTGAATATTGTTTCTTTTGCATCCAAGCACGTTCAATTTCTTGAAAAGGTACTTTGCATTAACATGCCGATTTACAAGTAGTTGGAAACATTTGAGATATTGTAAGTACTCAGCTGAACAAAATATATAACACTAGCCTAGTGGTTTTTGGATATTTTACTGCAAAGAAGTTACAAACTGTACCTTTGCGACTGACAACAGGGTAAAGGAAACCGAAAAATTGGTCCGTGCACTGTCAGAGAAAGTAGATTACTTGGAGAACCGATCGAGGTGGGAAAATATAAGAATCATGGGCCTGAAGGAGGGATACGAAGTCTCTCAACCCACTTTATTTTTTGCAACCTGGCTGCCAAAAGTGCTGGAGTTGAACACAGCGAATGGCCATTTCAAAATCGACAGGGCGCACAGAAGCCTGGGACCACCGAGAGGGAACAGACCAAGACCGGTGATCATTAAACTTCACAACTTCGGCTTCCGGTAGCGAGCAAACAGAGATGGCAGCGTGAGAGAGTTACTCTCCCCACAAAAGCATTTAAAAAGCTCCCAAATAGTCAAATAACGATACAATTTTAAAGTACACCGAAATAATGGAAGAAGGTGCTGGGATGGAAACCAGGGCTAGGCAAAAGAAAGGGTCTTGTCGCCAAGAGAAAGCGGATTTATTTAAGACACGGCTGAAACGGAGCCTGTTGATAGCCCACATGCTAATACCCAGGGCGCAACCTGGGGAGAATTTTGGAAGAGTTAAGAGACTTCAGAAAGGAAAACAACGAAAAACTCTACGAAATTAAGGATAAACAACAATTAAACAACACCTTCCTCCATGAGGATGGAGGAAGCCGAGGGACGTATTGGGGAGGCGGAGGAAAGAATACAACTATCGGAGGAAGTGTTAGCTGACCTGCTAAAGATTTTGTCCTTATTTTTAATATTGTTTAGTCTGATGTTAAGTGCTGTATTATCCTTTATGCTGATACGAGTCTCCAATGGTCTCCATCTCAAGGTTCATAATAACGTCACAAAACAACGTAATTTTCCACTATCTTGCATGGTTAATAATACCTATTGAACCTGTTTCTAGTCAGACAAAGTTCAACAGAGCTAGACTGAGCATTGAAGCACAACTGAGATTATTCAATAAATCATTATCATTTTATTCAACATCACTTTGTCTCCTGCCTGCTGTTCTTCCCTACATCTTTGTATTTACCTGGTGGTTGATTTAAAGTATTAACTGACAACGGAGTTGATATTTTCAGTTTTCATAAGTTCCTGACAGAGAAAGCTCTAGTGGAACTGGACTCTTTCGGATCTATACGATCTGCTAGACATATCTGTAGTTGGATCTAGCAGTATGCAGTGTAAAACAGACGAAATACATTCCTGATTTGTCAAATTCGGACATTATCACTTATGTACAAATAGGTGCACAATAAACGCACTGGGTTCAACAGCAAATTACTTTTCATGTTTGCAGGCAGCCTTGCTTCACTGCTCGACTCATGTGAAATCTGTTACCAGCATCGCAAGCGTCCCTAACTTTAGCGCATTGTTATTAGTTATTCAGCCTACTCGTGGCATTCTCAGCATGCAGGCACACATGCAAACACAGACAGAGCCAGTTCAGAGAGTAATAAAATGCACAGAAATTATTTAAAAGCAAAACCGGAATAAACGCATTTCACATACACGTATTGACCATGGAGGTCGTACTGAACGGTTCAATATTATATTGAGAATTGTGGCCTCCTGTAACACGCCTGTCTGCCACCAGTTCTCGTCACTGGACTACACTCCCCAGAATCCCTTGCACCCTGTCTGCCATCGTTGATTTGCCCCGCACCTGTTGTTCATTTGTGTTTCTGCACCTGTCCCTTGTTTCACCCTGATTGGACTCACACCTGTTTGGTGTTTCTGTATTTAAGTTCAGTCTTGTATCTTGTCAAATGTCCAGTGTTGTTGTTTCCTGCCTGTTTAATGTTACCTGTGTGGATTACAAACCTGTCAAATAAACTCTGTGTTTTGAGAAGAAATCATGTGGTGTGCTCTTCTGCCTGAACCCGCCCTGTGACACCTCTCTAATAATAACATTTATATTTCTAAAAAATATGCTGAAAACTTCAGTGTGATGTACCTGAACGCTGACAGGAAATGTAGTATTCCAGACTGGCTCTAAAGCTGACCTCCCCACCTTTACGACCCACACCGCCATCATCCACCAGTAGGAAGGCCTTGTAGTTATTATCCAAATAGCAAGAGTCACGAGATGTGTTTGGGACAAAATACTTGGCGGGGAAACTTCCCTAAAGGAGCCAGATAAAGAAAGAGAAACTACTGAGAACTGGATGTATGAATCATTTTCTAGAATTTGCTAGTGGGCAATGCTGCTTTATTGGGACAGGCTGTAGCTATGACAGCCAATGTTATTAACTATGGCAAAATATTACACTAAGATACTAATTCTGCATTATTGATATATTACTGTAGAAAGTTTTCAAATTTCTCGATACACAGAATAATGAGATTACTATATTTTGTATGTACAAGCACATTTCACCCCACACAAGAAAGTAGTATGGAACAGATTTAAAAACCGTTCAAAAGTTAAATAGCATTAAATCAGTGGTCTCAAGCTCAATTCCTGGAAGACCACAGTTAAAACTCGCCTCCAAAAGTTACGATTCTCTAGCAAGCTACTATTTAAAATGTGTATCACTGTAGTATACAGTATATATACAGTACTGTGCAATATATAGGAATTCTACACATTCAACATTTATTATTTCGCATTACCTCAGTGTTGACAAGCTGTTCGCGATTTTGTACCAGGCCCCAGGGAGCAATGCCTATAAGAACCACTTTATTTAGAGAGACGGAGGAAACTGCAGCGGCATGATCTTTCACAGCCTCTCCAACAATTCTGCCAATGCCTTCTCTTAACCCACTGGTTATGATCCATGCCCCTGTGTTTTGAAACAAAGGAAATAGAGTGTATACCCCATACACCCCAAAATTTGATCATTATTCATTATAATAGAACTAATTATAATGTATAATTAATTATATAATGTATGATTAATAGTTTAAGTAGGCTAGTTATATTTATTTGCCAAACCACATTTTTGTTCACATAAGAGTACTTGACAAGAGTCAACTGGCAAGAGGTTGACCATATACACCTAAACAGAGAAAGCTGAGATATAACAACATCCAGTGTAAACTTACTGGGACACTCTTTTGACATACTGTATTACAGCTTGCTTAAAAAAAAAATAGTCCATTCTACTTGGAAAATTGGGTCTACTCAGTTTAACTTACAGTTGGGGACAAAAATATTAGCCCACTTGCTAAATATGAGCAAAGAAGGCTGTGAAAATAAATCTGCATTGTATCTCCTTTTGATCTTTAATTTAAAAAGTTCACAAGAATCCAATGTTTCATTGAAGTAAAACAATTTAAAGGGGGGGGATTAACATTATGAAATAAGCATTTTTCTCTAATACACTCTGGCCACAATTATTAGCCCCCTCATTTAATTATTTTTGCTACCGCCATTTGCAAGAAAAACAGCTCTGAGTCTTCTCTTATAATGTTGATGTTAAATATTAATGGCTCTCATGAGGTTCTGAATTGTTATTTGCCTATAATGAGCTGTATACATGTTTTTGTCTCTGTCGTCTGAGGGTCTGTACTTTCTATTTTGATAACGGATGAGACAAAATGTCTGTGCTTAAACTCCATTTCTCACAAAATATCTAACAGTCGATAAGGTTGAAGAATACATGACAAATGATCTTTGACTATTCCTCCATACAGAATTTCTCCAGATGCTTCAAATGTTGGTGTTATCTCCTCTTTGGTTCACCCCACTCATTTTCTATAGGGTTCAAATCAGGGAACTGGGATGGCTATGGTAGGACTTTGATTTTGTACTCAGTGAGTCATTTTTTGTCGATTTTAATGTTTGTTTTAAACCAATGTGCTAATGGAGGCCCATTATAAGATTTCTAGCAGAGCAAATCAGGTTTAGATTTTTTTATCTGTTGGTATTTGATATAATCCATGATGCCATATATCTGAATAAGATGTCCAGATCCTCTGGTATAAAAGTAGGTCCACAACAATGAAGTTCCAGTGGTATATTTAACTGTGGACATGGGGCACTTTTTTATTCCTGTGTGCACCAAACCCATTTGACCATACAACCCAATCCTGTTTGAAGTTTCAGTATGGCAGATTAATATAATGGAGTTTGTTTTAGCATGAGCAGAATATTTGTTTCTTGAACAGTGTCGCAAACAACTTGTGGTAATGGAGGTGCAGTTTTTCTTTTTTTTTAAATATATTTTCTGACGCCAAAATTAAACTGATTTCCGCAATTCTCCATCTGTGATCCTTAAAGAGTCTTTGGCCACTCAAATTGTTCTCCTCACTGTGTATTAAAACAATACAGACACATTCGCTTTCTTGCAGATTTGCAACATCTCCAGTTGATTAAAACTTTTTGATCATTACCCTGATGTTAGAAATGAGAATTTTTATTGTTTTAACTATTTATTTAAAGCAACTTTTTTATTTTGTGTATCTCAACAATCTTTTGCTGCACATCAGAATTACATTCTTTAGTTTTACCCAATGTGATAAATGATTAAGGGGATTTGGGCTTTGTGTTACATAACAATTATTCTCCATGTGAAACGAGAACTCATGACTGGACAACATCATGTTTCTAGTCACCTTGGTGTGCTAAGAAAATGTAAATATAAATGAGAATATATTTTACTCAATGGGGATATTTTACTCGTAAGAATTTCTAGGGGGGCTAATAATTGTGGCCAGGGTGTGTTTTTTTAGAGAAAAACATTTATTTTATAATGTGACTTCCCCCCCACTTTCAATTGTTTTACTTAAATGAAACATTGGATTTTTGTGAACTTTTTAAAAAAGATCAAAAGGAGAAACAATGCAGATTTATTTTCACAGCATTCTTTGCTCATATTTACTAAGGGGGCTAATATTTTTATAACTGTATCTATGTTCAAGCTGCCCAATTTATGATTTTTGTTATTTTACATTTTCATTTCCATGTTCTCAGCATAAATATGCTTAGTTAATATGACATAAAACTTTAATTTATCTTTAATAAGCAGATAGTGAGTTAAGAGAGCTCAACAGATATTCAAATTTAAAAATGGAACCGCCCACTACCTAAGCAAAGGCAGCACTTTTCTAAAAAAGGGTAACCACAAAACTACAAAATATAACAAACTTTTAAAATCTCAAAGATAAATAAAAACTAAACACTAACAAGTGTTTCTTTTTACTAACAAGCACATAAAAAAACTCTTATTTAATGAAATAACTCTCAAAATGCAGTCGTGTGCAAAGCATGATGGGAAATATAAATCCTCTGCCCATTTATTACATATATATCAAAGATTATAGATACCAAAAAGCAAAACTCTGGTGCTTTTTTGGTAACAGCCACTAGGTGGCCATTCGGTATCGAGGCTGCCATTTTGAAGTAAAAAAAAGCCAACTGGACAATCTGTCTTTTTCAGATGACATCACACTCGTGAGAATCAAAGTGCATTGTGGGTATCGCCACCATTTGTAAGGTATCAAAAGCCAAGGTATTGTGCATTTGGAGAACTGTCTTTTTAATGTCAATGATTAAAATGGTATGTTCTCGTTGTGTGAAAGTCTGTAAATGACACGATAGAAAAGGTCAAAAACTTACCACAATTAAAGATATTTTAGGTCTCCTACTAGTAAGAATGTATGGTGATAGTCTATCACAAAGATTCCCAAAGTGGGGTCGCAAGGCCGCGAGGGCGGAGTTGCGAGATAATTTTTTTGTCTTGCTTTAATGGACATTAATATAAGACAAAACTGCAATAACAGTTTACTGCCAACATTGCTAATACTTGATAACTGAAATGGTTTCTAGAAAGCAAAGGTTTTGACATCATGTATTGTCATCTTAGATTTCAGTTTCTTTTTAACAAAGCAGTTGATATTGTCATAGTGACAACAAAAAGCTATTGGACTGCGGAGTCATTTTCACCCCAAAATGGCGAAAACATAGGACTGCTGTTACGTGCTGGTGTTGCAATGGAACATTCTATTGGCTTTCACTTCTTGGTCAATATAAGTTCTTTGATTATATATTAAAGGACCAGGGAGTAAGATTAAGGAGGATCTATTGACAGAAATGCAATATAATATACATAACTTTGTCTTTAGAGGTGTACAAAGACCCTACATAATGAACAGTTATGTTTTTATTACTGCTTAACAGATAAACTGCTCTACAGAACACATTTCGTAAGTATATTAGTATATTATCTTTTTCGGCAAATCACAACCTCACCACGATTGTTGTTCCAAACCTAGTGAGCTGCCATGCTCTCTACTGCCTAGACAGGCAGCTGCCATCTATCATGTATTTTTGATTTTTTTAATACTCACCTTTATTGTAACCTATTCCAAAAGGTTTTTTGGTGAGTTAGTCACAATATATTCTGTGATTGCTGTGTAAAGTACATTAAAGCAACATGAACTGTAAGCAAATTGGTAAGAAAGCACAATAATTCAACAAATAAAATCTTTTGTAACAGCCTTCTCGAATAAAGCATGTATATGATATTATAAAGTATTGCATCCATAAGCAGCTTACTAGGTTATGAACAAATCATTATATATACACAGGGAAGCAGAGGACACCTGTACTCTGTGCAGCTTTAACCAGGCCCTGCCTGAGCACGTCTCGCACCCAGCCCTTGACCTTTGACCTCCCTTCACCACCAACCACTGATACCACAAGGTTGGGCTGTGTGAGCTTCCAGTGTACCGCTATCATTTCATAGACTCTAGAAGGATGTGTGCTGCTGGAGAGACGCAAAAACTGTAGGAAAGAAGGAACAATAAAAACAGAAATTGTAGTTATAAATTACAACAACAAACTTCATTCAATTCTTAATCAAACTTCATCAATTTGCTGACATTACCCTGACATGTAGTCAATCTACAGTAGTGGCCAAAAGGATGTCCAGAGGGCATATTTGTACAATATTTGCCTTTAATACCCTTAAATTAAGCCATTAAAAATTGGAGGAGTGGCTACTGTTAAGACCAGGAGTGAAGACCAGGTGACTTGGATTTCCTTAGTAGCTTTAATTGCAGACAAATCTTCAAGTCAGAGTGTACTGTTCGGGCACTTCAGTCATCAAGTCTGACTTAAAATAGAAAATACATTGCACCCCTCAAATTGAAAAAAACATTCAGGTGACAACAAAGCATGAAAGAGAGGTTGCAACTAAGCATGAAAGGACAGTTGTAAATCCATCCTTTATCCTGAAATCTCATCCCCATTTACTGACATAATCTCCCCAGACCACTTCAATAACATACAAAGTGTTTATACCATAAATTGAGGGTTCCCTTTTGACTTTACCCCTGATTTACCTGCAAACAAATGGTCACCAGCTAACAAAACACAAAAAGCAATTACATGCAATGTTGTAACTTCACTACGATATTCGACAAAATGATTTGGCAAAAAGACAGTATATAAAGGTATATGTTCTATTCTAAAATGAAATGCACAGAAAAAAAGCTCAAAGCTAATAAAACATACATTCACTACAGATACTAATATTTTCTTGATATATGTTTTTGAGTATAGTAGTCATTCTCTTGGGCATTCAATCTTACATCGTTATGTGTGTCTTCTCAACTTTTTTCCAAAGCTGAGACATCAATTATCCAGTGCTGGACATCACGTTGGCTACTACTGTACATAAGTTAGTTTGTTTGCAAGCGTATTTAATAAATGCATAAAAACTGATCCCAATCAGCGCTCATCCAGGATGCCTTCCAACAGCAGCAAAATATTGCTGTCAGTCCTGTTTGGAATGCTAAATGTGTCTCTATGTATTGTTGTAACCTTATTTCCTGAGAGACAGGAACAAGACATTGCATCAGAAGCTGATGCTATGGGTAATCCCTTCCTCCCAAAACCTACCTACATGACAAAAAACTTCAGTCTCATTATTGTTAGAAATCCCAATTAAACTAATCCAGGTAAAACAAATATTTCTCAGTATGAGTACAGCTACAAAATAAAAGAAAACAACTAAACAGGACAATCTAAGGG
Organism: Oreonectes daqikongensis; assembly: GCA_026939265.1. Classification (NCBI taxonomy): domain Eukaryota; kingdom Metazoa; phylum Chordata; class Actinopteri; order Cypriniformes; family Nemacheilidae; genus Oreonectes; species Oreonectes daqikongensis. The sequence goes on along the minus strand of JAOTQM010000092.1, from coordinate 325,387 downwards.
AATACAACGTCACCTAGCACTGTTGACATGTAAGCTTTGAAACTCTTGGAAGTGATGGAACAACCTGAATCATTAAATGGGTCTTCCAACTTAGAAAACTTGAAGAATTACAACCCAGTAACTTTGTTTTGGTGAGCCTATCTCTGCAAGCCTGTGAGAAAACAAGCCAATCAGATTTTGCTCCCCTTCTGACATAGGTAAGGGTTTTTATTATAATATTTAAAAGCAGGTAAAATGTCACTGTGACACATTTGTCTTTTCACTCATAGAAAGCAATGTCTATGGATTGTGTAAGGCCGGTGGCCAAGGTGGCCACGCCAAAAGGGCACACATCCTGAGAAACACAGAGCTTCAACCAAAACAATGAACTTCCCACAGAGTTTGCATCCCCATCTCAGACAGCATACAACAATGAATGATGATTGCAAACTCTGGTTATAGCAAGAGCGCAGACGTAAGTGTTCGGTGTATATTATATGTTTCTGTTGTATTACTTTACATTACATTTGTTGTATGACGCTTAGGAGAGATATGTGCTAGTTGTGAGGATTTCACACCACACATACACACAACAGACTACCTTCTCTCCTCTTTCTCTTCTCTTAAAGAGGAATATGTCTGTAAGCATTTTCTCTCCACTCACCCAACCACCTGCCCTTTAAACCCCATCCCCTCACACCTACTACAAGCCATCTCACCCACACTCCTGCCATCACTCACTCAAATCTCTCAAAACAGAAATTTTCCCCACTGCATTCAAGCAGGCCCGAGTAACCCTGCTGCTTAAGAAACCTACACATGACACGTCCCTGCTGGAGAACTATAGATCTGTCTCTCTCCTTCCGTTCATAGCAAAAACACTTGAATGGGTTATTTTCAATCAGGTGTCTACCGTCCTTTCTGAAAAAAAAAACAGGCTAGACATTAACCAGTCAGGCTTTAAGAGCAATCACTCAACTGAAAGTTGACTGTTAGTCTTACTAACAGTTACAGAAGCTCTACGAAGAGATAGAGCTGAGTCCAAATCATCTGTTCTCATTCTCTTAGACCTTTCTGCAGCATTTGACACGGTAATCATCACATTCTTCTGTCCGCCCTCTCTTCATTTGGCATCACTGGAACTTCACTCTCCTGGTTCAAATCCTATCTCACAGATAGATCCTTCAAGGTAGCTTGGTGAGGTGAGATGTCCAAATCACACCAACTAGTCACCAGGGTTCCAGAAGGATCGGTTCTTAGACATTTGCGCTTCTCTATATACACACCATATCACTAGGTTCCATCATACAAACACATGGTTTCTCCTACAATTGTTAGGCTGATAACACTCAACTTCACCTCTCGTTTCATCCAGATGATCACACAGTAGCCACACGAATCTCAGACTGTCTGGCTGACATCTCTTCATGTATGAAAGACCATCATCTACAACTCAACCTGGCAAAGACTAAGTTTCACATCGCTCCTGCCACACCATCAGAACAGCACCAGCTTACCATCCAGCTTGGTCCATCAAAGATAACCCCATCGACTTCAGTCAGGAATCTTGGGGTAATCATGGAAGATCAGCTGACTTTTAAGGATCACATTGTTAAAACTGTCAAAGCTCAAACTAGTCATATTAAGGTGGTGTTAGCCGCTCGTTATTTGTAAACATTATCGTTTTGCGATACTTTGTATAATATATTTTAACTTACTTTTGCATTACTTTCCTTTTACACCAACAACATGTGTTTCCAGTACATCCCTGTTCTCCAACACACACAGTGAACTCACCCAAGACACAAAGCTCGACGCATTCACTCGTACGTGTATCACATCCACACCTAACCTCCCATACCTCTGTCCCTATTGCTGGGTCTCTGGAACTGTCAGGAACTGCTTTTGCTACTCAGTCTGATATTTACATTCTAGGCCTTACTGAGACATGGATTCATCCTGAGGACACAGCCACACCCGCTGCTCTCTCCTCAAACTACTCTTTTTCCTCATTCTTCTTGCCAATCCAGAATAGGAGGAGGCACAGGTTTGCTTATCAACAATAATTGGAAATATTCCCCACTATCTTCACTATGCAACAACCTCTCATTTGAATATCATGCTGTTGCAATCACTTCTCCTACTCCGCTTAGTGCTGTTGTAGTTTACACTCCCCCAGGTCCACTTCACAACTTCATTAAAGATCTAGATGTGCTGCTCTCATCGTTTCCGGAGGATGGTAGCCCTCTCAGTTTTTGGGGACTTCAATATCCATCTGAAGAAACCCTATGCTTCGACTTCAACTCCCTCACTGCCTCGTTTGACCTCACTCGCCTCGCTACAGCCGGTACACACAGATCAGGAAACCAGCTTGATCTCATTTACACCCGTAACTGCACCAATGACAACACTATAATCACAGCTCTTCACATTTCTGACCACTTAATCACTTTCAACATACTCCTTTCCTCATGCACTACACCCACAACACCACCAGTTTATTTTAGATGTTACCTCCGCTCTTTCTCCCCAAGCACCCTCTCTGCTAAGGTGGCATCCTCTCTTCCCTCACACTGATGCTGCAACTGACACCTTTGCTCAACACTTACATCCTGTCTAGACAACCTTTGTCCTCTGTCCTTCAGACCAGCTCATGCCACCCCCTCCTGTCCTTGGCTGGCTGATACCCTCTGTGAACAACGGAGCACACTCAGGGTGGCAGAAAGGAAATGGTGTAAGACTAGAAATCCTGTTGACCTTATAGAATATCAGTCACTACTATCTTCTTTTTCTGCTAGTGAGACAGCTAAAACATTGTTCTATACCAGTAGTTCTCAACCCTGGTCCTCGCCCCCCCCCGGTTGTTTTAGATGTCTCCCTATTTAGAACACCTGATTCTAATAATCAGCTGGTTAATTACCACACTAACCAGCATTCGGAGCAAGTCTGACGAGTAGAATCATGTGTTCTAAATAGGGAGACATCTAAAACATCCTGGGAGGGGGCCCCCGAAGACCAGGGTTGAGAACCACTGTTCTATACCAAGGTGAATGGCACACCTAACACACTGCAGCTATTCAAGACATTCAACTCTCTTCTTTCCCCCTCCACCTTTCATTATTGACTGCTGAGGACTTTGCTGTCTTTTTACTGAAAAAAACAGCATTCATCAGCAAACAATTTTTAGCACCTCAGACCTCTGTTCACACTACCCCCACATCAAACATTAAGCTCTCCTCCTTCTCACCATCCAACCTGACGACACCACTATCACTCCTTCCAAAACAACAAGGAACCTCGGAGTAATCTTTGACAATGAACTGTTCTTCAGTGACCACATTGGAAAGACAACGTGATCATGCCAATTTGCTTCATTCAACATCAGGAAGATTAGACCCTATCTCACTGAGCATGCAGCACAGATTCTTGTTCAGGCCCTTGTTATCTCAAGGTTGGGCTACTGCAATTCTCTCCTTGCCGGTCTTCCTGCCAAGGCAATCAAACCACTCCAGCTGGTTAAGAATGCAGCAGCACAGCTTGTTTTATGCAGCTAGCACAGCTCTTTATCTCTCTCCACTGGTTACCGGTCAAAGCCTGTGTCAAATTCAAGTCACTAACGCTTGCCTAAAGAACTATCACTGGCTCTGCACCGGCATATGTTCATACCCTTCTACACTCCATCAAGATCCCTGCGTCTTGTATTGCCCCTCTCAAAAAGGCAGTAGATCACTTTCCCGCTCATTCTCCTACCCAACTCCTTGTTGGTGGAACAGTCTTCCAAACTCTGTCCGATCAACCACATCTCTCACAACATTCAAACAACATCTTAAAATACATCTATCTGTGAATACTTCACAAATAAAAAAAATACTAACCCTCTAGTCTATCAATTCTATTTCTATCAATAAGGAGTGTTCTGGCTTTTGTGTAAACTAGTAACTTGGTGTTAGCACTTATTGTATTTCTGCCTCTGTATGACATATTGCTTTATTGCTTTCTAATCTCTGTGTAAGTCGCTTTGATAAACGCATCTGCTAAATAACTAAATGTAAATGTAAAACAACACGGTCATGCAGGTTTGCATTGTACAACATTAGGAAGATCACACCGTTCCTAACAGAACATGTCATCTAGTCACCTCAAAACTGGATTACTGTAATGCTCTTCCCAGCCTGTGCTTTCAAACCTCTGCAAAAAAATCTCTGTGAAATCTCTAAACATACTCTTATACTTTAATTCACTGCTAACATAGGGAAGCACCACAACCTGAGTACTGGCTAACTGCTGCAGGTAGAAATAGGGTTCTTATAAAAAGAACCTGCGAAGCTAGAGAGCAACATCCAAATTGTAAAATCTGGTGAAGGTATTCTGTAAAAACCATACAGCTGCAATATAAATGTCCTGAATAAAAACATCCTTAGTTGCAGTTGACTTTCTCAACTCTCTTGTTCACACATTCATCATGACAACTTTCCATCATACAGGCCGAGATTTCGCAAACGCTTCATCACATTTACACACCATCGTGTGACTACAATGTGCATGCACCCTAAGAACCTCGACACCCAGGTATTTAGCCAGATCTGAAAAGGATGCATTTAAATGAGAACGAGCTGACACACAGCTAAGGCACCCCCAGATAGGTAATGGACAAGCTCGTGCAAAGCACGCTTTCTGTATGTTTACCCACATACCTAAGCTCTCTAAATGGAGCCACAGAGTGCACTTGTGGCTGTTGAGCAAATAATCCTAATGGTCCAAGACCAGCCAAACAACACAATTAATTGAAAATGTGTGCTATAAGTGCACACATTGGGCTATAAGTCTTCAAGTAGGTTTTGTAAGGAAGGGATTCCCCAAAGCATCATCTTCTAACGCAGTGTGGAGTGAACCATTTTCGAGGGAATTGATTTTTCATTTTATCAGTTCATTTAATATGTGGTATATGAATAGAAGAATAGTCCTCTACTAGTTGTCTGTCCTAGCAATGACATTTATTTACAAAATTTATTAATATTTAAAAAATACCCCAAAAAATCTTGACATACTGTGTACTGTTAAATGTCACTGTGGTAACAGGTCATACCTAAGATTATAGTTACAAAAAGCGATGGCATGATGGCATTTCTGGTCGCGTTCTGAGGTCTTGTGCTGATCAGTTCCCTGTGCCCAAGAACAATAAACCCTCTTGCCTAAATGACTATTCTCCAGATGCCCTCACGTTTACAGTCATGAAGGTCTTTGAGAGACTTGTTAAAAACAACATTTGCTCCTTTATCCCTGATACGCTGGACCCTCTTTAGTTTGCCTATCACCATAATAGATCTACTGAGGATGCCATCTCTCACGTCCTGCATTCTTCCCTCACGCACATCGACAGCAAAAATGGGAATTATGTAAGGCTGCTATTCATTGACTACAGATCAGCTTTCAACACAATAATTCCCAGTAAATTAACATCCAAACTACTGAATCTCGGTCTGAACTCTTCACTCTGTGATTAGATCCAAGATTTTCTCACTGGCAGACCTCAGGTAGTAAAAGTAGGCCAGTTCACCTCCAACTCCATCACCCTGAGCGTAGGAGTGCCACAGTGCAGTAATTTGACAAGTCGTTTAAACGAAAGTTTTGTAACCGTCTAGTCGACTAGTCTAAAACTAAGAATGGCCCAGAAGGCAGTCCAAAAACTGTGTCCTACATGTAGGCCTATGTAATACATTTTAAAGATTTTAATCAAACTGTCAAATCCAATATTTAATTTAACTAGAGGCATATGTGTTCCACTTTCCTTTCCTTATCATTTAACATTTCTGCATTTGCTGATGTGCCAAACCTGACTATTAAACTCAAAAATTAAATTGTGTATTTAAAGCTTAAAAACAAAGGTTTCCTTATTTGTTTATTTAAATGATGTTGAATGACATGAGAAAACACAGGTGAACAGGCAAGTGATCCAAACACGTGTATACGGGTAAGCAATCCACACACAGATAAACGGGTAAGTAATCCAGTCACAGGTAAACGGGGAAGTATTCCACACACAGGTAAACGGGGAAGTATTCCACACACAGGTAAACAGGCAAGTGATCCACACACAGGTATACAGGCAAGTGATCCACACACAGGTATACAGGCAAGTGATCCAAATACAGGTATACATGCAAGTAATCCACACACAGGCAAACGGGTAAGTGTTCCACAGCAAATAACAACTAGACCAGACAAGAAACAAAGCAAACAACTGAACTTAAATAACACATGGCAAACACAACACAGGTGCAAACAAATCAAACACAGATTACAAACAGGTGCAGAGTCCAATCAGAAATGGCCGGGTGAAGGTGCGGTGCATACTGGGTAATGAAGTCCGGAAACAAACAGTGACAAACAGAACAGTTACACCCGCCTATATCAATAAACAAGATACATTATATCATGTTTTTTTTTATTAATAAAACAAAGCAATGTGTGTAAAAAAAGGAAAAGAAAGAAATGTACAAACTACAGAACAAGCTACAGAAAGCATTTGGTCTTGTGCAGAGTGAACGAAAAAGCCGCTAATAAAGCAAACTGTCCATATTAAAGCAATAAGCCCCAAGAAGCGGGTTACAGTGCATTTTATACCCTTTAGCTGTTATAAAATGCACTTATAACACTCGAGTCCACATGTGATTGTAATGTTAATATTATTTTACATGTTCTTGAAGAAATGCAAGCATTATGCTCACATGAAAGGCAGCTCAATGTTTTGTGAACAATAACTCCGTCTGAGATATCTGCGCAAACTCTGCGACGGCACACAGAAAACAATGCTAAGCGATCACGTTTATTCAAGCGCTTTTTTATCAACATTATAATCAAAGTAATTTCAAAGTTCTGTAAATCTAGAAGCTGAGACATTCTCATCTCAGTTTTAGTCTGTGTCCTCAAGATGTATTCACCGCATTTCATCAAATAGCCTAACATCAATCTCTCTTTCATTGAATTTTAAATATTAAATATTGAGATTTATAATTTAATAATTGTTAACATAACTGTAGGCCTATGTATCTTTAGATTATATATATATATATATATATATATATATATATATATATATATATATATAGTTCCTGATATGCTTTAAAAACTATTAATAATTCTTTTTTTCCAACATCTTGTTTTTGTATGTTATTTAAAATGTTTTTAAATGAAACATTAAAATGAAAGTCATTTGAATTATAACATTTTGTGTAATTTTTTCGTGTAATCTACTGTTGTTTTCAGTGTCGACTAGTAGGAGTTGTACCGTTTAAACAACTAGTCGACTAGTCTCACACATCCCTAGTACTGAGTCCCCTACTCTACTCTCTCTACACACATGACTGTGTGTCTTCTCACAGCTCCACTTCTATCATCAAATTTGCTGACGATACAGTGGTTCTGGGCCTAATCTCAAACAACAACGAGACCACATACATGGATGACGTAGAGAAACTAACATCTTGGTGCCAGGACAACTGTCTCTCTCTGAATGTGACCAAAACCAAAGAGCTGATTGTTGACTTCAGAAAGAGGCAGCAGCGGACCTATACTCCTCTTATGATCAGTAGGACCTCTGTGGAGAAGGTGAGCAGCTACAAATACCTCGGTGTGAACATCTCTGGGACTTGACTTGACTTGGACTTCATACATCCACACACAGGTGAATAAAGCCAGGCAAAGACTGTACCATCTGTGACAGCTGAGGAAATTCAGGGTTTCACCAACAATCCTAAAAACTTTCTATTCAAGGGCCATAGAAAATGTTTTAACTCAGTGCATCTCAGTGTGGTATGGGAACAAGCTCCAGTCAAGACTGCAAAGCCCTTCAGAGAGTTGTGCGCTTAGCTGAGCGCATCTCAGGGTCTGCTCTCCCACCTCTGCAAGACATCTATCTCAAACGCTGCAAGAGCCTAGCCAAACAAATAATCAAGGACTCCAACCACCCAAGAAACCGTCTCTTCAACCTGCTACCATCTGGCAAGCGCTTCCATAGCCTGATGACCAAAACAGAGAGAGCTCCTAAACTCAGTCTCTTAACATCATACCGCACTCCTTGTACTCTTGGTACATCCATCATAGAGACATTGCTACCTACACACAGCCCTGACTGCTCTTTTTTTGTAATGCTGCTACTTTTGCATTCTTTCATTGCTGCTAGTAACTACCTTGTGTTACTATTTGTTTGCACATCCCTATTATGTAAATATTCACAGTTTAGTTTCTATTATAGCCTATATATTACCTTTTCCTTATTTTATTAAAATTTTGTTTACCTTGTTTAGTATTTTATAATAATTGCATAATAATCTGTGGAGTTGATCTGACTTCCATTTCACTGCTGGTTGTATATCCTCTATAGCGGTGTATGTGACAAATAAAAATATTGAATCTTGACCTGGTTACATGTTCTATTACCTAAATTTTGCTCCATGTACAGGACCATTTGAAAATCTGATAAACTAACTCACCCTTGAAACTTGAAGGTTTACAATAAAAGCATAACATTTATTTGATAAGACCAGGGGTCTTATTTAAAAAACTCTGCGTAGGATCCTTACTAAAAGTGTGCATGCGCCCAAGCCAAAAGTAGCGTATGCCAAAGAAAATTCAGACTGTGCGTACGCACACCTGTAAGCAATGGTCACTTTATAAATCACAGATCACCTGCAAGTGTGCGTATGTGATTCAGCCTCATATCCCGCCTTGTACACTTTATTAACCATAAATAGTCAATGCAAATCACCTCATGAATATAATTATTTTTATTATTATTCATTATTAGAATGATATTAAAGCCAAAGAAGGTCTCTGCAGAATTTATATGTTTACAGCATTTAGACTAATCATTAACCCCTTGTCAAAATCAAATCATTAATTAGTGGTGTCCTTTACCTGAGATAAAATTTTATAAATACATTACACATTAAACACTTAATAAATGTAAAAGAAGAATGTTTCTTCATTCCGGTTTTGTTATGAACACCATTATAGTTAGGACTGATAACAAGGACATATAGAGAAACGATTGTGCAAGAGCTTAATGGCTGTATTTCCAGACTTTGACATTTGATGATATCTGCAAAGTATTTAAGGAAAATATATTTAGTTATTTTTTTACACTGTGACCTAAAGTTATTTAATAATATTTGATGCTGTCCTGTATTTAATGCAGTCAGGCCATCTCCTCATCATGCGCTCCCGTAGTGTGATGGTAAGACAGCGATGATTAAATATTTAGATTTAGATATTTAAGATTTGAGTGGGATTTTACAAGAAGATGCATTAAACAATTATCACTCAATACATAACTCTACAGATTTAATCTTCATGATAATGTGAATCTTTAACGGATATTAAGTGAAATTAAATGTGTCTGAGACATTAATACTTATAATCGTTCTCATCACATTTACTTTCTGCAATCTAACTTGAGTTCACTAACTCAACCATTTGTTTCACCAAATCCCTTTGCATGGGTCCGTATGCATGTGTCACAGTTTACCCACAGGTGCGCACATTCTCCCGTCAAGTTTGCTTTTATAAGATCACACCCCTTGCGTGGAGAGGGGTGCACGCGTGTTTCCAGCCCCGTTTTATGCGTACGCAACATTTATAAATGAGACCCCAGTACAGTATACTTCAGAGAAACTCACAGAGCTGTGTCTCTTGCCAGCTCCAGCAAACTCCAGCTCTCCAAATGCATCTGTGGCCTGCTCTGAGGAGTGCTGTGCACTGTCCCACTGACTGACAATGGCTGTACTGAAGTAATCACCCAGGGCCACTGAGTGGTGGGCATCCCGCGCAACCCCACACTGACATAGACGGCCATTGCTGAAAAAGAAAAGAAGACCGCCCAACTCTGCCTTAATTCATTATGGCCTTTATTGCTTGAAAAGTTTTTGTGACAAATCTTTTTTCATTTCTTTTGACATTTAGTGCCTGAAGCTAATTTAATTGGTAAATTAATTAATCTTACTGTTATATATTATACACTATAATCTGTACCTCGATGAACACTGATTTTACCCCAAAATAAGCTAAGAAAATGCTAAATTATCCAATTATTCTAACAAACAAACAAAAAAACTTGGATATGAATACGTTACGTATAGAAAAATCACTCACCTGAAAGAGTCCTCCACAAACGTTGTGCACACTCTCTTTTTAAATAAATCTGGAATCCAGCTCTAAAATCAATAACAAAGTTTAAATACCATGCAAATATACAAGCTCTAAAGGTTTAAAGGACCAATTTATTCTGTGATATAAGATATGTCCACTGTTTAAAGTCAACATAAAATCGTAAAATACTAAGACACAATGCACATTCCTGGCCATGTTGCGTATGGTACACATTATTATTACTATTATTATTATTTTATTTTGTTTGTTTTCATAATATTTTATTGAAATATAACCCATAGGTTGCAGGTTCAATTCCAAGTCTGGCAGATGATTCCCAGGATAAGTTTTATTAGGTTCTCTCCCATGGCCTAGTGTTCACAGTTTTAATTTCCCTTTATCACTTTAATTCAGGTTCATAATAAATTACATCAAAAGACTTCATAGAGACTTCATTTTTATTTCTTAATAATGTTTTTATGATCCTCAGCCTCCTCTACAGTATTGAAAGGCCTTTCTCCTAATTACAATTTGTTTTTGGTCTTTTAACACCTCATTTAAAATTTGGAAAGCCATGGCCTTTCAGCAAACAACGTCAAAAAAAGAAAAGAAACTGTATGTGTATTTGAAATGGACATACTGTATATACATGGCATATTAGACATGTGACCATGGGCCTAACATTTTAAATCTCAGCAGACCTTCATGCTGTAAGTATTGCAATTCATTTGCATTAGTGTAGTGTAGCCTACCGAGAAGCATTACATATGTTTTTCAAAAATTATGACAACTGTTGCAGTTTCTGCAATTAAAAAATTACATAAGCAACTGTTGAATACAAAGCTGATACAATACAAAGTCAGTTTTTAGAAAACCAAATAAAGGTAGATTTTTAAGAAACATACAGAGAAGGAACAAAAAGGGATTTGATACAGCCTACACAATTACCAATGTAATCTTACACATATACACAACACAATTTTGGTAAATTACACTGGAAGACACGTTAACACAAACATCTCAACAAATCTAGACTTTATATAACAAAGATAGCCATGATGAATATATATTTAAATATTTCAGTATAAAAATATGCTACTACATATATTTGAACTATTTTTATATTTAATTAAATAATTAATTTATAGCATTATTATAGTTTTATAAACATATCAATTAAAAAATATGGTTTTTTTTTTTAAGACCCGCACTTATACACCGATGCAGATTTAAGTCTATGTTGAAAAAACTCTGATTTATAACATTGCTTTACAGTCAAAATTTTTAAGATTCCTGCCCGTTTCCATGGTGACTCGTGAAATCTGTGATCGATTGACAATGTCTTCATGTTAATTGTTCCCCTGAGCACACGTAAACTCTGGGTAACTTTCGGAAGGTTGATTAAACTTACGCATTCTGGAATCAACATACCCAAGTAAGCAAAGTTTTGGTTAACCAACCCAGACTTTCAGGGTTTAGTTAACCCTGCTTTCTGGAATACTCCCTAGTCATGTGTTATTAGTTTGCATAGGTTATTATCTGAAAAGAACGAAGCTGCAAATGTCGTGACTGGCCAATCAGAATCAAGCATTCCAACGAGCAGTGTAATAAGTGGCTATACTGTCAGCACGTAAAAGCATCGTCAATTGCACCTGGGGGGTATTCCAGCAGGGTCAATTTACTGTCAGCTAAACCCAGAACTCTGGGTTGGTTAATCCAAACCTTGCTTACTCAGGGTATATTGGTTCCAGAACGCGTTTAAAGAGTACGTTTAATCAACCTTATGAAAGATACCCAGAGGTAACGCGCTCATGGGAACAACATGAAGTTGTCAACATTGTCAATGGATCACAGATTTCATGAGTCACCATGGAAACGTCTGGAAAGCTTAAAGGAGTCAAATTGCCAAGCTAAAACTAATATTATTGTTTGTCTTTGATGTAATGCAATGTGCATATATGGTTTAAGGTAAAAAAAACCCACAATATTTCCACATACCGTACATTTTTGTATCTCCTCTATGCCTAGCCTTCTGAAACGAGACAATATGTCATGTAGCTCATCGCTCTGGAATGCGCAATGTGCTCTGATTAGCCAGTTGAGCTGTGCATTGTGATTTGCTGAATACCTCCAGTGTAAGGCGGAAATGTTACGCCCCTTACCGTAACTGCAAACTTCCGAGGCCGATTGTCAGTTTATCTCTCCTCTTACTTAAAGACGTTTCGTTGCAAACACAGTACGCAGTGTCAGATTAAATAACAAAACAAATGGATTAAAACCGCATATGAAGCGGATGCCAGACAGTGTGTAAAAAGCCCAGAACACGAAACTCTCATGCCGGAACGGTCGTCAGTTCGCCTCGCCAACCACATGGAGTGGATTCGCATCGGACCAGTTATAATAAATACATGTACATAAGTGGATAAAGAGTAAAACCAGCATCGGTTTGCCCTCAAACCAAGTTAGAAGAATGAAACCAACGGATCGACCAGAAGGACACTTTACAGAGGTATGTTTTTATTCTGTGAGGTACAAACTTTGGTCGTTCGGCTTTTTCTGTATGAGCCTCTGTTAGCTGGAACCGAATTCCAATTAATATAAGACAATGTTCTACTTTTGCACAATTTAAGCTAAAGTTAAAATTATGGTTAAAAATGAGCCAAGTATGTGATCATTGAATATTGATCTCATGGACACATTTCTCATAACATTTAACACACTTCACTTGTTTTCACACACATATCAATTGGTTTAGTGATTTCTGCAAAACCCCACAGAAAAACATTCTTATTTTGCAAAGGTTTACTAATTTTCTCATTTAGAAAACACAAACACATTATAATAAACTGAAGTGTCACGATGTAAACTCAAATAGCACACATATATCCATCAGTAAACACTCAGTAGCAAGACTGATGACACACCAATCAGAATCTCAGGGTAATATAAATAGGAGCACAGTCCCATGAAATTGCATCCTTGAATCTACAGGCCTTTATACTACTTACTGTAAACATACAGTATAATTACAGTAAACAGTTTCAGAACTTTATATGAGAAAAGTGTCACTTTTCTGTATCCAGTAAACTGTAGCACGTGTACACCCTTATATTTGTGACTGTCAAGCTTACAAATTTGTATTTGAAGCCTTTTTTTACCTGTTCTGTATTTTTGAGGAACTCAGGTGCAGAGAATGCTATATTTTTGTATTGCCTGCTATTGACAAATCGCTTTATTGTTTCCTTTATCTCATCTGAATGTCACTTTGGATAAAAGCATCTGCTAAATGTAAATGTTATCTGTGCAGTTGTATATTGTATTGTGTTGCATGACCAGTTCATATTGTTCTTTAGTTTTTGATCATTTCTTGTCTTGTAAGATCATCTACTTCCATCTAAGATTACGTTACAGTAGTGTCATTATTTAGTTTTTCCTAAAGATCATTGTTGCATTTTGCTCTATCTATTTTATGTTGTATATATAATAAACATTAAGCTGTCAAATTATTCCTGAAACCCAATAAGAGGTGTTAATAACAGTGTTTTGAATTGATCTCACCAGAGTCTAAGGCTATGTTGCAGTGTGAGTTTTTTTGAGGGCTTATGTGTCATGCATAGGTGTAATTTGAGGGTGGATAGGTGTGACATACCCCCACCACTTTTTGGAAAAAATGTAATGCTTGCGGAAGATGTGTATTGTTTAGTGGCCATTCACATCTAAAATTCACGGAAAACGTAGAATGCGCCGCTTTCTCACAATCTCTCGGCCGTTGCTCACACTCGTAAGTTATATTTGTGGAAGACAGAGAGCCACGACTCCAGTTTGAAATACGTGCATGTCCCCACCACTTTTCAAAACAAAGTTATGTCACTGGTGCCATGTCTGTGAGAAAAGTTTGTTTTTTCAGCAAGTCTGAATGGTTTTGATTGGAGAGCTTCATTTTGACCTGAAATAGGATGTTGAGGGAATTGGATGAGAAGTTATGGATTTGTGTTATAGAGTTACGAGAAAAGGAGGCGTAATTTCAAGAAATGTGTTTTAAGCAATCGAGAAAAACTGTAATGGAGACCCTTTTAATGGCAGAAACTACCATTTGCTACCGCTGTCATAATTTTGGAAAAACTTGTATAATGCTTTTCAGTACATTACACTAAGAATGATAATTAATTTGCATTAAAGCATGAAGGTCTGCTGAGACAGAGGTAGAGATTTAAAATGTTAGGCCCAGTCACATATATTTTCTTTTTTGTTTGTTTCTTTTGACTTTGTTTGCTAAAAGCTATGGCTTTTCAAATATTAAATGATGTGCAATTTTCATTTTAAAAACATTATTAAGAACAAATATTATACAAATATTATGAAAACACTCAAAAGTATTTTTATGTAATTTATTAATTAGCTGAATTAGTAATAGTGATCAAGTGATATAGTTGAGAACCTAATAAAACTTATCCTGGGAATCAGGCAGACTAAAAATCAAAGTTTGGGTTATACATTTATCTAACAATTACACCACAACTGCCTTGAAATGGAGCAAATATTACCTAGTTAGTGAGTTATGAGATGCAAACGCCAATAAATGGTTCTTTAGTTACAAGAACTGTAAGGTGTGCAAACTATTTATGCATCCTATATTTGAAGATTTAACAATAAACCTAATTAAACGTATAGTATTCAATGTAAACACAAAGCCTTACATTTATAAAGAACACCTCACATTATTTTATTAAAATATTACTTTATTTCAAAAGGTTACAAATTGTAAAATTAGCATTAAATCAGTTGTGAATGCTCAATCGCAATGGGTGTGACTGGAAATGAAATCATAATACTGTAAAATTGTAATATTTTATGTAATCTGTGCTTCCACGCCTACTTGACGCTTAAAAGCGCTTAACGTGTCCTTAAAATGAACTAACCCTGGAACATTACCTGTAAAATGTAAATACGAAAAATGTTTTTTTATTGTAAGTGTAGTAACCATGTTTTTTCGTATAGGCCTACTATTGACAAAATCATGGTTTTACTATCGCCGACCTTGAAATGCTGTGGCACTGGCAGTAGGCTACTATTCACAGGGCTTCCCCGTCGAAAGGTGTAACCAATAATAAACTACAAAGGGACAAACGCGCATGCACATACATGCACAGCCAAGTATGATAGTTCTCCATCCTCACTCTAAATCCCTTAATTTGCTCATTGGCCACAAAATAATGTCATAAGTAGCTGACGCGTTGCATTTTGTTTTGTAACAACAATAAGCGCTCATCAAACGTAAGTGCAATAAACGTAATAGTAATAGCCCTACCAGATCTGTTTTCGACATTGCGCCTACTCCACCTGCTTCGATGTCCTTTTCATTCATCTCCATAGTGTTATTGGCTTTAAAAACAATTAGGTTTGTGTAAAGTTTCACTTTAAAGCGCTCTGCAGTAAAGCGTAAAGTCCATACCACGGGCTTGACGGCGCATGAACTAGGAAATCCGGTATTCCGAAATCGCTCTTGTTACCTGAACCACCGCCTGTAGGGTGTGGTTAAAGAGATGAGCTTGAAATGGAATGTCCTCGTTGTTGTGGCTGTCGACTCTTATAGCAAAATTTGCTTATTGTGTCTCGAGAGCTACATTTATTATGAATATAGACAGGCAGAGACAGACCTGGCTGACCAAAAGATGCTGTTAAATACATTCCCACTGCACACAAAATGAAGTAGTAACTGAACTTTTTAAGTTAACTTTTATTTTGTTTTATTACAAATGAGGAGCTCAATAAAATTATAGGTCTAACACTACATAAATAGGCTACTTGGTATTTATAATATTTATAATTTATGATAGAGAATATTTTTGATGCCATTAAAACTATTTTTTATCTTGAATCATATTCATAGATAAAACAGTACAGAATAGTTTTTTTTCCCCAGAAAAGCCACAAAGTAGCATAGCGTAGTTCTTATTCTGCTGCTGCTGCTGCTGCTGCTTCTGCCGTGGAAGTCTGGCAGCCCATAGAACCGTACATGGAAAAGCTGTGAAATTTGGCACACACATAGTGCAGTGGTTCTCAACCTTGTTCCTGGGGACCCACTGCTCTGCACATTTTGTATGTCTCCTTAACTGGCACATTTGCTTCAGTTCATGGATTTCTACCTTAATGAGCGGATAATTTGAATCAGGTGTGTTAGATAAGGGAAACATGCAAAATGTGCAGAGCTGTGGGTCCCCAGGAACAAGGTTGAGAACCACTGACATAAGAGGACAGTCTGTTACCATGGCAAATATGGAGTCTCTAACACAGGGGTGGGGAACCCTGGTCCACAGAGGGCCACTGTCCTGCAGAGTTTAGCTCCAACCGTAATCAAACACACCTGAGCATACTAATCAAGGTCTTCAGGATCACTAGAAACTTCAAGGCAGATGTGTGTTGGAGGTGGTTGGAGCTGAACTCTGCAGGACAGTGGCCCTCCAGGACCAGGGTTCACCACCCCTGCTCTAACACAATCTCTATAGCGCCACCAACAGTCCAAACTTCCACATAAGTTTTGCCTATAACTTTTGAACCATACATCATAGAAACAAAATTCATTTTTTTCCTCTGAACCCTCGGCTCATATGTGACGTATAATGAATTTTTTTCAGAAAAAACTACTTTTTCGAATATTTCCGATAGGCCACTCCATTGTCATATAGCGCATCTACGAATGTGATGACGAGCACGCTAAAATGGATTTGATGCTGCATCTTCGCCAAACTTCTGTGTATCAACATGAAACTTGGTCATCACAGTCATGACCTGAGGTAACATACACAGTTTCGGTACAGCGCCACTTAGTGGTCTAGATATATTAAAAATGTATAGCCAATGTTCTTTAGTCTGCTGTTGTGGCGCAGACGTCGTCCATTTGGAATTTTGTCGTAAAATGGTGTATTTTACAAACGCAATGGCAAATTGCAACGAAACTTGGTATGGTTCATAAAGGTTCTGAGAGGACCTGTAAAGTTATAGGCCAGCGCCCCCTGTATTGACATGAAACTTGGTATGTATCCTCACTGGCACATCTTGTCTGCCTCATAAAAAATTGGTTATAAGCAATTTTCTTGTGTTCTAATTGCCTTTCCCTGTTTTTATGTGTTTTCTGTGTTGGAATTTTGATGTAAAATGCAGTATGCAATTGCATTTGCAAATGGCGAATCACTACGAAACTTGGTATGGTTCAACAAGGTCATGTTCTGAGAGGACCTGTAAAGTTATAGGCCAACGCCCACTAGTGGTAAAAACATAACACGAAATTTATGAAAATGCTTGTAACATATGAGGAAATCAGCAACGTTATTCGATTCACATTAGTATATTTGTTGGCTCAAGCAAAGTTCATTGATATCGAAGTTGTCATTTCCCCCTATACTTCTTGTGTGCCATATTGAAGAAGCCTACAAGAGCTGTCTGGTTTGCACTAAATTTGGTATATGGCTTCTAGAGACATCGCTAAATAAAAGTTATTAAAAGCTTTTTGATTGGTCAAATGATTCTTGTATATCAATGAATTTATAGGAGTGCGCGCCAAAGGGTCATGTGGCTGTATCTTCTCAACACTTTTGTGTATTGATGCAAAACTTGGTATGTATCATCACTGGCACATCTCGTCTGCCTCATAAAGATTTGGTGACAGCACCACCTTGTGGTCAAAATGTATATATATTTTTAAAGCTTTATTTCTTTCTCTTTTACCAGATGACACTCTTCATTCCACCAAAGTACCAATTTTCGATTTACACAGATTTTCCCCTTAATGATAGCCTACTCTGCTGCCCCAATAATTGCAGAAGTTACCTGTCTGTTAACATCATCTATATTTCCATTCACCTCAACCCTAATCATTGCGTCTTCACTCATTTTCCTGAACTTTCCCCAGTCAGCTTTACAAACTCCACATTGGATTCCTATACTCCACTCCTACATTCAACCCCCACTGAAAATAATAATGGATAGTGATCGCTCCCCACCGTGTTATCTGCCACAACATCATTTACTATTTCCAGCTAACATATTAGACACTAAGGTTATGTCCAATACTTACTCTTCTCCTGTTATACCACATTAATGCTCATCCCTTTACCATTATTTTTCATCCATCAATTCTTCAATTAACCTACCACTGGCATCTGTATGCCTACCTCCCACACCATTACTTTTTGTCCATCTTGCCCTGATATTCTCAACAACTTATGTAGATCAAACTTTTTACAGAAGTTATACTAGTTAATAATGCTAGTGTCATGATGGGGTGTGGAGGACCCATATGCGAGACAGCGATGGGGAACAAAAAGACTTTTAATATTATAACAAAAAATGCAAACTAAAGACCCGGTGGGGCAACAGAACCAGAGACTAGAACAGAAAAACACTAAGACAAACTGCAAACAAAAAACAACCCACGAGGGGGCAAAACTAGAACAAAGACTGTGGCCAAAACGTGGCAAGGGCAAAAGACTCTGTGTACTTACAAAACTCACAAACGGTATACGCAGATAACAACATTTCACAAAACGAACCAGCACAGGACAATGAACACAAGGGCTTTAAATAGGGGAACAAACAAGGGATAATATAAACTGCCCCCTTAGATAGGTTGTGGCCTAATGGTTAGAGAGTCGGACTCGTAACCAGAAGGTTGCCGGTTCGATTCTCAGTACCGGCAGGTAACAACTGATGTGTCCTTGAGCAAGGCACCTTACCCCCGTTTGCTCCCCGGGCGCTGCAGTGTTAGCTGCCCACTGCCCCGGTGTGTGTGTGTTCACGACTTGAAGTGTGTGTGTTCGCTATTCACTGGTTGGGTTAAATGCAGAGGTCACATTTTGGGTATGGGTCACCATATCTGACACAAAAAAAATAGGTCACTAGATAATGACATGGGGACAGGTGTGAATAATCAGAAACATTAACAGGGAACATTACGGGAGAACGAGGGGGCGGGGCTTAGACGCGCAACATGAAAACACATGCGCCAGAAGCGGAAGCGCCAGAGCCGTGTGTCTCCACAGAGAACATGAACACAAAGACAAGATACTGACGCAATCCTGCCCACTAGATCATGAAAACAAGACATAAACAAGGAGGGCAGGATTGCGGAAGTATCCGGGGGCGTGGTCATGGCGCTTTGACATGACATTTTTCTGGTTAATTAGTCTTCCACAGGTGTGTCTTGTTAAGTTCTCTGTATTTAAGCCCTTGTGTTTCAATTGTCTGGTGTCAGTTGTTGTTTGAGGTTGTTTTGTGTTAACAGCCTGTCAATTGTGAATTACCTTGTTGTTTAATTACTTTGTTTTATTTAATTAAAAATCTTAACTGCACGTGGATCCGCTGTCTCGCCTGCCTTATGTTACAGAAAGACTGACCTGCAATAGATCCAGCAGTAGGATGGTGTCAGGATTTTCCAGGGGACCCAGACGCAGGACAGTGGTTAGAAACAAAAAGACTTTTAATATGAATGGTAATAAAATAAAAGCCCACGATGTGGGAACAGAACACAAAAACAAGAACTGAATACGCGAAACTAAACAGTAAAACGAAAATGACCCACGAGGGGGCAAACAGGAAAACAAAACGAGTTATACAAAACACAGGGGAATTGCAGGAGCACGATACTACAATAACAGGACTGAGATATGCAAGGCAGATACAAGATACAAAACGAACCAGCACAGGACAATGAACACAAGGGCTTTAAATAGGGGAACAAACAAGGGATAATTACACGGGGACAGGTGTGATGCATGAAAACATTAGCGAGAAGGGTTACTGAGGAACGAGGGGGCGGGGCTGGCGACTTGAAAACACATAGCAAACTAGCCAGAGCCGTGTGTTTTCACATCGAACGTAAACACAGATACTGCCACAATCCTGCCCACTAGACCATGAATTAAAGCCATAGGCCTAACAAGAATACCAGGATCACGGCAGTATCCTGGGGGCGTGGCCAAGACGTAAGACCGGAGAGCGCGTGACGTATAGACCCGCCCTAGCCACGCGTTTCCACACAAAACAAACAAAGATGCTGAATCCGAAATCGCATACTCACTGAGTACTTAATTTCAGTAAGTGAAGAGGGCTAAATAGGTACGTACTGTTTTGCCTGAACGAATGTAGTATGAATGCGATCCGGACGATATCCGCCATTCTTTTCCTTTTTAATGGCGGGTGGCAACTTACTTTTGATGTGCATATCCACCACCTCTTGTACTGAAGTGTGGGCCAGAGATTTGCCATGTGATGTAATAACAAGCGCAACATCTTAAAAGTTATGAGAGACAGGTTGCATTAACACCTTAATGCATCAGTAACGCAACCTTATATATTTTTAACAGAAAATGATTTAGGCTATTGTAGTAAAACGTTAGTGTTGTGTTTTATCCGTTAAATTTTGATAACAAGCCCATTCACACTTCCCATTGTAAATAATGAATATGGAATGTTATTGACTGTAAACTGCTGCTAATTATTATTTGTCTGTATTCTTCCTATTAATATGTCTCATAGACACATGCACCTATGTATTCTGTTGTGTTATTAAAAACAACCTGAGAAAATCTTTGTGATGTTGTCTTAGTTTCATGTGCTAAGTATGTTTTAAAATGTACGTTCTCCAATCACACAGCGCTCCCGACCACGGTCTCCTCTCCTCTGTTCTGTTCTTCTCTTTACTTGTCCATAAAACCACACAATTTTACATGTTTCTTTATTTTTCGTTTAAATAAATAAAGAATGTAATTTTAATAATGAAATGGTTTAAGACTTTTTTAATGTAGGCTGAATTGTGCCAAATTTGGTCCGTTAAAACCACCAGATTAAAATGATTTCCCTTTATATGTATAATCTGTTTTATTTGCAAGTTAAAAAAAAACATTAAAGCATGTTTTATATAATATTATAAAAAGCAAATATACATATAAAACACAAACATCAACTGTGCACAATATAAATATCAAATTCTGTATCTCAGAAAATTAGAATATTACTTAAGACCAACACAAAGAAAGGATTTTTAGAAATTTGGGCCAACTGAAAAGTATGAACATGAAAAGTCTGAGCATGTACAGCACTCAATACTTAGTTGGGGCTCCTTTTGCCTGAATTACTGCAGCAATGCGGCGTGGCATGGAGTCGATCAGTCTGTGGCACTGCTCAGGTGTTATGAGAGCCCAGGTTGCTCTGATAGTGGCCTTCAGCTCTTCTGCATTGTTGGGTCTGGCATATCGCATCTTCCTCTTCACAATACCCCATAGATTTTCTATAGGGTTAAGGTCAGGCGAGTTTGCTGTCCAATTAAGAACGGGGATACCATGGTCCTTAAACCAGGTACTGGTAGCTTTGGCACTGTGTGCAGGTGTCAAGTCCTGTTGGAAAATGAAATCTGCATCTCCATAAAGTTGGTCAGCAGCAGGAAGCATGAAGTGCTCTAAAACTACCTGGTATATGGCTGCGTTGACCTTGGACCTCAGGAAACACGGTGGACCAACACCAGCAGATGACATGGCACCCCAAACCATCACTGACTGTGGAAACGTGGATTCTGTGCCTTTCCTCTCTTCCTCCAGACTCTGGGACCCTGATTTCCAAAGAAATGCAAAATTTACTTTCATCAGAGAACATAACTTTGGACCACTCAGCAGCAGTCCAGTTCTTTTTGTCTTAAGCCCATGCGAGACGCTTCTGATGTTCAAGAGTGGCTGAAGAGTTTACTGAAACCCATGTCTTGCATACGTCTGTGCGTAGTGGTTCTTGAAGCACTGACTCCAGCTGCAGTCCACTCTTTGTGAATCTCCCCCACATTTTTGAATGAGTTTTGTTTTACAATCCTCTCCAGGGTGCGGTTATCCCTATTGCTTGTACACTTTTTTCTACCACATCTTTTCCTTCCCTTCGCCTCTCTATTAATGTGCTTGGACACAGAGCTCTGTGAACAGCCAGCCTCTTTTGCAATGACCTTTTGTGTCTTGCCCTCCTTGTGCAAGGTGTCAATGGTCGTCTTTTGGACAACTGTTAAGTCAGCAGTCTTCCCCATGAATGTGTAGCCTACAGAACTAGACTGAGAGACCATTTAAAGGCCTTTGCAGGTGTTTTGAGTTAATTAGCTGATTGTGGCACCAGGTGTCTTCAAGATTGAACCTTTTCACAATATTCTAATTTTCTGAGATACTGAATTTGGGAGTTTCAGTAGTTGTCAGTTATAATCATCAAAATTTAAAGAAATTTAACATTTGAAATATATCAGTCTGTGTGTAATGAATGAATATAATCCCTTTGTATAATATTTCACTTTTTGAATGGAATTAGTGAAATAAATCAACTTTTTGATGATATTCTAATTATATGACCAGCACCTGTAGTAAGAAAGTATGCCATTTCGGATACAGCCACAGACATGGCACTGTCATGGCCCCGCCCACAAGGCTCTATGAGATGCTAGACAAGAAAGGCAGAACCATGACAGATGGCCTCTAGGAGTTCGTCTGCTGATGTTACGCAAGGGCTGTCGCTCCCTTGAGCATCACACCCAGTACTTTTTGGACCTCTCTCATCAAACATATTTTCCAGATAAGTCACTCATTGTCTTTTAACGGTGCAGCCTTACACCACGTTTACACAATGAAAAATGCAAAAGCTTTTTCCTTTGCGTTTTTCACATTGTTCTCCAATGTTTCGGAATCTCTGTTAAATTAAACTTTTGGATTATACTCTTGCGTTGTGTGCTGTATCTCTGAAAAAGCGTGAAGGTTTATGTACATTATATAAACAATAGGGTTTAAAGCATTTAAACTCTGAAAATTAATGTTTAATAGTTATGATCTGAAACAGTTTTGCTTAAACTTTTGGAAAATGACAAAAACAATACTTTTCTGACTTTTTTTGGACATTGACATTTTGTGTGACTTTTGTTGTTCAATATTAACATATTCAAAACTGTAATGATAAAAATATAAAATTCTGCTTCACTTGTAGTATAAATAATTTGAATTGTTAATTTGTTTCATAAAAAACATCAATTGCACCATTTAAACAAACTGACAATTCTTCAAATTCTTCAAATTAATTAATGTTTGGTTATGACAAGAACTGATTCTGGCAAAAAAGTAATTGCGGCTAAGGCCAATTCATAGATAAAAAAACAATTAACTTAATTTAATTTTTATTAAAAATCACTTAATTTAACATTTTAATCCGCATTATACGTAGATCACATTTTTAATGTTTGAATAATTGCAAAATATATTATTTTTTGTGTTTTAAAATTGGCCTTTTAAAAAAACCTTGTGTCATTGACTCTCATACATTTCTACTGCTTTTTTGCTAAAATGTATTTTCTGTTAAACTTTTTCTTTACTTTTTATTATGCCTTTGTTTAGGACAAAAATATTTTTTTAATCCAAAGATGCTTTTCAACAATGCAAAATTGTGAAAATAAATAATAACGGTTATTTAATATGTACAAATATATTGAATTTTGCGCAAGTCAGACTAACCAAAATTAACCTGGCTTATTTCGTAATCTTATTTTATGAAACCGTTTTAGGGTACACTCCTACATGACAATGGGATGGACTGGTGGTAGTGGCCTCTTTCCACAGAATAATCCATGCACGCTACCATACTGCACACATTGTTCAGGAATGCTTGAGGAACATGATAAAGTTCAATGTTCTATTTTAAGCTAGAAAGCTACACGCACAGGCTATATTCCAACAACCACAAACAAGTCATAGAATTTAGTGTTACTTTTAACTGAACTTGTGTTGGGAACTCGTGTCCCTTTTATTTATTTAACACAAAATCAACATAAAATGTGCTAAAAAGCATAACACAAACAGTGTGTTAATAATTAACACACGCTTTTTGAAAGTAATTAAAAAAAAATGTGGTCAGTTATAAAAAAACATGATGCATCATGAATATAAATATTACCAACTCAGTCAACAGTTAAAATAAAATAGTTTAGATTCTAGAGACCCAGTCTTTCCACTAAGGTGAGCCTTCTAACACAACTCCATCATTTGCTCCAAAGAGACTTGAAGCTCCATTGACTGCAGTGAGGAAGCCCCATGTGCAACAGCCATTGTCTTCAAAGCCTCCAGAGAAGTCAGAGCAACCTGATCAAGAATAAGAGTGATTTGGGTTAGACAAATATTCCACCAAAGCACAGGTGTGCAATTTTGGTCCGACAGCCCTTACGAAAATTAACCATGTTGTTGTGTTTTTGTGGAAAAAGTGTAGTAACCCTTTTTGGGGTCATTAATTAATACTGGCATAACCATGTTTTTACTACAGTAACTATTTTTTAACTGTTTTAAAAAAACATGTTTTTTAAAACCCTGGTTAATTATGTGGTAACCATGCATGGTTTTACTACAGTAACCTTTTTTCATTTTAACTGTAGTTTAAACCATGGTTATTTTTCGTAAGGGAGGTGGGGGACCAAAACAAAGTGTTGGGAAATAGTCTATTTTAATTTCAATTAAAACACACATTAGAAAACAATCTTTTCCGTCTTTTTGAAGTTGAACAGTTGAACACACAGCCTTGCAAAATATACGTAATTTGACTCTAACGCATAACCAGGAGTTTGACGCATGCACATTGTGACAAACAGGGGACTGTAGGGAGCAATTAAGCAGGTTGGTGAAATAACAAAAACAATGAAGGAGAAGGATGTGTTGATTTGATTGCTGGTAACAACAAGGGGATATGGATGAGGTAAAGTAATAAACATTTATAAATGTTGCTATATTTAGAATAATTTTGTCCCATAACAACACATAAAATTTATGTTTTTAAATATACTTTTTACGTTCTAATAATTTAATCTCCAATTTTTGTTTTTACAACATTCTGATATTAGTACTGCAACTTAAGTCTTTATTAAATGTATAATTATTTCTACTAATCAAACCTTAAATAATCAAAATTATAATATCATACTTACAGTGCCCTCCACTAATATTGGCACCCTTGGTAAATATAGCAAAGAAGGCTGTAAAAATAAATCTGCATTGTTTCTCGTTTTGATCTTTTATTTAAAAACATCTAAAAAATTCCAACATTTCATTCAAGTAAAACAATTTGATGTATGTGAGATTTTAATTTTTAAATATGATATTCCCCCCACTTCAAATTGTTTTCCTTCAATGAAATGTTGGAAAACTAATTTGAGCAGTGTTTTTCTCTAACCTCTATCATGATGAG
Organism: Oreonectes daqikongensis; assembly: GCA_026939265.1. NCBI lineage: Eukaryota > Metazoa > Chordata > Actinopteri > Cypriniformes > Nemacheilidae > Oreonectes > Oreonectes daqikongensis. The sequence goes on along the minus strand of JAOTQM010000092.1, from coordinate 300,028 downwards.
TTTCTTCTCCCATGGTTTCATTTTAGGGTCTGGCCATTTTTCTCCCAAGAAGAAGTATAGGGTGTAAGATGGTGATGGTCCACTGTTTTTAATAAACTCCATCAAACCTAATAGAATGACATAATGATTCATGCAGCACAATTTCCAGGTGACCAATCTTGAATGATAACCCCAACATTCACAAAATATTTGTAACCTGCTTGAATCAAATATACATGTTATACACAATTTTACTAGTTATGATTTTGATTATGTGATGTTAATTCACCTGATATATAGTCCTTAAAGAAGTATATGACTTCAGGCGTGTTTTTAGAGAGTTCTCTGGCTTTTTGACTCTTTTCATGTTTGCAAAGACCCCAGAAGACCCTGCTTTTTCCCCAGCGATGGCCCAAAACCATGCCATCCGATCTTCGCAGCTCCAAACCCCCCAGATTCTCCAGGATTTCCTTTGTAAGCATTGCCTGTGTCTGATCATGAATATTATCTGGACTAGGAAGATTCACCACTGGCAAAGCACTCTCTGTTGCACCGGAGTCCCTATAGGGGTACAGAGTATACTGTAAAGCATTTATATATATAAGGTATGATCCATGGAAGTAGTTTTAAGATAGTAAATGAAGTACAAAAAAAAACTAACATGCTTCCCTGATACACTAGTCGGAAACCAGCATCATTCTCCAACAAATGATCTAACATCATCTTCCCTTTGTAATAAACCTTAATCTGAAAAAATGTTTCTGTAAAGGAAATAAGTGACACAGTAAAAATTAAGCGATGAAAGTAATCAAAGATCAGAAATCAGTGTCTCCTACCTAATGTACCAATCGCTCCATGAGTAGCAACCTGATTACCCACATATTCCACATCTGGGTAGCATCGTGCTGTCTCAAATGTTCTTTCAGCTGCTGAAAATTGACCCATATCTGTATTCTCTAACCCACCAAAAGCACCTCCAGCTGATTCCTGTACTGAATGCACCATTTCAGTAGAACTTTCTTTAGTATACTGTGGTGTAGCACTGGTTTCTTGGTAAAGTTCTTCTTCAACCAGTTGAACAAATCCTGCGAAAATTGTTGCCAAAAATATATTAACTTAAAAAACATATTCAAAGGAAAATGGTAAGAGAAGACAGAAATATGGCAAAACATTATTTTCTGTCTTCTGAATCTACATTACCTTGTGTGGAACTATCCTGGAGGTTAAGGTCAAGAAAACAGCTGTCCAAATCATGGGATGGGAGAGCTATTATGCATACAGAGTAGACACAGGAAATAAAAAAAACCTCATAATGCACATGATGCAATAATTGAATATATGTAACATTAATCATTTAATAAAATGTTAATAATGTAATTATTAAATAATAGTATAATATTTAATAAAAATGTTTACATTAAGAGAAATGTATTAGATTATAAACTATAATTAAATCCAGTCTTAAGCCAAGCCAAATGCAACATATTTTGTGTTTTTTCATTAAAAAATAAGCTTTAAATTATGTCAAGTGTTTTCACAAAATTCAAATAATAACCGTGCATTCAGACCGGCGCTGGCGAGACCGTCAAGATTCGCTTTGGTTGCCCTGTCTACAACCCTGTAGTAGAAAGTTTCTTGGATGCTCTGATGATCAAATGTTTAGTCTTGTAAACTTTATTTAAAGGGGCCACAAAGCAAACAAACATGTTGATCTTGTGCAGACTGGCCACACATGGGGTAGTTATCCTCATGAAATATAATTAAATGTGAAAATAAGAAATTAATCAATTGAAAGAACTTAACAATTATAGTTACATGTTTAATAACAAAATAAAACCAGTTAAAAGCCATTTATGTGGTGTGGCTTTAGTTCATGGTTAAGTGAACATAAATTATTCGGAAACCCATCACAGCAATGTTTAACCTCTACTCCATTTTGCTTGGGAACTAATGTGGTTGGAACCAAAGTTTACATGACTGCTTTCTTTGGAATCCAGCGGATGACTTCTACTTCCCGAATGGTTGCTGCTGAACTGCGTCACACCTCATTACCATTACCATAAAGTTGACTTGACTTCAACTCTCCTCTACGTTCTCAAGTTTAAAATGTAAATTTAAAATGGCCAACTTGAGTGGAGCTAATAAGTAGGGATGCACCGATACCAGTACCAGTATCAGGCCTGATACGAAGCTCATTGTACTCGTACTCGTAGAAAAACGTTTCTTACTTTTGAAAATGAGTCCTAATTGTTTGACAGCCTACTTAAAAACATACTGTACCCATGCTGTATCCAAGGAACACAGTATAGTTTTTGTCTTATTTTTCATTATGCCCTTGATTATGCCCTTTGGAGGTTTTCGGGCATTGAAATGTTTTGCTTTGAAAGTTTGTGACAAGCACATAAAAATAATTTCTGTATGTGTTTGAATAATGTGTTTGAGTTGAAGTTGTTTGTAATAAAGAAGCTGTTCTATTTTCATTAATCTCACTGTGTTGTGCTTTGAAAATTGCCACAGGTACAGGCATCTGTAATGGTTCGGGAGACTGGCAGGTGAACACGCCACAGAATGAGGTAGAAAGTGATGGTTTATTCAACACAGACACAGCAGGTGGACACAAAAACACCCACGGGAAAGTATTCCAAACAGAAGGTCAGATAAATTCCACAACAGATGAGTTATTCAGACAGGTATATTCCACAAAACGATAAGGATTCCAAACAGATAGTCAAAGATATTCCACAAACCAGACGGGTAGACGAAAAGTCGTACAGCACGTACTTACAACAATACCGGACCAAGAACAGAACTAAACTGGGACTTAAATACAAACACTAATTCAAGACAAACAAGAAACAGGTGAGTCCAATCAAAATGGCCGACCGGTGACGTGCAAGGGATGATGGGAAGTGAAGTCCATTAGAATGCTGGTGAGTCAGAATCGAGGCGTAGATGTCGGTGAAGGGAGCGTGACCGGCGCAGAGGCGGGAGTTGTTACAGCATCGGTATCGGCGAGTGTCATGACTTTTCAAGGACAGAACCCAAATGCGAGGCAGCAGGTGGCAGTAAACAGATGTAAGACAAAACAAAAACCCACGAGGGGGAAAACAGAACTAAAATAACTTGCACAAAAACACACTGACAAAACTGTAAAACAAAACTTACCCACGAGGGGGCGGAACAACAAAACAAAAACTAGAAATACTATACTAAATAACAAAATGAGGCATGGCAAAACACGGACTGGGGTCTAAATAAACAGGATACAGGAGTACAAACGATACGGGACGAAAAGAGATATTTCTGATACACGAACAAGGCACATAACATGAACACCATAGCAAGCAAACCCGCACAGAACAAAGGACACAAGGGCTTTAAATAGGGACACTAACAAGGGATAATTACACAGGGTACAGGTGTGAGGCATGAAACACAGATGGAATGACGTCTCCACACAAAACACATGGGGTCTGTCATGATCCTGCCACTAGACTAGAAAATCATGAACAAGGCAGGCAGAATCATGACAGGTGAGTACCAATAAGAAAATATTGCTACTCGTACTCAGTCCTTAAAAAATGGTATTGGTGCATCCCTACTAATAACTGTCATTTTAAAAGTTGCTCAGTTTGGTGAGAATAATATATGATGCGATCTGGGAAAATCCGTCAGATGTCGCTCTGGGACGTAATCAGGAATATCAAAAATAGGTCTAAAGTTTAAAAAAATTGTCAATAATTGGCTTTTGTTAAATGATTATTCTGTAACATTTTGTCTATTTGCTTTTTTATTGCTGAAAAATATTGATGCAATTTATAATGCCAAGCTGATGTTTAGGAAATGCTGGCAGAGGTGAAATAAATTGCACACAGCTTTCCCTCTCTTAACACTACAAAGACAGTTCACATATCAAAGTAACCAAATAACATGTAGAATGAAGGCGTATCAATGCACATTTCCCGCTTGTCCTGTGTAAACTACAGCGTGGAAAGTTTTTATACAATGTTATCATGAGATGGCGTAGCTGGCCGCCTGAAGCTGCGGGAGTTTTCATCAGTGAGTTGCTGCTCATGTGAGCCACTTCTGGAACGCGATTGCGAGTTTGTGACATACTTAGATTAGATTCAGATTAGATTCAACTTTATTGTCATTACACATGTACAAGTACAAGGCAACGAAATGTAGTTTAGGTCTAACCAGAACTGCAATAAGCAAGTGCAGGATATACAGTTGTGTACAGTTGTGTATAAATACAGAATAAAGCAAAAATTATGAAGAATTTACAAGTGGGAATGTACTATGAACATTATATACAGATGGTTATTTAGTAAAAACAGAAATTTACTGATGGATACGTACAATATAAATTAGACTATGCAGAACAGTAGTGCAAATGAGTATAAAGTGTGCATAAATGATGGACAGCAGCTATTAAGTTAAAGTAAACAGTGCAGTAGATGAGTTATTGCAGTATTCAGTACATAGTACTGGAGTGCAAATGATGTTGTATATGTATAATAGTCCAGTAGTGCAAATGATGCAGTATAGTATAAATAGTCCGGTAGAGCAAGTAAACATGTAATACATGTGTAGACAGTCCAGTCGTGTGCTTGACAGGTAGTGCAATAACAAAACAATATAGCAGCATTAGGTTAGAGGTATATGAGGGGGTTGTGGAATCAGTGGGGGGTAGAGTTCAATAGGTAAACAGCTCTGGGAAAAAAAGCTGTTTTTCAGTCTGCTAGTCCTTGTCCGGAGGCATCTGAGGCACCTGCCGGACGGCAGGAGAGAAAACAGTCTGTGGGCGGGGTGAGAGGAGTCCTTAAGAATGCTGCGAGCTCGATGCAGACAGCGTTTCCTCTGGATGTCCTCCATGGATGGAAGTGGAGTCCCTGTGATGCGTTGGGCGGTTTTCACCACCCGCTGCAGTGCCTTGCACTCTGCAACAGAGCAGCTCCCATACCAGGCTGTGACACAGTTGGTTAGGATGCTCTCTACTGCGCAGCGGTAGAAGTTCACCAGGATAGCTGAAGACAGTTGGTTCTTCTTCAGGGTCCTCAGGAAGAAGAGGCGCTGGTGAGCCTTCTTGACCAGGCTGGAGGTGTTGGTGGTCCAGAACAGGTCCTCCGAAATATGGGTCCCCAGGAACTTGAAGCTGGAGACACGCTCAACAGCCATCCCGTTAATGTGGATGGGGTCATGTGTGCCTCCTCTCTCCTTCCTGAAGTCCACGATGAGCTCCTTTGTCTTGGAGGTGTTAAGGAGCAGGTTGTTGTCTGAGCACCATGTGGCCAGGTGCCGGACCTCCTCCCTGTAGGCAGTCTCATCATTGTTGCTGATGAGACCAATCACTGTAGTATCGTCTGCAAACTTAATGATGGCATTAGATCCATTCACAGGCCTGCAGTCGAGTGTGAAGAGGGAGTAGAGAAAGGGGCTCAGAACACAGCCCTGTGGTACGCCAGTGTTAAGTGTGATGGTGGTGGAGCAGATGTGGCCTGACCTAACAAGCTGAGGTCTGTTTGTCAGAAAGTCCATAATCCAGTTGCAAATGGAGGTGTTAATGCCCAGGTTCCCAAGTTTGGTGATTAACTTGGAAGGGATGACAGTATTGAATGCAGAGCTGAAGTCAACAAACAGCATTCGTGCATAAGTGTTTTTATTGTCCAAGTGTGAGAGCACAGAGTCCAGTGCTATGGAGACGGCATCTTCTGTGCTCCTATTGCTGCAGTAGGCAAACTGGTATGGGTCCAGTGTGGACGGAAGGGAGTCCTTTAGGTGAGCCAGGACCAGCCGCTCAAAGCACTTCATAACAATAGGTGTGAGTGCTACAGGGCGGTAGTCATTCAGGCACGTTGGGCTAGAGTGTTTCGGCACTGGCACAATGGAGGTGGATTTAAAGCATGCTGGCACAGCTGCTTGGGCGAGGGACAGGTTGAAAATATCCGTAAAGACCCCAGCGAGTTGCTCTGCACATGCCCTTAGTACACGACCGGGGATGCCGTCTGGTCCAGCAGCCTTTCGTGCGTTGATCCGGCTGAGTCTCGCGATGTGCATGCGCCGCCATCTTGGATCACACATACACGGGATGATTAACAGTTCAGAGCACCCTAAGTTGCTATTCTCTTCAGGGTAAAGTTAGCTAGTCTCCTTGTGTAGTGATGCAGTGCTTTTAGTGCTCCTGACAGAGCTCTCATTCTTTAAGTGTGCCTAGCAGCATTTTCATATTAACGCTATGCATTACTTTCACTTTATTAAAATGGTTTTCATATATAATACAGCACTGAATCTCATTTGTGTATCAATTGTGATATACTTAAAAATAAATATACACTATATTATAAAAAGTATTGGGTAACCCTATCTAATAAACAGGTTTGATTACTTTAGTAATTTCCATAAGTACAAATCGTAATCAAAAGGCCAATGAGATTGGCGAATGTCTGACACAAGCGGGCCCCGTCCTGGATTTCCGGGTATAAAGGGAGGCCGGCGTGCTCATTCATTCATCTTTTGTACTGAGGAATCGAGAGGCTACCCCCGACCGCTGCAGTGGTTGGCTTGGAGACAGGCCGCTCCGTCCGGCTCGTCGCCGCAAAGGTGCTTAATGATGGAAGGGGTGCCTAGGCTTCACCTTAAGGCAATCTCCTCAAGGCTAGAAGCACTGCTAGCAACTCCAGGCAGTTGATGTGCCATTGCAGGCGGGGACCCGTCCATCGTCCATCCTTACAGGCCTTCCCAAAAAGACCATCAGACAGTTGCAGCTCATACAAAATGCGAAGTTCAGATGCAAAACCCTCTTTACTTTCTACTTTGCCTTCATGAGACCTCACTTTGGTACTTATGCCCACTCTACAAAGACCTGGAGTGATTTGTATTGTGACTGGCTGGTTGTCACTTTGTAGTACTCAGAACTGTTGCCTGTGTAGTGCTCATATATGGGATAAAGTCTATGGAATAAAATTAATCATGAATAATTTAGTCATGACAACTCTCGGAAAATTTTGTAAGCTTTATTTAATGTAAAATACATGGTTTGGTCTTGGCGGACTAGATCTCCTATGCTGCTGCTGCTGCTGTGGAGCAAATAGACTTGCTTCGACTAAAAGCTGAAATAAAAGGAAAACATGCTGCTGCTGCTAGACGTAGAGGAAGATTTCCCCCCAACAAGGCGGAAACCTGAAGTTGAGTTGTACTGACTGCCAAAATTTGAGATAACTACATAGACAAATCAACTAGATTGGACAAAACAATGGATTAATTTACTAATTAGTTTAGCTGACTAAATCAAAAATACATTTAACAGTGTAGTGTTCACCCACCCAACCCTGCAGGTCTAACCACCAAGACTAAAAAAAAAGAGATTAATGTTGCTTACATTATGTACTCATTAACTTTTGGCCTTCGACGATATCTTTGGAATTAGGTCTAATATAGCGTTCGTAAGCTGCTGAAGACCAGCGGCCCATCTCTTTGAGAGTGGAGGTCGGCACTTTAGGTGTCATGTCACCGGTCTCTCTGTCCCGTGTCATGCCTGTGTGTTTTGTTTTGTGTCGAGCACGTGGGTTTCGTTGACAGCGCGCCTCGTGTTTGGTGTCTGCGTCACTCGCCCCTCCCCTCCGTGTCTCCCTATCTGGTCTCTCTCTACTCACTTCTGTTTCACTCTCGCACCTGTAGGTTATCTCGTTGTTTAGCCCTGCTCGTTGATCGCCCCTCCACCTGCTTCTAGTTAGCCTTGTTAGCTTTTCCTTTTTATTCCCCTCGCATTCTCTCATCCTTGTCGGATCGTTAAATTGTTGTTGTGTATCGCAGTTTATGCCTGACCTCCCAGTCTTGTCCTGTCTAGTTTATTATTACCAAGCCTAGCTGTTTTTTCTTGTTTTTTTGTTTTGCCTTGTTCTGCCTCCTCATCTCTTTCTACATCAATTCTACACACACACCACCACTTCCCGTCTTCCAAGCCGGATTTCTCTTCTCCCTTCGTGGGTTGCGGGTCGAGAGGACTCCCCGCCGGATTTATCCTCTTGGTTCTAGAAGTTGTTTCTCCCCTTGTAGGTCGCGGGTCGAGCGCTCTCCCCGCTTGTGGGTTGCGGGTCGAGGGGACTCCCTGTCGGATTAATCCTCTTGGCTCTGGAAGTTGTTTCTCCCCTTGTGGGTCGCGGGTCGAGCGCTCTCCCCGCTGGATTGTGTATCTCTCTCTCTCTCCCCGGACGTAACATTCCCGGCGGTCACTGACTTTTTCTGTGTGTGTGTGTGGTCAATTTATAATAAACTGTTTTTCTGTCATCTCCGCATCTGGGTCTCCCTCTGTTTGTCATGACATTTAGGTGCCGCTGAGGTTGCTGCACCAATCCTGATTGAGTGAGGTGTATACACATCTGGATCGAGGCTGCAGAGCTGGCAGAGTTGCTTGAAAATGAAAGCGAACCGGGAGCTTGTCAATGGTTTTCCGTCCTCCGTAAGGAACAGGGGTTTGTCGGGTGAGGTGAGATGACGGGTTTTCAGGTACCGAGACATAGAAAGGAGAGGCAAAAAACAGAATTAATGCTGGATATAATAATAGGGATACCTTTATCAGATTTATTGGTCTTAGAGTGCTTAAGAGTTAGAGTAAATTGGTGTTCAAGAATTGAAATATCAGAAATAGTGAGATCGTGGTTAGGGTCGAAGCGGAGAGATTTAGAAGTAAACTCCCCACGCCTTAAAAACCCATAAAAAGCGGTGAGGAGAACTGCATCTAAAAGAATGTCTAGATAGGACCCGAAAACCCCTAGTCTCAGACGGTGCAACATTTTATGTAGCAGTGGGAGGGTTAAAGGTAAACGTTTATCTTTCTTCCCTGGATGAGCCTTCGAGATGCCTTTGATGAGCAGGGAGATGGAGGGATGTTGAAAGAGGCTGATGCTGCTAGGATCTCGGCAACGAAGATGAAACTGGATTCCTGCTAGAGTTGCTTTAATAGAGGGAGGCTGGAGCTTACGGGCATTCACACACAGTGAACTATGAAGGCGCATAAAACTTCCATATTTATTGGAAAGGCCGGAACAGCAAAGGCAAAATAGAGAGAAATAAGACCACGCGGAGTCATAAACTTTCAGGGTGGATTTGGCCATCCCGATCCGCATATATTTACTGGCAGCCTCCAGATAGGAAGAAAGCTAATTTAGTCTAGGTTTGTTAGGCTGAACAGAGTACAAGGTAGCCTGGATGGGTTAGAGCTTCGGGGCAAAGAGCGAGGAACTCCTGAAATTTAAAGTGAGAAAGTGCGTCAGCTTTGTTATCGATAAAAGGAACGTATGTAGCTTTAAGGGTGAAATTATTAATAACGCAAATCCAAGTGAGACGTCTTAAAAGACTATTGATCAAAGGAATATCAGAACAACCTTTATTAATAGTTTCAACTGCAGATTTGATATCGCATAAAAACTAAATCTTTTTACGGTGCCATTTGTTTCCCCAAAGCGAACAGGCTATGACGATAGGGTAAATTTCGAAAAGCGCGATGGATTTATCTCCGGGAGGAAGATTAATAATTTTGTTTATCAGCAAACCATTCGTTAACGAAAGAACCTCCGAATCAGACGGAAGGAGCGGCATCAGATTATAACTGTAGGGAAATGGAGGTTTCAAAGGATTCATTATAGAAAAAAGAACAACCGTTCCAATTGTTGAGTAAAAGTGTCCAGAAACGTAAATCGGATTGGTATCCCTCGTCTAATGTAATGAATTTGTGCAGACTAGTAACGGATTTTGACAGCTGTAAAAGCCTGGAAATAAATGCGCGTCCGTGGGGTATGATGCGCGTTGCATAGTTTAAATGTCCTAATAGAGACAAAAGGTCTCACTTAGATACGAGATTGCCTGGTTGGAAGGAGGACATGATTTGCCGAATGCGATTAAGCTTAGCTTTGGGTAAGGAAGCTTTCATAGCGACACTGTCTAGAATAATTCCCAGGAACTCGATAGAGGTAGAAGGGCCGATCGTCAAGGAAACATTGCTGCTTGAGAATATTTTTTTCAGCTTGGTCATGCAGTGATGTGGAGGAAAACTAGGAAAGTCGACGACTTGGAAATCATCTAATAAATGAAGGCCACTGGGAAGGATAGAGGGGCATAATTTTGAAAGCATCTGTAATATCTGCCTTGCCCCCCCAGGCGCCTTTCTTCTTAATAAACTGAATAGCATGGTCTACTGTGGTGTAAGCTAGCGCGAACATATTTTCGGGAATCAAACTACTGATGCTAGAGGTTTCACTGTTATGGGGAGAAGATAAATCTACAAATAATCTTTTCTTTCCTGAGTATTTTCTAGTGGCGATGCCTATGGGGTTGATACGGTGTGCTTTGAAAGGAAGAAAATTAAGACCTGCCAAGAAACCTTGTAGGAGACCGGTTAGGAGAAAATGAAAGAAACATCTATTAGGATGCGACAGTACATTTTTAGAAAGTTCATGGACGTTGATAGGTGTAGATGGATGTTTATTCATCTTTTCGATGACTGGATCGGAGGTGCTTTGAACCTGCGAGGACAAACAGCTCTGGGGTGACTATCACCACAAATTGCAATGCAAAAATTTACACTTAAGGTAAAGACATACTGATTCGTTGAAATTGATACATACGGGTATAGATCCTTCTAAGGCTCTGACCTTGTTAGATAAACCTTGGCCCCGAGAGACTTTGGGGCCGATATAAGAATAGACGTGCTGTCCGGCTTTCTCTTGAAAAGTATGATATGCAGTATGAGAAAAAAGATTTGCGGTATGGGAGAACGAGAAAAATTTACACTTAAGGTAAAGACATACTGATTCGTTGAAATTGATACATACGGGTATAGATCCTTCTAAGGCTCTGACCTTGTTAGATAAACCTTGGCCCCGAGAGACTTTGGGGCCGATATAAGAATAGACGTGCTGTCCGGCTTTCTCTTGAAAAGTATGACCTGTGACCTGTGGATAAGTGTCTACTTATCAGTTCAAGATCGACGACAGACCAGTCCAGTTTAGCATTGAAATGCTGAATGTACATTGCTGCTTTTGCCGAAAAGGACTTATGGTACTCGTAAAACAACGAACCGCCATAATTAAAAACCAAATCTGAGATAATGGTCAGGTAGGTGTCTAGTTCGGATCTCCTGTTTGGATAGACCTCGAAGATAGTGTCTCTGAAAACTCCGAAGGCTACGTTGAATTCTACGAGTGACAAACTTTTGGACAGTCTAGGGTCGCATTCTTTAAGAACAACAGAGATGTCCCCACAATCAACGATTCTTTTATCTAAGACCCCAGAAGAGCATAGCAGTATTTTAACTAAATTAATGTCATTACCTGCTAAGATCTGGCTTCTCAAATTTGCTGGGATAGCGGCTGCAGGTGAGATGAATGAGATTCCGCTGGATGTTGCGGGAGTTGCTGTCACCAACGTATGAAATACCGGAAAGATCTGCGGAGAGTAGCGAGGGATTTCCCGAAAGGGGAGACTTCTCCAGCGCTGCAACTCTGGCGTCCATTTTATTGATGGAATCTTTAATATCGAAGAGAGCTGCGAGCACAAGGTCCTGGGGAGCGTTGGAGAGTCTTTTTGCTGTGGGAGTTGAAGCTGCTGCTGATGACATGTTCTTCATTTTAGCCTTAGCCTTAGCCGGGGGCAGGTTAGGCGTGCAAGTTGGAATCGGATCAGGATCGGGAGAGGCGAGAAAAAAGGTAAATAAATCTTGATGAGATAAACCTGTTGGAACTTCAATATTGCGGCTGAATAAATTCTCCAGAATCCTAGGTACTGGCCAGTCTAAGATTGAAGTTTGGCATTGGGCCAGACGAACACTCCTGCGTTTGGTAAGAGAGATTGGTTCGTCTCCAGTAGTTTGGGGGATGGTAATCTCACCGTCCGAATCTGATCCAGGGTCATTCAGGGATGACTCTTCATCGGTATCGGGGTTGGACATGATCCTCGTGAGACTGGAAAAGCCCAGAAAGCAAAACGCTATTAGGAAAAAACACATAGCGCGCAGACGTAGCATACGTAGAGTACATCCGGTTTATATAGGCACGCGATATAGTTGAGAGATCCGGATTTGATGATGACATACTTGAGTAGACCAATTAGAACGCGAGTAGAGTTTCATGGCTGAACTATTCATTTATTAAATAAAAAATTATTAAATAATTAATGCACAGTCATCCGTGAATCGTGATGTTAAACATGTATTTTACTATCGCCAAACAAATGCCTTTGTAACAACCCTGTGTCTGCCCGTGTTTGTTTGTGAACTTTTCCCATACCGGACCTTTAACGGCCTCAGTTTCCGAGAATCCTCTGCACCCTCCCGCCATTTTCTGATTGTTCCACTCTGGCACCTTGTTTGTATTGGAGTATTTAAATTTGCTTGTCACCTTGGTTCTTTGTCTAGTGTTGTTGTAGCTAATGTGAGTTTTGTCTGTCACGAGACTTTAGATCACTTTTTGATTACCTGGTTTTGTACTTACCTGCCTTTAGATTTATACCTGTTTTTGCTATTTACTTGTTGCTGGATTTATACCTGTTTGATGCCAACTTGTTTGTGGATTACTACCTGTTTGTAAATAAACCCCTTTGTGCACGCTCCTCTGTGGAGTGGTCTTCTGATCTGCACCTGGGCATTACAGCCTTATGATTTGAATCTATGAAATTAGTTTTTTATAAAAGAGACAATTTGTTCAAATAGAGACAGATGTGTGAATACAAATGTTATATTTTGTGTTAATTTATAATCATTTTGCGCATACCAAGGACAAGTTGTGCATTTGTGGATCAGGCAACATACGTGCATTCATCCTTTTCTGTGCATTAAAAATGTTGAGACTTTCATTTTACTGTTTCATCATTACATGACCCACATATAAACAAGTACCAATGAATAAGCTAACGCCTATGCATTATTTTCATAATGTCTTTAATTTTGTGTCCGTGAAATTCTGAAGTAAATTAATATTAATCACTTTGTACAAACAGATATATATTTGCAAATGCAAATGTTCTCTTTTGTATTCATACAGTCGTGGTCAAAAGTATTGGCACCCTTGGTAAATATAAGCAAAGAAGGCTGTAAAAATAAATCTGCATTGTTTCTCATTTTGATCTTTTATTTAAAAAATCTACAAAATTCCAACGTTTCATTAAAATAAAACAATTGTAAGTGGGGGGAATATCACATTGTGACTGTTAAATATAAATGGCTCTTATGATTTAAGTTCTGAATTGTTATAATGAACTTTATACATGTTTTTGTCTCTGCCATCTGAGGGCCTGTACTTTCCATTCTGATAACGGATGAGACAAACTGTCTCTGTTTTGCTTAAACTCCTCGCACCATTTCTCAAGGATGCACTGTTGAATAAAAGCCTCTGTTTATGTAATATTAAATGAGAATCAACTGAGATATACCCTTGAGTGCGTGTCACTTATTTGGTTCTCCCGGCGCCGTAAAAAGAAAGGGATTGCTGCAGGTCGACTTGGTTGTAGAAGACTGTTTATGTGCACAAAATATCTAACAGTGACAAAACGTTTTTCTCTAATACATGTGTATTTTGTGTAAAGAAAGGGGCACAATATATTCACCAAGATTTTTAAAATAAAGATACAGTACTTGACTTTTAAGAGCACTATATTCTTTAAAAGGAGATTGTATGCAGGAACGCCACAAAACTTAATCATCCTTTTCAGCTGGACACGAAAGTTACCCTCAGGTACATTAATGTAAAGAGTGATAATAAAATGGCTAAAAGTTTTATTTCTGTACAGTATGCAACTATGTTTTCATTTGCCCTGTTAATTTCTTACTACCCAATAATCTGTAACTTGTCTTGAATGTTGATGATGCATTTTGTTCGTTAGTGGTTAAGTAAATAATCTTTATAGTCCATTTACAAAATGATACATGACAAAAAATAAAATACATAATGAACGAGCTAAGTAAAGACAAAATTGCTACTGTACAGGAATAAAACTTTTAGCCATTTTATTATTGCGATTTTCTTTAAATTAATTTACCTGAGGGTGAGAAAAATGATGATGAGAATGATGCACGGATCAATGCCGTGCATGACTAGCCAACTTCAAATACCAATTACTTATCAATATACTAACTAAATAAGAAAGTAATTTTAATACAAACACTAAAAACAATACAAAGCAGCATGCAGATGTCACAGGAACGCCAGGCTCTCTCCACACACTCACACCAGTCATTGTCTGGTCTCGTATCGATGTACCCGACTGTTTTTCTGAGATTTCCAAGTCTTCTGCGATTTCGAAGTCCTCTGTGATTTCCAAGTCCTTGGTGATTTCCAAGTCCTCAGTGATTTCCAAGTACTCTGTGATTTCCAAGTCCTCTGTGATTTCCAAGTCTTCAGCGATCTTCAAGCCTTCTGAGTTTCCCGAGTCTTCAGTGAGCTCCATGCCTGCAGAGTAAGCCAAGTCGGTTCCCTGTCTGCGGGGCAGTTGAGACGTTGCGTCTCCTAGTCACCTGAGGCTATTGAGACGTTGTGTCCCACATAACAAGAGGTACCTGTCTCCGTGTATGTCTCCAGTGTTTGCTCCATGTGGAGAATTACCCGCAGGTTTATTCCACTGAAGATTTCCTTTGTAATTTCGGTCCCACTTTATATTAGGTGTCTTTAACCACTATACTTACACAGTACTTCATACAATGTACTTACTTTATACCTACATGTTGTTACATTGAAAGTACCTGCGTGGCCAGTCTGTAGTTACAATATTGTACTTATGTTTGGTTGAACAGTGGTAAGTACACACCAAATTACAATAGGTTAGATGTGTCCAATTGTGTATAATAGTGAAAGGCCTTAGTTAGACATGCTCAGGGTTTACAAACATTCAATGTGAGAACATGTAGGTATAAAGTAAGTACATTGTATCAAGTACTTAGTATATTATTGTGTAAGGCCCTTTAGGGAAACGGTGGACAAAACCCCATTCATATAAGTTGCCAGAGATAGACTAGTCAGACGAAGGGCTCGTATACCTGAAAACGGACCCCGTTTTGTGCGCTTTCTGATGATGATATGGCGGCTTCTCCCTTAACCTAGGCAAGGTGCCAATTTCCCGGAGAGGCACTGGGTGGACAACTCTAGAGGCACTGTGGCGCTGCGTCGGGACCCCTCGTCCCCAATGAAGCCTACTGCTGCCGCCTTGGCACCTTCACCTCTGCGTACACGAGCAGTCTTTCGGTGCCCCCTTGCACCCTAGTCTTGCCAAAATGTCCAAAACATGCCTAAACGTCCCCCTTGCCCCCTAAGTCTGGGCATAACGTCCAAAACACGCCTAAACGTCCCCCTTGCCGCCTACATTCTGTTTTTCTCCCTTGCGCGCCTTAGAGGCCCGTTGTCTTTCGTGGCGCCTCCAGGTAGGCCATCCTTTTGAGTGACCCTCCCCTTTCATGCGTAGGGGGCGTTTCTGTCAGAAAGTCGCCGGATCCATCAACAGTGGTGTCCATAACGCCCAGGGGCGCCAACCTGGAAGCGTCGCGGCACGCTCGTCATCGCGACTTTCGGCGACGAGGCTCTGGCACTTGCGATCCGCGGCTTACCCACAGATGTAGGATGAGGCGGGGTCTCCAGTATTCCATTTTGTAGGTCTAGTCTTCTGTAACGTGGTGAGTCACGGAGCCAAACAAAGGTAGCTTCAAACACAATATTTAGTAACCAATAGACTAGGAGTACAAACAAGGAGACACTCTCAACACGGGTTTTACATTTAAGACTAGACAAGGGAACAAAGGAAACACAGATTATATATAACATGTATCACAATCACTGATGATTGTATTTGTAAAAAAAAAATTGAGATGAATTTCATACCAAACTCATGGACTGGTACCTTAACCCTGAAATAATAAGCTAAAATATTCAGAGCTACTGTGCTACCCTGACTGATCGCCACCAGGGTGACAAATGGAGATTTTAGTAATGCAGATGGAAATTAAACCTAATCGTTGTAACGTTTTTGTCATATGTCTTTTCATTCTTATGTTTATATGTGCCTTTGCAATTGTTTGTTGTCAATCAATTCATGGCTTATAAATGCAGTACATGGCTCGGCTTCAGCCGAGTTGATCTTCATTTTTCATAAGTCTTGAATATACTGAATTCCCCATGGTGTCAGCTACTGATGCAATGTCAAGGTAACCATACTCAATAGGGAACATATCCAGGTACTTATTGTAACCAAAAAATATAATGCAAAAATATATATAAAAACGCTGTCTTACTGGTGAAGATTTGCTCCTCCCCTAAATACAGTTCTTGTGAGGCCTAAAAATGAAAATTTGATACAAAAGGTTGTCTAATAGTTTCAGCAAGTAATGCAAATTATTATAATTTTGTTTGGGTAAATGTAATACCAGTTAATACCAAGTTATACCAGTTGATATTGACTTAAAACATTTTATTTTATATGGATTCCTACATAGTATATAAAAGATAAGAAATTAAACAGATACTCACATTAGTTTCTTGAGACCTCTCAGAGCCTTAAGTTATAGAGACAGAACAGAAATACTACATTTATTTATGTTTATTATTCCGATCCATGCTGATTATTTGATAGCCACAATTTTATTAATGACATCAATAACAAGCATGGTGTTTCCTACCTGCATAATTTGACTCAGTTGGAAATAGATACACTTTATGGGGATTAGCAGCATCATTCTTGTTGTCCAATATCACCATAAAGCCTTTGGCACGAAGAGCACTTCGGAAATTTCTCTTCCAAACAGAGGGGTCTTCATTTATCTTGCCATCTCTGGCTGTGCTACTTTGAGCCCATGCCTGACTCAGGTTTGAGGAGAGAAAAAAGTACTGTTGCCAAAATGTGATATGGTTGTTTTATAAAATATCAGTATACATGGTATGTGTAAGAACTCATAGCGTAATAACTGCACACAATGTAAAAATATGGAATACATTAATTAATTACCCTAAAACAATAAAGGACATTCTAATTGGAGGCGCAGCATTGCTGTATAAGCGCTCCAGGACGCATAAGCATGGGAAGCGGGCCGGCGCATTGGTGCCTAGTGCCTAGTACTCATCTTTCAAACCTCTGCTCTCTCCCTAACAAAACGGACGAACTTATACTTCTCACACGCACAAATAAGTATTTCTCTAACTCTGCTGCATTGTGCTTTACGGAGACTTGGCTGAGCGAAGCCATCCCGGACAGCGCGTTGCATTTAGCCGGCTTCCAGCTGTTCAGAGCGAGTCGCGACGCGGAATTATCGGGGAAAACGAGAGGCGGTGGGACATGT
Source organism: Oreonectes daqikongensis (assembly GCA_026939265.1). NCBI lineage: Eukaryota > Metazoa > Chordata > Actinopteri > Cypriniformes > Nemacheilidae > Oreonectes > Oreonectes daqikongensis. The sequence goes on along the minus strand of JAOTQM010000092.1, from coordinate 282,738 downwards.
TTTTATATCAACGATAGATGGTGTACAGACATAACACTAAAGAAGATGTGCTGCCCTGACTTAGAAGCATTCTTCATTAACTGCAAGCCGTTTTACTCCGCACATGAGTTTTCCTCGTTCATTCTAGTGAGTGTTTACATCCCTCCGGACGTGTGCGTGAGCGCTGCACTGCAACAGCTAGCGGATCAGATTACAGAGACAGAACTGCGGCACCCGGACTCACTTATAATTATCCTCGGAGATTTTAACAAGGCGAATCTCACTCGTATACTGTCAAAATATAAACAACACATTACATGTCCCACCAGAGACAAAAATACTCTGGACCACTGCTACACCACATTACAGGATGCACGCTGTCCCTAGAGCTGCTTTCGGGCTTTCCGATCATTGCTTGGTCCACCTTCTCCCAACATACAAGCAGAGACTTAAATCAGCTAAACCTGAATTAAAATCTGCAAAGCAAACCGAAACAGAGCTGGCCCTAAAAGCCTGTTTCGAATGCACTGATTGGAGTGTTTTTGAACCTCCTGCAGATGACCTGGACAAGCTCACAGATACTGTGACATCATATGTGAGTTTTTGTGAGGATTTGTGCATTCCTACCCAGACCTATCACACATACAGTAATGACAAACCCTGGTTCACAGCAAAACTCAAACAACTTCGCCAGGCCAAAGAGGGCGCTTACAGAAGTGGAGATAAAGCCTTGTACAACCAGGCCAAATACACATTGAAAAAGGAGATAAAAGTGGCCAAACGGAGCTACTCCGAAAAGCTGAAAAAAACAGTTTTCAACCAACGACCCTGCTTCTGTGTGGAAAGGCTTGAAAGCTATCACCAGCTACAAGATGCCATCCCCCGTCAACAACTGTCTGAAGACCTGAATGGGTTTTACTGCAGGTTTGAAAAGCCCAGTTTCACACCCCACACCCACTCTGACATTCTCCAGTCACAATCATCAACACCTCAGGCCCCCCTTCCTCCTGCCACTGCACTTAAGATCTATGAAGAAGATGTGTGCCGGGTCTTCTGGAAACACAAGATCAGGAAAGCAAAGGCCCAGATGGTGTCTCACCTGCATGCCTTAAAGCTTGTGCTGTCCAGCTGTCACCCATCTTCACAAAGATCTTTAATACATCACTGGAGCAGTGCATAGTCCCCTCATGCCTCAAACGCTCCACCATCATCCCTGTGCCGAAGAAACCCAAGATTACAGGGCTAAATGACTACAGACCCGTTGCCCTGACATCTGTGGTCATGAAGTCGTTTGAGAGGCTGATGCTGGCCCATCTAAAGAACATCACTGGATCCTTGCTAGACCCTCTGCAGTTTGCTTATTGGGCAAACAGGTCAGTGGATGATGCAGTCAACATGGGGCTGCATTTTATCCTGCAACACCTTGAAAGACCAGGGACATATGCCAGGATCCTGTTTGTGGACTTCAGCTCAGCCTTTAATACAATCATACCAAACATCCTTCAGACTAAACTCACTCAGCTCTCTGTACCCACCTCCACCTGTCAGTGGATTACTAACTTCCTCACAGACAGACAACATCTAGTGAGGATGGGGAATTTCACATCCAGCACCCTCACCATCAGCACTGGAGCTCCTCAGGGCTGTGTTCTGTTTCCACTGCTCTTCTCCCTGTACACCAACGACTGCATCTCACACGACCTCTCTGTCAAACTTTTAAAGTTTGCAGATGACACCACAATCATTGGCCTAATCCAGAGGAGAGGTTGAACAGCTGGCTGTCTGGTGTAATCAAAACAACCTGGAGCTTAATACACTAAAAACTGTGGAGATGACTGTGGACTTTAGAAGGAACCCTCCATCACTTCTTCCCCTCACCATTCACAGCAGCACTGTGACAGCTATGGAGTCATTCAGGTTCCTGGGCACTACCATCTCACAGGACCTGAAGTGGGAGACCCACATAGACTCCATTGTCAAAAAAGCTCAGCAAAGAATGTACTTCCTTCGCCAACTGAGGAAGTTCGATCTACCACAGGAGCTGATGGAACAATTCTACACAGCTGTAATTGAATCAGTCCTGTAAACATCTATTACAGTCTGGTTTGGTTCAGCCACCAAGTCAGACATAAGTAGACTGCAACGGACTGTTAAAACAGCTGAGAGGATTATTGGTGTGTCCCTGCCCAATGTCCAGGACTTGTACAACTCCAGGGTGAAGAAACGGACTGGTAACATCATCAAAGACCCCTCCCACCCTGGAAACAATCTGTTTGAACTCCTGCCATCAGGCAGACGATACAGAACACTGCGGACTAGAACAGCTAGATTCAAGAACAGCTTCTTCTCGCAGGCCATCTCAAACCTGAACAGCTAGTACATCCACCATGACCTCCTAGTTGTTAAGTGCAATATATATCAGTGCAATAGTTGTTAAGTGCAATATATATCAGTGCAATATCTTTACTCTGACATGTTATGTAAATACATATTATTATATTTTCTTAAACATGTACAGTACACAGTTGTAATATACAGTACTTACTAGGCACACTTGCACATAACTAAACTGCACCTTTGTATATTATTATATTTTTATCCATATTTATTTTAAATTCTTTACTATTTCTTGTGTTGTATGTATACTGTGTGTTTAAGAGCTCCTTTAACCAGAACAAATTCCTTGTGTGTGCACACTTGGTGAATAAAGCTTATTCTGATTCTAAATCTAAAACGTCCAAGCGGGTTAAAAGTCCAAATGAGGTTGTGCTTGAATGGCAAGTCCACAATAGAGGTAGTTTCTTCAACTACCTTTTTAGACAGTTAATAGAAGTCTGCTCTTTTGTCACTTTAAATCAGACTGATAAGCTCTTTGTGTCACGGTCCTGTCCATCCCTGTCTGCCTCCTGTGTGTTCCCTTGCCTGCCTCTCCCTCGTTTTCCCCAAGGACTCCATTTCCCAGCATCCTCCACGCTCCCGCACCTGTCCCTCATCTGCAATCCCCGCACCTGTCAGCTATCACCGTCATCACCCGGACTCCATATATACTCTGTGTTTCCACTGTTCCCTGGTCTTGCATTGAATGTATCATAAGTGTTTAAATAAATATATTGTGTTCCTGAACCTACCTTCGTTTGACTCTGTGACTCCAACACGTTACACTTTGCACTACCTCACATCTGCACTGTTGTCTATTTCACTGTTGTCGATTTGCACTCTTTTACATATCACTGCTTGTAAAGTTGTATTTTTCATATACATATATTTTTCTATATATTTCATATTTGCACTCTATCTTTTATATCACTGTGGCAAGGGGGGCGTGGCCATGCTCCGTCTGGGAGGGAGGAGCTACAGTCCGGAGTACGGAGAATGGGTCACGTGTGGCTTCTAACCTGCTGTCTCTCATTCCAGTGATTGGGGAGAGGAGAGACAAAAACCTCCGCCGACGGCGGGTCGAGAGAGAGACAGAGAGACAGAGAAGCCGGACGAACACGAGGCGTCAGAGAGACGCATGAATAGAGACACGTGTTCGTTTACTTTTGTTTGGTTGTGTTTGTTTGGTGTTTTGGAAACCACTTTATTTTGAAGTTCAATAAATATAATTTTGGATTTAACCCAGCCGACCCTGCCTCTTTCCTCCACCAACGCAAACTTTATTACAATCACGGCTTGTGAAGTTGTATTGTTCATATACATATATTTTTCTATATATTTCATATTTGCACTCTATCTTTTATTGTATTGTATTTTTTTATATATATATATGTATGTATGAAATCTGTATTTACCTGTATTTTTTTTATATATTCTTATTCTGTGTTAGTGTTATCTGTAAGCACCTAGGGTCTGAGAGTAACGTAATTTCAATTCTCTATATGTATGTATATGTACATGTGGCAGAATTGACAATAAAGCTGACTTTGACAGGCATGCATGTTTTGGATGTATGTAGTATTTCTTTGCTCAAAACACTCCCCCCAGCATTCGTACAGGTTTCGGAAAGTGTTTTTCCCCACTTAATAAACCTATACGTAACAACTCTTCTTAGACCCTTATTGGACAACTCTCCCAGAAAAGCACGCGTCACCCCGCCAGAGTGAGAAGAAAGAGCACGCCCACGCGTCCAGGGAAAGCAGGAAGAAAGAGCATGCGTACACGTCAAACAGCTGGAGCAACAGAGAAAGCACTGCGTCTGCAAAGTTTTTATTTAGTTCTGTTTTCAATAGTTCCGATCGGGAGTTCCTATCAATCGTTGTAGGTGGGGCCGTGATTAGTGGGACACCGACGGGAAATATGTTGCTTCTCCTTTAAGTGTTTGCGCTCAGATGTGCATGGTGTATGCGAACGGAGGAGCAGAGGTAGTTTTTCTCTCTCGTATTTATCTTGCATTAACTGTCTCTTAGTGGAGTAATCACTATATTTATGATGTTAAAACACTGTTAAGAGTTTCAGTCATGATTTGTATCCATATGATTAGCATATTTTCTTTGAAGTAATACTTTTAACTGTGTTAAATTTAGCGGTTCAGTTGCTCGTGTATTTTTACATGCAGGAATGAGAGAGTAGGCCCTCTGATGTCTGTGTATACTAATACTGCCTCATACTCTGTTTAAGGTATGTTGTTTCGATCTGTGATCATTAATTTGAATGCTTATTGTGTAATTTGTGAACTTATTCGTGAAATTGATTTAGAATGCATGTGTACTTTAGTGTATACTAATTGTATACTCATTTTCATGCAATGACACAGTGTGTCCATACAAAAGGGAGCTTTATTGTTTCTAGTACGTTAAATATACATTTCCATGAGGTTGCAACATATTTGAATGTTAACTTTTTTTGCAAATGTTATGATTTACTCTTTTGGTATTATTTGTGCTGTCATGTTATGTGATTTAATTGAGCGCTACGTTTACTCATGTTAAATATTATATACTGTTCTCCTTTAAGTGTTTGTGCTCAGATGTGCATGGTGTATGCGAACGGAGGTGCAGAGGAATGAGAGAGTAGGCCCTCTGATGTCTGTGTATACTAATACTGCCTCATACTCTGTTTAAGGAATAAATCCATCTGCTTATCCATCACTCTGTTTGTGGTATAGTTGTTTTTTCTGTGGTGTCCGGAGGTGACCACTCGGAGTACGCTACACGGACATCGGGTTGCAGTGCACCGCCATCTCCAACTTGATCGCGGCTGGATGCGTGGTTCCTGGGGTCGGTGCCCCAGTTTCATTCTACCCGGAGGTGCATGAGGAGCTCACGAAGACGTGGCACTCCCTGTACTCAGCACGTGCCCGTCCGACGGGCTCTGTAGCTGTTTCCGCCCTCGACACGGGGGCGGCTAGGGGCTATGTCGACATTCCCCAAGTGGAGCGTGCGGTCGCGGTGCATCTGTGCCCGCAGAACGCTGCCACCTGGCGGGGTCGACCAAGGCTCCTCTCCAAGGCGTGTAAGTGTTCTTCAGCACTCGTTTCGAAGGCTTACTCTGCTGCGGGTCAGGTCGTCTCCGCTCTTCACGCCATGGCCATCCTCCAGGTCCATCAGGCTAAGGTGCTGAAAGAGCTCGATGATGGGAGGACCGACCCAGTGCACATTCAGGAACTGCACACCGCCACTCTCGCGCTCCGGGCGACAAAGGTCACAGTGCGGTCCCTGGGTTGAGCGATGTCCACTATGGTGGTCCAAGAGCGCCATCTGTGGCTCACGCTTGCGCAGATGAGTGATGCAGAGAAGGTATGCTTTTTTGATGCGCCCATCTCGCAAGCCGGGCTGTTCGGTGACACTGTGGAGGATTTTTCACAACAGTTCTCCACGGTGAAGAAGCAGACAGAGGCGATTAAACACATCCTGCGCGACTTCTGGCCGTGAAGTCCCAAGCGAAGTCTGCATCCCAGCAGCCCTCCCTCCAGCGGTGGCCCCTCAGGTGCCGGCGCCCCCCCAAACAGGCGGCCCCCCAAAAACGTAGAGCCTCGCAGATGAGGACATCTGCCTCCCATCAGCAGCCGCCCCGGAAGAAAGCGGCGAAGCGGAGATTGAGGACATCAGGCCCGACCCCTCCAGCCATGCCATCACTGCTGGTCGGAGCAGGACTCTCCCTGCCGCATCCCCAGCCGTGCCTGGCCCCTCCCCCACTCTTTCACAAAAAGAGCTTCCTCTCTCCCTAGATTTTCTTCCTTGCAGCCCACAGCAGCCTCTACAAGACGTTGCGTCGGACACCTCTAGCCGCCTTCGACACTCACCTCTCGATGGTGCGTCGCGCAGCGATTGAAAGCAGGTATGTATACAGAGCCGTCTATGTCCCCTGGGTCTCTCCCACGGTGACAAGACCGCCCTGCCAGCCACAGAACCTCCCCCCCCACGGGATGGTGAACCAGATCAGTCCCCTAGTACCTCTCGATTCTGTCTCGACACCGACTGTTCCTGCAGTTCGCGTTCGAGGGTTGGGCAAATCAGTACAAGGTCCTGCTCTTCGGTCTGCCCTGTCCCCTTGCGTCTTCATGAAGGTCGCGGAGGCACCTCTAGCTCCCCTCAGAGAGCAGGGCGTGCGTGTCCTCAACTACCTTGACGACTGGCTCATTATAGCTCACTCGCGGGAGTTGCTGTGCACGTACAGAATTATAACGTTGTCCACATTTATACCGTATGACAGTATTAAATCTAAAGTATGATTACGAAAGTGAGTGGGTTCTGTCACGTGGGTTCTAACACCTATAGAATTGAGAATGTCATTAAAATGCATTCCTAGAAAATCTGTATCATTATCTACGTGGATGTTAAAATCACCAACAACAAGGACTCTGTCTGCGGCCAGTACTAATTCTGATAAAAAAATTACCTTCTTGAGAGGTAAGACCTTCCTGAGACACCCATAGCCCTGAGGGTTGACAGGAGGATGTGGTGATTAACAGTGTCAAATGCAGAAGATAGATCAAGCAGGATGAGCACCAATGATTTTGAGGATGCCCTTACCCCCCCTTAGAACTTCAAATGACTGAGAGTAGGGCAGTCTCAGTTAAATGGATGGTTTTGAATCCTGACTGATTGATGTTTAGGAGGTTGTTCTGTGTGAGGAAGGAGGAGAGCTGGTCAAATACAACACGTTCAAAAGACTTGGCAATGTATGGTAGAAGGGATTCAGGTCTGTAATTATCTGAAATGCAGGATCAAGTGTGGGTTTCATAAGTAGTGGGGAGAGAGGGACAACTGATGGCGCAATAGCCCGGAGGAGATGGGTGGGGGTGGGATCAAGCGGGCAGGTAGTTGGGTGGTTAGAAGCAATGACCTTGGAAACGTTGGCTTCCGATAGGAGAGAGAAAGAGGGGAGTGTAGTGTGTAATTGCAGTCTGGGTGATGTAGAGTAGGCCTACCCTCTAGTGCAGTGGTTCTCAACCTTGTTCCTGGGGACCCACAGCTCTGCACATTTTGCATGTTTCCCTTATCTAACACACCTGATTCAAATTATCCGCTCATTAAGGTAGAAATCCATGAACTGAAGCAAACGTGCCAGTTAAGGAGACATACAAAATGTGCAGAGCAGTGGGTCCCCAGGAACAAGGTTGAGAACCACTGCTCTAGTGGACCTGAGAGGGCACACAGATGATGATCGTGACACCCATGGAGATTTATTAACTATCAAATAAACTATTACTGACATTAGCTCATGAACTGTTAATGGATCTTTACGTCAAGACTTTACACAGGTTGATTACAAACTTATCATCTAGTGCACATAAAGAAGTAAATTAAGAAAAAGATCAGGAACTGTAGCCTGTTTTTGGATGTAATGAAGCTACAGTAGAGTGCCATGTTGAAGGAAAAACAGCATAAAATGAATAAAAAGTTATCAAGATCACATTGTTGGTAATTTAGTACATTTATGCATAGTCACATACTGTACTGTTTATGTGATTGCCAAACACTCCAACATTTTGTAATTGGAGGACCACCACTAATCCAGCAGCACAAGTATGACAGATGCTATAGTTTTTCAAAATTGGTAATTCCCAAAGAGCGGGCAGCAGCGAGTAAAGTTTATAGGTGTAACGCCCTGTGGCCAGCGCCTCCTTGTTTAGTGTTTCTGCCTTGTTTTTGTCATGGACTTCATATCCCATCATGCCTTGTGTCTCGTCATTATTAACCTGTTTCAGCTGTGTCTAATTTCTTGTTTGTCCCCTCATCTGTGTATATATAGCCCATGTGTTTCAGTTGTCTTTTGTCGATCGTTGTTGGTGTTATTCTGTTCCTCTGTCAAGTTTTCTTGTTTTTGGCTTATTCTGTGGATTATATTAAATGTTTATACTGCACTTGGATCCGCTCCCTGTTTTCCTGTCTACAACCGTAACAGAACGATTGACCAAACATGGATCCAGCAGTGGAATGGCCCCCAGGAGCTCGCCTGCACTTACGCGTGCACTCTTGCCGTGACTACAGACTACTCGCTTATCCTCTAGAACTAGTGTTCTCTATCGCGTCTGAAGCACATATGTAAAATCAGTCCAATGGGGAAACAGTACGTCCCAACAGCCGGCTTCAGCCTAACTGTGCTGAAGCAAGGCGTGACAGGAATGCAGGGAGTATGGAAGGGAGACGCAGCGTCGAGTTTCCTTTCGAGGGAACTCCACGCTGCGAAGTAGTGACGTTATGGGAACGCAAAACAGACACACCATGCTGCCAAGTACCTGTCTGTGAATAAGCACTGCGCACATCTAAGAAAAAAGCACATGGCTCCCATGTGTAGCTCTGACATCCAGCTCATAGAACCTGACGAATGTGAGCGGAGAGGATCAACCCGTCGCATCACAGACATCCTGAACTGAAGCCCCTAGCCATAAAGCCCTGGAGGCTGCCATACCCCTAGTAGAGTGTGCTCTGATGGCGACAGGTAAAGACCGTCCAGAGATCTCATATGCGAGAGAGATAGCCTCAACTATCCACTTGCTGAGTGTTTGCTTGGTCGCCGGAAACCCTTTCCTGGACGAGCCAAAATACAAAGAGAGTTGTTCAAATCTCCTCCACGAAGAAGATCGGTGCACATAAGCGTCTAGTGCTCGCCAAGTTTAGCTTCTCCTGGTCCTGATCCCTAAATGGGGGAGAGAAGAAGGCCTGTAAAACAAAGGGCCGCAGAAAATTCGTAGGCACCTTTCGTAACCATGCCAAATGTACAAGAAAGCCTTACCCATCCAAGGGGCAAATTCCAGGCATGTTGCAGAAACCGACAGGGCCTGAAGGTCACCCACTCTCCTCAGAGAAGTGATTGCTAGCAAAAATAATAAAATTTGTCTGGAGCGGTCTCAATGGGCCATGGATAAACTGTCCAGGACAATAGCCAGGTCCCAGGATGTGGTCCTGCCGCGGCTTACAGGCCTAAGCTTTCCTGTGGCTCGGTGGTTAGAGCATGGCGCTAACAATGCCAAGGTCATGGGTTTGATCCCAGGGATTGCACGTACTTAAAAACAAATGAATAGTATAATGCAATGTAAGTCGCTTTGGATAAAAGCGTCTGCCAAATGCATAAATGTAAATGTAAATACCTAAGCCTCAAAGCGCCATGAAGGAAGCAGATTACCAATGGGTCTCTCCCCAGCGACTGACCACCTAAGGCAGCATGATAGGCGGAAATAGCTGCCACATAAACTTTCAAAGTTGAGGGGGATAGCGTTGCGCTAAATTTCTGCAAAAACTGTCCAAAACAGTTGGCTGGGTCGTGGAGGTGCTCATTGCACCACAGAGCAGAGGTAATACTCCAAGCCAAACCCCCGCCCCCCCCCCCCCGAGACAGAAGGTCCCAAGGGAGACCCACACTTCTGCTGAACCAAACTTTGCACTTTTATAGCTTCCTGGTGCCTTATGTCACCCGCCTGAGATGTACCGTCTCCCCATTGGACTGATTTTACATATGTGCTTCAGACGCAATCACGCAGAGGGTGTACCCATAGCGTCACCACTTCACTTCGACACAGCATGGAGTTCCCTCAAAAGGGAACTTAATGTTATTTATTAAAGGGTCGAATTAGTACGTTTTACCTCCAGATGTTAAATAATACATTAGCTAACAAATATGTACTAACATGTAAGTTAACGGGTCAAACCCAGAAATAAGGGAAATGCTGGGTTTTCCATTTCAGAATGGGAGGTATGTCAAACCCAAGAAAGTGGGATAAGTCAAGCCCATTTCAAAAAGCGAGGTAACTTATACTCAAGAGTCAGTAACTATCCCGCCCCCTTTCATGTCGCAGCAAAAGCCCCGCCCCCTTGTTCTCCCATAATCATTCCATCTGTGTTTCATGCCTCACACCTGTACCCTGTGTAATTATCCCTTGTTAGTGTCCCTATTTAAAGCCCTCGTGTTCATCGTCTTGTGCTGGTACATTTTGCTGAGTTTGTCGTAGTCTTGTCTCGTTCCCGTTTACACAGCTCCCTGATCCCGTGTTTAGTGTTCTAGCTTTTTGCCCCCTCGTGGGATGTTTTAGTTTTACAGTTTGTTGGTGAGTTTTTAGTTCTAGTCATTTGTGTTCTGTTTTTGCCCCATCGTGGGTTTTTCTGTTCTGTTTTTTGTATATTAAAGTCTTTTTGTTTAAAATCCGTTGCATGCATCTGGGTCTTCTGTCTAAATCATGACACGCCACTGCGTGTGTTCCTAGAGCGCGGCCATCTGTGATTAAAACCTAACGTTACCTACTGTGCTAAAACAATGATATCGTCGTACGGATAAAGACGACTCAGCAACTCGACCTGATTGTAATGTTTTTATACTGTTTTTGGTGTGTGTTTTAAAACATGCCCTTGGCAGACTTCTAACGTTATTTGCTTGTTGCGTGTTTTTAAATCATCTTAAGGTGGGTAGGTGGGGGTTAAGTGCTTTAAAATATCTATTATTTTATATACAAGTACAAATAATATGTATTTATAAAATTGTGCAAAGAACCGAGCGTGTCACGTTCACGTGAATGTACATTAATGCACAAGTTTCCAGTGCTGCGTTTTGGAGAGTACAACCTTGTAAAAGATACTAAATACCACTGCAGTTGACCATACTTGCATCCTTTTACCATGACAACATCTTACACCTTTGTAATTAAGAGAACCAATTTTGAACCCACTAGCTACAAGCAAGCAGAATGCTTTAAATGCCAACTAACCAACCTCACTCTTCATATTAGGTTCTATGTCAAATCTACCATGAAGACAAGTACATTTCAATATTTAAAACATTATAAATATTACTAAGTAGCATAATTTCACATTAGTTAACAAGAACAACACTAAGTGCCTGTTATTACCGCATACTTGCCTATAAGTACTACATATGCACCATCTATTTAACATTTGTAGGTACAGTAATGTTTTTAATCAGTTGCCAAATACATACACTATAATAAAGTACCTGTTATTACCGCATACGTTACTATATATGTTACCAGTAAGTAATACATACGTACCATCTATATACCCTTTGTAAGTACAGTAATGTTTTTTTTATCAGTTACCATATACGTACACTGTAATAAAGTATTATTACCTCACAATTTTCTTTAGGTAAAAGCTAATTACCATGTCTGTACCATTGGTAAGTACAAAAATGGTTACTTGTAATTACTATATACATGCTTCAAAGTAAGTATTCCATTGAGATGTGCCATTGCTACCATTTTGTGGCATGCGTTTGTTGTCGCGTTTACGATGATGGGGCACTGGCAGTAGGGGAGGCGCAACTATGATGATAAAAGTATAATCCCATCCACTTTGAAGTGGTAAACTGCAGTGGAAAAGCAAACTGAGCTGAAGTGAAACGAGCTGTACCAAACCAGGTCGTACCAAACCTGACTGTCCCATGCAGTGGAAAAGCACCATAGTTACCATATATGTTACCAGGAAAGTACACGTACTGTAAAATAAAGTGCTACCATAACATTTTCAGTAACCTTTATCTTGTCACAGATCTGGTGCTCAGGCAGGTGAGGATGCCACAAGGTGATGAAGTGATGGTAAGTTTATTCCAAAATCAGGTAAACATGCAAGTACTCCAAAATCAGGTTTTCAGGCAAGTAATCCAAAATTAGGTAACCAGGTAAGTATTCCAAAAAATCAGGCTTTCATGTAAGTATTCCAAAATCAGGTAATCAGGTAAATATTCAAAAACCGGGAAAAACATGCAACAGGTAAAAAACCTAGCAAACTATAACTACAACTTCCAAAACTAACATACAGATGTGAAAATAACAACCAGACCAGATAAAGAACTGATCTCAAATGGGAACTTAAATACACTCAGCAAACACAGAACAGGTGGACACAAATCAAACACAGGTGAGAGTCCAATCAAGCTGGTGGTTGAGGTGAGGTGCATGCTGGGAGGTGTAGTTTTCAGAAATTAAAGGTCCAGGTACACAAAAACCAAACAGGGGCAGAATAGGAGTGTTACATATAATAATAATAAATAATATAATAATCCAATATTTGTTTTTTGAGCTCTAATATCCAAATACAGTATTATTGAGAAAACAATCAGTTTGAACAAATAGTTCAAATCAAACAACTTTATTTTTAAACATTGAGAAGGTATAATTTATACATTTGTTTTTAAAATATTTGCATGCATTTATTTATTCCTATGTATGTTTATCACAATTCATTATCTTAAGATGAAAAAAGTCATTTTCAAATATTTTTATTTATTCATTTATATAGAATTGGAGGGGTGCAATCTAAAATCTTGCCTAGGGCACTGTCATGATCTTGTCATGGTTCTGCCCGATCTCGTCTTGTAAATTCCTAGAGCCTTGTGGGCAGGGCCATGACAGTGCCATGTCTCCGTGTTTGTTTCTCGTGGAAGCGCGTGGCCTGGGCGTGGTGCGCCCGTGTCACGCGCTCTCCGGTCTTGCGTCATGACCACGCCCCCCGGATACTTCCGCAATCCTGCCCTCCTTGTTTACGTCTAGTTTTCATGATCTAGTGGGCAGGATTGCGTCAGTATCTTGTCTTTGTGTTTACGTTCTGTGGGGAGACACGCGGTTTTGGCCGATTGCCTTCGCCGCGTGTTTTCATGTCGCGCGTCTAAGCCCCGCCCCCTTGTTCTCCGGTATTTTTCCCTGTTAATGTTTCTGATTATTCACACCTGTACCCTGTGTAATTATCCCTTGTTTGTTCCCCTATTTAAAGCCCTTGTGTTCGCTGTCTCGTGTCGTTGCATTGTATGTTCCTGTTCGTTTTTCAGTCTCGTGTGTCTTGTGCTCCCGGACTGTTTTTGCCTCGTCTTGCCTGTTGTTGTTTACTTCGTTTTAGATTATCTGTTTTTGCCCCCTTGTGGGTTGTTTGGTTTTCACAGTTTTGTCTAAGTGTTTTTTGGTTCTAGTTTATCGTCTTGTTTCCCCATCGTGGGCCTTTAATTTGTTTTCTGTTAAATAAAAGTCTTTTTGTTCCACCTCATCGCTGCCTGCGCTTGGGTTCTGTCCTTGTAAACCCTGACAGATCTAGTCTTTGTTTCCCCTGGTTGTTGTGGACTTTTTTTTCCTTAGTTCCTGTTTCCTGTGTCATGTTGTAGTTCTTTGTAGTCCTGTTTGTTCATTGGTCCCAGGTGTGTCTTGTTACTTTGTTAGTTCTCAGAGTATTTATGCCCTTGTGTTTCATTTGTCTGGGGTCAGTTGTTCTGTAATGAGGGGAAACCAGGCAAACAAGGCAGTGGATCCAAATGCAGTAGAAACATTTAATAAGAAATAAAACAGGACAAAACAAAGTAATCCAAGACATAGGTACCAGTAGTGATGGGAGAAACTAAGCTTTTCGAAGCTTTGAATCAATTGAACCAATAGCTTTGCCAAATGATTTAGGTTTACAAAGCGTTTGAAACACTGCGTGCTGGCACCACCTACTGGTGAAAATGTTGTAAAAGCATTGTGATCTCAGGTCAAACTCAATGACAGATTATAAAAACAATTGTTAACCTTATCTTAAAATTATATTCAAGTTCAGAAAGAAAGAAATGATTCAGTCAGTGTAGAAGAACGACTGGTCTGCATGAAACCAAGTCCAAATCAAAAAAAAAGTTCATTACAGTACTGACTGTTTACTATGCATCTTGCTCTCCTACACTTTAACTGAAATATGCAATAACTTCTTCCATTGCACTGTTACTTAGATAGCTTCTGTCCATAATTTATTTGCACTACTCTATATCCATCGCACTGCTGCTCACCATAGCCTAACTTATTGTATACATCCACCTGTAAATTTCTGTTTATAGTAATAGCCATCTGTACATTATGTTCATAATACATATCCATCTGTAAATCTCTGTCTATAGTAATAGACATCTGTATATTATGTTCATAGTATATATCCATCTGTTAATTTCTGTCTATAGTTAGAGACATCTGTAAATCATGGTCATAGTACATTTCCATCTGTAAATTACTTCTGTATTACTTCTGTAATATTTATTTATGTAACTTATGCAACCACTGTATATCCTGCACTTGCTGCTATTGCACTTCTGGTTAGACCTAAACTGCATTTCGTTGCCTTGTACTTGTACATGTGTAATGACAATAAAGTTGAATCTAATCTAATCTAATCTAAAATGCAAGCCCTTTGTCTGGAACGCGTGGCCGCGACCACAGAAACGAAAAAGAGGGAAGAGAGCCGGCGTCCTCGTCAGACTTAGACACCGTGCCCACCGGCCTCCGCTACCAACAATTCTGCTGTCCAACGTACAATCGCTGGACAATAAACTCTGTGAATTACGTGCGCGTATCTCCTATCAATGAGAAACAAGGGACTGCTGCATTATCTGCTTAACAGAAACCTGGATGTCTGTGTAGGTACCTGATTCAGCCATCGAGCTCACAGGGTTCTCTGTACACCGTGCGGACAGATCAAAGGAGCTCTCGGGGAAAAGCAGAGGAGGGGGCATCTGTTTCTTTATCAACAACTCGTGGTGTGATCGAAGGAACATACACTCCTGCAAATCCTCCTTGACCTTACAGTTCTGTGCCGACCATACTGGCTACAGAGGGAATTTTTGGCGATCATCATCACAGCTGTTTACATCCCCCCACAAGACAACACAGATCAAGCACTCAAGGATCTGTACAAGCATATATGCGAGCAGGAAACCGCACATCCAGATGCAGCATTTATTGTAACTGGGGACTTTAACAAAGCAAACTTAAGAACAATAGCTCCAAAATACTTTCAACATATCAACACAAACACACGTGGGGATCGTATTTTGGATCACTGCTACTCTCCCTTCCGGGGCGGATACAAATCCCTCCCCCGCTCACCTTTCGGCAAATCAGATCATGCTTCAGTTCTACTCCTGCCCGCTTACAGGCAGAGACTAAAACAGGAAGTGCCAGCCCTAAGGACAATTCACTGCTGATCGGACCAAACAGACTCTATACTACAAGACTGTTTTGATCACATTGACTGGGAAATGTTTCGGGCTGCTTCTGATGACGACATCGAGGATTACTTGGATACTGTAACGTGCTTTATCAGGAAGTGTATAGAAGACGTGGTGCCGACAAAAACAATCCGCATCTACCCCAACCAAAAACCATGGATTAATGCCGATGTTCGGACAGCATTATCAGCACGAACCTCCGCTTTTAAATCCAGCAACGCGGTAGATCACAAGCAGGCCAATTATGCTCTCCGGAAAACCATCAAATCTGCCAAACGTGAGTACAGAGACAAAATAGAAGGACAGTTTAACACCAACGACGCGAGAAGCATGTGGAAGGGCATCGGAAACATCACAGACTTCAGAGGGAACACAACAAACACAGCTAACATCGCTGCCTCTCTACCAGACGAGCTAAACACTTTTTACGCTCGCTTTGAAGCGCACAGCACCAACCACTCGCGGGTGCCTTCTCAAGTCCCCTGCCAGCTTCTATTTTCCTGTGAACTGCCTGTTTGCACGGAGCTTCCTGTTTGTCCCAGCAAGCCAGAAGATCCACCCAGCCTCCCTCTCCCACCTCCGCACCGCTTGTCATCCTCACCACATCAGCTGTTGCCTCCTACCAGCCCCTCTGCTCACCCTCAGCCTACCATCTGTGTTGTGGGCGTGCCACGGGCTGCCAGTCCCCATCAGTACCGTGGTTGAAGGATCCCTTCTGCTCGACTCCTGCCTCTGAGACCTGGACTCCAACTTGGCCTATCGACCCCGTGGCTCCACCTCAGCTCCCAGCTCCCTCGTCTCCACCGTCGACCGCTCGTCCACCAGCTCCACTGGGCTTCCACATCCCTCCGGCTTCGCCTTGGTCGGTCATCTGCCTGCTATCGCCTCCGGACTCCTCTCCTCTGGCTGCGCCTCGCTGCTCCGTTCTGCCTGCTCCGTTGGACTCCTCCCTCCCCTCAGCTGCTCCTTGGTCCTAGGTCGCTCCGGCTACGCCTCGGACTCCCGGATCTCTGTCTGCTCCGTGCTTGCCAGAGCCATCGGCTCCTCCTGGGTCCGCTGGATCCTCCCCGTCACACTGGCTCTTCAGCTCTCCGTCTTCACCTCAGGCTCTACCTCCACCTGCTCCGCCTCCATCAGTCGGCCCCCCGGGAGTCATCAGCAGCTTTGCCTTCATGGCTCCTCCCTCCATCGGCCCCCCTGTGGGTACCTCCGCTGTGGCCTGGGTCTCTCCCAACTCCTCCTGCTCCAGCTCCCTCCTGTCTCCGCCCCCATGGCTCCTACCTCCGTCGGCTCCACCTTGGTACACCTGTCCTCACCTACTGCCCGTTCCCCCCCTCCCCGTTTGTTTCGTTAGCGCGAGGACGCGCCTCCGGGAGGGAGGAGTACTGTAACAACCCTGTGTTCCCTTTCACTTTTCCCCGGACTTCCGGAAAAAAATTTCATTTGCCCATGTATGAGAAATACAGTATGTACCAATATGGATGGTATTATGACAATCCTGAAAATGGCAACAGAATAAACCTTTGGTAAAAACTTTTTTAACCTCCTGAGACTCTGTGTCCTCATATGGGGAAATTATGTTTTAGGCTTTCTGCACCATATACTTAATTCTACATGACTTAGACCTATTGACCTCATTAGAAGACAGCTGACAGTGCCACCTAGTGGTATCAAAAGTGAAATACATTAATTTGTGGTTAGGGTTAGTGGAGAAACAAGATGGCAAATATTTCAATCAAGACGTTCTACAGCCAGAGCCGACAGCAAAGTACAAAAGGTAAATAACCTAATATTTTTTTTGTTGGAACTTGTTTATTTATAATTTGGAACATTTGTAGTGTGACATGACATGCAGATTTGAGAAGATTTTTTAAAAGTAACAATCTAGGACGTATGAGGACATCAGAACTATATTGTGCGCTTTTGTGTTGTAAAGTCGGCCTACATGGGTTTCGCTGTCGTGTGTGTGTCGCGTGTGTGCGTGTGTGTGTGTCTTGCGCGTGTCGCGTGTCGCGTGTGTGTGTGTGTGTTGCGTGTGGGTGTTTGTCGCGTGCGCGTGTGTGTGTGCCGTGCGGGTTTGTTGCATGTGTGCGTGCCTGCTTTCTGTGCTTTAGCTATTCACAGTCTGTTGGTGTTTAACGTAAAATGTAAAGATTAAATCTTTTTAGTGATTTCTCTAAATGTTTGTGTAACATTATTTGTTAAATATGGCAACGCTTTATAGATTTGCAACCTTCTGTCGTTTCCACCTGCATTTCCCCATCCCGGGTGTGCGTGCGTGTGTGTGTGTGAATGAGACTTTGCTTGAAAAGAAACCAACTGTTTACAAGTGTATAGTTCTTGCATGTGGCACAAATAAGTCTATATTGATTTTTAATTTTTGTGATACATTTCCAGGACATGCTTCTACCTCAAGAATTGAAAGACTACTTCAATCTATGGCAAAAGACAACTCTGAGGTGGAGGATTTGTCAGACTGCGATGCTGCTGATCCTGGTGTGGAACAGAGTAATTCCTCTGATTCAACATATCAGCAAGGCAGTGATGCACAAAGCAGTGATGAGAGTGAAGAGCTCCAGAGATCCAGTGTATCTGTGCAAACGCAAGCGTGGACCTAGCCCAGAAAAATATAAACAGCGCTGGAAGTCTGTTCCATTTGCTCCAGTCATAGTTCCGTTTGAGGCTGAAGATGAAAGTCTGCATTCACGCCAACATTGGCAACCGTTGGACTATGTGGAACAGTATATGGACACAGAGCTCATGAAACTCATTGCCAACTGTACAAATGCTGTGTCCCTAGCAAACACTGGTAGGTCTCTAAACACTACAGTTGATGAAATCTATCATTTTTTTGGTGCATCCATTTTAATGTCTTGTGTGACTTACCCGCAAATCAGAATGTTCTGGTCCAATAGCTTAAACATACCAGCCATCAGTGACAAAATAACACGGAACAGATATTTCAACCTCAGGCAAAATCTAAAAATCGTGATTGATGATGACATCTCAGAAGAAATGAGGACTGCGAACAGATTCTGGAAAGTGGGGCCGTTCCTAGATCAAATTAAAAAAGGCTGCATGCTTCTGGCTCGACCAGAATGGGTGTCAATCGATGAACAGATTATCCCTTTTAGTGGAGCTTGTCCATTTAGACAGTTTGTCCCACTGAAGCCTAATCCAGTTGGCATGAAAAACGTTGTGATGGCTTCAGCAGATGGACTTGTACTGGACTTTGAGGTGTACCAGGGTGCAAATGCACTGAGTGCACAAGTTCAGGACGCAGAAGGACTGGGTTAGGCGGCCTTGGTCATTACACGTCTTGCTCAAACTCTGCATCCTGGTACAAAAGTGTACTGTGATCGATGGTTTACTACCATAAATGCTGTGGATCAGATGCTGGAAAAGCAGGTGTACCTGACTGGTACAGTGATGAAGAACAGGGTCTCCAAAGCCCAGCTGAAGCTACCATCTGACAAAGCCATGAAACAGCAAGGGAGAGGTACCTCAGCAACAGTCACCAGGGGTGATGGGAAGGTATGTGTGGTAAAGTGGTATGACAACAAGCCCATTCTGATGGTTTCTGCTGTTCATGGCAAAGAACCAGAAGACACATGCAAGCGATGGTCCAAGACGGACAAACAGTACTCGACTGTCACACGGCCGAGTATTGTAAGAGAGTACAACTCCAAGATGGGTGGGGTTGATTTGGGAGATAGAATGATGAGCTATTACCGCATGAGTGTGAGAACCAAGAAGTGGACGATCAGGATGCTAATGCACTTTACGGACCTTGCCTTAGCCAACAACTGGCTTTTGTACCGGCAAGACAACATCAAAATAGATACACCAAGAAAGAACATTATGCAGTTCCTGGAGTTTCGCATGACAGTGGCTAAGACATACCTGAGCAAGTGTGACTCTGATTATCAACATCTACTGAAAGAGCACACCTACCTAAACAAGGCACCACAACAAGGCAGTCGCAGTCAGATCACTCCAGTTCCCCACATCTCAGTCCGCACAACATCTGCGTGTCATCTGCCAGAGATGGTAAACCTGAGAAGCCCAATGCGTTGCAGAAAAAAAGGGTGCTCGGGGAAATCTCGAGTGCGGTGTGCGACCTGCTGTGTCTTTCTGTGCTTGCAAACAGAACGCAACTGCTTTGCAGAATTTCACACAAAATAGGTGTGCGGCACATGCACACACACACTAAATTTCTTTGTTACAGCAATGTGTTCTGTTCTGATGATAACTGTTGAAAGTGAATTGACTTTTCTTTTTCACTTTTGTTACACATTGGTCACTAGACTAAACTAGATTGCCACCACTAACCTGTTTAGACACAGCAATGTTTTCTGTTCTGATGAAAACAACAAAATTAAATGAACAGTTTTTACGACACATTGGTGATTACATTGTTAAAACGAAAATGTTTTTTTTACAGCAATGTTTTCTGTTCTGATGAAAACATTTGAAAATGAAATTTATTGTTTTTACTTTGTTACGCATTGGTGACTAAATTGTCATGACTAAATTGTTTTGGCACAGCAATGTGTTTTGTTCTCATTAAAAACAGTTGAAAACAGTTTAAATAAACAATTTTTTACTTTGTTACACATTGATGTTTTTATTGTGTTATGTATCAAAATAGACCCAATGTCCCCATATGAGGACATAATTTTTTTCAAAAAGTACTTCCTGTTTAAAGACAATGCTTAGATATTATACTTGTCAGGTCCTATTAATGCCAAATAGCTAAGTAAATTTTAAAATGCATACGTTATCAAAGCTCGGGTCTAAGTAAGGTTGACATTTTCACAGAAAATTATATTTTGATTATAATGTGCACTATTTACTTTGTAAATAAATTGCAAATAAAACATTTATTCTATAAGTCTCCTCAAAATTTTTCTCACAGCTGCCTCACATTCCATCTTTATAGGCCCATTAAGTTTGTGTCATTTTCTGCCCAGGTGTGAAGCCATTGACACTCCCTCGCATGTGATAAAAACTTTTTTATAGTAAAAACTTATTGGTAAAAACTTTTTTATAGTAAGGTTGACATTTTCACAGAAAATTATATTTTGATTATAGTGTGCACTATTTACTTTGTAAATAAATTGCAAATAAAACATTTATTCTATAAGTCTCCTCAACATTTTTCTCACAGCTGCCTCACATTCCATCTTATAGGCCCATTAAGTTTGGGTCATTTTCTGCCCAGGTGTGAAGGCATTGACACTCCCTCGCATGTGATCTTTTTACAACAAAATATGTCTCACAAATGTTAAATTACTATATTGTTTCATGTGAATGAATGATTGAGCAGAATGGTTTTCACATATTTTTGTAGCAAACTGTCTAGTCAACAAGAGCCAATGCTCAAAGTTCTTGGGTCCTGGAGGCTGGTGGAGGACATGGACAGACAGGACCGGACAGGAAGCCTCCAGGATGGTGCTACTGGCACCGGGAATCATGGAGGCCATGGAGGTGCCAGGAGCTCGGGACGCCATTGAGATGCCGAAAGCTCGGGAGGCCATGAAGGTGCAGCCCGCACCAGAAGCCAAAGAATCCGAATGGCCGCGACGATGGAGATTGGGAGTGAAGACGGCCACTGTGGCGTTGGAGACAGAAGTGGAGATGGAGACGGTTGCCGTCATGATGGAGACAGCCACCATAGCGATGGAGACAGGTGATGGCCACCATGGCCGTTACATTGAAGAGAGGAGTGGTGAAGCAGGAGACGGCCCCCGTGGCCATAACGGTGGAGTCGGGAGTAAAAATGGAGATGGATGCGATGGCCCGGTACAACCTGATACTGCCCCGCCTAAAAACATTATTTGTGGAAATTCCGAGACAACCACACCGCTTAGGAACATGCCAACGCCATCACAGCCACCACGGTGGATTCTGGGTCCAGGCCGCCATTCGAGTTCTCCCTGATAAGCTCGAGGCAGTGAGCGGGCTTGTGGGGAGCGAAGTCACTGGGAAACTCTGGAGCGGAGTCGTGGTCTGTGGCTGTCTGGTTGTGGGTGCAGAAAAGTGGGTCGAACTCTTGAAGAAGTTGACTGTAGAAATTGTCAGACGTTAAAACTAGTATAAAAGAGTAATTAACACAACTAATTAATACTACATGTTAACTGGCAGTAAGTTCAGGATTTGCCTGATCGTCTTACAAAACATAATACACCTACGGAGCAGTGGATTCCTCTAATGCAGTGCACCCAGCACCTCTGGTAACAAACTGTGCATATTTACAGAAGTATGTTCATGTTCTTATGTCCTAACAGTCAGTGAGAGGTTTTGGGAAAATGCTACTTGCACTCATTATTGACAAATCAGCTGCGGTACAGTGAATTAAAGGCACTGCTTTTACCTTTCACTCACTGAAAATAATAGACAGAGAAAGACCATCTCAAAATGTGTTGTGTTTATCTTGCAGTTTAGTCCAACAGGGCTGGAACGTTTTCTCTTTCTTTACTACTGGTGTATAAGTTCCTCTGTAGCTGCGTGTCATTTAGGAATCAATTTTTTGACATTTGTGAATCGATTCAGAATCGTCCACGTCTGATGCATCGAAGAACCGATTTTTCCCGCACCCCTAGCAGGGCTTAGTTTGCTCAAAGAATGCGAACAGCTCATTCAAGAGGACTGATGAGGTTTATTGGTAATTATAAAAAACAATAATGAGTGGATTTTTTTACATTCTAGGGTGGTTCTGTGCACACACTCCTGACAAACAGTTATGTTTAAACTCATTTAAAAGTGCATTTTCTGGGAAATTGACCAGGGACAAAGAGCAAACACTAGAAGACAGGCAATGGAATACATATTAATCCAGACCCATCCTGAAGTATGCGTTAGGCATGGCATCGCTCCAGCTCACCAGATGGATTAAGTCCAAAAACTCCTCCACATACCTCAGGAGATGGTCCTCTGGAGAGGCCCTTTCAAACAGAAAGAATTTCAAAGCCAACTCTCAAAATCCCTGTCGATATCTGTTGCTTTAGCATGGAGCTGCCAAGGCTCTCTGTAGCTCGAAGTTACTTTGTTATTAGAACAGGTGATTCCCCAGATTTAATCAGGGTCAGAACTTAATAAATTACGATGTTTACATGACATTCACCAGATGATAGCTTTTTAAAACATTCCAGATTAAATGCAGCCATATAGATGACACTTTAGGTATTGTGGAAGATTTTTTGATTTTCACATGTGGTTTGCACTAAAATTTTCAAGTGTGAAGTGAAGTATTCAAATGCATACTGTTGTGCAGTGATAAGCTAGAGAGTGAGTTCCTAAATTATAGTCTTGGTGTGTGAACATAACCTATAGGCTATTCATTCACCTATTCTCTCTCATTATCTCTCGTCTAGAATGTTAAAACCAGTACAACTTGGAAATATACATAGACAGGTGGCCTTAAGAAGTTATGCAATGTATGCAAGGTCTAAATGGAAGCACAAGTAAAACATCCATATATGGTACAAAGACCACTGCAGCTAAAAGTACTGAGACTAACAGTCGAGTCAGACATAGGCATGCTAAAAGTAACATATAGGAGGTGAAAACATCATTCAATGGAAGAGTATATAAGCATGGGCAAAAACAAGACACAGCAGCTTTTTGTGTCTTTGATAATAAAGTCTATCATTTGGCAACGGAACCCACAGTTTTGAGAGTGATTCTTCATAACAACAAACAAATCAGAAAAAACCCACAACAGTTTAAGCCACTATTATAAGAATGAACAACTCTCTGCCACTTGTAGTATCGCAGCATCCACACACGTGATAAACTAGACAATTCCTCTCCCTTGTGTTTACGGACATGACATTATAGTGGCTTTCACTCCGCAGGAACGATTTCATAGTTCCGGGATGATTTACTGGAAGTACCTAGCTTTTTGTTGTGTTCGCACTGCAGGAATCGGATGGAATTTTAGTTCCGGACAAACTTTTTGGAGGAACACTTTAGCTCCTTCTCCGAGGCAGACTCTACACCAGCAAGACAGAAACTATCTGTGACATAAACAAAAGCTGATTGGCCGGACTTCTGTTGTTGGTTGTTTGTCGTTGGACGTGCTTAAACGACATTGCAGTCGACTGGCTTACGTCACTAAATAGTTCATTTTGATGTTGCAAAAGCGATTGGGGAAATGGCCTGAGGGTAAACTTACATGCACACATTACAGAAATGTGTTTATTTCTGAAGGGTCTCAAAACGTTTTGGGGTGTCTTTTTGAGAGGTCCCCTGAGACAGCCTGCACATGGATGGGGCTAACTCAACATTGCCAAATGTGAATGGTATGCAATGCCAATTTCAGAGAGGTATCACCACAGGATTAATTTAAATAATAAGCAGCATCAAATATGTTTCTTTTGACAACAGTTGAAAAGTGGGCTTAAAGGGTGGGTACATGGGCTTAATGGGTACACTTACCCTATTACAGTTTGTGAAAATCATTGTTCCATTATGAGCACAGGATTTTACTACGTTAATAACTGTAATTATTACATTATGTGCAGTTGATTACAAGTTGATACAGTATATGCAAATTATTATATAGTACCATGATACTGTATAACCTGTAGTATTTTAGAGTGAATAGTGTAACTATTTGTAAGCATGAAGAGTACCAAATAAAAATAACATGAATAATACGTTTTGATGGTGTCAACATGTATTCAAAGTGGTATGTGGATAAATATTACAAATGTTTGTTGAAAATATAAAGAAATATAATGGAATAGAGAGACTACTGAGAAATGTATTAATCAAACAGTAAACTAATTTTTAAAAAAATTAAACAGTATGATGACAAATAATTATTAGGCTTGCCTTGAATATGAGGACATCATCATTGTTAGAGTCCTGCCTCAAAGCATGCTTCCAAGGGATTATGAACTTTGTTTTTTCTTCATTCTTCCAACACACTCCTGGGTACCGTCCACTTTGGATTTGTTCGTACAACCAAGGTACGAAGAGTGGTTTTGTTTGGGCCATGGTACAAAGCAGACTACACAATCCTCAAATGTAAAGTAGGATCTGTAAGCCTACAACCAAAACTTTGCAGATCATGTTGAATTAGTCTCGTATTGTATAGTATAAACTATAGAAAAGTGTGAAGGTGAACAAAATATAAAAAATAAAACGACAAGTAGCATTTAACCAAGGACTTACCTTCAATCAACAATATTCTACGTATTTTAATTTTCAGTTTTCAGTCCAGTGTCACAGAGACGAAGCCGTTAAGAAAGAAGCTTTGATGTTGATCTTAATTTAACACATTACGCCTTGAAGTCTTACATTCCCCGGAAAATACACGTTAGTTTCGATTTCCCATTTTGACGTCACTGCTCACGTCGCTGCAAAGAGCACCTGACTTTTCTCCTTAAGTCCACTAGATGGCACAGAAACCATTCAATTCTTTTGTATCTTGGATACCTCGAGTTAGCTGCAGATCACTGTAGAAAAATGCGCGTTAACAGTGTCAAAGTTAACGAGTGTGTTTTTATTTTTGTAGTGAAATAACGGCTTTAGTCATATCCGATCAAAAATAGGGGACAGCAGGGACGACATTATCGTCTTTTACAGAAAAATGTCGTTTTAAAAATAACAGGTGGTATTTTGTACAAATGGAGAACGACTTTTGTATAATTTCACTTTGAAAGTATTGGGTCAAAAGTAACACAACAATAAAAGCTAGATTTTTTTCTGTTACTCTTGTTCTTAAATATGGCCTACCCGTCATCTTGTTAATGTAACTGCAAACACCTTTGTCTTTTGCTAAAAATTTCATTATGATCAAATGTTTCAAAAGTAACACGCTAGTACAAACTTAAATTGTTTAGAATATTTTATGATTGCAAGTCAAGGCCAATCCTAATATTTAAACCTGATTTAATCGTTTAGGCCTATAGTCTACTGAAAACTATAGGCAAACTTCAGGATATGTTACAGCACTAAATAACCCGTAGATTGATCATTGATCACTGATCACTGTGACACATGAAACGAGAAACACAATTTCAGAACTTCAGCTTCAGAAATTAACTTTTCATGCTCAAAAACTGCCCCACCGGCAAAATGTGTCTTTAAAAGTTAACTACTTTTTATAAATGGTAAAAACCCTTGCCCAAACATTTGACAGATGGTGTAGCTATACTTTGATTGTAAAAACAGTAAATATAGTAATACTGTGAATGTTGGGCTACTATATATAATGGTACATTATGGCCTGTGGAACATTCACAACTTACAAGAATTCTGTTTACATTGTATTGCCTAATGG
Source organism: Oreonectes daqikongensis (assembly GCA_026939265.1). Classification (NCBI taxonomy): domain Eukaryota; kingdom Metazoa; phylum Chordata; class Actinopteri; order Cypriniformes; family Nemacheilidae; genus Oreonectes; species Oreonectes daqikongensis. The sequence goes on along the minus strand of JAOTQM010000092.1, from coordinate 257,060 downwards.
AATATGACAGACAGTTCCTCTCTGAAAAACTGCTGATATAAATCAAGAAACTTCTTTAAACTATACTCGTTTTATTGCATAGAAATGTTTTAATGTATACAGTTCATTCAAACAATTTTTTTTTCATAAATGACTCTCATTTCATTATAAACCAGTATGATTTTCTGCAGTATACAAAATATATTTTGAAAAACATTGGGCCCCATTATATGGACAAAAACACTGAGGATTGTTTTTCCAAAATGTGTTCCACAAATAAAAGAGAAACGTTTCTCAAAAACAGTAAGGTCAAGTTTGAGCACACCAAAATTACAGAATTAGTTGATTTATATTTATTTCCAGGCACATTTGAACAATTTCTAACAACATCATTATTACTATTTATTGTGTATACAGTGCGTGCATATTTTTTTCCAGGCACATTTTACCAATTCCAACCATTGTGTATATAAAAACACAATATTCACCCTACTTCATATAGTTTTACTTTAATGAAATATTGGAATTTTTTAGATGTTTTAAATAAAAGATCAAAACAAGAAACAATGCAGATTTATTTCTTTGCTCATATTTACCAAGGGTGCCAATAATTGTGGAGGGCGCTGTATATAATAGTGCAAAGGCTTGAAGTGAAAAATGCTTTGTATTTAGGTGTGCAGAATTATTAGGCACTATTTCTTTTACAGGTATAATGAGTCAAAAAAACATTTAATATACACCAAAAAGTCCCAAAAAAAAATTTAATGCCCAATATAAGAATACAATAATGCAATGCTAAAAACTGCATCATTGAGGCATGACCAATGGGGTAGCAAAATGTTCATTGGTTTAGCAGTCAAACACAAGCAGACAAAAAAGAATGAAGAATTAAGATGAAGAATAATGTGTGCAACCACGAGGAATGATACCTGGAGTCTGAGAACCTGAGAACCTTGTACTTCTGCAGACTATTATATATGACATATATAACACACACACAATTAATAGTAATCATTAAGATTTATGTGGTTAGGAATTAGTAAAATGTGCCTGAAAAAATGATATGAAAAATATGAAAATCAAAGTACCTAGTAAGTATGCACGCACTGTATAATCATCTTCAGTTGGGTCAAAAATATTAGCCCCCTTGGTAAATATGAGCAAAGAATCCTGTGAAAATAAATCTGCACTGTTTCTCATTTTGATCTTTTATTTTAAAAAATCACAAAACTCCTGTTTTTCATTAAAGTATTGAAAAATTGAAAGTGGGGGGAAGTCACATTTTTAAATAAGCATTTTTCTATAATACACTCTGGCCACAATTATTAGCCCGACTTCATTTGAAAGGAAAACAGTCTTCTCTTATAATACCCGATGAGGTGGAACAATACATGACAAATCACTGCATGAAAAGACAGATTTTCAACCCCGTGAATGCCTGACGACACCTATAATCACCGACAATTATCAGCAGTTCATTAATGATCTTAGACTATTCATCCACATAATTTCTCCACATCCTTCAAATGTTGGTTATCTCCTCTTTGGTTCACTTTGGTTTACCCCACTCATTTTCTAGGGTTCAAATGGCAATGGCAGGACCTTGATTTTGATTTTGTGAGGCATTTTTTGTTGATTTAATGTTTGTTTTAAACCAATGTGCTGATGAAAGATCTAACCACCACCCAATATAAGATTTCTAGCAAAGCAAGTCAGGTTTTGATAATTTTTTATCTGTGGGTATTAAATATATCCATGATGCCATGTATCTGAACAAGATGTCCAGAACCTCTGGTATAAAAGTAGGTCCACAACAATCATGGGGCACTTTTTTATCCATGTGTGCATCAAACCCATTTTGTTTCTTGCTGCCAATATACCTTTTTCATGTCATATAGCCATAGAACCTGTATCTGTATCTCAACAATCTTTTGCTGCACATCAATATTCTTTAGTTTTACCCATTGTGAGGAATGATTAAGGGGATTTGGGGTTTATGTTACATAATATTAATTCTCCTGTGCCATGAAAAGTAATGACTGGACAACATCATGTTTCTAGTCAACTTGATGGGCTAAGAAAATGTGGGAATACATTTAATATATTAAATGTGGGAATATAATATATCTCCCTAGGTAATAGGGGGGGGGGAATTTCTGGGGGGGCTAATAATTGTGGTCAGGATTAGAGAAAAACATTTATTTTATAGTGTGATTTTCCCACTTTCAAATGTTTTGCTTCAATGAAACATTTGATTTTTTTTGTGAATTTTAAAAATAAAAGATCAAAAGGAGAAACAATGCAGATTTATTTTCACAGCATCATTTGCTCATATTTATGAAGTGGGCTAATATTTTTGTCCCCAACAACTGTATATAATAGTTAACAAAGGCTTGAAGTGAAAAATGCTTTATATTTAGGTGTGCAGAATTATTAGGCACTATTTCTTGAGTCAATAAAGACATTTAATATACACATACAAGTAAAAAATATATATTAAATGCCCATTATGCAATACTAAAGCAATACTGGAAATTGCAACATTGAGGTGTGACCAAGGGGGCAGCAAAGTTCATTGAGTTAGCAGTCAAACAAAACCAAGCCAAGAAGAGTGTAAAATCTGGCCCTAAGACTTTAGGAGCAATATCTAAACAATTTATTTCTTAGAGACAGTTTAGTTGTTGATGGATTTATTTGTTTGTCAAATACAAGGAGGGAGAGCCTATTCAGATTTTAGTCAAGAGCTGTACAATGTTTACACAAAGGCTTTACTTTTAGAAACAGAATTAGATGGTTTTAAAATAAAACTCAGAATATAGACAAAAACAAATATAAACAATTTTCTATTTAAAATAGTAGTAATACATATTCCCACCCAAATGGGAACCAATTGTTTTGCTCGTTCTTTTAAGTCACTTTTGTTTAGAATGCACTGCAGCCTGCACTGAACACCATTTATTGAAGCTTAAAGTGTTTGTTCTACTCAGTTTTTTTTTCTGTTACAGATAAAAATGATAGTAGATTTTTATTGTATCCACCGAATACAAAAAAGAAGACAGATAATATAAATAGTTCTACTTATAACATCTGAACTAACATTATTTATCTGCTATGAAGCAATAATGATTTGAATTGCATGTGCTGTTAAAAATGTCTTCATGAATAAAAATGTATTACTTTAGCTGACTTATTTCACATGTATAGACTAAAGATTTGCACTTGCGTTGCACTTCATTTTTCATGTCAGCTTTCCAACTGCACACCACCTTTATTAAATCTATTGAACAGAACCTTCACCCTTTTAGTCTGGAGAAAAGACTAAACAAAACTGTTGTTGCCTTAAAAGAAATAAGTGTAAAATTCATATAGTAACAGGCTTTCTCCTATAGTAATTTGCACATGATGCAAACATTTCCAAATATAAAGATTTCACACAGTATATTCCTTCAACCATAGCTCTATGGTTCTATGTACCATTCTTTTTCAGGGAATTCTGTAAGGTCATCCTATAACTGTTTGGTCATATCCATTTGCCTTAACATCTAGCCTCTGTGATGTTTGTAAAGAGCTATTTTTCAGTCACAGCATGCTGAGCTCACTGTCATTGCCACTGTCTATTTGTAGAAAAGATTCCGTAAAACAAAGGACATTCTTGTTATCTCATTTGTCTCCCCTTTATTTCATTCTTTTTCTCTCTTAAGCTTTGGGACTGATTGCCATCAGTTCTAAAAAAAAAAAAGAGCTAAACAGTGTCTCCAACCAGCTCTGATTAGTCATACATTGCTGAACAACTTCCTCTTGCCCAGGATCTTCTGAAGCCTGCTCTATAGAGTTTGTCTACATGGAAAAATATGATAAAGTTCAGAATTTGAAATCTTGACAGTAATGTTGTGTTTACATATGCCAAGTGTTCTTACCTCCTTTTTGCAGTGTAAGAAGGTGTGATATTTATAATGATGCAGTGAATGGTAGAGACTGTAAATTCTACATGTTTCTGTTGACAGCTTGAGGTCCTGATGGAAAACAAGTATGGTGACATATTAGTATCCAATCCTCTAAACTTGTAAACTGCTGCTCGTATTATTTATTAAGGCTGTTAATGAATTAAACATTGTAATTAAAATAGTTACATGCTGCTTAATCGAACATCAAATAAACAAATACTTTGTGGTAAGGCAAAAAATCATTCAATCAGTCATCACCCAAGGGGTGGCCCCACTTAATATTAAGTAATATTATTATTTTTTTTTAATTAATTTAAATTAACACAGACATTATCAAAGCTAAATGTTACAAATAAATGTATGTACTTGGTAAACTTTTCTACTAACTAAGTGTTACTCAGTTTTGCAGTTTAAATAATATTAGCTAAAATTAATGATAGTGCTGCTAAGCTGGCCAAGGTAGCTTACTAGCTATGACTAGTCACACTGTGTTATGTAAATTTGCAGATGATTGTAAATGTATAATTATTTTTTAACAAAAAGTATTACACTATTTAAAGAGTAATTCATTGCTTACATATTGCTACATTAAACAAAAGTAAATATGTGTAACACACATTACACCAAATTCCTTTTTGTGGTGTGCCACTACATGATTTGCTATCGCCTCCTCTGGCCACCTCATTAAATTTTTCTGGGGGCACATCTGCTTTCATTGCAGTCAGCAAAGGCTTGTTAAGTGACCTGCCTTTTTCCTTTTTAGGGCCCGAGCACCGAGGTGCAGGCCGCGAATGGCGGCCTTGCACCGAGGTGCAGAGCCCTGTTGTTTCTGTGTTGTTTATTATTATTATTATTCCGCCACTGCTTTGATCGCAATTTAGGGGGTCTAAACATGCTCAAAAACTCACCAAACTTTGCACACGCATCAGACGTGGCGGAACTCGACGTATGATAGGGGTTTTAGAATTGGGTGTGACAAAATGGCTCGATAGCGGCACCTAGAATCAGTCAGTGTACTCATGCTACATGCTCCATGCACCAAACTTGGTAGACTCATAAAGCACCCTAAACGATTAAGAAAAGTCTCTTGGAGCGAAACTCTAAACCAAACAGGAAGTCAGTTATTTTTCATTTCCTGTCCAAATTTGCAGTTTCACTGTTTTCGTACTTTAACGAACTCCTCCTAGAGTTTTAATCAGATCAACGTGATTTTTGGTTGCGATGTTAAATTGCGAAGATCCTGACTTTTCATCGAAGGGCGTGTCCGTAACGGCCTGCCAAAGTTTGGCGTTTCGCCATGAAACAAGAAGTTGTTATAACTCAGGCATACAATGTCCAACAGGCCCCAAACTTCACATGTTTGATAAAAGTCCCGGCCTGAAGACATCTACATGGCAATATGCAGTTACAGTTATAGCGCCACCTTCAGGCAACAGGAAATGGTAAGTTTTATGCTGTGATTAACTCCTCGTAGAGTTTTAAACAGATCAACATCCTACTGGGCCAGTATAATCAAAAGACATTTGTGATGATACATTGTGAAGAACCTGACTTTTCGTTGAAGGGCGTGTCCGTGGCGGCCTGACAAAATTAGATGTTTCGCCATGATACAGGAAGCTATTGTAACTCAGGCATACAATGTCCAATCTGCCCCAAACTTCACATGTTTGATAAAAGTCCAGGCCTGAAGACATCTACATGGTAATATTCAGTTACAATTATAGCGCCACCTGCATGCAACAGGCAGTGGCACATGATACAGTAACCTATTGTTACTTGGGAATACAATGTCCCACAGGCCCCAAACTTCACACGTTTGATAAAAGTCCCGGCCTGAACACATCTACATGGCAATATTCAGTTACAGTTATAGCGCCACCTTGAGGCAACAGGAAGTGGCATGTTTTACACTGTGATTAACTATTCCTAGAGATTTTAACAGATCAACATCATATTTGGACAATATAAACTTAAGGTCTTTGTGATGATATATTGCCAAGATCTTGACGTTTCGTTGAAGGGCGTGTCCGTAGCGGCCTGCCAAATATTGCATTTCACCATGATACAGGAAGCTATTGTAACTCAGGCATACAATGTCTGACCTACCTCAAACTTCACATGTTTAATATGAGTTATGGCCTGAACACATATCCATGTCAGTATTCACATATAGGCATAGCGCCACCAGCTGGCAACAGGAAGTAAAATGTTTTACTACTCCTAGAGATTTAAACAGATCAACATCATATTTGGACAGTATAAACTTAATGTCTTTGGGATGATGCATTGCCAAGATCTTGACGTTTCGTTGAGGGGCGTATCCGTGGCAGCCTGACAAAAATGTATGTTTTACCATGATACAGGAAGCTATTGTAAGTTATAAATCAGTCATACAATGTCCGACCTGCCCCACACTTCACATCTTTGATAAAATTCCAGGTCTGAAGACATCTACATGTCAGTATTCACTTATAGTCCTAGCGCCACCATCTGGCAACAGGAAATATGGCACCTATAAATGTAAAAATCCTTCTATAATTCACCTGCATTAGTCTTCATTGCCTACCGTTCACTGTTTTCCCAAAGCGATCGGGTGGCAGTGGCACTGGGTGGTGGTGGAATTGCTGCGAGGGCCCTATCATCACTGCTTGCAGTTTTAATGTTCTACTTGTTGTTATGTTGGAGTAGGTAAGATTCTCTTTATCGTGATCTTATATTCATATAATAAATGTAATTTTTATTCTTTAAATGGTAGCCAAACAAATTACAGAATTTACACACACCGGACTGCTCAATTAAATGTAGATTTTTTTATCATAATAGTTATTTTGTTAAATTGCTACCACTTGATTGTACCTGTATCTTGGTAATATAAAATGTTTGGTAAAGTTTGGGGTTTAAATTACCTGTGATTTGCATACACTCTTCTTGATGCGGTTGAGGGTTTTACGGTTGTAGCATTCCCCACACAAGTCTGACTCTCACAAACCCTGAATCCAAAAGCTCCGCCATTATCTGATGAAAGGTATGAAGAGCTTCCTGTGAAACATTAATAGAAAGACATGCAATTGCATGTCACCAGCCGGGAACGGAGAAAGAAAATGTCCTTGAGATGGATCTCATGCCTCTCTGTGAAGGAACAATGAGGCGCCACTCGTTTTCAGACCGCAGACTTCTGGAGGGGATGTAGGTCTGTAAGAGAGAGTTGAGGTAGATGGGTGCTGTGTTAGTGGCTGTTCTGTAAGCAAGCACCAGTGCCTTGAACTTAATGTGTGCCGCTACTGGGAGCCAGTGTAGAGAGATGAGCAGAGGTGTGACATGTGCTCTCTTGGGCTCATTGAAGACCAGGCATGCAGCAGCATTCTGGATCATTTGCAGAGGTTTGAAGGCACAGGCTGGGAGACCGGCCAGAAGAGCATTACAATAATCCAGTCTAGAAATGACAAGTGCCTGGACAAGAAGCTGTGTTGCATGTTCTGTTAAGAACGGTCTGATCTTTCTAATGTTGTACAATGCAAACCTGCATGACCGAGTTGTTTTAGTAACATGATCCTTAAAAGTCAGCTGATCATCCATGATTACCCCAAGATTCCTGACTGAAGTCGATGGGGTTATCTTTGATGGACCAAGTTGGATGGTAAGCTGGTGCTGTTCTGACGGGGTGGCAGGAAGGACGAGAAGCTCAGTCTTGGCCAGGTTGAGTTGTAGGTGATGATCTTTCATCCAAGAAGAGATGTCAGCCAGGCAGTCGGAGACTCGTGTGGCTAGCGTGGAATCGTCTGGATGAAATGAGAGGTGAAGTTGAGTGTCATCAGCATAACAATGGTAGGAGAATCCATGTGCTTGTATGATGGAACCCAGTGATGTGGTGTATATGGAGAAGAGCAGAGGCCCAAGAACCGATCCTTGTGGGACCCCTCGTCAAAACTATATCTAACAAATACAAGCAGCTGGGCAGAGTTTGATACATCTGTGAATTCATATAACTGTAAAGTGTATTTCCCTTTCTTCATTCTGTCCACCAGCTGACACCCTATGTCCTGGGTCATTTCAGAGATGCGCTGGGCAATAGTCCCATTAGACAGCGGCACTGATTCTAGCTCAAGGGCCAGTTTATCCCCATGTAAAATCCGACTTATAGCTATAGCAGAGGGTTTGATAAGGGTTTCCCTAATTGTGTGCGTTTTTTTTGCTTGTGCAATTAAATAAGCCACCTCATATGATGCTTGTTGAGTTTTGGCAGGGCTTGTTGTTTGTTTAGTTAGGACTTTATTTGGCCTTGCAACTCTCGCTCTCTTCAACGGAAAAAAATCGACTGGTTTAGCAGCAAGAGAGGGATTTTCAAATGTCATAGCATTTATACAAGCTTTAGGCTTTTGTGTGCAAGCACCTCAGTGCAGACAGCACATTGGGGACGCTGTACTTGGTTGACGATAACACATGTGAATCCATACGGATAATCGGTTAAATTTTTCTCGGTACATTTGACACTTGGTGTAAGGCTGATTTGAGTGCTGATGGATGTCCTCTGTATGCAAACAGCCTTTTTTCGTACCTGAGGTTGATAGCCTTGAAGACTGCGGCGCTTCTTCACCCTCTTCTGCTGGCCTCTCTGCGTTGTCTTTGGTCCATATTAACCAACGTTTCATTTCAAAAACAAACTAAAACTAACTAAGTTTAAAAAATAATCTGCGTTGACAAAGCAATAGCCTATGTTTAACATGCCGCTTGACTTGCTGCACATGCGGTTGCTCGTTAATGTGACATAGTCACCTCGGGGGTCACGATCGAGGGGAAGGAAATTCGAAAGGCTGATGGCTGTTTTTTTGCATGTTTTTATTTAGACTAATATTTACTAATACTATTTTAACTAATATTTGTACATTTTGTTACACTTATTGATAAAATAATATTATTATTAATACTATTTTCTAATAATTACAAATTTTTGATTTCTGGAAATCATCTTTGATGTACTTTAGGAACCCCTGTCATAGGGAGCAACGACCCATTGAAAATACTAGGCATGAACGATTAATTTCATTTGCGATTAAATCGTGATGTGATAAAATTTTTCTAACTGCAAAGGCCTTAATTATGGGCATGTTAAAGTGGCACAGTACCATCTCAAAAGCATTCAAAAATGCATGGAAAATGTGCGGCACGCGGCTTTCTCCTCTTTCCCAAAGTACTCGGCACGGGAGCTTGCTCTCTCGTGGTAACTGCCTGCGAGTGAAAAGAGCCCGTTGCACCCCTGTCACAATTCCTGTCTGTTCCCCGGTCTGTCCCTCCCATTTTCCCTTTGGAATTAATTTCCCATAATCCTTTGCACCTGTCACCAGCCATCTTTGATTACACCCTGCACCTGCCTTCAATCATAGATTCCCTATTTAAACTCACCTTTGTCTTTCGCTCACTAGGGATGGGGAAAATAAGGCCGATTCCCTTGTTAAGTAGTCAGGGCTCATTCGCAAAATCCTTTCAGTGTACTGAATCGTTCATTCCCCAGAAATTCCCACAATGCAATGCATTGACTTTTGAAAAGACATACGTTTAGTTTAGTGTATATATAAACACACGTTGTTAGATGGCAACACAATCTACTTAACAATTCAATTTAATAATCGACCAGATCTGTGCACTGAAATGTGACAGAATAATTAAAGTGTTTTCATATGTACTTCAACCAGTATTTTAAAAAAATAAGTCAGAGAGATGTCAGTTTTGCTAGTTGTTGATTAAAACCAGCTGTAAAGTATCACAACGCACTCACGTCACAGGAAAATAAGGGAACAGTGTCCCAATGTGTAACGAGCCAGGGTCTTTACCAGTGTCCGAACCCATGCACACGATAGACTGATTCACAACTTTGGGAGCAAGGTAGCTGATCGAGACACAGCCTAAGCCTCATGAAGCACTGAGGCTTTCCCCTGACTTTTACGGGAAAAGATTCAAAGCTTCGAGAGTGTCAAGAACAGCGCCATCTGGTTCATATTTAAAACATAGCAGTCAGAAGCCTGCGGAAGCTCTGTCAGATGAAGTAACTGTAACCAACGCTCTGCCTACTCCAATCACGCCCCCTGTATCAGCGCCTCCCCGTCTGCACCGCTCTCAATCTCTGGACTTTTAACGGACTTCATTTCCCATAATTCCATGCACCAGTTTCCCACCATTCACTGATCACCTGCACCTGATCACCATTACCAGTCACACATATATACTCACCCCATTGTCATTGTCAGGTCTTGTTGTATGTTAGGTTGTGTGTGTAGCTCTCTAGTTCCAGTGTTTATGTTCCCCAGGATGTTATCGTTATGCTATTGTTACTCCAGAGTTTTGTAACCTCTCTTGTATTCCATTGGATGTTATTAGATATTTCGTGTTTGACCTGTCTGTTTGTGGATGTTCACCTGCACTCTCTTTTGAGACTCACTGGATTGTACCTTTGATGAAACCACCTATTGAACACTTCATCCCTGTGTGTGCGTCATCGTCCATTCTCCCCGTGGAGTTGATTAAAGTAACCACCACACACTGCATAGTTTCGATGTTATGTGTACAAATAAAAGCCTTACACATTTGTGATTAATTTGTCCATTAAATAAATTAATTTACCCATTAAAGTGTGACTAAAATAAAATATTCGCTTAAATGATTCAATATGATCTAATGCACTCTCTCTTTCTACACACACACAGGACATTGTGTGATAGGATAGGATCATCTGTTATTAAATGTGCTTATAACACTTGGCAGTGATAGTGCTTGTGTAACTGTAGGAATGACAGAAAAGGCGATACAGTTTTTAATTATTTTTATTGAGAAATAAAAGCTGTTTCACAGTGTTGTCTATTTCTCCTCTTAGACTGTACTTGTCCGGCCTTAGAGAACACTCACATGGTACAGAGGAGGCCGGGGTACACAAAAACTGTAATGCCAATGTATATAGCTGTTTCTGCATTCTCCAGTATTCAAGTGGATCTTCAGCTCTTTGTATGTTTGTGTAACGTTCACCAGCCGGAAGTGCCCTAGTGCTCCACATAAGGGCACTCTCCCAATCACCCGGACTGCCATTACACACACGCTACATTTCCCACAACACTTCGCCTGGACTCATCAGCCATCATTGCATTCACCTGTGTCTTGTTATCTGTTCCACTTCTGTCTGTTTATACCCGGTTCACTCAGTCACTCTTGGCGAAGTCTTGTTTGTGTTATACTGCATCGCTGAGTGTTTCTGGTTGGAGTACTTGTGTTTGTTTTGTGGACCTGTTGTTTTCATTGTTTGCACCTTTGCTGCCTGCCCTGACCATTGCTTGTGACCACGTTTATGATTGTTTACTGCCTGCCCTGACCATTGCCTGTTCTATCGCCTTTGCCTGTTTTCTGCCTGCCCTGACCTTTGCCTGTACTGTTTGGATTATTAAAACTTTGTTTAGATCCTCAACCTCTTCGTGTCTCTGAGCAGTACTTGACAGTTTGTCTCTGTAAGATATCTATCTACTATCCAGCTCCTTGTCACACAACAAGCATTTCACCCACTGAATAAAGAAATTACATACAAGGAAAAAATAAGATAAAGCAAAGACACTGCAAAAAACTGATGTGTTTTTACATTGGAAGCTATAAACTCAAAATATTCCCAGATAGGGGAAGTCTTTCTTTTTTGGGCTGTTGGCATTGCTTTAAATACAAACCCTTCACCAAACACCAACCCTATCCCCTCTCCCCTAATTTCACACTAACCCCAAATACCAGCACCAAATTACCCTAAAAAAACACCAGAAGTGCACAGATTTTACAAAGACAAAAAAAGAATAAGTAGTGACAAATCAATTTTGGTTATTTAAATGTAATGTATTGATTAACTTTCGAAGTACAGGACTTTCCTCACAAACCCATCAACCAGACTGTGCCAACATTAAATATGATCTGTGGTTCGAAACTTCTAACACGCAAAGTGAAACGCGCACGTGATTGGACAGAAATTGGATTCAAGATGGCGCCGAGCATGGCTGCCGTGTTGCGAGCTCCGAACAAACTCTGCAGTTTTTCGTCTGTTTTACTTGTTTTGTGTTGTGGTAAATCGTTCTCCCAACATATAGAAAGAAGTCTTGCAGATGAGGGTTACAGATTTCAAGAAGTCAACCTTTATTTGCTTAAGCCAACAAAGTGAGATGTACTGAGTACAGTACCCAACACATCTAAACTTACAGTGCTTTTGCTACATCTTTTATACAGTTCTTTCAGGGCAATCTGACATAATCAACCAATCATATTTACATGATGTAACCCTTCACCAATCATATTTAACATGATGTAATCTTTTTTTATTAGTTCGTCCCCTTAACGGCCTGCCACCATTAAATCTTACTCAACCTGCTCTGGAACATAATCGTGGCAGGTGCTTTCAAAAAGTTACAAAAAATATATGAATTATACCACTCTCTGACGTATTCCCATATGCCATTAATGCAAGGCTTACATTAATGGTTAGATACCGTGCACTTCGTGCGCTTACCCCAGTGTTATCTGGTGTGTGTGTCTTAGTGATTTAATGTGCTATGCTTTAAACATGGGCGTTTCCCATGTACTGTGCATTGTGTACGTGCAGTTCTGTGCTTCTCATATACTCTTCTTGAGGCCTACATTTGGCCTATAACAAGTGTGCATAAAGTGACTGTTATATCAGTGAATTATCAGTGAATATGCATATTATAATGATATGAATTAAAAACAGTGAATAATATCTTAAATGATAAAATAACTACCATATCATAGAAAAACCACCATATTTGTTGGTGGTCTTTGTGTTAGATGTTGTTAGTCTTATCGTGTATGACAGACGCACACTTTTAGAAATCGGCTCATTCGTTGCTAACCGCAAACCGGAGTTTGAGTTCAGGAACGCCGGTACTTTGTTTGTACCCTATGAACCGTAAGTAGGAAAATAATTAAATTTGGCACACTTGTAGTGGTGGTCCTCAGCAGTCATGTGACCAATTATGGGGTCTCTAGCACTCATTCTATAGCGCCACCAGCAGTTCAAATAAATCACTTTTCAAACAGCTGTAACTTTTAAACCCATCGTTCCACAAAGATTCTACTCGGCACATGTCATACACTCCTCACGCTTATTGCATTTCATGACTTACATTAAGACTCTGCCCATTACAGTAGCAGCCACCTTGAAAAGTACAGTATTGCATTATTTCGGTACTCCTCCTAGAAATTGTGATCGATTCTTATGAAAATTGACTCACGCGATCTTTGGACCGAGCTGCACAGAAATTGCTAAACAGAATTTAGATTTTCGCAATTGTTCAAAAGTTTTCTTTTTTGGGCAAACTTTTCGAAGTTGACCCAAAAAAGGATCTGAGGCCGTAACTCTAACTGTGATGGACTATGCTCCACTCAGTTTAACCATGGGTTAACACTCCCAAGAAACACCAGAACGCAGATGAATTATTTCCATAAAGTTTACTAGGAATACTGTGAACTGTAATACAATACAAATAAAATATACATTAATATTAAATCCAAATACAAGTAAGAGAGAAAACAGCGCAATTATCTATGCGGCAGAGATCTGTATGATAATCGCAATCGAGCTAGTAAACAATGGGCAGATTTGAAAAATGGCTATTTTTGCTCCTAACTTTTTATTTGTTTGTCAGAAAATTGTGATCTCGGTGCCTACGGATTCCTCGGGTTATGCCGGATCGTACGATTATGATTCTGTAATGATTGGATGATCGGCTTGTCCGCCATTTTGAAATTTGTCATAAACTGTAATATCTTTTAAATTGTGTGACATATCGGCACCACATTTAGTACGTGTCATTGAATTATCGTCCTAAACGTACCCGTGCATTTTAAAAACCACGCCACCTAGCGTTAATGAGATATATTGCTTTTTATAAATTTGCTTAGTTCTCTTGAACGCTTTGTCTGAAATACATTTTCTGACTATCATTACTTGTCCTGGTCCGTACTGATTCCATTGATGCCTTATTTGTCATTTTCTAACATTCGGTTCCTAACGTATTGTAAATCGTATGAAAAATTATTTTTTTCGCCGCTCATTTGACAAACGTGGTCTTATTCTGATAATATAAAAGTAGTGTTAAGTAATATTACTATATGAAACATTGACTGTTGTCAATTACAAGTACAATTGTCCACAAATATCTGCGTAAATTCATGGTTATTAAACATGGTTATTTCTTATGTTTTTTGTTTTAGTTATGCAGCTTAGTGATATCCGTGACTATCTGATGGGGTGTAAATGTATTTCGGATAGCTAATGTATTTGGCTTAGCTTAGTTTGCAACGGCAAACTTTTAATCTATATTTTGCTCAGTTTTGGTAAGGTTATGACTCTGCTTATTCATAATGTTCGCAAACATTTTGGCTCACAATAAAATATTGCATTATCAACATTGCTTGTGTTTACAAATATTTGCTGAAATGAACATTTAGATGGCGTTCGCTAATGTCTCACGTGCCAGTTGATGACGTTTGCTAATGCCTCAGGTGTAAATGTTTGAGATGCAGTGCATAGTCTATGGTCAGTGTACAGACATGTATATTTTACAGATGTTATTTTGTTTGTATCCTAATGATACAAAAATGTATATGTACTTGTATAATATTACAAAAACTTGTCTTTATGCATTTTCATTAGTGATTGATTATGATTTAAAAAAGATATGATATAAAAAAGTGTCTTTTACTGTTAACATGCTCATATATATTTTTCTATCAACAGACCATGACAGTGAAAATGATCAGGCAACTGTCCCCCACTATGTCATGGAAAAAAGAGACTGATGATGACACGGTTCCAAGTGCCAAGAATGCAATGTTCACCTATGTCTTCAGATAAACAGGAACAGCTTTCAAGAGTGGCACAGACATGTATGATCTGTAATGTCTATGCTCTGTATCTTCATTTTGTAAATCATCATGTTACTGTTTTTGCACAGTTTTGCCCTGAATGTATCATCTGTACCTCTACATGTTTCATGTGTAAATCATCTGTGTCCATCTCTCCTTACTCCTGGACATTTTTTCTGCACTATGCAAGTGAGAAGGTTATGCATAGTGTGTAAGAGTGGGCTTTAACAAACTTTACACTTTTTTTACCTTGCATTGTTACTGTTTGCACTTTATTTACCTTAAATATCTGTTTTTGCACTGAATGTATCTTCTGTACCACTGCATGTTTCATTTTGAGTTATTTTGCCTAACAGTTAACCATATTCTAAATAAACTACAAACAAAACATATATTTTTCTTGTCCTCACATTCTTTGTTGTAGCACTTCCCTCTCAGTAGTAGCAGCCCTTGGCTTTCTTAATGTGAAGCAGAGAGTCTCTAACAGGTGTAATCGGTTTTATTTTTTCTGGAACCAGCATAAGCACCGTGAAAACTAGAAATAAACACACAATAGGCAGTTCAATAATTAAGCCTTTGGCATAACAAATCCTCTACAGTACATCATTATGAAATTGTATATATAAAATACCAACCCGGTCTCACTCCAACTCGTCACATATTGACGCTCGGTCAGCGCCCCTCGGCGTCGCTCTTTTTCTACGCGCAGGGTACCCCTTTGGCGTCGTATTTCGACGAGCGAGGAACTCCGTTGCTGTAGCTAATTCTTAGCATTTCATAATTATTTATTGTTTTAATATTTTAGAACGCCTTACCCCAACCCCACCACTACCCTAAACCTAACCACTTTTCAACTAGGCCTATATAAAACACAACACGCAAATAAAAGTACAGTCACAGGTATATTGCACAAACTGACAAAAAGCAGTGTAAAAGTATTACAAACTACTTGTGTCTCAGACCTTTTTGCACCGAAGCCGTACGATAAGTTTATATGAACTTATGAAGAGGCCGTGTCCGTGAACGCACGCAATCGGCTCTCATTCAAAAAATAAACCGGAACATTACTAGATGCGATCGATTGCGGGAGCCAATAACGTTTTATGTTCAAAGTCAACGTAATGACGTGATCGGTCACGAGACACGGGAGAGCCAATGGTATCGAAGCTGACGTGATCTTATTCTGGCGGCAATATTTGAATGTCTGTTTTTTACCGGATCTGAGATTTACGGTGGTGGTGATCGCTTTTATTGCATCTGTTCCTCGTACAAATCGATTGTTTCGCGTTGGGACCCTTGGAATATCTGTATGTTTGAACAACATGTGACTGCTTATCTTGTGTTTTATATTACAATAAATAAACTGTTACAATACTTGTTCAAACTGCATGAATAGCGTCATGTAAACGCAATTATCCTGGCTGTAAAACTTAAATCAAACCCCGACACATTATCATTGCAAATTATACCCAATATATAATTTCATAAAGACAGGTAAAGGGGTACCCTGCGCGTCAAAAGAGCGACGCCAAGTGGCGCTGACCGAGCGTCAATATGTGACGAGTCGGAGTGAGACTCTGTTGAAAATACACATTAAATGACCATAAAGCTATGTATAATAACACAAACAATAATTTGCTTCGTTAACACTTTCCTGATACAAGATACACAGCAAAAACAATTTCCAGAAACAAAGTAGACATTTTACATCAATTAAGATTTCCCATCTTATTTAACATAAAACAAATGACAACAAAAAAAACCACACCTTGCTCCGCCCACCAAGGGATGCAAAAAATTAAACTTGCTGCTTCCTGTAGCCACTAGCTTGAAAGTCACTGAGACAAACAGCAAACAAAGGTGGACATAAGACAAAGCAACTTAACAAAAACCCTTACAGCGAACAGCACCAGGATTAAACAACCTATTAAACTTACGTACGTTATTAAACTTCTGAGAGGAAAATCTGAATTGTGAACTGTTGATCAGCTATTCAGGTTTCTGGGCTCACAGCCTCAAACCCCGTCACATGAATGGCCTAACTGTGAATTAATTGCCTCTTGTGACCTCTAGAGGCCACTTACACTCCCACCAAATCATGTTATGATAAATAAATTTAGCAGGGATAAACAGCTACTCCTACATGATTTCTAGACTATAATAGCCTAAATAACTAAATATTGAGTTTTATGTGTATAGGTCAAACAAATTTACCTTAACTTTGGTAGACCTACAGGTCTGATGTAAGTGTGTCTATAAGATTGACAGACCATTATTCATCTTCAAGAAGGTGTACCAGCTTTTGGATCGGCCGTTCAATGATTGAGGGCTTAAAGCAATGGTTCTGCTTCTGTGTTCGTTTCCGCTCCCCAACTTGTACCTTTACCCTACGAACTAAGCCGTCTATCCCTTCTGTAGCTTCAACCACTTGTCCTAGTTGCCACTGGTTCCTTGGGAGAGTATCTTCCTTGATGATGACTATGTCATTCACTTTCAAGTTGCACCGAACAGAACTGTTCAGTTAAATATTGTACTTTGCGCCATATTTTTGCAGCGTACATATCTTCCTTCACAAAATTTCCAGGAGGTAAAGTTATCTTAAAGATCTTACATTTCTGTAAGGATGTGTCATTCCTTAAAATTAAGCTCTTAATAAATAACTCTTAATTGCACATTTATTGTCAAAGTACTGTTTTGTCATATTGTAACCGTGACTCGTTTTATTTGACTTAAAATAAGAAACAACACTAAATAAAACAAGTAAAATTTAATAAAAGAGAAAAAAAGAGTTTAATTAATTATATTAATTAATTACATCAGATCAGTAAGTAAAAACTACTCAACAACATTTAACAGGCCAAGTTATATGAGTAGTAAATAGGATACACTGAATGACAAAAAGTGATTTATTACCATAATTTATTGCCCCCTGCCAGGTGTGCACTTTTGACCCCTATGATTGTGCATCCTGTACGTGTATTTATGATACCCTTTGATCGTCCATCCGGCGCGTGTGTTTCTATGTTGACCCCTTGTTGTTGATGCAATGATATTATCCAGGCCTCAGTGTTTTACGCCCCACCCGAACCTACATGGGTATTTAAACAATGTTTTAGAAAACGCTATTTTAAACAATCAAGTCTAGTGATACAATGGCTGTTCCAAAGACTCCTAAAACCACCCGAAAAGTGATGTGTATATCGCCAACAAGAGGACCTGTCGAAATGGATGAAAAGTTGACTTTTGCTCCTAAGAAAAGACAGAATATTAGTCTGACAAAGTTTCTCCATGAAGATGCAGATTTCATGAGACGTGATTTCTCTATGTCTGGTAATCGTGTGGGGAGGTATATGTTTGACAAGGCATCGCGCACCGTCGAGCTCTCTGCCCTCGATTTTGGAGGTGATTTCGCATCACAGGACCCCTCTCTGCTGCTCCCTGCCAAAGACTGGTTTATATTTTTTAATTATGTCTGGAGAGATTTGAACGACTGTGGTGTCAACCCTTTGTACATTGCTGAGTGGGACAGTGTGATTCCTGAAACAAGGTTTCGTGTAGTTGGTGATCATAGTAAAAAATTACCGGATGACTGTGTTTATATTTTCCGTTGCAGCAACAAGAAAAATCTCTGTGAATATGCGTGGCCAATTCCAGAGTCTGAGCATTACAGACACTATGACTTGGTGTTTTTATTTCAATGGAAAGATGTCCGAGTGCTTGACAACATTTTTTCATGTATCGATAAAATGTTTAAATGGTGTGATCTCTATGATAGCTACACTTCCGTTAAAGTGAAGTTGTTCCACCCCGAGAGGTGTGTCGCTAACTCCAAGGACCTCCTCTTAACCCCACCCACCTATTATGGGGTTTAAAATGTATCCAGTTTGGTACGTACGCTACATTCACTCAACATGTCTCAAGAAACTTTGGCTCCCTTTGGCTTCAATGTCATGTTGCGGGGAGTACCAGCAATACCCAATGGCAATGCAACAGAGCTGGATATCGAGACACCAATTTGTGACAACAGCTGGCTGGACAAATTTTGCACAGATCTGGGGTATCATAATCTGACTTTCCTCACAACACCATACGACAGCGAGGGCACACCAGCAGGAGCCGCTCTCTTTCAGGGAGCAGACAAAACCGACGGATGTATCCACTCTGACGGCTTCAAAATCATCAAAGCAACTGTTGTGGTCCTTCTGGAACATCTTATCAACAAAAAGTTGAAACAACTCTGTGTTGGCTGCGAAGTCGACCATCCTAGCCAGCTAAGACACAGTTGTCTGTTTGAACCTGATGCCTATTTCTTCGAAACATACTTTGAGGAACTGGCAAGGGGCCTGCTCAAGCCGGAGCTTAAACACATCATAGCTCAAGCACTGTCTCGTTGTGGTTTAAGGGTTCACCCCCAGAGGATTCAGGGGTCAGTGGACACTATTTTGCACGAACTGCGAGACGAGGTCTACATTGTGGAAAAGCTTCATCAAGTCAGGGAAAAACTTGTGGATGCTAACAGTGAAAAGCTTGTCTATGACGCAGTGGATAGCTGGAAAGGCTTCGTACAAACTGACTAATAACGCTATGGGGAATAACTGTTTTACATCTGGCTTGGCTAAGTGTCTACTTAAACGGCGTATAAGATGTGAAATGACCAACCTTTTGTGCGAGATTGTTAATGATGGTGTCGATGTATCTGTTGTAGTTGTAAACAAATGTGGTGTGGATGCTAAACGTCTTACAAACCTCAAGAAACAAATGTCTGTTGTAAGAAATGTGTCAAATGAATGGACTGATATGATGCGTTTGTGCATTAATGCGGGTGATCCAATTTCTGTAACTATCAGAAAAATTTTAGACCTAATGACTGAATGTGGCATTTGTATTAGAATTGCAGACATATTATGCATGTGTACATATGTAACTGATTTATGTGTACTTACATTGTCAAGAAATGCTAAGGCTGATGTTTTTGACCTTATTGATTCATTGGTTGATTACATTCTTGAGAAAAACATTGTGATGTGTATAAAATTTCTACACTACCTTGATGATGTATGACGTATTTTCTTTAACTGTTTGTGAAATAAAAACTCACATCTCTTAAACAATCTGTGTTATTTGCTTGTGGACACTGGTGTAGCAATATGTCTAAAGAAGAAATGAGAAAGATCTATTACACACCTTCAAACCCTGGTTCTTTAGGAGGTAAAAAGCATTTAAAAGATGCTGTTTTCAAAGAAACGGGTGTTCGTTTAACTGATAAAAAATTATCAGACTGGCTCTCCGGTGAGGATGCTTACACACTACATAAAACTGCCCCTCTAAAATATAAAAGGAATAGGGTTTTTGTCTATGGTATTGACATGCAGTTTCAGGCCGATCTTGTGGATATGTCGGCATATGCCAAGGAGAATGACAACAACCATTTTCTGTTGACATGTATAGATCTGTTTAGTAAATATGCATGGACACGCGTGTTAAAAAACAAAACCGGCATTGAGGTTGCTAAAGCTTTTGAATCCATACTGACTGACAATCGCTTGCCGGGCGTTTTACAGACGGATAACGGCTCGGAATTCTTTAACAAACACTTTCAGAACATAGTCAAAAAGTATAACATTACACATTTCGCAACAGCCTCTGAATTGAAGTCATGTGTTGTTGAACGTTTTAATAGAACCTTAAAAAGTAGAATGTGGAGGTATTTAACAGCTACAAACTCAAAGCGCTATATCGACATACTTCAAGACATAACGCAGGGGTACAATGCCAGCTATCATAGGAGCATTAAGATGAGACCTATTGATGTAAACAAAGAAAACGAATCTGTGGTCCTACATAATCTATATGGCGATAGCAGATCTCGCCGTATCAAGCCTGTGTTTAAATACAAACTTGGTGATGTTGTTCGAATTTCTAAAGTAAGAGGACCATTTGCCAAGGGCTATGAGGAAAACTACACGCAGGAGTTTTTCACTATAACTGCATGCATCCCACGAGACCCTCCTGTCTACAGATTAAGTGATTACGATGGTGATGTTATTGATGGCGTTTTTTATGAGAAAGAAATGCAAAAAATACTTGTCAGTAAAAACAAGGCATTTAAAGTTGAAAAGGTTTTGGACAAGAAGAAGAAAGGGGGTAAAACATTGTTACTGGTGCAATGGCTTGGATGGCCTGCGAAATTTGCATCATGGATTGATCAAAAAGAATTGGTTGACGTACAGAAACCATAAAAACAAGTGACCTGCATAGACTGCACTCATTCATGTAAAGACCTACCATGGCTGAGGGTGGATTTTATGTTACATTGCCCTGCAATGCATCTCTAGTTGCTTATCCGGGGAATAAAATATCTAATTATACGACCCTCTTAGCGAGAGCTATAAACCTGAAAGGAGAATGGGAAGTTGGATTGATAGAATTTGAATATCCGGTGTCATGGTACACATTTACCGAGGAGGATGCAGCATTTATTCTTGACCAGGGCGGCGCATCACCTACAGATAGTGATAAGCATATTGCCGATTACCTTCCTGAAGGCAAAGAAATTGAGATTTTCGTCAACCGAGACCCAAAGATGTCAAACACTCTTTATAGGATAAAGTCTGGATATTATGATGACATTGTTTTCTTGATCAGGGAGATCAATGCACACCTGCCATCGGGGGTGAGTTTTGGGTTTGACCATGTTCAAAACAAAGTGTTTCTGAAGGGCCCTCCGAAGACATCATTGAGATTTTATGGGAAGCTGGGAAATTTTAGGATTAAAAGCAGGGGTTGCTATAGAGACTATTGACAAGACTGTGACATATGCACCCCATCAAGCAGACATAAATGGTGGGTTCTACACCATGTATATATACACGGACATAATAGAATATCAATCAGTTGGTGATTATCACGTACCCCTACTAAGGTGTGTCCATATAGAAGGTGAGAGTAACAAAGTGTATTGTGTCAGATACGACCGTCCGCATTACGTTACAGTTAATAAAAACTCCATCACCGAGATCAGCATACAAGTGAAAGACGATCAAAATCAAGACGTGCGTTTCAGTTACGGAAAGGTGTGTACTAAATTACACTTTAGACCCGTGAAACAGCGTATTTTTTAAAGCGATTGGAAAATGGTTTATTTCAACAACCATAATGCTGACCCCATGCGTTACGTAGCCTATTATCAGAATCAGGCAGGTAATGGTATCCCCGTTATGCAGGGGGTGGGGTTATGTATGGAGCTGGTTTGGGAGGCCTTTTTCGTGGCCTCTTTAGAATGGCCGTACCATTACTAAAACGGGGGTTTAGCATAGCTAAGCCGCATCTCAAATCAGCTGCGAAAAACATACTAAGTGACGTTGTTAGTCATACATTATCACATTCTTTTAATAACAACAACAATACCCAAGACGGATCAGGGTTAATGGTAATGACTCGCAAGAGAATGTCTAGACCACCAGGGGTACGGAGGAGTGGCCAGCCGCAGAAGAAAACAAAACGACTACCAAAGAAAACGTCAGTTGCTAAACGCAAGCGCAAGAAGACAGCAAAGGGATCTGCTGCAAAAAGAAGAAAGAAGTCTGTTAAAGCAATATTTTAGACCATGGCCTTACTACACAGTATGTCAGAAGAGTGTTTAAAAAGCGAACTGGATCTGTTTATAGTACCGCTGACACAAACCGCTATTGAAAAAAATACATATATAGAAGTACCACCTTTATCAGCGATTTCGGACTCAACACCGTTGGAATTTTTTATTGCGGGGACTGGAGAGGATTATGTGGATCTGAACAACACGTTGTTTTTACGCCTCAAAATCACTAATGCCAATGGTACAGATATTGCTGATGGATCCCCTGTGGGGCTTATTAACTATCCAGGAGCTACAATATTTTCACAAGTAGATGTTTCGCTTGGGGATCGGCTTATATCACAGAGTTCTAGCACACATCCTTATCGATGTATAATAGAATGTCTTACCAATTATGGTAAAAAACACTTTGGTGAAACACTTTTCTCCGCGGGGCTCTTTTACAAAGACACTGCAGGGCATATGGATGTTGCGGACCCTGCTGGGGAGAATCGTGGTCTGACTAAGAGAGCGGCCTTTACCAATGCTAGTAATGTGATCGAGCTTCTTACACCTATTCACAGTGATATTTTCTTTCAAGAAAAACTGATGCTTAATGGGGTGGACATTAAAATTCGGATGACCAGAGGTAAAGATGAATTTTGTTTGATGAGGAGTGACGCTGTGGCTTATAAACTAAACATCATGTCAGCATCGCTATTTGTGAAAAAAGTGTCAGTGTCACCGGCTGTAAGGCTGGGTCATGCCCAAGCACTGCTCTCTACCACCGCCAAGTACCCCATCGACAGAGTATGTCTGAAAACGTATTCCCTACCACAAGGGTCGAGAGTCAGCAATCAAGAAAATCTTTTCTTAGGGACTTTACCAAAATCTATCGTATTAGCGATGGTCGATAATGACGCATTTGTAGGAGCATATGATAAAAACCCCTTTACGTTTAAAAACTATGACCTCGAATTTCTAGCCATTTATGTGGACGGGCAACAACACCCTGCAAAGCCACTACAACCTGACTATGAAAGTGGATCTGCAGTGAGGGAATTTTACCAGTTAGCTTTGTCATCTGGAAGACATCTTAAAAATCAGGCTGTCTATTGACAGAGAGGACTTCCTGCACGGGTATACCCTCTACGCATTCAATCTCACCCCCGATGAGGAGTGCGGTCAGCACATTTCACTTATCAAGAGTGGAAATATTAGACTGGAGGCACGTTTTAGACAGCCGCTACCCCGAACAATAAATTTAATTCTCTATGCTACATTTGACAGTGTCATTGAGGTATCAAATCGTCGACAGATCCTGGTTGATTACTATTAATACACAAATGAATACAGTACAGCTTACGGGGATCATGGACAAGGTTTCCTGCAATATCCACTTCCTTGGTGTGTTACCATGTGACTATCTACCCAAAGAGGCTTTAAGAAAGTTGCCATCGATGGTTATATTGAACACACATCCTTCTGGATTACCGGGTCAACACTGGTTAGCCATCTACATAAATGAGCATGGTGTAGGCTGTTTTTTTGACAGCTTTGGTAATAAACCAGATTACCATGGTTTTCCGGCAGATATCAAAAACTTTTTAAAACGCAATTCTAAGGAGTTACAAGATTTTTCATCAGATACTTGCGGTCAGCATTGTGTATTTTTTCTATACCACATGGCAAAAGGTCTTGATTATAATTATGTGTTGAATTTGTACAGCGATGATTTTATTAAAAATGATAAATATGTGACAGCTTTTGTAAAAAAACTTAAACATGTTCAATGTAATGAATATGTTGTCAAGTGTATTCAGTGTGTGCAAACAGGTGAAATGTTCATGTCTAAAAAATTTCAATAAAACACTAAGAAAACAGAAATTTCATCTTTTGAATTTTTATTTACATGCAAAACATTCAACAATACAATGTTAGAGTTTAAAAACTTAACCACTGTCCCCTGTTAAGCATAGGTGATTGAGATAAACCATTTTCTGAATGATTTGATTGTGACGAAGCTGTGTCCGAATGCATTTTCTGTCTTTTTCTACCTCTCTTATATGATCTGGCAGCAGTAGGTGACGATATTGTTTTGAAAGAGTTAATTGTATGTCTGACATGATGGTTCGGGACCACAGAGTATGGTATATTTAAAATAGCAAATGATTCCAGAAGTTCGTTCCACCCAAGAGGTCTCCGTTCATCTGCAATCTTTTGCGGGGCCGTTACACCTTTAACTAAATCGAACATGTGTGAACCGGGGATTGCTCTACCTTTAAACACAAACTCTCCCGATTCAACCCAGGATGTTACATCTCTGGTTTTAGACATCTTATCCAAAATGTATTGAACATTTTTAACACTCCTCTTTGGAACATTCTTTAATATGTCTTCCGCTACATTTTCCAAAGTGTCTTGGGCACTCGCACTGTCTGACACAGAAGGATATTCTTTTTCAGCAGGGGCAGACTGTGGAAGGGATAATGTTAATGTATTGGTCTCCCTGTCCCCTTGTTTAGAAAGTATTAAAAATCTCTGCAAAACAGCGGTATACATCTTAGCCTTTTCATATGACTCCAGATCATTCCTGTAAAGAATATTTCTTATAGTCATGTCCAGGTCATTCTCCACAACCTGTTGAATAGACTCACGGGGGGTTCCAGTCTTGAGTTTATCCAGCTGGTTTTGTGGAACTAAGAACATCTTCTCGGCATAATCCATCACCAAAATTATTTAGAGGTAATCAAACTGGTTATAAACGGTATAGCCACACTTAAAAGGGGTAACAGAAACCCTCCTTGTTGATTGATTAATCTCCTTTTTCTAAGAACTCCAACCTTCTTATCTGCAACAATTTTGATTTCGGTTCTTCTTCTCTTCAGTCTCTGATATTGTTTCGGTGTAAGTGGTACATTACCATGGAGTACGTTAAGAGCTACCTCACACAATGTTACAATGAACTCGTCTGAGGCCGCCTCTAAAATAACCCGCCTTTGTCTGGGTGTCGCCTTTAATATCAACTTTAAAAGAGACAGGTTCCTTACAAGTCTTTCAGACATTTCCAACGATGTTAGTGTTTTCTTTTCTGAAGGTATACAACAGGATTTTGTGAGAGCAGCTCTGTTCTGAGACGATACTGTTCGGGTGTTTTTGCTTTAAAGTCAATCATTAGGTAGCCGAAAGGAATGCTGGTAGCATCTTGATAACATTCCATAAAGAATTTTGTGTTTCGAGGGTACATCTGTCTGGCTAACACATTAATTTGGGTGTTGTCTCGTGGATTCTTAAACAGGACCAAATAATTTGTGTTCAAACTGATGGTCCTGGTGGACCTACCTTGGCAAAACAAGTTCTGAACAATATACAAGGCACTGAGATTTTTGTGATGAACATAATTTGTGAATACTCTTTCAACTTCAGAATTACCACTAGCATCTTTCATAACATCATCCAAAATTAGAAAATTTGTTTTGTTGGGGGGAAACAATCGATCATCATTTAGACTCTGCGGAATTCCTTCAATAAATTTAATATCATACATTTTCAACAATTCATCATACAAAGGCTGCCAACAATCATATATGTATACAATATTTTCAATATTTTTAGAAATCAGTCTCTTGGCATTTTGTAACAACATTTTTACAAAAAAAGTTTTCCCGCTATTACTTGGCCCGCTTATAACGCAAGAGAAGGGGTGTTCAAAACGAAAATCAAAACCCTCTGTGTCTTGCACACCCCGATACCCAAAAATATTATTAGTAGCCATAAGGTAGAGTTGTGTAATCAGGGAGAAGCTGCCGTTTGTTATAAACCACCTTAAATTTTTTTACAACTGACTTGTTTTTCAGCGTGAACCTTTTTTTATTCCTGACAATGGTCTCTGTGTGTGCCAAGAGGTGTTGAGTGCTGTCAGATGATTTCACAAAGCTGTCAACAAGACCAATTAAGGACTCCAGTGTGATGACTTTGGAGTTTCGTGAATTCAACGTTATACCCTTTGCTTTCATTGTTACTTTACCTTTAGCGGTCCGATAACCATAAGTCTTGGGGCCGGCAGATGCAAATTCCACAATAAAATCATCTGAATCAAGTTCATTAGTAAGGTCGCCTAAATAAGGTCCTAGAGGAGGTTCCCAATCTCCATCTCTAGACACATAGATGACACTGTCCGTATCGCTATACAGTAGTCTGTCCCCTAACCTGTCCATGAGGTTGTACAACTCCAGCCGAGCATGCGCTGTAGTAAATGCTCCAACAAACACATTAACATCTTTAGTTTCATACATAGACCCCTCAGCATGTCGGTACTGTACCAAGGCTACTTGGTCAGAAACAAACCTGAATTATCTGACCTCATACTGACAACCAAAAATGAAATGAGAAAAATCTGACTCACTTTGCAAAAGCTTACAGCAAGGCATGTTCTCTCTGAGGGAGAACCTCCCCCACAACTAATTAAGCAGTAATTTGTTAATTGAACGTCGGGCGGGGTTATGGCAGATCTTTTGAGGGTCTAGCTGGATGTCCTCTTTCTGGAGATAATCATCAATATAGGCCTGTTTGTCCTTCGCTGTGATGACATGTGAGGGATAACCTGACGCCTGTTGTTTAAACTGTAAAAATGTTTTCACATAGTCACAAAATAGTTTGTCAGAGCTTTGCGGGAAATGCCAGACCTCATCGATTTTCACAACTACATGGTTCTTCTCAATAGCCTTTAACAATTCAAGGCTCACCCATGTGCCTGAAATCGCTCTTTCCTCATCTGTGTGCATACAAGGTATGATTTTACTTTGCTCCTCTACACAGGTGCGACAAAGCGGGAAATTTAGCTTGCCTCCGTAGCGATACGGAAGGACCGGGTGGAGCAGATTTCGGGGTGGGAGGACCGTTGCCTTAATTAGTCCAAAATAATCTTCAAGGTTTTGAAAGTCCTTAAAGATTATTTCAGGATGACTGATGGGGTAGGGTCTTCGAGACTGAACAAAAGGATACAGACTGGTGAAATCAACATACCTAATCTTCTCTCCCTCTGAAACTTTGTGGTACAGCTTGTAAGCGTTTGTACGCCCCCCAAACAGTGCATCACGTGGTTTCAATCTTTCAGGGGCTGAGTATGTGGACATAAAGTTAATTACATCTGGATCTGTCTTCTTAAGCTCACGCCAGCGACACTCCCACATTACCTCAACGTCGAGATTGTGTGCATTTTTTAAAACTTCAAGTCTGTCATTAAACATTTTCAAATGTACACCAAAAGGCATTTTGGACTGGGAATTTATGTAGTCTGATCTGTAACAGGAGGCATGTCCGTGATAGTAGCAGGCGCAAAAATCTAGCGCTTTCCTCACACCATCTTGCTCATAATAGCCGTCAACAAAGAAACTCCCAAACTTCACTTCACCATGATTCAATGCATGGTGAATGTCTACATCACGTGTCTTTTTAACATATTCAAGCCACTCGATCGATACATTCGAGAATGTCTTGTGCTGATGTATGTAAGCATTATTGTGTGTCAGGGCCAAGGTTTTAGGTGGAAGAAAGTGGGTTTTGAAGACACCCATACAGCAAGACGCTAAAGTCGTAAAGCTGAAGGGGTCTAACTGCGTACATTCAATGAACTCTTTCCTGTACTTAAGGCAAGCCTCGCTAAGTAAAACAACATCGTTCATACAGTACAATTCAATTTCTTTCCTGAAGTCAAAAACCTTACCTTCGAGTGTGGCATGCCACTGATCAAACTTTACTCGGACACTGTCTGACATTGTCGAGTATCCGTAGTAATGTTTGGATGGGTACATAACTTTGATTATCCAACCTATTGAAGAGATGGGGAAAGTAACCCTTCTCGGTGGTGGTTAAATTAAATGCAGCAGGTGTTTTTGCTAGGGCCATCGGCATGAATGAGAAGCTGTCAATGTAACGTTGTCTGGAAACCTTATCGTACATAAAAGTTAGTCTGCAACCCTGCATCAGTATATTGAGCACGACACCCGCACTGCAGAAATATTCTAGGATTAAGAAATGATCAAAACCCGCACCATTGTGTGCCACAAATGTGTAGTTTTTATATTTTGGACGTCTAAACTTACAGATGAATTGTTCAATACAGCGTTCACCACCCCATTTAAATGTCTCATCATTAAAAGTCATGGCACATACATAATTAGCAACATGCTTACCATTATCACAACGTGTTTCGAAATCATAGAATATGTAGTTTTCGTTATTCTCTTCGAGGGGAATAGGCCGTATAAAACACTCATGCGTTCCATTGTGACTTACATCCTCGAGACAATGGAAACATTTTTCTGCAGGACATTTATGTGGCTTGGGGTTCTGTGCTGATGATATATAGTAACGCCTACCGCATTTACTACAGTATTTGATCGTATCACAAGGTGCTCTACCAGTGTGAACATCAAATTGTGCATCAGATAGATCATCAAATACAGCTTGATCATTATCATCCTCTTGAGCATAAGCTTGAATATCAGGATGAACACCAGAAGCTTTTTTATGCGCATTAAAGCAATATTCTGATTTACAGTATCGCAAACAGTCTGGACAATGTATCGTCTTTTTAACCTGCTTGTAGCACTGGTTGTCGTTGCATACAGAGCAAACAAATTTACATTCATGGGCACGCCTGTTTGTATAGCCCTTGTAACAGTAGTGACATACGTACGGCGATCCAACAAAAGCATTCAAAGTTTCTATCATATGATAATGTCCCTCATGCAGGTATAGAAACACTGTATTGTCATTTGGTTCATCATGGGTCTTATACAACACTAATTTTCCATCACTTGACCTGTAATACACCACAATCTTTACATTCAATGTCCGCTCAAACATTGTCACATGGTTAAACCCCACGCAATCTTGAGCTGCGAGACCTGCTGCAGTCTGTATATCCCTAGAACTATTTTCTAATTCATGATAGGCTGCCATTGGGTCAAGAAAATGTGCTAAACAAATTGCAAAGCATAAATTGTTTGTCATGTTGATGGGGGAAAATAAATGCATTCTTTTTCTCTTAAGCACCTCATCATGGGCAATGTCTGTAATCTTCCTACGAGCACCACCATTCCTAGTTCTAGCTATGGATACATGTAATTGCAAATTGTCATCAGCCATCACATCCTCATTACTTTGTACAACGCCTTCAAACTGTTCTATAAAATGACTCTCATCATAGCCATCGTCAGGGGACAATATAGCGTTCACATCCGATTTTAAGCTGGGGCCTCTGAGACTGATGTTTATAAAAGATCCCTCACCACCCAACTGGCTGGAAAACGACACAATTTCTGACAAAGCATTTTGTGCGAATATAGTATATGCGGCCAAATCTGTAAAAGTGATTTCGCGCAAATTCATATTTCTATGAATTTCTAAACCATTAAAATATGGTCTGGGGACGATAGTATAATCACCAGCTGAGCCACCATCTCTCACAAGTGTGTCTATATCATTTTGACTTAGGGCCATAGGGTTATATAGCAATGCATCTGTAGAATTATTAAATACACCGTTACCGGTTTGCAACAAATCAGCTTCTGTTTCAAAATGCGCATTCTGCATCTGAATTATTTCTTCCAACCTTTCACAGATGTTAGGGGATGACGAGTCATTTATTGCAGCATCTGAACCTAGCACATCTTGTAATACCATATCAAAATCTTGATAGTCAGACCCCAAAACTCCAATCTGCTGGTCGATAATGGCCTGTAACTGTTCAGTTATAGACAAATGTTCGTGTCTAGCTCTTACAGAACGCATCTGTTGACAACTACGTAAATCATCGTCTGAACGTACTCTTTTATTAGCCATTTTATTATTTCAATTTAACCAGGTTCTCCTCTGATCACACGTTAAATAATCAAGCAAAAAGAATAAAACATTCAAATAATTGACACATATAAATCACCTATGGGAAACCCCGTTTAAAAGCATATCAAACACAAAATGTTAATAAAACCATTGCATTAGGAAATATCAAAGTTTTTAGATTTAATAAAAGCTCAAGAAAAAAGTTAATAAATCATTGCATAAAGAAAATATCAAAGTTTTAAAATTAATAATGCTCAGAAGTTAAAAGTTCAACAAAATGTTAATATAATCAATAACTCACGAAATAGCCTTTTAAAAATGAACAAAACACCGCGAATTAAAAAGTTCGGCAAACACAAAGGTTCAATGCCTCAAGAAATAACTCGCAAAATAGCCTTTTAAAAATGAACAAAAACACAGCAAATTAAAAAGGTTCAATGCCTCAAGAAATAACTCGCAAAATAGCCTTTTAAAAATGAACAAAATGTTAATAAAACCATTGCATTAGGAAATATCAAAGTTTTTAGATTTAATAAAAGCTCAAGAAAACAAATGTTAATAAATCATTGCATAAAGAAAATATCAAATTTTTAAAATTAATAATGCTCAGAAGTTAAAAGTTCAACAAAATGTTAATATAATCAATAACTCACGAAATAGCCTTTTAAAAATGAACAAAACACCGCGAATTAAAAAGTTCGGCAAACACAAAGGTTCAATGCCTCAAGAAATAACTCGCAAAATAGCCTTTTAAAAATGAACAAAAACACAGCAAATTAAAAAGGTTCAATGGCTCAAGAAATAACTCGCAAAATAGCCTTTTAAAAATGAACAAACTGACGAAAATAACAAACTCAATCGTTCAAACCAGATAAATTAAGTTACGCTGACAAATCAGAAAACCATAGTAGCACAAACTAACTAACACAAATAAAAACTCAATCTTTAAAACACATAATTAAGAAATATCAGAAAATCAGAAAATAAAACCTGAACCTTTTCAAACCAGATACATTAAGCTTTATCCTTGTGTAAAATAGAGCGATTAAGATTCCCCAGCAGTCTTACCGTGAGTTGTCTCTGCGTTAAATCGCTTTGATGATTCTCGGCAATCGTCTGTAATTCGTTTTGAATAGAGTCTGTGCGGTCATGCAGTATTCTGTTCACATGACACTGTTCTACAGAATTTGCAAATAATGTCTCGATGCGCCCGTAGATATTTCTCAAGATCTCATCGTGGAAATTCTGAGTTTCTTGTATCTTGCGAGACTGTTCTTGCATTTCCAGCAGTAACTTCTGGTTGAAGTGATTCTGGTTTGACGGTGGAAGCTGTTCAATAACTGACGAATCTTCCGGACCAGATATCTCCACATCGGCAGATGCCCCAGGAGCCTCGGGGGAGGTTATGCCTTCAGCTTGGTCTGGTACAGCCACATCACGCGTCTCATTGATGGATTCTAACACCCTACTCAGGCTCACTAGGTTAGCTCCAGGCCCCACCAA
The DNA here is from genome assembly GCA_026939265.1 of Oreonectes daqikongensis. Lineage (NCBI taxonomy): Eukaryota > Metazoa > Chordata > Actinopteri > Cypriniformes > Nemacheilidae > Oreonectes > Oreonectes daqikongensis. The sequence continues at coordinate 225,314 of JAOTQM010000092.1, read as the reverse complement.
GTTTTCCGTGTAGAAATCTGTTTAGACGCATTAAGACATCATATTAGCACGGAATAGCATCGTTTTCAAAGTAAAATATTTATCTTAAAATCAGTACTTACCAACCGGTTTACAAATTTGTGTTGAAACACATTGCGGCGGAGGTGGAGGGGGTGCATGTAAATTGCCGCGGCCACGTCTGCGCGTCAGGCTAAGACGATTCACAGTTCTTGAAGTCCCCGACGAGGTATTGTCCCTACGCAAAACTAGCAATGCCGCATTATCATCCATAAATTAATGAAAATGTTTTAGGTTTTCAGTCAGCTATAGCAAACACTAAGAAAATAAGTGAGTAGAACACAATACAATGCGTACCTTGCACATTGTTGTTACCATCGACGATTTCAGGCTCAGTTGTGATCAGAGTAGTACGCACTATTTGTAATAAAATGTGTTATATAAATGTAATCAAACCCTCATGCTTTTAACAACATAAACCAAATAAAACAATACTTACAAAGCTGATCAATTAAATCAAACGTCGTCTGAGTTTTAAAAAACCCTACATCACAGATATAAATTAAAGCCCTGTTAAAAATTAAAGATAAATAAAATAAGACCATTTTAGCATGTAGATATCTTAATAATATATATATATATAACTACTTACCAGTTAAATTTGAAGCCATTGTTTAAAAAAGAAAAGTTTTTTCTTTATCCTTTCAGGTTTTCCAGAGAGAGTAGTCTTCGTACAGTCAGATACGGGCAGTGGGCAGTCGTGGTCCAGTGGTTAGAGAGTTGGACTCATGATCAGAAGGTTGCTGGTTCGATTCTCAGGTCTGGCGGGTAACGGCTGAGGTGCCCTTGAGCAAGGCACCTAACCCCCACTTGCTTACTATACAAAAAAATGTACAAATGTATAGTACAATGTAATGTAAGTCGCTTTGGATAAAAGCGTCTGCCAAATGCGTAAATGTAAATGTGTAATGTACAGCATAAGTTCTAATGTAATTCCGCAAAATTCAAGTTGTAGGCCTTTTTGAATAATGGAGGAGGGGTTTGCCTCCCCTAATGGTATGGCATGCATAATTTGCTTGAAAACAAGACCCTCCCTAACTTTATATGTCTATGGAAAATATATCGAATACCTACGGCAAAACATTGTCCGATATAACTGTAAAATACATTTTAAAAATAACAATAAACATGTTTCAACAATTATAAAAAATCTCATTGATTCATCCCCTCGTTTAAAAAACAACAGCAACAGCTCGCTGCATGTGACGGCGTTTTATTTTATGTTTTACTACAATAGCTGTTTGTGACTTTGTACAGTAGGTGTCGCTATTACCCTTTGAATATAAACAGTTTATATCTTAGCGCTTTTTAACCATAGATCTGTGCGTAATCTGGACGGATTCTTTAAAAGTTATTTATAAAACGCTGTTTGCTCAAAATGAGATTTTTTGAAGAAAGCTAACCAGATTTAAGAAGTTATAAAAATAACAAATGAATATAGAAGAATAGTCTTGCTTTTATTTTAAAGGCAGAGACTCTGTTCTTTTTTGTTGATATATTGTGTGTCTATATAATCATTAAAAATAATTGTCCCATGAGACAGCACATTTAGTGAATATGTTAAAAGACTTTTTAAAGTAAAAAGGCTGAATGGAAAAAGAGTGTATAGCTTTATTTAAAATCTTAAATTACATAACAGTATAGAACAGCTTCATTCTCTCACAGGCTAGAGACAGTAAGTCTGCAGGCTAAAAGATTTAAATAATGGGGGGCCATTTGGTTAGAGAGTCGTGGCCCAGTGGTTAGAGAGTTGGACTCATGACCAGAAGGTTGCTGGTTCGATTCTCAGGGCTGGTGGGTAACGGCTGAAGTGCCCTTGAGCAAGGCACCTAACCCCCACTTGCTTACTATACAAAATGTACAAATGTAATGTAAGTTGCTTTGGATAAAAGCGTCTGCCAAATGCATAAATGTAAATGTATCTGCAGAGACACCCTTGCTTTGATCTAACGAACTGTTCACGACTAGGAATTAGCATTTCATTCTATTGATAACATAATGTGGCTGCTTGAACACATATTAGGATACAGACAGCGTCTGCTAGGAAGGTTTTGCCTGTTCACAAACCTGAGCGGGGTTATAAACATTCTGAATAGCTTTTGATTAAAGTACAATGTTAAAAGTTATATCTTTTTACCAGATGCTTGGTAGACACCCCCGGTATCACTCCATGCATGAGTAAGTCATGACAGGAAGGAGAAACACATATTTGTTTAATGATTCTTTAACTTGATACCTACACCTTTTGTCTGAATACATTGCATTGTTTAGCCCTAACAAAAAAGCTCACATTTTGTGGCAAGATATGTCAGGGGCATGACCTTTAATAAAAAAGTAGTTTGTTACACAACAGACCCCAAAAGTCTTAAAACACTTTCATCTTTTGTTAAAACAGGAACCAGCTCTCTCTCTCTCTCTCTTAGAATGAACATCACGGGCATAATCTTTTAATTAATCTCTAGCACGGCACCAAGAGCCAGGCATCATGTGGTGTTGTGAGACAGGGACCCCCGGCTGGCAGGATGGCCAGGGTGATAACCAGATCATAAAATTTCACAAACATACACTTTGTTTGGGGTCACATTGATAAGATGCCAGAACCCCAGAGTAAAACATTTTCATCCTGTGTTGGGAGATTGACCTCTCTGTCAACCTTTGCAGGGGGGATTCACCTATTGCCATGTGGGTAGATGGGGAGGGAGGGATACACAGCAACAGTTTGTAAAAGTACCAAAGCTAAGCTTTGATTACCAGATCATAAAATTTCACAAACATACACTTTGTTTGGGGTCACGTTGATAAGATACCAGAACCCCAGAGTAAAACATTTTCATCCTGTGTTGGGAGACTGACCTCTCTGTCAGCCTTGCAGGGGGGATTCACCTATTGCCACGTGGGTAGATGGGGAGGGAGGGATAGACAGCAACAGTTTGTAAAAGTACCAAAGCTAAGCTTTGATTACCAGATCATCAAATACACATACATAAACTTTGTTTAGGGGTCATTAATAAGAAGCCAGACCAAAGAAGCCAGTCTCAATACAAAGTAAACATCACACACAAACACACACACACACACACCCAAACACATTACCATTTTACTTTAACTCTCTTTCATTCACCCCCGAGCAGACGACTTTCACACCATGCTGGCCGGTTAAAGCATTGTTTATGGTGGAGGGGGTGGGAGGGGTGTTTATGCGGGGTGACAAGCAGCATAGCAGGAACACCATTTCACCTTAACAACTGGACTGCATGCATCACTATTTAATGCATACTTTTAAAAGGTATTTTAAAACTTTAAACCTAACTTCAAAATACTATTTTATTTGTCATTAGTGCTTCTTATTTCTTTAACATTTTTTGTATTGTTTCATTCATAGACATTAGGGGACAAATCAACCCCAGAAGACTGTTTTGTTTTTGAGGGGTGGGGAGGGGTGTGTGTGTAGATGGAAAGGGTCAGAGCATACACCCACACATAGCTGAAACTTCATTTCATCAGTGCTTCTTATTTCTTTATCTGGTTTATTGTATTGTTTCATTCATAGACATTATGGTCAAATACCCATGTAGGCTCAACGGATGTGAAACACTGAGGTCTGGATAATATCATTGCATCAACAACAAGGGGTCAACATAGAAACACACGCGCCGGATGGACGATCAAAGGGTATCATAAATACACGTACAGGATGCACAATCATAGGGGTCAAAAGTGCACACCTGGCAGGGGGCAATAAATTATGGTAATAAATCACTTTTTGTCATTCAGTGTATCCTATTTACTACTTACATGTACTTATTAACTTTGTTAATTTTACTCAACTTTCTTAAGCAAGTTTTACTTAATTTTACAAGTGTTAAATTTACTTAAAAAACCTGCAAAAACCTGCAAAAGAAAAATTGAGTAAAATGTACTTGTTATTTTTTTCAGTGTAGTAAACACTTTAGTTTTTTTTTATATATACTATAGTTAGGTTAAAAAACACTATAGTATTAGACATTTTACTGCAAAATATGCTACAGTATTTTTATGTGGACACTTACTATATAAAAATATAAAAAAACAGAAAACGCAGAACTAAAAGAAATAGTTCACTTTAGAATTAAATTATTAGATTATTTACTCACCCTCAAATTGTTCCAAACCTGTATACATTTATTTGTTCTGATGAACACAGTGATGGAAGAATGTTTGTAACCTAACAGTTCTTTGCCCCCATTGACTACCATAGTAGGAAAATTAGCTTTAATAGAACTTTTATTTAAAAAAGTGATTTTTCCTACTATGGTAGTCAATAGGGGCAAATAACTGTTTGGTTACAAGCATTCTTCCAAATATCTTTCTCTGTGTTAATCAGAACAAAGACATTTATACAGATTTGGAACAATTTGAGCAAGTTAATAATCATACAATTTTTATTCTTAAGTGAACTATTATTTTAACGCTGTGGAACCATCTGGAACCAGCTGTCAAAAAAACTTTAAGACACAAACGCTGTGTTTTTACTACTAAATTAGTAATTTACTAACAATAATAAAGCCTGATAAATACAGTTTACTCAAGAAAGCTAAGCATATGAAAACACATCAATAATTCTCTAAATGTGATGGCATTTAACTAACTAATAATAATAATATAATTTAACTAATAATTACATATTATTCTGGGCAAACAAAATATAGTGGACAAATACTGAACTTGTAAATCTGTGCTGGAGAATTGTTTTGTAATTCATTGCATAAGTTGACAAAACTAAATAAGATTTTAAAATAGCACAAAAACACATTCCTAAGTTCTTGTTCTTTTGCTTCGCGCTGTTGCCGGTTTTTTCTTTCTTTCCGCTCCAGACGGATAGCTCTGTTTTATAGCCATGGAAATACGTAAAGACACATATCAACACATCATGTTATTACCTGCCGCCCACTGCATGATATCAGAGTATGTAACAGTAATTAAATAAATGAAGTATTAAAAAGGACATTTTCAAATGATTCCTCTAAAGTTGAATCCGCAAGTTATAAAAATAGTGTCTTGTTTACAATAGTGTTTTTGATTTGGTAGGCTACTCAAGGGGGCCCCCTGGTGGTGCAGTGGCCCTACGCAACCTGTGTAGTAAGGATCGGCTCTGTCTGCCTATATGATGAACTGCACTTTTTTTAAACAATGACAGCCTATGGCGAGCGATTCCGCCTTAGATCTTCCCAGATGTTGTAGTCGATCTGGAAATACTAGGAAAGGTAAGAGATTGGGATCATTAAAGTATAATGTTAGAAAGCATGTGCAAGGGAAATTGTATGGAAGTCTTGAGGTATATACAGATGGTTCAAAAGATCCAGTTTCAGGTCTTACAGTAATAGGTATTTATATCCCAGAAATAAAAGTTAAAATTTCAAAACGATTAACGGACAAGATTTCAATATTCTCAATGGAAATGAGTGCTATTATAATAGCTTTATCATGGAAGGAGGAAACAAGACCTGATAGAATAGTTATCTGTTCGGACTTGGCATCTGTGTTATCATCATTAGTCTCCCGAGAATCAGAAAGAGAAGATTTGGTAAATTAAATGTATACGTTGTTACATCAAATACAAAGTAATGGAGGGATAGTGGGTATTTGCTGGATTCCAGCACATAAAGGAGTAAAAGGAAATGAAGTGGCAGATGAATTGGCAAAAAAGTATTAAAAGGAGATACAATTGATGTTAGGGTACCTTTAGGTAAGGGTGAAATCTAGTCTGTTATTAAGGAGTATTTTAAAAAAGAATGGCAAGAAATCTGGCATAAAGAATTGAAGGGTAGACATTTATACAGAATAAAAAAGCAGGTAATAATCAATAAAGGCATTTAGGGGAGGAATAGGAAGGAAGAGGTTATGCTTTTAAGGTTAAGACTCGGTCATTCTGGATTAAATTCATCACTGGCATTAGTAGGAAGTCGAGATAATGGTTTATGTGAACATTGTAGTGTGGAAGAAACAGTAGAGAATGTATTAGTTGATAGGTTTAAGTAGCAGAATTTAGGGTTAGAGGATGAAGGAAGGTAATGAGCAGGTAGAATGTTTGAGAAAGTCAGGGATGTCAGTGTGTAAGCTGGAGGAGCTGAACCCCTGATAAAACTTTTTTTTAAATGTATTATTATTATTATTTATTTTATTTTTTTATTTGTTTTGTTGTGGTTGGAGAGATCCACAATTGGCATAGGAGTGCTCAAAAACAGTAGGTGGCGGCATGTGCTCGTGGCACCAGCCCGCCAGTTAAAGAAGAAGAAGAAGAAGAAAAAAAACCAGGAAATCAGCTGATTTTGTCAGGGGTCGGTTGCTAAAAGGTATGGTGCTACTACAGTTAATTTTGATAATCGTTATGACATTATGTTGTTTTTGTTGCAGTTTGTGTTACTTAGAGTCTTAGTCACACAACTTTCACGGCATCCCTTTCTCGTGCTTGTTTGTGACAATGCATACAATCTATCTAGCCGTCAAGTTATTGTCAGTTTATTCAAATATTAAACGGCTTTGCTTGCGAGTGACGCGACAAAACAAAACAAAACAAAACGAATGAATAACAATGTTACTACTTTTATTCGGAAACACTGGTCTTAAAATTAACGTTGCCTATTTATTATAGTTGTATTGTTTCAGGTCCCACCACGCATAAACAAAGACCTATTGGTCTTCAGTGGTTAATAATGTAAAAACCTAATAAAAATGCGATACGTGTAGGTTGTTCAAGTCAGTATGCCATGTCGCAAAATATAACCCCAGTTTATAGTTTAGACTAAATATTTACTGTGTTTACCTAACGTTACGTCAAAATAATACCATGATACTACCACGTTCGTTTTTAAAACAATGGTTTTACCGTGGTAAGATGTCAATAAACACTTCACTTTTAACTGTCGTTTTGTATTATGTTTCCTACAGCAGCATGGAGGGTTTGAAATCCTCAAACAGCACCATGCAAGTAAGTTTTGTATGTCAGCGCTGCAGTCAGCCCCTGAAGCTTGATACATCCTTTAATGTTTTAGACAGAGTGACCATCCACGAGCTCACGGGTATGACTATCACCACACACATCACACACAACTCTCTTACCAGACCCTGTGTCTCAATCAGCTCCCTAGGTCATGAATCAGGGCCATACTCACATTGTACTGTATACAGTAGTACCATACTGGAATTGTCCCCCTCGCCCACAGTACTGAACTCACTGTGCTTTTTATTTTTTTAATTTAGAAGAATACACAATTGAAATTACAACAAAGGCAAAAAATGAGCATTCTATATAAAACATGAAAGGCTCAACAAATTGACATAAAACAGAATACAAATTATTAATAATTAATACAAATAAAAAAATGAATAAAAAGTAAAAGCAAGGGGGCAGCATATTTTTATATGCGGGCATTACTCACACAGTTTCTGCCAATCTCATGTTAATCTTGAGTACCTATACAGTAGTATTGCATACGTCGTATCATCGAAGAGTGTTTAGTTTGATCACATTTATAAAAGAGAGCTGCAGCTCTATGATTATTTCCGGAATAACACGAGCTGCCGGAGACAGGCCAGGGGGGAGGGATCTGCAGCATGAGCACACAATAACATTACATCATCGCATTAATCCTTTCGTGTTGTTAACATTATGCACGTATGCGCCGGTTGCCAACAAAACACACATACGACTTCGTTTCACTTACCGCATGCGGTTCGTGTCCAGCATCTTTTAGCACTGTGACCGCGCCATCTATCATTTTTAAACGATATCACTATCTAAATCCAGCATTATATCCACCATTTTTATAACATCCATAACTAAAATGCAGTGAAAAAACAAATTACTGATCAAACAGGACTTTCTTACTCTTTTTTTTGGCTAAAGATTCAAAAAAATATTTTTATTAATTTCTAAATGTAATAAATAAAGGCGGGGATTTTTTTTAAGCCAATATTACAATGTTATTGAATAAATAAAACAAAGCTTCATTGGTTATCCCATACAAAGTGTTTTGTAAATTAAGTACAAAGCTATCAGCAACAACCTTTCTCCTCTATCAACCAATTCTGAGTCTCCAAAAGGCAACAGAAAAGATACATGAGAAAAAAATGTGTTCAGTGTCTCCAGAATAATTGTTACAGAATGAACATGGAGACTCTTCAATATTACATTTCAAACTTAAACATTTACTATAGGGGTATATAGTACTTACAGTTTTGAAGTTTCTTTTGCTTTAGGGGGAGAGTAGATCTTAAATAGGTTGTTCTGAAATATTTTATAATTAAAATATGATTGAAGTGATTTCTGGAAGATTGACAAGGGTAACAAGATTTACCTATGACCTGTCTTATATATTTGTTACTATATTGGTTATTAATAAATTCAATTTCTCCTAAATATAAAGAATGAATTAGTAACTTTTGAAAAAGAAATGGCACATTTAATCAGCATTTTTATACTGAGAAGGTATAGCATTAATAACTGTAAAATTCTTTAGGATGACAGGTAAATCCATGTTTCAAAGTGAAAGCATTGTAATCCAAAATATTACCTGTAACATCTTTTAGATCTCTCTGAGACCATATATTTTTGCTAAACCATTCCTTATAACAAAGAGATTTATTTCTGTATAAAATATATTTGTTGTTCCAAATATGAGTATTACGAGGAGTACAATTATGTGTATGTACCAATTTCCCAAACAATAATATCTGTTGATGGAATGCTGCTTCAATGGAAGTTTGGACAAATCATACTCACATTTAAGAAAAATTTTTATTCCATCCAAATTACAAAATACAGCTGAAGGAACTGCAAACCAAACACTATTCTCATTACATAAAAACCTTTGCAACCATTTAAGTTTTAACATAGAATTTATAGTTTTAAAATCAATGACATTCAAGCCACCTTGTTCATGTTTTAATAATATCAGACTTCTTAATGTAATGGGCTTTCTGTCTCCAAATAAAGTTAAACATTTGTTGATCACATGTTTTTATAATGGTTGAAGAAGGAGCCAAGGAAAGAGCAGGATAGATCAATCTAGATGAGAACTCAATCTTGGTTAGCAAAACTGTCTCGAAAATTTTAATATCTCTTTGCAACCAGCTATTTAAGATTCTATTAGCTTTTTGTAACTTCAAAATTTTCTTTCAAACTAAGCTTTAGATCCATTATAACCATATTTTTGATTGGAATATTATACAGAGATGTAATATCGATGTGATGTAGGGCCATAAGCTCACACTTATTTACATTTAGATGGAGGCTCCTGAGAGAAGGAATTAACTAAAGTGATTGCAAGAGGAACTTAGTGTCTATTTTGCAAAAATAATGTAGTATCATCTGCTAACTGACTGATAGCTAAAGTTTTCCCAAATATATTTAATTTCTTTACAGTTTCATCATGATCAAATAAAGTAGACAACATATCTGCTGCCAAGATAAATAACATTGAACTTTGAGAGAAATTGAACTATTCATATCTTTATAAATAAACTTCTCACCAAAACCAAAACATTTTAGGGTTTTAAAAAGAAAGACATACTCTAAAGAATCAAAGGCCTTTTTCAAATCTAAGAAAATAGTAAATCCATCATCCTCTATTAAGTGATTATATTCTATCATGTCCATAACCAGTCTTATGTTATTGTGAATAGATCTTCCTTTAAGGAATCCATATTGAGACTCATTAATTCATTAATGACAAAGTTATTAAGACCATCTTTTAATTCAATTTTCTAAAACATTTTATAATCATTATTATAATTATAATCATAGCAAAGTAATTGGGCGAACTCACGCTGTGCTTAATTAATCCGACCCTAGTTTGCTTACGTTATCAGGATGCGACTGTTATAAAGTAAATGGGAAGAAATGCGCTCTCTCTCAGCACAATGCAGTGTCCATTGTGATGTTTTTTTTGTGGCATATTATGTGCGTTTAACAACATGCAGCACTGCACAGACTGATCATGGGACTTTAATGTCTTACAGTAATCGGTTTGCGCATTGCATTAAGTTGAACACACCACATTTTTTTAATTTTGGGGTGTGTTGACTTACAGCTGCATGTAACAGTGCTACATGTATCGAAAGGCTTTATTATGGAGACCGCTTTAGTTGAGGGAGAAACTTCACATCATGCTGCTGATAGTTCACACTATGTGTCTCGCTTAGGGTTGAGTATCGTTTAGGGCTGCACGATTATGAAAAAATAGAATGTAGAATATTCACCCTAAATATTGTAATTGCGATTATTACTGTTGATTAATAGATTTTGCTTTGAAGCTTTGGAATGTTTTATAACTTTCTGTGAAACAGCTTCATGCCATATTCTTTCTATAAACATCCAAAACTAAAAAATATAATTTAAATAACAAATAATTATGGGAGTTATGTTCTCAGTAAAAAATCTGAAACTAATGGCTAAAGGACACGTTAACATATTAAATATCTGATTCTGATTCGCCACTGTATTCTGTGCCCAAACAAACTTCCGTAATGCACAGAAATGAGCGCAAATGGACAGCTGTAATTGAGGCTTTTGGCTAATGTAATTGTTTCACTCGTAATTGTAATCCCGATTAGTTTTTCGATCAGTTGTGCAGCCCAAGTATCGTTTGAATTTTACCAATTTCGATTCCGATTCTGCTTATCGATTCTTATTGATTCCCAGTTTCGATTCCACAGTTAAACTTAAAGTTAAAATAACTTGTATGGTCATTTATCCTGCTTATTGACTGGTTTGCAAAAATATATATATTTATGAGCACCGTTTTGTGTATACACCGTCAGGCATAACATTATGACCACCTTCCTAATATTGTGTTGGTCCAGTTTTTGCAGCCCCGTATGCAACAAACTGGCTACCTTTACATGCAACCAAATAATCCACTTGTAATCGGACTGATGGCTCAACCGGACTGAAAAGCCTTCATGTAAACACTTTAATGGATCTGATTGAGGTCGATACGATTAAAATTTTGATCGGATTGTAATGCCGGTTTCATACAGCAGGCGTAAGCAGCGCGTAGGCGGAGCGTTTACAGTGCGCACTAGGGCTGCAACTAACGATTATTTTTATTGTCGATTAATCAGTAGATTATTTTTTCGATTAGTAATCTAATGATTATTTTTTTCAATTAATCTGGTGATTATTGTTGGATTATTGGATTAATTATTTGGTCTAACTTTCCAGTAAAATAATAAGTACAGCTTCTACCATTAGTATTTCAAACTTGAAATGTTTTATTAAATCATTTTCTAAAAAATAATACTTCAATTAAATTCATTTAATTCAAACATAAATACTGCTTAACACAGTGCAAAACATCCTGCACAAAGCTTTGCATCTTCCTGAAAAATAAAACGAATAGAATAACAACATTAGTAACATATTTAAGAATATGAACTGTAACAATATATTAGCATTATTTCTAAAAGGGTAGTGCATGACAATAATAATTGTATCTTAGAAAGGGTAGTGTATTTATGTAATTTTTATTATGAAATGTATAAACGGAGAAAGCATGACAAAATGTAAGATGTATAACGTTACAGGTCTAATGAGGAAATGTGTTTTTTACAATCTGTTATGAATTACCATAAATGTAAGATTTACCGGACTTATGCCAATAGTATACGAAAATGCACTTGTATATGCACAATGTTTACATATAGCTTACAGCCAGCGTAGAATTAATGCAAAGCGTAATGTTAATGTAAGTAACTTATTTTTAAAGTTCACATGATGTTCATAAGTAACTTCTAACAACTCGCAAATGCAATGAACCCGACTAAAATTGAAGTTAAGTTTATGTCCACTTTACTGTCACGTTACATTAGCACCGTCAGCGGTTAACATTAGCATTATTACCGTATGTGCTTCAGCTCTAGGGTGACGTCCATTATGAATCATTGCCCATAACAAAACAGGTAAGAACGTACTGTACAAACAAATATTAGCACAGCTAGCTCGTTGTTTTGAGGTCGGCGAGTCAAAGGATGTTTTCTCTTGAGGAGCTCTTGCATAGCAGTTGTGCTGCCATGGTTAGAGCATGTGAGCGGAGCGAAAGCATATAGCGGGGAGCGGAGCGTTAATTTTTCTCGCAGAGCATTGAGCGCCTTTCTGAAACGTTTGCTCCGCTCGCTCAGCCTTTTCTGTGATTTGCTTTTCGCTGCTAGATTGCTGTCTCATGACATGTACACTGCATGGGCCTAAAGTCTGAATAATAAAACAACGGCATGCGCGTCAACTATAAACCCCTCGTCCGTTTGCGGAGATGCGCGCGACCAGCAGAGGCTCGCGGTGCGGAGCAACAAAGCTTGATAAAGACTAATTTAAGATTTTTTCCCTCTAAAATTACTATTAATTGATTCTCGTGAGACGTAGTGATTGCAGTGTCATACATAACCAATGTAACAGTTGCTTTTCTATAATGAATCCTGAATAATGTGACGCCGTCGACGTATTTTTGTAGTCGACGTAATCGATGACGTCGACGCGTCGTTGCAGCCCTAGTGCGCACCCCTTGTGCTTTCATGCGGGAAGCGTTGCCTGGGTACCACAGTACAACAATGCAAAACCCCATTGCATTATTTGAAGTACATTAATGAGCAAAACCTGTTCCAGAACATCATCAAAAAGCTTATTTTACTGATGTAGATTGTATATATGCATTTACATTAACATTTACATTTATGCATTTGGCAGACGCTTTTATCCAAAGCGACTTACATTATATTGTACTAGACATTTGTACATTTTGTAAAGTAAGCAAGTGGGGGTTAGGTGCCTTGCTCAAGGGCACCTCAGCCGTTACCCGCCAGCCCTGAGAATCGAACCAGCAACCTTCTGGTCATGAGTCCAACTCTCTAACCACTGGGCCACGACTGCCCATATGCCATATGCCCATATGCCATGCTCTTTCAGATCCACATAGTGCAAGTTCTAAATACTTAAGCTTGTGATTTGAAGATATAAGCCAAGACAACAGAGGGTTTACTCACCAGGAGGGAGTGATTGACAGCGTGATGCGATTGCTTTTCTCTCACACATACAACATAACATGTAGTTTTTATCTGTTTATGTTTATGATGAGAGTTGGGTTCAGTCAGTTCATTGACAGCTTAATTCAATCGTTGTTCCCTCATACATATGCAATAAACGCATATAACATTTAAAATAGACTTGTATTATAAATCCTTTAAATGCGCTGTTGTGGTTTGGCCCAAAAACTCATGACAGCAATGTTTTTGGAGTAATGGCGACATAAGACACCACTTACGCGCTTTAAAGGGAAAAATTTTACTTTTCCCTGTTAATCCGTGTGCATTTTGACCATAAAGAGTGCACTGTCGCTTTAAAAAATAGATTTGACGCTGAATTGATCGCTGCGATGCTGCTGCAGCTACGCGAGGATGCGCTGCTTCCGCAGCTACGCGAGGATGCGCTGCTTCCGCAGCTACGCGAGGATGCGCTGCTTCCGCAGCTACGCGAGGATGCGCTGCTTCCGCAGCTACGCGAGGATGCGCTGCTTCCGCAGCTACGCGAGGATGCGCTGCTTCCGCAGCTACGCGAGGATGCGCTGCTTCCGCAGCTACGCGAGGATGCGCTGCTTCCGCAGCTACGCGAGGATGCGCTGCTTCCGCAGCTACGCGAGGATGCGCTGCTTCCGCGTGCGGTATGAAAGCTCTCATCTGTTAACATGGGCGCCGAAAAAAATACGCTTTGTATACGCCTGCGGTATGAAACGACCGTAAGGGGTGGTGTAGACCGAAAGCAATCCGATAAAACAGAAAAAAATCTGCATGTAAACGCTTGAATCAGAGTATTTTCCCAATCGTATTCAAAAATACCTTGTGCACATGCGCAGTGCAGTGCTTCGTATGACGTAATTATCTAACGTTTGTGTCAAATATTGAAAATCACACGAAACTTGCCACGAGAACATGTTTTATCCATGTCACGCACATTATTAAGGGAATGGAGACACTTGCTGAAGGCTACATTCTGCAGCACTCGTGTGTTCTTTTATAACATTACATAAAGCAAATAAAGAACGTTGTGTTATTCGAAAACTTTGTTTTCTTTGCAAATGTGAAAATACTGACTATATTGACTTATACATCCATCCAGAGACCAAGTTTGAAGTGAGATGTTAGACGCTGGGCAGCGTGTTGCCAGGTACCGCTACGTTTAAAGTACGTGGACAATCGGGAACTTTTTAAATGGTTGTTGCTAGTTTTTTTCTTGCGGATTAAAAGTTAAATAATGTTGTCCATCAGATGTTGATAATTTGGCTATGCGAGGTCATTTGAGCTCGTTTTTGGATCGTTTTGAATGGCCATTCGACTGGATTTCTTACGCGTATCTGGCAACCCTAGCTGTGCGCTTGCGCAGAAGTTTTATTCAGAATATATTTCATGTACATGTAAACTTATTTTTGAATCATATTGCAATGTTTAGGGGACATGTAAACAGCACTGAAATAATCTGCAATCAGATTGAAATCGATCGGATTGACGAAAATTGGTGCATGTAAACATAGTCACTGTGATGCGTTGAGTATTCTGACACCTTTCTATCAGAACCAGCATTAACTTCTTCAGCAGTTTGAGCTACAGTAGCTCATCTGTCGTCATAATATTACGCCTGTTCGGTGTATATACTATGGCATACATATTAGGACATTGTCAGACTTCAGCATCAGTATTTAGATAGCAGATAAAATGGTATCGCGCCTCAGACAAAATGGCATCAGTTCTCAGCAAAACAGGGTCAGGACTAAGCTCTCGCACAATCAGGCATCAGGCGAAACGGCCTCAGACTAAAAGCATCAGGCGAAATGGCCTCAGACTAATTTGAATCATAGACAGCGGGTTCAGTTTGTCCATTACTGTGGTATGTCACCAGAACCGCCATACTATATTACTTGCAAGACTACAATAAAAACATACGGGGAGCTGCGTTTTCATGGATAAAAATCTCTAGGGGTGTCCCCGACTAAGGATTTACGTAGTTGAATCAGAATTGTCATGTCTTGCCTATAGTCGACTGATAGTTGAAACGCATGCATGTGGGTATGTGTGTGCATGCATGTGGGGACGACACAAGTAAGGTAACAAGGTAGAGTGCAAAGTACAGCGCAACATTAATGTATCGATAAACATATAAACATGAATTTACAGGAATAGTTTAGAACAGAATTTTCTATTCCAACATGATAATGCCCTTGTCTATGAGACAAGGTTCAAAAAGAAATAATTGATTCAGTCAGTGTGAAAGAACTTGACTGGTCTGTATAAAACCAAGTCACCAAGTCCTGAACCCAACTGAACACATTTGATGTGACTTTAAATTAGATTAGATTAGATTCAACTTTATTGTCATTACACATGTACAAGTACAAGGCAACGAAATGCAGTTTAGGTCTAACCAGAAGTGCAATAGCAGCAAGTGCAGGATATACAGTGGTTGCATAAGTTACATAAATAAATATTACAGAAGTAATTTACAGATGGAAATGTACTATGACCATGATTTACAGATGTCTCTTACTATAGACAGAAATTAACAGATGGATATATACTATGAACATAATATACAGATGTCTATTACTATAGACAGAGATTTACAGATGGATATATACTATGAACATAATATACAGATGGCTATTACTATAAACAGAGATTTACAGGTGGATGTATACAATAAGTTAGGCTATGGTGAGCAGCAGTGCGATGGATATAGAGTAGTGCAAATAAATTATGGACAGGAGCTATCTAAGTAACAGTGCAATGGAAGAAGTTATTGCATATTTCAGTTAAAGTGTAGGAGTGCAAGATGCATAGTAAACAGTCGGTACTGTAATGAACAGTTGGCAGTGCAAATGAGCAGTCTGGTAGTGCAAATGAACATAAATGTTATGTATAGACAGTCCAATAGTGCAAATAACAAGTGAAGTCAGGTGTGCAATGGGGGGGGGGAGAAGAGTGTAGTAGTATATGAGGGGCAGTGGGATCAGTGAGGGGCAGAGTTCAATAAAGAGACAGCTCTGGTGAAAAAAGCTGTTCTTTAGTCTGCTGGTCCTGGTCCGGAGGCACCTGAAACGCCTGCCGGAGGGCAGGAGAGAAAACAGTCTGTGAGCGGGATGAGAGGAGTCCTTAAGAATGCTGCGAGCTCGACGCAGACAGCGTTTCCTCTGGATGTCCTCCATGAATGGAAGTGGAGTCCCTGTGATGCGCTGGGCGGTTTTCACCACCCGCTGCAGTGCCTTGCGCTCCGCAACAGAGCAGCTCCCATGCCAGACTGTGACACAGTTGGTCAGGATGCTTTTTTAAATGCAGTCTTTGAGCCAAAAACTCATCACTCCACATCAATGGCTTGTATGTTTTTACATATTTTTTATTTTAGCTGAATGTGTAATGCGTTTTTCCATTCCAGTGTACATTGTTTTTTTTTCTAACACGCGCTAGACAGTAATGTATGATCATTGCTTTCGTGCGTTCGCGTCTTTTGCAGCGTCTTGCGCATGACTAGGCATTCTAAGCAGTGCTCAAGTTAAAATCAGTTCAACACTCCCTTCGTCTTGTGTTTTTAACAGAAACGTGTTCTGTGTGACTGTGAACGAGCCCAAGAGTGCACTGGCCACAAGTGATGATTTCATACAGGCTATGTCGGACACACAGACACATTTAGGTTTGCTCAAAGTTTCGTCTGAATTACACGCATTTCTACTTTCACATGCAAATGACTTGTTGCACTTATAAGCATGGTCTGCATCAATTTTAGTAGGCTACGATGTAATTACGTGTTCGAAATGGTCTGTTTTCCCCTGTCATTATTAGCTGAAGCTGTGTGAACACGGAATGGCTGCAGAGTGTGAGCTGCTTGGTCTCATATGCAGCCTCAGATGGAGAGAAATTCTCCAGTACAGAAACAGAATTGTTAAAGGCCCAGTGAAACGGCTTGGAATGCGCAGCATTATTTGATGTGTTGACGTAGTTTCAAAGGAAAAAATGCAGAGAGTGTGAGACATACCGAGTGGCCCCGCCCCCTTTTACAATAACCAATAGCGTTTAGTTTACGGCACAGCCTGGCAAAGCTGCGTGATAGCTGCAGCTTCTTATTTACATTGGTGAGTGACACTGGCGTTTGTCTTCTAGAAAAAGTAATTTATAGCTGTAAGTCAATGTCATTAGCTACCTTTACATGGTCCATTGTAATCCGACTAAAATTCCAATCTGAATGAAAATGCTCCATATGAACACGTCAATCAGATTAAAAATGGCCAAACCGATTGAAATTTCAGTCGGATTGTAAGGGGTGGTTTATGCCGTTTGTAATCCGCTTTATAGAACATGTAAACACTTGATCAGATTGAAAACCGGAGTAGGAAGTTTTGCGCATGTGCAAAGGCATCGGTGGGTCATACAGACGTAAGGGCGTATGGAACGGAACGAGCAGCTGTTTCTAAAGAAACCAAAAGCCTTAAATCTTACAATGCGGCACAAATATCCATATGCTCGTCATCTCTAAATGAACATATTCATATTTTAACGCATTTAACTGTTTCCCTGGAGTGAGTTTTTAACCGCAATTTCTCCCTTTCTTTTTAAAACGTGATACATTTGCAGATGTACGAACATACTAAAATATTCAATTATAAAATTAATTTTTATTCATAGATCATTTATTTTATTTATTGTTTACTTGAATGTGCTTTGGAAGGATTTACTGGTAAATCGCTGTGCAAAATGACCTTGCTTCATTTGATATGTTGATATTACTTTGCGTTTATGAGCTGTACATTATTATGCCGGTGTCTGTGACATAAAATAAACACATCTGTACCTATAACACTTGTTTGAGTAGCCATTTGTGTGAATATTACAATAATAGCCACGACCACCGCGCCTGTCTCCGTTTACCGTTAATGCAGTTATAAATCCATGTATTATCACTTTTAAAGTTCGGTGTTCGATATTATTAAACATTTACTCTAGTTATTGCTTGTCTGCAGACGCTCTGGTCTTGGTAGTTTTGTCATGGTTTACCGTAGTAAAACCGCATCATGCTTCATTGGCATTACTCTGCTCTACATTTCTTTCATGCCGTTTGTTTTAGTGCATTTAAGTGAACCTGTGCAGTGTGCGCATGTCAGCAGATTAAATCGGATTTGAGGCTTGTCATATAAACACGCACATCAATCAGATCACTTTATTTACCTTTCATGTAAACACTATCATGTTACAAGCTCTCTCATGTGCGGGAAAACTCAGTACAGTATAAACTCTTATTTGGCGCAAGGAACCGTCCGAGCCGCACGCATTACAAGCTCTCTCATGTGCATAAAACTCAGTACATTATAAACTATCTCTGGCATGAGGAAATGTCCGAGCCGCACGCATTATAAGCTTTCTCATGTGCGGAAAACTCAGTACATTATAAACTCTCTCTGGCGCAAGGAAAAGCCTGAGCCGCACGCATTACAAGCTCTTTTGCACGAAGAAATGCGCAATGTACATTTGTAATATTAATTTGCAACATTCATTCATTATCATTCATTAGAAATACAGAAACTTTAAATTCTAAAGCTGATGTCAGCAGCCCCCCCCCGGTCAGGCAAATAGTGCAAAACAATATGCAAACAATGGTGAGGAACCAAAAACTAACACGGGAGAACCAGTTCCCCTCTGGCAAAAACTGCAGCATCTCTACAAGCTCAGCAGTGCTTGCACAACTAGGCTAAAATAAAATAAAACTGAGTGATAGATATAGGTGTACGATTATCATTAATATTCATGTAGCTAGTTGCAGTTCTGTAGTGAGGACTTGTCGGGTCGCCGCTTCCCTCTTTCAGCCCTACCATCTGGTCTGGGTGCGGACTGCATCCTGTTCACTATGGTAACCTCGGAAATAATTGAGAAAAGACAACTGTACAAAATACTGTTCAATACTCTTCAATGCAGTGTTCCTGGTTCCGGTTGATCTAACTAATGTAGCGTAATAATCCCTGTATTCTAGAAGTGGTGTGTATGCAAGGTTGAAGAGATTTGTCCCTAATCTAGATTTAAACTGACAGTGTGTGTCTGCCTCCCGCACAGTACTGGGAAGACTGTTCCAAAGTTCAGACATTAGATAGGATAATGATCTACCGCCTGCACTTGATTTTAAAATTCTAGGTATTACCAATTGACCGGAGCCCTGAGAGCGTAGTGAACGAGAAGGGCTGTAATGCAATAGAAGCTCACTCAGGTACTGAGGTGCTAAACCATGTAGGTAAGCATTAAGATTTTGAAGTTAATACGTTGCTTGATACCAGTGCAATGCTGACAGAACCGGGCTAATATGCTTATACTTTTTTGTTCGTGTAAGAACTCAAGCTGCTGCGTTTTAAACTAGCTAGAGTTTTTGTAATAATCTCACAGGACAGCCACCTAATAGTGCGTTACAATAATCTAGTCTTGACGCAGTCGTGGTCCAGTGGTTAGAGAGTTGGACTCATGACCAGAAGGTTGCTGGTTTGATTCTCAGGTCTGGCGGGTAACGGCTGAGGTGCCCTTGAGCAAGGCACCTAACCCTCACTTGCTTACTATACAAAATGTACAAATGTGTAGTACAATACAATGTAAGTCGCTTTGGATAAAAGCGTCTGCCAAATGCGTAAATGTAAATGTAAATGTTTACGCCATGAATGCATGAATTAGTTTTTCTGCATCTGATAGTGACAGCATATGACGTTGTTTGAATATATTCTTAAGGTGGAAAAACGCAGTTTTACAGTTGTTGGCGTCATGGCTTTCAAATGTCAGATTACTATAAAATAAAATTTGGACTTGTGATTTGTGTGACACCTCATTGTTTATTGCTACAAATTGAAAACGATCGGATAAGCATGATTTAAACCATTTCAAGGCTATTCCACTAATGCCGACATCATTTTCTAATAGCACAAGTAATAAGATGCAGCCACGGTCAGATGCCATTTTTTACTCTGATCAGAGCAGTCTCTGTATTGTGATGTGCCCTAAATACTGACTGGAATTGTCCATAGATGTCGTTCCTTTGGAGGAAGGAGCATAGTTGTGATGAGACTACCTTTTCAAGTACTTTAGAAATGAAAGGTAGATTTGAAATAGGTCTATAATTAACCAATTTCCTAGGATCAAGTTGAGTTTTTTTTTTGATAAGGTGCTTAATAACAGCCACCTTATACGCTTTATGGACATGCCCTAAAGACAGAGATGAGTTAATTATACTAAGCAAAGGATCTATTATTTCAGGTAGCATTTCTTTCAGTAAACTAGCAGGTATGGGATCAAGCATTCATGTTGTTGATTTAGAGGATCTAATAACTGTAGACAAATTCATCCTTACCTATAATACAAAATAATTGCATTTGCTTCCCACTCTGCTCTTAGTATTGTAGGATTAACTGAAACCTGGATTACTTCTGAGAACACAACAACCCCTGCAGCTCTCTCTAATTTCTCTTTCTCTCACACTCCCCGCCAGCATGGGAGAGGTGGTGGCACCGGTCTTCTCATCTCCAAAGACTGGAAGTTCTCCACCTACCCCTCCGTAGTCAACACCAATTCTTTTGAATTCCATGCCGTAACTATTACTTCTCCATTAAAACTCCACATTGTAGTTATTTATCGCCCCCCAGGTCAACTGGGCGAATTTCTAGAAGAACTAGACATGCTGCTCTCATCTTTCCCTGAGGACGACTCGCCACTTCTTGTCTTTGGGGATTTCAACATCCACCTAGAGAAGCCTTATGCCTCAAACTTCCACTCACTGCTTACCTCCTTCAATCTCCAACTAGTCCCCACCACAGGTACCCATAAGTCAGGTAACCAACTTGATCTTATCTACACACGCAGCTGTGATACAGAGAACACCGTGATTACACCTCTGCACACTTTTTGTGATCACTTTTAATTTAATACTGCATTCCCTCAACTCACCAACTCCTCTGCCAGTCTCATTTAGGCGGAATCTGTGCTCCCTTTCTCCTGCCCATCTTTCATCTGTCATAGAAACCTCCCTTCCATCCTTCACACACTTTGCATCACTTGATGTTAATTCTGCCACAGACACACTTCTCACAACACTAACCTCGTGTCTAGACACTATCTGTCCTCTTTCCTCCAGGCCAGCACGTGCTACTCCTTCCAGTCCCTGGTTGTCCGATACCCTCCGGGAACACCGGGCTAAACTTAGAGTGACTGAAAAGAAATGGCGCAAAACAAAAGACATCGCTGACCTCTGTAAGTATCAAGCTTCACTCTCTATCTTCTCTGCAGACATTCACACTGCTAAATCTGCATTCTTTCATGAAAAAATTAGCAGCGCCTCAGACTCCCACAAGCTTTTCAAAACATTTAAAACTCTCCTCTGTCCCCCTCCACCACCTCCGTCCAACTCCCTAACGGCTAATTACTTTGCCAGCTACTTCACAGACAAAACTAGGTCTATCAGCAGACAATTTTCAGCTCCACCCATCCATGATCTCACATCGCACATACACACAGCAGACCATCTTCTCTCCTCTTTCTCTCCTCTTAAAGAGGATGATGTCTCTAAACTTCTGCTCTCTACTCACCCAACCACCTGCCCGTTAGACCCCATCCCCTCACATCTACTACAAGCCATCTCACCCACACTCCTACCATCGCTCACTCATATCATCAACACATCTCTTAATACAGGAATTTTCCCCACTGCATTCAAGCAGGCCCGGGTAACCCCGCTGCTTAAGAAACCCACACATGACACTTCCCTACTGGAGAACTATAGACCCATTTCTCTCCTTCCGTTCATAGCAAAAGCACTTGAACGGGTTGTTTTCAATCAGGTGTCTACTTTCCTCACCCAAAACAACAGGCTGGACACCAACCAGTCAGGCTTTAAGAGCGGTCACTCAACCGAAACTGCCCTACTAACAGTTACAGAAGCCCTAAGGAGGGCAAGAGCTGAGTCCAAATCATCTGTTCTCATTCTCTTAGACCTTTCTGCAGCCTTCGACACGGTTAACCATCACATTCTTCTGTCTGCCCTCTCTTCACTGGGCATCACTGGAACTTCACTCTCCTGGTTTAAATCCTACCTCGCAGATAGGTCCTTCAAGGTAGCGTGAAGTGTCCAAATCCCACCAACTAGTCACCGGGGTCCCAAAAGGATCGGTTCTTGGGCCTCTGCTCTTCTCCATATACACCACATCACTGGGTTCCATCATACAAGCACATGGATTCTCCTACCATTGTTATGCTGATGACATTCAACTTCACCTCTCATTTCATCCAGACGATTCCACGCTAGCCACACGAGTCTCCGACTGCCTGGCTGACATCTCTTCTTGGATGAAAGATCATCACCTACAACTCAACCTGGCCAAGACTGAGCTTCTCGTCCTTCCTGCCACCCCATCAGAACAGCACCAGCTTACCATCCAACTTGGTCCATCAAAGATAACCCCATCGACTTCAGTCAGGAATCTTGGGGTAATCATGGATGATCAGCTGACTTTTATGGATCACGTTACTAAAACAACTCGGTCATGCAGGTTTGCATTGTACAACATTAGAAAGATCAGACCGTTCTTAACAGAACATGCAACACAGCTTCTCGTCCAAGCACTTGTCATTTCTAGACTGGATTATTGTAATGCTCTTCTGGCCGGTCTCCCAGCCTGTGCCTTCAAACCTCTGCAAATGATCCAGAATGCTGCTGCACGCCTGGTCTTCAATGAGCCCAAGAGAGCACATGTCACACCTCTGCTCATCTCTCTACACTGGCTCCCAGTAGCGGCACGCATTAAGTTCAAGGCACTTGTGCTTGCTTACAGAACAGCCACTAACACAGCACCCATCTACCTCAACTCTCTCTTACAGACCTACATCCCCTCCAGAAGTCTGCGATCTGAAAACGAGCGGCGTCTCATTGTTCCTTCACAGAGAGGCATGAGATCCATCTCAAGGACATTTTCTTTCTCCGTTCTCGACTGGTGGAATGATCTTCCTGTTTCCATCAGGACGGCTGGATCAATTTCACAATTCAAAAAACAGCTGAAGACCCACCTCTTCCATGAGCACTTAACTGTCTCATAATATAAAAAAAATTAAAAATTCTACCTCTATTTTTCCTTTCCTAATGTTCTCTATATACTTGCTTATACTATCTTGACGTTGTATTTGAAACCTTGTATTACTAGCACTTCTCGTGAATATTGCTTACTTAGACGAATCGCTTGCTGTTTTCCTCAATTGGAACTTCAATTGGAAGTTTTACAGTGATTTCTAATCCCGTGCGAATTTGCCATTAATATTACAGACGTCCTGAGGTAAAATTATTTTACCCCACCTCCCCATGTAAAACCAATCCCATCCGAATAGGGCTTTAGTGATGAAAAGTGGGCGAATCTAGAAGCTTTTAAGGCTTTTCTGTATGTTAAAACACTATCCTTCCAAGCGAAGCGAAATACCTCTAATTTTGTTTTCTTAAAACTGCACTCCATTTTTTGGACAGCTCTCTTAAGAGCGTGCGTGTGCTCATTACACCACGGTGTTGGACTGCCGTCTATAATCTTCTTTAGGCAAAGGGGAGCAACTGTGTTTAGTGTGCCGGAGTAGACAGAGTTAATATTCTCAGTGAGGATATCAAGATCATCTAAGTTATCAGATATGCTAGGGAATAGAGACAATTCAGGCAGATTATTGAGAAACGAGTCTTTGGAAGTATAAGTTATTGTTCTACCTCGTTTTTAACATGGAGTTTTATTTGCAGCTATAGACAGGTGGAGCATACACAATGCAAGATAATGATCTGAGATGTCTCTGCTCTGCTCAAGAATTATACCAACGTCCACATTTATACCGTATGACAGTATTAAATCTAAAGTATGTTTACGAAGGTGTGTGGGTCCTGTCACGTGTTGTCTAATGCCTATAGAATTGAGAATGTCATTAAAAGTCAGTCCCAGAACATCTGTATCATTATCTATGATCTGTTAAAAGTCACCAACGACAGTGACTCTGTCTGCGGCCAGTACTAATTCTGATAAAAAGCCCCCAAATTCTTTGATAAAGTTTGTGTGGTGCCCTGGAGGCCATTATACAGTAGCCAAAATAAAATTTGCTACTGTCATTAACATTAGGGGATGTTATATGAAGTACTTCAAAGAATTTAATTTAAAATTAGACTTGAGTAATGCTAAAAGTATTATTGTAAAGTGCAGCGACACTTCCCCCTCTGCCTTTTAGACGAGGCTCGTGTTTATAACAGTAATCATTGGAAATAGACTCATTTAAAGTAATATAATCATATGGTTTTAGCCACGTTTCAGTCAGACAGAGCACATCTATTTTAAGATCTAATATCATGTCTCTGAGAGGAGCAAACCTGTTCGAGACTGTAATCGGAACGGTTGACAGGTGCTTTGATCTGTTTTATCTGAAGTTTCCCTGCTGCGGGGGATTTTCAACCGGAACCGAACAATGTGCGCAACTCGCATCCAAAGTGTTTTCTATGGCCCTTTCACTCTTTCTATCCTCAAATAAAGTTTGGATGCGAGAATTCTAAAATCTTCTCTGTAACTATTTCCCTGCATTTATCACATGTAAGATAAGCACATATGACATGTGGTGCATGTGACAGCAATTGGAGAAAGAGCCATAACTCAATGGGTTTGACGAAATCATAATATATGCGCTAAATAAAGAAGCAGTTAGCACACAAGACAAGCTAGCTGGCAAGCGTAGTGCTTTACAGTGTAAACAGACGACAGGCTAACAAGCTAGCGCTTTGCTGATGCCGTTGTGTCTATATATTTTGGTTTAGATTTTAAAGGAGAAATTGTTTGCAATGTCGTGTTTTCCTGTGTTTTTGCCCATGCATGCATTAGACATTTAAAATTGCCAAAATCAAAGTATCAGAACAGAATATATATTCTTTATAAATCTTTATACGCCCCTACAGTGCCACGTCAGTTTGCCACAGTTCGTTGCATGGCGCTGCTCAAATGTACACACAAAGAAGGTGTTTCTTTAGTTATCACAGCAGTGGTGCTGCAGCCGCCATCATGTCACAGTGCAAATGCATAAGACAGGATAAAAACCATGACTCTGTAAAGCGTCCTTCTGGTTGATCCATTGGTTTCATTCTCCTAACTAGGTTTGAAGGCAAAATCAATGCCAATTTTACTCTTTATCCACTTATGTACTTTAACTTATTAAAACTGGTCTGACGCGAATCCACTCCGTGTGGTGAGGTAAACCGATGATCGTTCTGGCATGAGAGTTGTGCGCTGTGAGCTTTCACACACTGTCTGGCCTCATACGTCAGATTAAACGAGCGGATTAAAACAGCACTGCTGTTATTAGTGTACTGTGTTTGTAACTGTTATGACACAAAACATCTCTGAGTGAGAGACGCGATAAACTGACACTCAGCCTCGTCCTGGAAGTTCCGCCTCACACTGAAAGTATTTAGCCAATCACAATGCACAGCTCAACTGTCCAATCAGAGCACACGCCACTTAAACGCACGAGAGAGCCATGCCAGAGCGAGTTGTTTCAGAAGGCGGGGCATAGAGGAGAAACAATAATGTAGGGTATGTGGAAAATAATGTGTTTTTCCTCCTTAAAATGTATAAACACATTGCATTGCATGTTGCACGACACCTGATATGCCTTTTAGTTTGATGCCGTTTCGCCTGTTGCACGACACCTGATGCCTTTTAGGTTGATGCCGTTTCGCCTGATGCCTTGTTGCACGAGACCTGATTCCTTTTAATTTGAATTGCCTGATTGTGCCTGATTGTGCGAGAGCTTAGTCCTGACACTGTTTTGCTGAGAACTGATGCCTTTTTGTCTGAGGCACGATGCCTTTTGGGTATTAATGCTGAGGTTTGACGATGTCCTAATATGTATGCTGTAATATACACATAGCAATCATGTTTTATCTGATTTATTACAATTTGTATTACAATAGCTTAACTACATTAAACTGTAGTGAAGTTATTGTCAATTTGTTGTTCCTGTGCTTTATAATAAGTTAGCACATCCACATTTCTGAAAATATGCACAAGGGAATTCATAAAAGGAATTTAAATTTAAATTTCAAGTATCCGATTCCTAGCTTTTCGATTCCCAACCCTAGTCTCTTCCCTGAACCAAATCGTACCCCACCCGAGACCCCCTCTGCAATGGGACAAGGGCACGATGTGGGCCACTCACATAGGGCTGGGTATCTTTAGATACCGATTCCGATCCGATACCTTGACTTCGATACCGACTTTTAAACGTTACCTTTTTTGATACCGATTTTTCTTTCTTTAAAGGAACAAAATGTAAGCAACACAATACATTAGTGTAAATGGTTTGAATAAAGTAATAAACAGTTTGTAGTCAGTATGTGAGGCTCACTTCTGCATACTTAATATCTTTAAGTCACTGAGCAAGTCTACTTTTTCAGGAGACAAACAAGAGCGCTCCCAACTGACAATGTCCCCAGCAGTAGAAAATGTAAGCTCTGAGGGTGTGGAATGGATGGTGCTGGCATATCAGAAAGCATCACCAGGTTACTGGAATCATGAGGACAGCATAGATGGAGTCATCTGTATTGTTTTATGTAGAGATTGACCGATATAGATTTTTTTATAACCGATACAGATACCAATTATTTGCATGTTTATGTGCCCGATTCCCGATATGCAGAACCGATGTTTATTTACTTCTGTTTTTGATACACCGATTACAACACCACTGAACTGAACAAACCATTTTATTTACAACAATCACTCCCTCCTTCCATACAAAGCAAAACAACTTGTATTATACACCAATAAATAGAGGTGTCTGAATAAAAAAAAGTGCACTGTTAATAAAGTGTCTTTGTTAAAATATTCTAACCAGTTAAAAAAATAAAACAAATTAAAACAAAAAACTCCCTCCTTGCATACAAAACAGATCATCTCTTATTTACTATAATACACTAATAAAATGTGAAGAATAATTTGTTGGATAATATTAATTTACTGTAGCTAGAATACTACATTGTCAGGAAAGTAACAAACTAAACCATGTATACATCATTATAAAATACCTCCTGATAAAGTGCTATTTATATATGCATTTACTCAGAACTCGGAGACTGGGACTATTTCTAGTGACGTATATACACGGAGGTTAAAGATTCGGACAGGTCACGGCTCATTCGCATGATTCAGAGTCGACTCCCTTTTTTCCAAGCTAATAACTTTGCTATTCGTCCACCTTTGGATTTTCCAAACACGGCAACATTACACACGGCATGAAATGTAAATTTGGTGATCTCGTGGAATGTACGGGGGTCGGGAACCTTTTTTCACCAAAGAGCCATTTTTCCCGCTTTGGTCAATTTATTTTTGCAAAAGAGCCATTGCAAAAATTACTATTTTATATTATAAAAAAGCATATTTTATTAACTTGATTTAGGTCCACAGACAACTCAAAAACAGATATGAAACAGTGCATACATTTGGGGCTCCAAAAAATGACTTCCATTACTTAAAGGTGCCGTTCTTCGTGATCCAGTTTTTCAAACTTTAGTTAGTGTGTAATGTTGGTGTTAGATCATAAATAATACCTGTAAAGTTCAATGCCAAGCGAGATATTGTGTTTAACAGAATTAGCTGGTGTTGGACTACAGCCCTCTACTTCCCGGGTACATGTCACTTTTCCGAGTTTTTGAATAACCTCCGCCAACAGGAATACTCCGAAAAAGGGGGTGTGACCTTTCCGGACAACGTGCACTAATCTGTCGAATCACAACACACCTGACCAGCTACACAATCAGAACTCGTTACGTATTTCTTAAGGAGGGACTTCATAGAACAAGGAAGACATCAGTTTTTAGGACAGTGAAAACAGCGGTTTAGAGAAAGGCAAATTGTCTGACAAATACTGCGTTTTTTCAGAAACGAAACATGAACATGGTATATTGTGTACCGTAAACGCAATCAAAGCTCCGAAAACACCAAAAGCACGGCACCTTTAAAAACAACTCGCATGTTGACACCAGACCTCCGGTAAATTAAGCTTCATTATAGCTAACATATATTAATGTTATATAAAGTGCATATTCCTATACTGATATTCACAAATACTGTATATGTGTCTTCTGGCTTTGTTTTAGGTGTGTTTGACTTCTTGAAATGCTGCGCAGACTGATCGGCATATGACAGCAGAGTACCGCGAGAATGATTTGAAAACACTTGCGGTACTTTGATTGTGCGCAGCACCTCGCGAAGGGAAACATCACTTGCGTCTTGCTAGCTTGTAGTTTTATTTGTATGTGGCCATGCAAGACACTTACATATCAGCATTGAAACTTCTCTGTCAACCTTGACAGCTGTATGTATAAACTCCATATGGTTCATATGTGTAAAAGACTGCTCATACAAATATGACAAGCTAAACATAGCGCATCCCTGTTTCGTCGCAGTTTCCTTCCATCTGCCACCACCATACTTTGCTGCATGAAAGATTTTAAAAACTTTTTACATTTGATTATTACGCCGCAGAGCACCATAACTTTCAATAAAAGCATGACGCTCCTCTGAACTCCTCGCGGTCTGGGTAGCTTGAATCTGAGTGCAAGAGGTTACCATAGAAACGTAGTTTGCTAGTGATTAGTGTCGTGACACTTGCGCATAGCACTGAATACGCACTGGCCAGAACACCCTGAGATATATTATTGATATATATATTGTTATGATGTTTTTAAGGTTAAAATGTTGGTGATGGGTAAGACACCTGGAGAGCCACATGATTTTTGACAGGTTCTCGACCACTGTGTTAAGCCACAAGATGGCGGCGTTTATCGGTAAATTTGATATTACCAACCCGATTCCCGATGATGGGATACTGCTTAAATATCTGGAAATTATCGGGAAAATGATATATCGGTTGATTTTTAGTTTTATGTGCCTGAATCTTCTCTGTAGTGCTGCTGACAGTGATCTCTGTCTACCACAGCAAACAGCTTTTTAAGAGCAGAGCTCTGGCCTCCTCTGTGAACAAATAAAGAAAAATATAAAACAGTATTGAGGTAAATGCAAAAAAGTTCATTTTGTTCTGAAAATGAAACAGAACAAAATAGGATGTCTATAGGATGTACAGCATTTAGCACAAAGTAATTTATGCTTCCCAACAAAATCTAAAGTTACATGGGTCCCATTTAATGGAACTAACATAAACCGTACACAGAAACAATAACTTAAACACATACACCTACCAATACAAGTTAGTCGATTGTGTTTGTTTGCTAAACATGAAATTACCTGTCGTAGCCCCATTCATAGCTCTGCTATTTTTAGTATTTTATCATCGATTTTACTAATAGTCATACATCCAAACAATTACGCAAGTCCCAGTTCATATGACTGTCACCGGGCACAGAAACATTAACTTAGCTAGTACACATGCATGGACCAATACAAAAATAAGATTGTGCTTGTTTGTTAAAAGTTAACCTCACCTGTCAGAGTCCTACCCATAGCGCCGCTGCCTTCATTGTGTGGTGGGAGTGTTGAAGGACGCACTGTGGCCAGGAGCCTCCACGTGTGGCACAGAGTGAGAGATGATGACGGCAACGGCCTTCTTGCAGGCAATGCTTCATCAGATTTGTTGTGTTGCCCATTTTGGCAGCAATTATCTTGCCATTTTCAGATACTCAATGGTATTGAAACAATTCGGTCTGTGCCTAAAAAAAGCATTGTACTTTATACCCAACCCGGTAACACTTTATAATAACTTTCATTAGTAAGTCATTAACAAACATTACTTAATGCTTAACTAATAATTAGTTACTATATATTCACATAGCTAGAAATATGAGATAACCAGATTCTGGTTCATGTTTACTAATGGTTAAATTGAACATTACTTAATGAATAGCAAGGCATACTTCCAGGATCTCCAATTCTGTATTACTATGCATGATAGCACCACCACTTGGCAAAAGCTGGAAGTTGGCATAATGGCAGGATGCACCATTTCACCACTGGCTTTCACTATGGCAATGGCAATAATAATCCGGGCATCGCGTTGGGTGGTTGGAGGAGAGCGTTAAAAAAATCGGGTTGCGCCTACCTCCCATCAGGACATACATGGATGATATGTCAACCATCACAACTACCAAAGCATGCACAAAGCGTTTGCTGGATAAGATGCAAGCGAACATCAGTTGGAGAGCTCCAGCAAATCTTAAACACATACTAGTAGGTTGTAAGAAGAACTTGACAGGGGAGATACACATGGTGCCACAATCAAGTGCTAAAGTGCCAAGAGAGTGGCAGCAAATGCCATCCCCCAAAATGCTCATACCAACTTGCTTAAAAGTCAGCCCTTTATTCGGAAAGGGCAGAAAAAGCGGACTAAGCCCTTATCCCCAGTCTTAGGCCTGCTCAATATATCCAGGGATTGGGAAATGAGAGTTGACCTAAACCACAGACTTACTTTCCACATGGAAATTGTAGCGACCACTCTGCGGCCGGACATGGTTCTCTGGTCTAACTCCAGCAGGACCGTCATCATAGTTGAGTTGACGGTACCTTGGGAAGAGGCCATTAATGAAGCCTTCGAAAGGAAGAATCTCCGGTATGCCAACTTAGCAGCTGAGGCAGAAGAGCGGGCTGGACAGTGAAAGTGTTTCCGGTGGAAGTGGGTTGCAGGGGCTTTGTGGCCAATTCCACTACAAGACTGCTTAAAGAAGTTGGGATTAGAGGACAGGTCCAACGTAAGGTAGTCAAATAACTTGCTACTGTTGCTTAGAGAAGCAGCCACTAGCTGTGGCTGAAACGGATGGACAAAGTCTGGGCTGCCAAATGACCTTTGTGTCTTGTTTTATGTTGTATGTCATACCAATGAGGCATTGTTGGAAAGCCTACAAAGTCATTGTCAGCTGCTGTCACCTTGCCTATCCATGTTCTTGACTGGTCCTCTGTCACGCTTAAAGCGTGGGAAATGTCTTACTGAACAATTAAACTGTGCTGAATATCGGGATTAAAACACTTAGTCCTATTAAGCGAATCAAAACAATACTTAATGAATAGCAGATCATTAGTTAATGCATATTAAACTGCTTACAAATAGTATTAACTTTTCAATTCCCATAATGGAACTTAAAGAACTACAAATGACGGTAATGTATGGTATCCAGCAATTAACAGCTTGTTTGTTAATGTATGAATGCTTACAAATGTCAGTAAACTTTCATTCATATATTATCTAAGGCACATGTTTACTTTTGCAAAGGTTGTTAAAATATTACTGGTAATTGCAGTTACTTCACGCATTATTCACGTTAACAAATTATTCATAAACTCACAACCAAGCTGTGTAGGTTACACATTTGATCTTTGTTTATTGTGGTGTGTAAACATACTTTAATTATTAGTTAATGTTTTTGAAGTACCCAATCTAAAAGTGAAACTAGTCATCGTTTGTAAATGTTTATAAATGCTTACGGTTGATTTATAAAGCTTATATGCTTGCTGTACAGACATTAAAGAGTAAATAGCATCTGTTTTTAAGGGCCTACTTTGGTTTGTGGAGTGTCACAACAGGTTTATGTACATACATGGTGTAAAAACACTATTATTTCGTAATAATAAGCCGTTTTTATTACCTTACTTCTTGACTGACTCTCAAATGATGAGGAATTTTCCTTGGTAACATGAGCCATAGCATTACAACAGCTCGCCGATCACATCACGGATACTGAGAAAAAATTCCCGGACTCTGCTATTATTATTCTTGGTGACTTTAATCAGGCAAAGCTCATGCTCTAACTGCCAAAATACAGACAACACATCACATGCCATACCAGAGACAAAGACCACAATAAAGAATGCATATCGCTTTGTCCCTAGAGCAGCTTTAGGACTGTCTGATCACTGCCTGGTTCACCTTTTTCCAACCTACAAGCAGGAATTTTAATCTGCCAAGCCTATGGCAAGGACTGTTAAAAGGTGGACCAATGAAACAGAGCTGGCCTTAAAAGCCTGTTTAGAGAGTACAGATTGGAGTGTTTTTGAAGATGCTGCCACCGTTCTGGATGAGCTAACAGATACTGTAACATCATACATCAGTTTCTGTAAAGCTATGTGCATTTCTGTTGTATTTGAAGGACTTCTTTCAAATACAACAACAGACCTGCCAACCTGTACGCATTTTGCGTAGCAAGTACACATTTTGACCTCAAAGTACGCTGGTACGATTTGTCACTCTAAACTACGCAAAAACCTGGTGACAAAAACCTGGTGCGCAGTACTCAAAAAAAGAAGAATATGTCCAATCATAGCATTGGTTTCCTCCACCAAATGGAAAGCGGGAATGATTGACAAAGTCATATGGCCTATCAATAACAAGAGTCTTCAAATCGACGGAACCACAAAATCCTGCGTGATCCCCTTTTAACCGCACTTTCTGACAAATCTTTTAAGCGAAGAGTCAAGACGTCTTGAGCCCTAAGGTAAACGGCTCGGGGTGGATGTGGAAAGTTGAAATGTTGAATTAGCTTAATCCTTTAAAGTCGACGATCTTGTGGGATCCTTTCATAACATGCACTTGACCGCAAGATGTGCTAACAATATTTCTGATTTATAAATGAGCGCTTACGAAAAGTCCCCATGATTCTACCATGTAAGTAACCATAGGCACCAATTCCGCTGGTGGATTCAAACACTCAATAACATGCACTTATATTCAATTCAATGCACTCTGCAATAACGCGTCAATGAAAATGTCAAAAAAATAAAACGTAATATACTAAAACAGCCTCAATTTAAGTTTTATCTACTTTATATTGGTTAAAATGAATGGAAAATATATCTCGTGTCTCGAACACCCACGTGATCGGCGCCTATGCCATGTAACACTACTGTACTGTGCTGTAGTGCAGTTTAGTTTGTTAGAAGAATAAAATGAATAACAGACATATATAGCAGTATTGTCATGTTTTGGTTGTATTTTGAGCAGTGTTTACGCTAAAATACTGCCCTAAAGGGATAGTTAAATAAAATTAAAAATTCTGTCATAATTTACATAACCTCATTTTCTTCCAAACCTTTGAGTTTCTTTATTGTGTGGAAGAGTGTTAGAAACCAAACAGTGGCTGGTCCCCACTGGCTTCCATTTTTTTCTCTTTTTTTTCTCTCAAAATAATTTATTTTGTGTTTCACACAAGAAAATCATAAAGGTTAGGAACGATATGAAGTGAGTAAATTTTGAAGGTGAACTATCACCCACTATTTAACAAGAATAACATAAAGATGTGTTTGTGCAGTTATTAAGGACAATGTGTAGCATATTTTGTTAAACATGATTGTATTCACATTTATAAATATTATTAAAGCAGATTATAGCATTATGAGTGAATGTGCAGCATGTTACTAGAAAGTTAGCAAGATGTGCGTTTCACGCATCAGTACTGCTAAATCATGCATTTTTCACAAAAACCTGTGTTCGGCTGATGGTACTCCAAAAAAATGTCAAAGGTTGGCAGGTCTGCAACAATGATAAACCATGGTTCACAGCAAACTCAGACAGCTTCGCCAAGCCAAGGAAGATGCCTACAAAAAAGGGGACAAAGTATTGTACAGTCAGGCCAGGAATACACTGACCAAGGAGATTAACAGTGGCTAAGAAAAACTTCTCAAAAAAGCTGGAAGACCAGTTTTCAGCCAACGACGCTGTGTCTGTTTGGAAAGGCCTGAAAGACATCAGGACCACCAGGTCAGTGATCTTGAATGACTTTTACTGCAGATTTGAAAATCCCAGTTTTACACCCCACACCCACTCTGATCTTCTCCCTGTACAACACTTATCACCTTCAGTCACCCCACCTCCTGCACTTCAGATCAGTGAAGAGGATGTGTGTCAAGTCTTTAGAAAACAGAAGACAAAGAAAGCACCAGGCCCAGATGGTGTCTCCCCAGTTAGGGTTATGGCCTAAAAAACTGGATCTTTAACAGAACACTGTAGTTGTGCAAAGTCCCCTCTTGTTTTAAATGCTGCACCATGATCCCATCCCCCAGAAAAACCCACCTGCAGATTGCCTACAGAGCAAACAGGTCTGTTGAGGATGCAGTCAACATGGGGCTACACTACATCCTCCAACATCTGGACAAACCAGGGACTTATGCAAGGATCCTGTTTGTCGACTTCAGCTCCGCTTTTAACACCATCATCCCATCACTGCTCCAGACGAAGTTAACCCAGCTCTCTATTCCTAGCTCTAACTGTCAGTGGATCACTAGCTTGACAGAAAGGCAACAGTTAGGGAGAATGGTGAAATCCAGCACCCCAGGGATGCGTTCTTTCACCACTGCTCTTCTCCCTGTACACTAATGACTGTACTGCCAAAGACCCCTCTGTCAAACTTCTGAAGTTCGCAGATGACAGAACAGCTGGCTGTTTGGTGCAGTTATAACAACTTGGAACTAAACACGCTCAAAACAGTGGAGATAATACTTCAGGAGAAAACCCCTGTGTACTGCCTCCCCTCATTATCATGAACAGCACTGTGGCAGCAGTTGAGTCATTCAGGTTTCTGGGCACCACCATCTCTCAGAACCTGAAGTGGGACAATCACACTGACTCCATTGCTAAAAAAGCCCAGCAGAGGTTGTACTTCTTACATCAGCTGAAGAAGTTCAGCCTATCACAAATACTGCTAAAACAGTTTTACTCTGCAGTCATAGTCTGTCTTTTGCACATCCATAACTGTCTGGTTTAGCTCAGCTACAAAGTCAGACATCAGAAGACTACAGAGGACAATTTGGACTGCTGAGAAGATCATTGGTACTGCTCTGCCCACCCTCCAAGGACTGAATACATCAAGAGTGAGGAAAAGGGCTCAGAAAATCCCTCGGATCCCTCACATCCAAGCCATCATCTCTGAACTGTTGCCATCTGGTTGGCGCTACAGAGCAATGAGCTCCAAAACATCCAGACAGGCGAACATTTTCTCAGGCGAT
The DNA here is from genome assembly GCA_026939265.1 of Oreonectes daqikongensis. Classification (NCBI taxonomy): domain Eukaryota; kingdom Metazoa; phylum Chordata; class Actinopteri; order Cypriniformes; family Nemacheilidae; genus Oreonectes; species Oreonectes daqikongensis. Next base: position 190,224 of record JAOTQM010000092.1, on the reverse strand, counting down.
CTACCTCATTAGCAGCTAATTGTGCTACCCACTGTGCAATTAATAACTTTGTGCAATAATAACGTGCAATACTAATTATATCCACATACCTGCATAGGTATTACACTCTATATCTATATCTTATCTTCTATTCTTTTATATATAGATTATCTGTGTATTATATTGTTTTCTTGTATTATTATGGTCTCTGTGCACTGGATGCTTCTTTCATCAAAACAAATTCCTCGTATGTGCAGACATACCTGGCAATAAAGCTCTTTCTGATTCCGATTCTAGTAAACATGAACCAGAACATTATCTCATATTTCTAGCTATGTGAATATATAGTAACTAATGATCAGTTAAGCATTAAATAATGTTTGTTAATGACTTACTAATGAAAGTTGGTCAAACGTTTTGATGCGCTTTGGCCAATTATTAAGTACAGTCAACAAAATAATCTTTGTTAGTACCACATTTAGGCAAATTTTGTTCACTATATTAAAAATAATACATTCTTCTACTTCTACTAAAAAAATCTTTGTTCATTTTTTTTTTATAATTTATGCATTTGGCAGATGCTTTCATCCAAAGCGACTTACATTACATTATTCTAGACATTTTTTTCTAAGTAAGCAAGGTGCCTTGCTCAAGTGCATGTCAGCCTTTACCCGCCGGCCCTGAGAATCGAGAATCTTGTTCAAGTTACTTTATCACCTTTGTTAGGAGAACAATTTGAAGATACATTTTTTACAGTGTTTAGTGTGAGTACGCTATCAGTCTATTGTGCACATGGGTTTGAGCACTGATTAATAAAGAAAAAGGCAGGGATGTTGTGTTTTCCTGTGTTTTTGGTGAGTTTTAAGTTGCCCATGCATGCATTAGACACGTAAAATTGCAGAAATCAAAGTATCAGAACAAAATATATATTCTTTATAAAAGCGATTGATCTCCCTGAACTGCCTGAAACGGCTCATGTAGACACGCCCCTACATTGCCACGTCAGTTCGCTTCAGATTGTTGCATGACGCCGCCCAAATTTACATGCAAAGGCGGCGGCGGCGTATCTTTAGTTATCACAGATGTGGGGCTGCAGCCGTGCAAATGCATAAGACAGAATACAAACATACCTCTGTAAAGCATCCTTCTGGTCGATCTGTTGGTTTCATCTCCTAACTAGGTTTGAAGGCAAAGCTGATGCCAATTTTACTCTTTATCCGCTGCAAATTTTACGCTGGAGGTATTTAGCCACACAACACACAGCTCAACTGTCCAATCAGAGCACATGGCACTTAAATGCAGCGAGATGTACTTGGAACCATGCCAGAACGAGTCGTTTCAGAAAGCGGGGCATAGAGGAGACTTAAAAAAGAAAATAATGTGTTTTTTTCATCCTTAAAACGTATAAACACATTGCATTACATCAAATACAAAGAATAATATTGGTTTTAGATTGGCAATATTTCTCCTTTAAGGATCCTGGATCACACTGATGGCCACGTACACACTGCAGATAAATTCGGTTGTCTCTTCATCTTTTAGCACTTAATCCTGTTCTGTACACACAGCAGAGTCCTGCACGGGTCCTATTTGGTAAACCCGCACCTGCAGTAATTAAAAGAACACCCGACCTATCACCCAACAGCAACACTAATTTCATTCCGTACCCGACCCTACTCGTTTGATATACACACCGCGACCCGAACCACACCCGCATTAAATAGACGTAGATGTATGCATGTACACGAAACCATTAATTTTCTCATGCAACAAGCAATAAGATTAAATAATTATATTTTTTATACAAGTTTTGGTGTGCAGAGTCCGACATTTATATTATTTTATTTGCAAATAATTGCATTAAACACCACATGCCTATCTAACAACCTTAGCTAATAGCTACTAGCTAACAATATTGGATCACTGCCTCCATTCTCCCGAAACTCTGCAACATGTTAAAAGCTAAGCTGCCGTCAAAGCTGAATAAAGTGTAATGCAGGAAAGAGACTTAAATTTTTATTTAAGTTATGATAAGAGCATAGTGTCGAGTGCTCGCTGTCAATCAGTTGCAGCACGATTGGATGCTCAACACTGCAAAACCAGCTCTTCAGACAGCGCTTGAACACAAATAAGCACAGGACAGTGTAAAAGCAACTCCCTCAGCTGAGTTGAGTCGAAATAGTCTTCTTGGCTACTGGACTCACATTCCCCTGCGCCTGTTTATTCCTGAACCGCAAATGACATGTGAATAATTATGCAACCCGTTACATCAAATATTAGTGGTTTACCCGGCCCGCGTGCAGGACTCTGACACACAGTACATAACACAGTTCACTTTTAAAGGAGTGACAACCGCATTTACCAAAACTCCATGCAGTGTGTACGGAACCGAACTCGACAACTAGTTATTAATGGTGTCTTTAAAAGCCCATCAGTGATAGGTTTTCGTCTGTTTTTGTGAGGTGCAAGATAATAACAGTGAAAGAAGTCCTTATTTTTCCAAATTTTGACACTAGACGAGCCGCTCTCACGAGCCCTTTGCCAAAGTGCCTGTTACAAAATCTTCACAAACAAAAATTAACAAATAGGCAAGCCTATGGAGTGAATATAATATCAAAACAAATGCACGTGAGAGATCCACACGCGCGCACACGAATCTACAAATAGACGTGACAGATCCACACACAGTGCACATGAATCCACAAATGCATGCGAGAGATTCATATACACGGCGATCCACACACACACAATCCATTCAACATTTTTTTAGTTTTAAGCAAGTTTTTGACAGACATGTGGTCTTACAGCCATATATAAAACATTCATTACAAGCAGTGTAATTACTAAAAACAACAATTTGAGCCTGAGGAATCGTGACATTATCTTGTTTAATATCAGACACATTCATTGCAGTTATCTCATTAAAAACAATAGTATCATATGCCTTCTTTTTACCGCAATGAATGTAACAGTAAAACAATGAATGAAGAATGAAACAAAGTCTCTTTTCTTGGAATAATTAGTGTTAAGTGGAGTAATAAAACGTCAATTTAAAATGATAGTTTACACAAACATGAAAATTCTGTCATGCACTATCAGGGCCATGTACTGACATCATTAGCCTTGACACATCCACTCCCTGGTCTGAGCGTATGGTAAAAGCACAATAAAAACACCACATATAAGCAGGCTGCCTCTTATTGCAGTATATGTGATGGTGCCTACATAAAAAATAATGGTGACACTTGCAATTACAAAAAAGAAAAATAATAATTTGGTATTAGGCAGTGTGAATAAAGGGATAGTTCACCCAAAAACTGCCATTAGTTACTCATGTCGTTCCAAGCGTAAGATCTTTGGAACACAAATTATGATGTTTTTGTTGAAATTCGGGAGCTCTCGAGTGAGTAATTAATGACAAAATTTCCATTTTTGTGTAAACTATCATTTTAAATTGACGTGCTGAGCTGCGTAGAACGATTATAAAAGTTGTATAAAGACGCGCCTCATTTTAATATAACTCTTTTATTAAATATAACATCAGAATAACAATACAATACAATAGCGTCACTTTATAACTGTGAAGCTTTAAGCAGATGGCACACGCCTAAATTGATAACTGCCCAACTCGTACTGTATAAAGAAGATGTTTCTCTGCGCAGCTCGTACCAGATGTGCCTCACTTCACCGCCCAACCCTATACTGTATGACAAAAGTAGTCAGAGGGGAGCGTACCTTAAGAAGTTGACAGTCAATTTCATCTGTCAATAATTTCCACTTCACGCAAAACAAAGATTTCTTTTAATTGTGTATTCATGATCTTTTAATTAGCTTAGATTGGCAAATTGCACAGATACGCTTAAAAAAAAAAGATCGCACTGTCGAGCCCTCTCATCATACTATTTAATCTGTTCTCCACTAATGCAGCATCTAGACAACACATTTCTTACTTGTATATACACCGATCAGGCATAACATTATGACCACCTTCCTAATATTGTGTTGGTCCCCCTTTTGCTGACACGTTAAGTCATGGACTCCACTAGACCCCTAAAGGTGTGCTGTGGTATCTGGCACCAAGATGTTAGCAGCAGATTCTTTAAGTCCTGTAAGTTGCGAGGTGGGGCCTACATGGATTGGACTTGTTTGTTTAGCACATCCCACAGATGCTCAATTGCTCTATTTAAGCCGACCAATTTGCCACAAGAACTCAGGTTACTTCGACTGAAGCGACGAGTAACGCAGTATTCGTTCCTGTATCTCAGGGAACCAAGGTTATGTTATTAACAGAGTACGTTCCCTATCGATACTTCACTCGTACTGCGTAGCAGATGCTATGGGGAACCAGTAAAATCTCGCCGTGCTTAGACCAGAACGATTAGCAAAGTATGCCGCAGGAAATGTCCGGGGGCAAAACAAAGTACAGGAGGCCCTGCGAATGACAGAAGGCCAAATTAAAAAAAAGGTGATCAACTGGTAATCGCCCTAGATGCAGGTAAACCGAGAGTACCCAAACCTGCAGGGTCGGGACATCCAGGTTTTAAAATCTAAAATATGGACAGTGAGGCCCAGCTGGCCGTGGCACAAATATCTGACATAGAGACTCCACTAGACCATGCTCAAGAGGAGGCGACACCCCTAGTAGAGTGGGCCTTAACCACAACAGGACACTGGAGGCCCAGATAAGTATGCTAGTGAAATAGCCTCAACCTTGGTGCAGCTACCAAAGCAAACGAGAGTGTTCCGACAGCCTAAAAGGGGCAGAACGCTCTATGTAAATCTTTAATGCTCTGACAGGGCAGAGCAGGTTAAACTCCTGGGCCTGCCCAGAAGGCGGAAGCACAGGAAGAGATATAATCTGTGCTCTAAATGGGGTAGAGATCACCCTTGGTATGTAGCCATGTCTCGGTTCCAGGACTACTTTAGAGTAGCCAGGCCCAAATTCGAGACAGGAGGAGCTCACAGAGAGCGCCTATAAGTCACCCATACGTTTAACTGACACCAAAGCTAGGAGCAGGGCGGTTTTAAATGTCAAGACACAGAGGTCAACAGACTGCAGAGGTTCAAAGGGAGAAGCTCTTAAAGCCCACAGTATCGTGGTAAGGTCCCAAGAGGGGACTGTGAGGGGGCGAAGAGGATGAAGCCTCCTCGAGCCCTTAAGAAAGCGAACAACCAAGTCATTATGTCCCACCGACCGATCTGAGATGGGGGAGCGGGGTGCTGCAATGGCTGCCACATAGACTTTGAGCGTGGAAGGGGAAGACCCTTGTCCAGCAGCTGCTGAAGAATTGATAGTATCAGTGATACTTCACAGGTAGTGGGGTCTACGTCACAGGTGAGAAGACACAAGGCAGAGAAGACATACCATTTGAGTGCACAGAGTTGTCTTGTGGACGGTGCTCTAGCTTGAGAAATGGTATCTAAGACATTCTCCGGGAGGTTCGCAGACCCCCAGAAAGGTGCAACCAAGAGTACTTATTTCCTGATTCGCCTGATCACCTGGGGGATGAAAAATCTGTAGGCAATAAGTGTTGTCTTCTGAGGCGAGGACAGACTGAGGGTGGAGCATCAATTAGTCTGAAGGGACGTTGCTCCGAGACAGCATGACTGACCTCTGATTCAGTCTGCCCGGGACATGCATTGCTCTCAGCAAGCGCAGATGAGACTGAGACCATATCAGGAGATGTTTCGTCATAAAAAAACATGCACCATGAGGATAGACCTCCTTGGCGATTATGTAGGACACCACTGTCATACTTTCTGATCGAACCAAGACATGGTGATCCCGCAGGGCTGAAAGGAAGGAGTAAAGGGCCAGCCACACTGCCTGCATTTCCAGGCGATTGATGTGGATTCATCCCCAACTCGTGTTGGAGGCATCTGTCGTGACTACCTTCCTTTTGCAGACCATGCCCAGAGGCATGCCCTGTGTCATCCATAACAGATTCCTACAGGGAGTCAGAGCTGACAGACAGGTCTGATCCACCCTGATGCGTTGGCATCCAAGATGCCAAGCGTGTGGCGGAACCCTCGGTTTCAACCAATACTGGAGCGGCGGCATGCAAAGAAGGCCCAACAGAAGTACTGGAGATGCTGAAGCCATAAGGCCTAGAATTTCTTGAAAGGCTTCAAGGTGATGAGATCTCCCCAGCCTAAAGGAAGCCACGAGCCACTGTATAGCTAGTGCTCATTCTGATGATAATATGGCTCTCATACGAATCAAGTCGAAAACTGCACCCAGAAATGGAATCCGTTGGCTGGAAGACAGCGAGCTCTGAGCAGAGTTGACCCTGAGCCCCAGGACTTCTAAGTGACTGAGGAGAAGGGACCTGTGAACCGTAGCTCTTCCTCTGATTGGGTGAGAATGAGCCAGTCATTGAGGTAATTTAGAACGCAGACTCCCTTCTGCTTGAGAGAGGAAAGAGCTGTGTCCATGCATGTCGTAAAAGTGCGTGGAGAGCTATGGAGAGTCCAAGGGAAGGACCGTGTATAAATAAGCCACTCCCTTGAAGGCGAATCTCAAGAATCGCTAGATGTGAGAGATGTCTCTTTCAGATCCAGGGAGAAGAACCAGTCCCCTGAGCAAACTTGCAAGAGGGTCTGCTTTAGTGTAATCATTCTGAAAGGCCATTTCATAAGGATGTGGTTCAGATATCTGAGATTGAGGATGGGGTAAAGACCTCCATTCTTCTAGGGAATGAAGAAAATATTTTTTCGCTCTTGAGTCATTTTTTCGATTATCGACATCGGTCATTTTAAAAGCCGATTTGCCGATAAAGTAATTTAATTTTGAAATGCGCTATTTGGCTCTGATGCAGCCAAGGATTTAGTGAGAGCCGTCAGAACACGGAACATCAGTTGCCTAGAGTAATGCCTGTCCACCGCCCATCTGATTTGTTGGGAGTCACGAGTCCGGCCAATCAATGCGGCAGGCTGAAGGCACTAAAAGTTTTGCACTTTCACACCGAAAGCACTTGCTAACTGGAGCTGCTTTGGATTCATGCATCAGTTGGCTTTCAAAGGTAAGGCAGCATCAGACATTGCAAAACACCTCAATATAATCTGGGCCTGAATTTGGTTGCAGCTTTGCAGGTTTTCTGCAGGTTCAGCAGGATTTATGCATTATAAGCATGTTGATTTAATCCAATTCACATCCATAGTATACAATGATTTTGATCCGCAAGCAAGCTGCACACTGCAATACAAGACTTTAGCACGTGTTTCAGGCAGTTGACTGAGCTGGCATTTGCACGTCATTGCCATTTAAAAAATACAAGCCATTTTAAAGCATAAAGAACTTGAGCACTTCAGTCATGCACGGGCACACAACCGCTTTGCAAACTCTGTGCTCTCTTGCTTCAGCTGATTGACGCGTACTCATGCTCCATCTCCCGTTCTGATTGACGCGTACTCATGCTCCATCTCCCGTTCTGATTGACGCGTACTCGTGCTCCATCTCCCGTTCTGATTGACGCGTACTCATGCTCCATCTCCCGTTCTGATTGACGCGTACTCATGCTCCATCTCCCGTTCTGATTGACGCGTACTCATGCTCCATCTCCCGTTCTGATTGACGCGTACTCATGCTCCATCTCCCGTGGACGTGCTTTTCCGGGAGATTTGTCCAATAAGGGACTAAAAACATTTGTTACGTATAGGTTTTTTAAGTGCGAAAAAAAACTTTTCGAAACCTGTACAAATGCTGGGGGAATGTATCGAGCACAGAAATACTACATAATATGTCCAACTCGTTTTTTAACCAGTTGACCACGTTAAGCATGAGAAGACAGCATGTGTAACATTGTAAATAAGTCAGAATGCATGAAACAACATTGCACCCTCCTTTAAGCATTAAAAGGTGAAGTGACAACCGGCCATAGAACAAGCATTTTGTGAATTACTTCCACATTTAAGTGCGGTTGTCACTCCTGAAAGTTTGCAGTGTGTACGTGGCTATTTAGCTGTGATGTTATTATTTTCGCGTTGTGAAGCGTAATTCTGTAAATGAGCCTTTAAAATGACAGACTTCTTGTTTAGTGCCCTGACTAATGAACAAGAGAGCTGATTGAGAGACACTTAGAGGGAGCTGATTGAGAGACACTTAGAGAGAGCTTAAGTATATTCATTAGGATGTAGGTTGAATTTGACTTGTCTTTTTTTTATATGCAGCTCCATTAGTACCTGTAGCTGCCAGTAAACAGTCATGCAGCTATGAAGACAGCAGTGTGCCTGAGGTGAGTATACCATTCATGCATTTCAGCCAAGGGGCGGTCAATACTAAATGCCACTGATAAATAGTTTTTATGTAATCAATTCATTTGTAAAGGGAGGTAAAACATTTTTTTATAAAAAGGCATATTTTGTGTACAAAATTTGCATGCCTGTAACTCCAGAACCATTAAAGATACCTTATGTTTTTTAGATTCTTGTACTTGACCAAGCTTTCTTTTTGTAACTACATATTTAAAGCCTTATAAGCTTCAGTCCTAGAGATATGAGGATCTAAATATGGCTTCATGAGAAAACTGTTAAAATGAAATCATGCCGGTGTTGAGCAGTAGCGTCACTACAAGTAGTTTGTAAATTGTATTGGTTTTAATGAAAACTATAGTGTCTACTGGTATGTGATGGATTATATTTGTGGGATGTTATCTGGCAGATGGGATAATAGAACACCCTTCAATTCTATTGGGAAAATAACCAAAACACAATACAAAAAGGAATTTTATAATGGTTAACTGAAGTGCCTCCTGACTTCTAACACAGGGTACTTTCACAAACAGGTCTTAACGTGGAGGAGGTATTTGAAGCCTTCATTCTCTGTAACACTGTTACAAATAAAAAAGGCAATTGCATCAGATATTGCATTGGAACAAGCAGAGCTGTTAGCCCCTCTCTCTCTCTCTCTCTCTCTCTCTCTCTCTCTCTCTCTCTCTCTCTCTCTCTCTCTCTCTCTCTCTCTCTCTCTCTCTCTCTCTCTCTCTTGTTGTGTGCAGCGCCTCAACAGTGCCTCTCTCACATGACAGTGAGCGAATTAAGAGGTGGCGGTGTTTCCGTGTACTTGCGTTTCCATGTAAACGTCAACAGTCGCAGATGTTATTGACAAAGACGACTGCTGATCGGGTTTATTATGACTTAACGAAAGGTTAGCAGAGTTTCCCACACACCCTTTCTCCATGTGTTTGGTGAGAGTCTGTGTGTGAACTCTCGCCCTCCCTACGGTGCGGTGTGCGTGCACGTGTTCTGTAGTTGTAACTCTGTCTAACAGCAACAATTTGAGTTCTTTGCTCAAAGTCTGCATTTAAAATGACACCAAAGTGTGTTCAGCTGGGTTCAGGACTTGGTTTTATGCAGACCAGTCAAGTTCTTCCACACTGACGGAATCAATTTTTTCTTTCTGAACCTTGTCTCATACACAGGGGCATTGTCATGATGGAATAGAAAAGGGCCCTTTCCAAACTGTTGCTATTAAATTAAAAGCACACAATTCCATAGAATATCATGATTTGCTGCAGCATTAAGATTTGTACTAGTAATGGAAATTACTAAAGTCATCAAACCTGTTGATTAGATAGGGTGATCCAATACAATACTCAAGGCATGTGGTTTATCAGATTGTGCCACTCAGTTGACGTTCTTGACCCCGGATGCCTTGGAGAGCTTTCAGTGCAGCAAGCATTGATATGGGCCAATCCCCAAAGGTGCTGAAATAAGAGCGTAGAGTAGAAATATCAGAAATACAATGTATTTGAGAAACAGATAGCATAAGTGAGAACGAACTCAAGAAATGATGTTTAATTTAACAAAGTTCGGGAGGAACCGAAGCGAATAATCAAACACGGCCGGTCAGTAATCAGCAATCACCACATTCATTCTATCAGCTCAGGCATGCTAGCCTTCAGATAGTCTAATCATCTTACCTGCTGCATCTCTGCTTTTCCAGAATTGGGCTACCCAAACACAACTATGTTAATGTCTTCGCGCAAACCGCTAGCAAAGCAAGCCAGAACCGCAAGCTATCTTTTGAAAATCTAACATTATTCCGGACTATGCAAGGAAAGGCCTCCAGTCGCCATGCCGCAGCAATAGGCACTTGTCCGGTCTGCCGAGCTCCAGACCGCAGTTGTCCTCAACGCTGCGCCGGCTTCCATCGTCACAAGCCGCCCAGGCACAGTGAGTATGACTCTGTCAGCGGTGCAAGCCTCCCCGGCAATGTGAGTTATGACTCCACTAGTCTCTTTAAATCCATGCCCCAGTCCACGGCCGGCAGCCCTGCCGCCAAACGCTAGCTCGAGGCTGACTCTGCTAGCAATGCAGGGCCAGACGCCTTTCTCTCCTCAGCTGCTATTCCTTTTTACCACCTTTGCTCCAGCTGCTCTCCGAAGTGTAAGGCTCCCTCCGCAAGCTGCTTTGGCCCAGCATGGCGCAAACCATTATGTCGCTTTTCTGTTGTGTCACATTTTGTGTAACTTTAGTCTGACAATAGCAAGAGTTACCCAATATCAGCACAAATGCATGAGTGATCGTTGTTACAATCCAATTAATTGAAAGTTGTTAGTTATTAGCATTATTTGAAAGAGTCAGATGAATCAGTGATTCATATGAATCAGTGATTCATATGAATCAGTGATTCAGTGAGTCACTGGACCTGTTTGGGAACGAATTGGTTGAATGATTCATTGACCGAATTGCTGCCACCTGCCGGCAGTTCAATTTCTCATTCAAAACACAACAACAGTTGACCAACGTGCTTTACAACAAAGTCACAAACAGAAACAAATTAAAATAAAAGCAAGAAATAAGAGGAAAAAAACTCTATTTACTAAAAACAATATACATATACACTATAAAAATACCAATAGCATCAGCAGCTATAACAATAATACTATAAAAATATTAAATTTCCAAATGCCAGTTCAAAAACTGGTGGGTTTTTAACTTTTAACTTAAAAGCAGATAAAGATGAGGCAAATCTAATAGCAGTTGGTAAAGCATTCCATAATCTGGGAGCAGCTACTGAGAAGGCACGATCACCCCTAGTTTTTAATTTTGATTTTGGAACCCATAACAATCTCTGATTGGAAGACCGGAGAGAGGCAACTGGGCGATATTCAGTCAGTAGATCAGAAACGTAAGAAGGGGCCAAGCCATTTAACGACTTAAATACTAAGAGAAGGGTTTTGCATTTTGTACTATCTGTAACCGGGATAAAGCTGATTGGCTAACCCCATAATACAGTGAATTACAGTAGTCTAATCTAGATGTTAGAAATGCATGAATTATTCTTTCAAAGTTATTAAAGGATAAGATGTGCTTTACTTTAGATAAAAGACACAGCTGAAAAAAGCAGGATTTTACTACCGTATTTATCTGCTTTTCAAATTTTAAACCATCATTAAAGACAAAACCCAGGTTCTTTACCCAAGGGTTTGCAAAGAGTGTTGTATTGCCTAGCATTATTTGACTAGAAGAACAAAATGGTCCAAAAATAATGATTTCCGTTTTATTCTCATTAAAGTTAACTTCTTTACACATCCGATGTAAAGAACACAATGTCTTTCACATCCGATAAGCAAGCCTTAAGTATTTCCAATCCATCAATATTAGGTTATAGGGGTAAATAGACTTGAGTGTCGTCCTCATAGCAGTGGAACGACAACCCATATTTCCTAAATATAGACCCTAATGGGAGCAACTATAACAAAAAAAGAGTGGGAGCTTAAATAGATCCCTGGGGAACACCACAAGATAGCGGCCTCCGACGAATATTCCCCAATATGGACACTAAACTTTTTATCTGAGATATATGACTTAAACCATTCAAGAGCAGCACCTTTAATACTTACTGTAACGCCCTAGGGTCAGCGCCTCGGGTCGCTGCACAGTTCTCCAAACGAGTCAGAAGAATAGCGTGATCTACTGTATCAAACGCCTCACTTAGATCTAGCAGCACAAGTGCAGTATTACACCCAGAATCAGCAGCTATTAAAACATAGTTTAAAACCTTCAGTGCAGTCTCTGTCGAATGATACTTTTTAAACCCTGATTGAAAAACCTCAAATACATCATTTTTATTAAAAAAAAACTCTGTAATTGGTACAACACAGTTTTCTCTAAGATCTTAGAAATAAACTGCAAATTTGAAACAGGTCTAAAATTGGATTAAAATTAAAATCCTGATTGGAATTGTTCATTAATGTTGTTCCTTTGGAGAAAGGAACATAATTGAGTTGAAACTACCTTTTCAAGTACCTTCGCAATGAAAAGTAGATTCGATATAGGTCTGTAGTTAATTAATTCCCTAGGGTTGAGTTGTTGTTTTTTTTGACAAGGGGCCTAATAACAGTCACCTTACTTTAGGAGACATATCCTTGTGTCAGAGATGAGTTAATAATGCTAAGAAGATGATCTATAATTTCTGCGAGCATCTCTTTCAATTGATTTGTAAGTATGGGCTCTAGCATGCATTTTTAGACAGTTCATCGCAATCTACCGTAGAAAATAATTGCAGTTTCTTCTTAGAGGAGCTGTAGTTTGTTGTCTGGTCAGCTAGTGTAGCCTCTGGTTAGGGCCCGAGCACGAAGGTGCACCGCAGTGCGAAACCCTATTGTATTTCTAATGTTTATTATTACAAGTAAACAATAAATAAAATAAATGATCGGTGACTATGAATACAAATGACATTTTATGATTGAATATTTTAGTATGTTCGTACATCTGCAAATGTATCACGTTTTTAAAAAGAAACAGAGAAATTGTAGTTAACAACTCACTCCAGGGAAACAGTTAAGACATTTTAAATGCATAAAAATATAAATATGTTCATTTAGAGATGACAAGCATATGTATATTTGTGCCGCATTGTAAGATTTATGGCTTTTGGTTTCTTTAGAAACAGCGGTAACACTTTATAATAATGTCCCATTGTAAGTTACGTGTAAGTGATTAGTTAATGATGAACTCTAATCATTTACAAAACATTCATAAAAGATTAATAAGTAAGATGATATCAATTTATGTATGTTTTGTTAATTCAGTTACAAGTAATTTACAGGTGATTAGTTAATGATGAACTAATCATTTACAAGACATGACTGAATTAATTGTAACAGCTGAGGAATAGCAGAAATGAATTTTCACACTTGTACATTTATTACAGCAATTAGGGGATGCAGAAAGTATTATAAATGTATTGTATACACGTACAGATCATTTGGAACAGCTAAGAAAGATCTACAAATGATGAGAAACACATTTACAAGTGATTAGTAGTTTACACTAGATTAGGGGATGCAGAAAGTGTTATAAATGTATTGTATACACATACAGATCACTTGTAACAGGTAAGAGTCTTTGACACATTTGGAGTATTTTAATGCTGTGCATTGTAGTAGTTTTCTTTGCTTGAAGAATTGCTCATGAGTCTTGGATTTTGATGCCAACTGCATAGACTTTTATTTAGTAAAAAAACATTTAAAAGCCGAGTGTTCTAGAAAACTGACTTCACTTGGTCAGCAGTGACCTTTATAGGGCTGCCTCCTTGCACACATGTTCGGGGGTGGGCACACATGTCCGGTGTAAAGTTTAGGGTTGGGGGTTCTTAGTACAAAAACAGGTGACCAGAGAATTATAATGGTGGCTCAGTTTGTATGAGATTCTTTTATATTTATATTTTCTAGGTTAAATTAATCTTCAACAGCACCTGATGTGTTTTTCAGTGGAAGGTAAAGCCGGTTCACATTATTACTTGATCCCCACAACCTGGTATCACGCCAAAGTGTGTAACTGTAATAGACATGCTGGTTCACTCGAAAATGTAAAATTTCGAAATTAAAAAAAAAAACTCGAAAAATTGTAAAACTGAAACGATTTTATAAATATGTATTATTTGTACTAATATATAACATAATAGGTATTTGTGAGCACTTAACCATAGTCCTACCCTAAACCTACCCACCTCAAGACGATTAAAAAACAGCAAATAACAGTACAAAAAATATTACAAACAGGTTGTGTTGCATTCTGAGTCTTCTATAGCCGTATAGCAATATGGTGGTTTGAGCACAGTAAATAACGTTTTTAATAACAGACGACCGTGCTCCAGGAACGCACACAGTGGCGTATATGCTCAGGTTTAGCGTGTGATGCAACCAGAGCAGGACAGCCAATACCGTTTCATAACATAATGATGCAACCAGTCACGAGACACACGAGAGCCAATGCCATTTTACAATCAAAGCTGACGGTCTGGCGGCAATATTTGAAATTGTACAGAATCGTTTTTACGTCAGACAGAGAAGGGGATCGCTGTTCTTTGGCCTCGGAACGCTTGAAATAATTGCACTTTTTGAATAAATAGCACCTGTAGCCATATCTGCCTGTTAGGTTTAGGGGTGGGGTCGGGTCGGGTTACGTACTAAAATGCGTTTAAAGTGCGTGCAAAAAGTAATAAAAATACACAAAAATGTACACTAGTACACGTTATGATTTTTAAAAATTTACCCATTCTGCTAACGTTATTCCATCTCATTTTCACACCTAGAGGAGGCCAAGTGTGACACTGATACGCATTTTCGAGTGGACCAGCGTGTCTGTTACACGCTTCGGCGTGATACTGGGTTGAACCCCACACAGAACACAAGTCTAATTAGAGAAAGGATTTAACACAACACACTGGAATCCTCTGTGAGTCATTTACACAAATGTATTCACTTGCCAAAAAATAATGTATTATTCTTAAAAAAATTGTTTTAGCATAGTTTTTTTGTGCTTTTTAACAAACTTAACAGACAGGCTTACAACTTTAATGAAACAAAGTATATACTGATCATTTTCTAATGGTTTGATTATCATTTTTTAACATGATAAACAATTGTTTAATAGTAGATAATAAAATGATATAATCTATTAGCTAGTAACTTATTTACCATTTACTAAAGATCTGTTTGATCATTTCATGATATGCATTTTTAAGACAACTAACATCAGATTAACAAATCATTAGCATATTGCTTATTAATCATTTGTGAGCGTATAGTCATGTTTTGTAAATAATTAGTTCATAATTAACTAATCACCTGTAAATTACTTGTAACTGAATTAACAAAACATACATAAATTGTTATCATATTACTTAATAATCTTTTATGAATGTTTTGTAAATGATTAATTTTCATTCGGATTGGACTTTTAGTCGGATTACAATGGTCCATGTAAACGTAGCTAGTGTCCTATCACAGGATAAATCCAATAGCTCCTCTTCTGCCTTACCAGTAAGACCACTTTTTGCAGCTGGGGCAAAAGGATCCCGCACCCAATCCCAGGCATCTGTGTTTAAGTCTGAGAAGTATGAGCTGAAGTGCTTGCTTAGTGCAATGAGGTGAGAGGTAACTACCTCTTTTACTACCGCCATAGACAGATTGTTTGTGTGGAGAAAGTCAGTTGGTGGATCTTGTATCTTTTTTCCATAGCTCGGTTTCCTTAATGAATGCAGTGATTTTATCGCTGACTTCCAGGATAGATGCACTGCCTCCTTGCATAGAAAGGTTTAGACTGTTGAGCAGGTTAAACACATCAGCAAGATATGCCAGTTTTGCTATACACCTATGGGTCAGAAAAAAAGTCTGCGATGACGGGTTTGTCATAAATTCTGACATTGTTTATCCAGTCAGAATAGTTTAATAAGAGAAAGTGTCACAGGCACGGTCAACTTTGAAGAGTTTTTTTTTTAATTGCCCCAGATTAATTCTGTGCGGCTCGGTCCAAAGATCATGTGAGCAGAGCTGGAAACAAAATAGACCACGTTTGTCAAATAAGCAGCGGAAAAATCGTTTTTCATATGCTTTACAATACGTTAGGAACAGAATGTTAGAAATGACAAATGAGGCATCAATGGAATCAGCACGGACCATGAGAAATATGAATTTCTAAAAATGAATTTTAGACAAAGCGTTCAAGAGTTCTAAGCAAATTTATAAAATGTGTTATATCTTATGAACGCTAGGTGGCACTGTCTTGAAACTACACGGGTACGTTCGAGACTGTAATTCAATGACACGTACCAAAAATGGTGCCGATACAATATAAAAAAGATATTACAATCTATGACAAATTGCAAAATAGCGGACAGGCAGATCATCCAATCGTGACAGAATCGTAATCATACGATCCGACATGACTTGAAGAATCCTTAGACACCGAGATCTCAGTTTTCCAACAAACATTTCAAAAGTTACAAGCAAAAAATAGCAATTTTTTAAATCTTGCGACCCATAGGCGGCACTCTTCCCAATTTTGGCTCTGACCCCCAGTCCGAGGTGTCGATGTTTCGTACCGATAGTTTGAAGAATGGCAGAGTTACAGCCTCAGATCCATTTTTGGTTCAACTTTGAAAAGTTTGTCACATCATAACTTTTAAACAATGGCGAAAATCGCAACTCCACCAGGTCACATCTGTGCATCTCAGTCCAAAGATCATCTCTGCCAATTTCCATAACAATTGATCACAATTTCTATGAACAGTAGCAAAAAAACGCAATACTGTACTTTTCAAGATGGCCGCTACTGTAATAGGCAAAGTCTTAATATAACGCATGGAATGCGAAGAGCATGACGATTACAGTAACGGCCATCTTGAAAAGTACAGTGTTGTTTTTTTGCTACTTGTTCCAAGAATAGTTATCAATTGTTATGGATATTGGCATTGGAGATGATCTGTGCGGAGTAGAATTTCTGTAGATAAATAAGTTCAAGTTACAGCCGTTTGAAAAGTGAATTTTTGAACTGCTGGTGGCGCTATAGAGTGGGTGCTACAGAACCCATAATTGGTCACATGACTGTTGAGGACCACCACCTCTACTAATTTCAGGGCTACCATAGACTCCCATTGGTTAAGAAGAAGAATACCAATAGAAGCAGTAGGGGCTTGGCCCCTAATAACTGTCACAGTGTTTTCTCAATTTAGATCATTTGAGCTTAGCTTCAGTCGCAGATATTTTTGTTAGCTAGCAGCAGGAACATTTC
The DNA here is from genome assembly GCA_026939265.1 of Oreonectes daqikongensis. Classification (NCBI taxonomy): domain Eukaryota; kingdom Metazoa; phylum Chordata; class Actinopteri; order Cypriniformes; family Nemacheilidae; genus Oreonectes; species Oreonectes daqikongensis. Next base: position 173,223 of record JAOTQM010000092.1, on the reverse strand, counting down.
GTTGAGCAAATAATTTTTTTCTGAATGGAGTGATTGACATATTGTTGTGCTGTCACAATCATATCTGTGTTTTGTTTTAGTATTTCTGGATTTATGATTTTAATACAAATGTATTATCAGACACTAATCAAATAAAGACACAACACAACAATTAAATATTTAAAAATTATTTAAAAAGGAAATATGATGGGCTAATGGTAATTCCTTGTATTTATTTACCTAATCAAATCAAGTCAGTTTTTTCAGAATTACGTTGTAATGGTACAGGTCAGCTGGCAAGTGAACACGCAACAAGAGATGAAAGTTAATAGGTGGTTTGATACACACAGGCACACGGAATCCAAACAGGGGAAAACAGAAAAGCCTCAACAGGTGAGTAATCCACAAACGGGTCTTCAAGTAATCCACAAACAGGTTTTCCAGTTGGTATCCTTCAATAGGCAGGTTTTCAGGTCAATATACAAAATCAGGTTTTCAGGTAAGTATAGATCAAAACTCAGGAATTCATGTAAGTAATATAACAGGAATCAACACAATATGAAACATAACCGGAGTACACTCAAACAAGATACAACTAGACCGGACAAAAAACTGAACTCAAAAGACAACTTAAATACATGCAGCAAACACAGAACAGGTGTAGACACAAATGAATAACAGGTGCAGAGAACAATCAAGATGGCCGGGTGAGTGCGGTGCATGATGTGAAGTGTAGTCTTTCAGAACTCAGGTGAGAGTTACTGGGTGAATCGGGGCGTGGATGTCGGCGTAGGGGCGGGAGTTGTTACATACGTGACATAAGCTCACAATAAGGACATTTTTATCAGAAATGCAAGATGAAAATTGGGTGTTATGAAGTGAATTGCGGTGAAACAAAGTCAGAACTGAGAGAAAGTGTCAATACCTTTTTATTTTTTATTCAGTGGTGGAAATGGGCTAAATATACAAATGGCATAACTACTAAACGTCTTTAACTACATTCATTAAAAAATAGGCACAGCTGAAAATATAGCCTACTGCACATACAGATGACATCAAACAAATTAAAATAATATCAGCAGTATGGATTATGCTTTTTTATGAAATGTCATATTATAGATCTACTACCACTGTATAAAAATCTTGATCCTGTCTCAGTGACTTTTAACCATATTAGCTTATTAGCACGCGGATTCACTCTTCTCCCTGGGTATATGATTTTTTATTTATTCATTTATTTATTAGTAAGTCAATAATGTAACAAATGTTGTTTATGCATGTTTTTATTATAGACTGTATAAAGTATGGAGTTAGAGAAAAAGCAGCAAGAACAATGTTCAACTTAAGTAGTCCCCTTCCACCGGTCACCCAACTTAGAGTGTAGGCCAGCCATGAGAAGGAGAAGGCATCTACTAATGGTAAACCATTTTTGCTGCCATTAAGATCAAAGTTAGTCTTATCTGTTTTATCCATCTATCCATCTTAAGTTGTCACAAATGACACCATAAATCTTATCTGCATTCAACCAAACCAAATTTATGTCAGCTTGGTGTTCGGCAAGGTCTTAAACCTTGCCACATAGGCTAGATCCTCATCAGAGACCCTCATTACATGGTGGAAGTGGCAGAATGCAGGAAGCACTACAGAGCAGGAGACATAAGCCACACCCCCAAGAAGTTCAGTGACATACCTGACGTAGAAGATAAATATGAACCATAAAAAGTGCATTAAGTTTTGGCAAAAGAAGTTTATTTATTTAGCATCAATTATAAAGGGTGATGATTTACTGTAAAATCCTTTCGATATTTTATTCATTTTTGTTAATTTTATGAAGCTTTTAAAACTCTTAAAAATTCTTTTAAAATATTTTTAGGTTTGTATTTCTCAGTAAGAGCATTTAGGCATGGTATTCTATTTCATAGTCTATGACAACATGCAAAAAACAACAACAATAATATAAAATGGTATTAATGTAATGTAACTTGGTAATGGTTCAAGAAGGTCCAGTAGCTTGTGCAGTTTGTCCCACTTAGATACAGGCAGCATGACTAAGGCCCAATCCCAATTCTATTTCATACCCCTTCGCCTACCCCTTGTCCCTTAAAACAGAGTGACAATGGGAAGGGCTTAAAGCATTCCCCTAAGAAATGGGACACCACTACTACAATGTCATACGTCATTATACGTCACTGCTAGCTGTATATGTCAATGGAGATGCAGGTATGTTTATCACATACTTCCAAGATGCCGCTGTCTGTTGTCATATGAGTTGCGCACCACATCACACACGGAGCGCGATCACAAAACGAACAGACCGGGTTAATCAGAGAGCGTTCTCTCGGTCTGTTTGCGATTACGTTCCGGAGACGGCCGTGCAACAATTACTTTTTTATATTACATTACGGTTCTATCATGCAATCAGTAATGCGGTACATTAGCAAACCCTAGCGACACAAACGTTTTTTGCAAACGTTTCATATTCAAGACAAGAAACTAAACACAACATTAAATTGAACATAAACCAAATGATTATTTATTGTTTAAATTATTAATACCAAAATAAAGGCTTACATTATACTCGCATGAACTGCCATGTTGGAAAATTTCTTACCCCTTCGTTTGAAGTGAGGTCCCGAAAAATCTTTGTTTGAAGGGCTATTTGGCCCTTAGCCTTACACCTCCAACCAAAACAGAAATGGGACAGCCCTACCCCTTCACGTGAACGAGGAAGTTTAGGGGTAAGGGGTAGAAATGGGATTGAGCCTAACTCGTGTTTCTGTCTTAACAGCCTCTTCGTTCCATAAGAGATGGGTGATCATAATGAGTGACGAGTTCCACTTGGGGTAATCATGGATGATCAGCTGACTTTTAAGGATCACGTTACTAAAACAACATGGTCATGCAGGTTTGCATTTTACAACATTTGGAAGATCAGACCGTTCTTAACAGAACATGCAACACAGCTTCTCGTCCAGGCTCTTGTAATTTCTAGACTGGATTACTGTAATGCTCTTCTGGTCGGTCTCCCAGCCTGTGCCTTCAAACCTCTGCAATTGATCCAGAATGCTGCTGCACGCCTGGTTTTCAATGAGCCCAAGAGAGCACGTTACACCTCTGCTCATCTCTCTGCACTGGCTCCCAGTAGCAGCACGCATTAAGTTCAAGGCACTGGTGCTTGCTTACAGAACAGCCATTAACACAGCACCCATCTACCTCAACTCTCTCTTACAGACCTACATCCCCTCCAGAAGTCTGAAAACGATCGGCGCCTCGTTGTTCCTTCACAGAGATGCATGAGATCCATCTCAAGGACATTTTCTTTCACCGTTCCCTGCTGGTGGAACAATCTTCCTGTTTCCATCAGGACGGCTGGATCAATTTCACAATTCAAAAAACAGCTAAAGACCCACCTCTTCCGTGAGCACTATGAGTCTCATAATATATAAAAAGAAAACATAAAAAAACTCTTTTCCTTTTCTAATGTTCTCTATATACTTGCTTATACTATCTTGACGTTGTATCTGAAACTTTGTATTACTAGCACTTCTAGTGAATATTGCTTACTTGGACGAATCGCTTGCTGTTTTCCTCAATTGTAAGTCGCTTTGGATAAAAGCGTCTGCCAAATGAATAAATGTAATGTAAATGTTAACAGGTCTACAGTCAATTGCAATCCATTTAGATATTGCATTTGTAGACTTACTTAATTTGTGGCGACTCGTCTCAGTCAGCATGGTTTGGCGGAGCTTGCTGACTGTTGCAACCGGGGGTGAGGTGACTGCCGAGCTCACTAAAACATGCTTTGAGTTTAGGTGGTATTTCAAGCTAGAACTGCTTCGATGATAGGCAAATTTCTTGTCATAGACAAGGCAAATGACTTTGGTTTTATCAATGGCTTCATTGGGGTCTCTTTTGTACTTAAAATAGCCCTTCAGCAAGACATACAGTTCTTAGTCCTTTTCGTTTTGCATCTTGTTCGATTTGTTACTAGCTTTCTGCATTCCTAAGTGTACAGGTCTTTAGAGGGGCGGGGTGAGTTAATTGCGTTAAAAATATGAATATTTTCTCTGTGATTAAATAATCGAATTAAGCTGTACATGAAACACAATGACTATAAAACATTACATTTAAAAAAGAAAAGAACAAATAAAACTAATAAATACACCCCCATTTCACATACCACACAAGGAAAGAAGAATATGTGGCACCCCCCACACACACACACACACACACACCCACACAACCTCATACACTCATGCTCACATGGCACTCACGCACAAAACACAGACACACGCACACAGGTACATACACACCCACATGCACACAGGTACATACACACTCACATGCACACATACACAAAACACGCATACACCCACATACACAAAACACACCCACATGCACAGAGTTATTACAGAGAAGCATACATAGGAAAGAGAAAAAAAGTTACATTTAAGTGATATTAATAAATACAAAAACTCTGATGTCAGCAATCCCCCCGGTCAGGCAAAACCATATGCAAATAGTGAGGAACCCAATACTCCAGTTCCCCAGTTCCCCTCTGGCAAAAACTGCAGCATCTCTACAAGCTCGACAGTGCTTGCACAACTAGGCTAAATAAAAGACAATGGTTGATAATAGGTGTAAGATTATAATTAATATTCCAGTAGCTAATTGCAGTTGACCAACAAAAAGATATATTTTAACATCAACATTTTTTAAATTAGCAGAAAATATAATAAACAGAACTAGACTTGATGTGTGATAAAGATTGATGAAAAATTATGTAAAACTAAATGTCAAATATTAGTTAATTTTATTTGGAATATTATCCACCATTTGCTTTTATCACACTTTTTCCAACTGCTCTAATTAATCTTTTATTGATAACTGTTCATGCTTTGGGACTTTGTGAGATGTTTTGCTGGTCAGCTCACTGTTTTTCTGAGCCTGTAGTGTCTGTGGCACGCGTGGCGTTTCTCCTGTTTTATTATTCAAGGACAGACAGACAGACGAACGAACATGAACATGTAAATATGCTTGATTTTCTAATCAAGAACATGTGGAAGAATAAAAAAATCACAACTCTTAGCTGACTCGAGTGAATATGTATGTTTGTTCTTTTAACAAATGTAGTCTGTTTTTACTTTAGTTTTGTGTGCGCATTACAAAGCGTACAGCTGCATGTACGACAAGCCTCCAGCTACACGTCAAAATGAAATGCAAAGCGGACTGGGACTTCTGCTTTCACATGTCACAAAGTAATTGAACCACAAACGGACACAAACGAATTGTACTCAGACTACCTCCAGAGGAGGCCTAAAATCAAAGGTTTGATTAATTAAACACTTTTTCTCGATTACGATTATTGAGCGATTATTTTGTTTTTGTTTGTTTATTTATTTTTTGTTGTTTTTTGCCCGGTGTAGTTCACTGACAAGGTTTGTACTGTGAAGCCCTATTCTGACAGGATTAGCTAACATGGGTATGTGGGGTTAAGTAATTATTACCGGAGCTTCTCAGTGATTTTAGTCCTGGTCGAATGCGCCATCTCCATAATCATTATGGACAATGTCGGGAAAGATTACGGCTACTTTTACCTTCTGTAAAAATGTACGGGAAAATTTCCTTAGGTAATACTAATCCAATGCGAATAGCCATTTTAGGTAGTTTTATGCGTTTTTTGAAATATGGATGCGCTTAAAGAAGAATTTGGTTGCGTTCTAGGCTGCGGGACAAGTCAGTGGCAAACCTCAAGTGCTTTCCGAAAACTATGACACAGATCATTTAAAAGAAAGCCGAAAGCACTTGTCAGAAGCACCAAACTGCTGATTGTATTAGGTACCAATGGAATCCAAACGTTGAATTAATCATATGACTGGATCTAAGTGTAGGATATATATGTTCAATTTATTGCGATATTCGGAAGCAACGTTATACGCACGTGACGACAGGGAGATGACGGCGGTGCATAAACATAGTTACCCCTCCTACTTCTGGAAGTTGTACTGTGATTTCTAATCCCGTGCGAATTTCCCATACATATTACATATTACAGACGTTATATTAATGGCAACATTTGAGGTAAAATAATTTTACCCCACCTCCCCATGTAAAACTAAACCTGTCCGAATTGGGCTTAAGTATGCAAAAGGTGGGGTATTTTTTGTTTTGTTTTGTTAACATTTCCTCTGCAACTGAAGACAGGAGAACAAACACAACACAAATCAGCAAATCATCTGTCTACATGTGTTGTGAAAAATCGGGTGTACTTTAGGACCCTGCAGTCATAAGAGCTGTCGCGTGAAAGAAACGGTCAGAGTTGAGCGGAGTTTTTATAGATGAACGGAGCTTAAAACTCATCAGTGTGTTTATTTTCGTTATTTTACAAAAACACAATGTTTTGTTGTTATTGTTGTCAAACTGTTTCAACAGCGTTTGTGGTAGGCTGAACTTCTTCAGTTGACGTAAGAAGTACAACCTCTGCTGGGCTTTTTTAGCAATGGAGCCAGTATGATTGTCCCACTTCAGGTTCTGAGAGATGGTGGTACCCAGAAACCTGAATGTCTCCACTGCTGCCACAGTGCTGTCCATGATGGTGAGAGGGGGCAGTACAGGGGGGTTTCTCCTGAAGTCTACTATGATCTCCACTTTTTTGAGCGTGTTTAGCTCCAGGTTGTTGTAACTGCACCAGACAGCCAGCTGTTCCACCTCCTGTCTGTAAGCAGACTCATCACCATCCTGAAGGAGGCCAATGAGTGTGGTGTCATCTGCAAACTTCAGAATTTTGACAGAGGGATCTTTGGCAGTACAGTCATTGGTGTATAGGGAGAAGAGCAGTGGTGAGAGAATGCACCCCTGGGGGGCACCAGTGCTGGTTGTGCGGGTGCTGGATGTGAGTTCCACCATTCTCACTAACTGTTGCCTGTCTGTCAGAAAGCTAATGATTCACTGACAGATAGAGCTAGGAACAGAGAGCTGGGTTAACTTCATCTGGAGCAGTGATGGGATGATGGTATTAAAAGCAGAGCTGAAGTCCACAAACAGGATCCTTGCATAGGTCCCTGGTTTGTCCAGATGTTGGGGGATGTAGTGCAGCCCCATGTTGACTGCATCCTCAACAGACCTGTTTGCTCTGTAGGCAAACTGCAGGGGGTCCAGTAAGGGTTCTGTGATGTCCTTCAGATAGGCCAGTACCAGTCTTTCAAATGACTTCATGACGACAGATGTAAGAGCAACTGGTCTGTAGTCATTCAATCCTGTGATTTTGTTTTTTTTGGGGGGGATGGGGATTATGGTAGAGCGTTTAAAACAGGAGGGGACTTTGCATTGCTCCAGTGATCTGTTAAAGATCTGTGAAAAGATGCAGGCCAGCTGAGTAGCACAGGTCTTTATACAGGCTGGGGAGACACCATCTGGACCTGGTGCTTTCTTTGTTATCTGTTTCCTAAAGACTCAACACACATCCTCTTCGCTGATCTGAAGTGCAGGAGGTGGGGTGACTGAATGTGATAAGTGTTGTACAGAGAGAATGTCAGAGTGGGTGTGAGGTGTAAAGCTGGGGTTTTCAAATCTGCAGTAAAAGCCATTCAGATCGCTGACCAGGTGTTGATTGCTTGCTAAATTGGGGGATGATTTAGGCTTGTAGTTAGCGATGTATTTCAGGCCTTTCCACACAGATGCAGGGTCGTTGACTGAACTGGTTTTCCAGCTTTTTTGAGTAGTTTCTCTGTTATCTCTGTAGTGGCCACTGTTATCTCCTTGGTCAGTGTGTTCCTAGCCTCCTGTACAAGACTTTGTCTCCTTTTCTGTAGGCATCTTCTTTGGTATGGCGACGCTGTCTGAGTTTTGCTGTAAACCATGGTTTATCATTGTTGTATTTAAAAGAAGTCCTAGTAGGAATGCACATATCCTCACAGAAACTGATGTATGATGTTACAGTATCTGTGAGCTAATCCAAATCGGTGGCAGCATCTTCAAAAACCTTCCAATCTGTGCATTCGAAACAGGCTTTTAAGGCCCGCTCTGTTTCGTTGGTCCACCTTTTAACAGTCCTTGCCATAGGTTTGGAAGATTTTAGTTTCTGCTTGTAGTTTGGGATAAGGTGAACCAGGCAGTGATCAGACAGTCCTAAAGCTGCTCTCGGGATGGAGCGATATGCATTCTTTATTGTGGTGTAGCAATGGTCCAAAATAGTTTTGTCTCTGGTAGGGCATGTGATGTGTTGTCTGTATTTTGGCAGTTCAAGTGTGAGTTTTGCCTGATTAAAGTCGCCAAGAATAATAATAGCAGAGTCCGGGTATTTTTGCTCAATATCCATGATGTGATCGGCGAGCTGTTGTAGCACGATGCTCACGTGTGCTTGCGGTGGAATGTAAACACACGCAAGAACGAACGAGGAAAACTCTTGTGGTGAGTAAAAGGGCTTACAGTTGATGAAGAGTGCTTCTAGATCGGGACAGCACATCTTCTTTAACGCTGTAATATCTGTACACCACCTTTTATTGATGTAGAAACATACACCACCACCGTGCGATTTCCTCGTTGATTCTGCGTCACGGTCCGCTCTGAACAGCTGGTAGCTGGGCAGATGTAGCGCGTTGTCCGGGATGGAGTCTATCAGCCACGTTTCCACGAAACACAGAGCAGCAGAGTTTGAAAAATCCTTATTTGTTCGGTAGAGCAGAAGAAGTTCATCCGTTTTGTTTGGCAGGGAGCGCAGATTCGCCAGATGTATGCTAGGCAGTGCCGTTTTAAAGCCGCGCTTTCTAAGCCTGTCAAGCGCGCCGGCTCGTTTCCCACGGTTGCACGTCCTGGAGCGCTTTAGCAGCGCCGCTGCGCCTCCGACTACGATGTTCACCAAAACGTCCGAATTATCAAAAACCGGTAAAAGGTCAGATAGTGCGCACTGCCCAATGTTCAGCAGTTCATCCCTTGAAAAACTGATTGTATAAGAAAAACACAAAACAGGACAAACTAACAAAAACATCAAAACAACTGGAGAGCTCCACACCGAGACAGCCATCTGCGGCGCCATCTTGGCAATAAAGCTCTTTCTGATTCTGATTCTGAGATCACTTGTATTGTTCACATATAAATGCTGAACTGCTTTGAGAGCGTTTGGAGGGCTCAAACAAACTAGGTGTGAAAACACCTTGTCTCACTATGTTACGATACACAAAATGAAGAGATGTAGAATTCACATACTTTTGTCATTTATTATAAACTTGTTATATGCATAATGACAAACAATGCTAATGCAGGATGCTGTTTAATCATACAAAGTGAACATTTTTTGTTATGGTTTTGCAACACCATTAATTATTAATAATTGTCAAAAAATGTCATGTACTCACCTTGACTTTGGAGTACTGTGAAAATAAATACCCTAAACAAATAAACATGTGTAGAGGAATGTTGCAGAAGGTGATGATTATCCGTCCTGCACTGAAGTTTCACATGCTAAGCGATGCAGCTCTGAGACCCGAGTTCCAGTGTGAGTAATTTCCAAACAAAAAAAATCTGAATTATGCTAAACTGTGTACATATCCGGGGGGCCAGGCCATAAGGCCATATACCATGTTTTGTGTCGATACACAAAAATTTGGCGTAGATGCCGCATCACATTTATTTATAGATTTAAAGGTTATGCCTAAAAATGTGTGTGACACTATATGTGTTGCTATAGTTAATGTTAGTGATGTCCTGTATCTGTGTGCCAGATGTTATAACTTTTTTATGTACGGTTCTATGGGCTGCCATTCCATGTCTACTAATAATTATAAACCTAAAATTAAGACTTTTCATTTAAGCAAAAAACACATGCTACTTGGGATTTGAACCCGCATCCTCAAAGTCTCAATGCTTGAGGTTTAACAGGTTGTGCCACTAAGTCGGGGCTGCACCCTTTGTGACCAAAAGAGCCATTTTGGCCCCTCTCCCACCAAATTAAATTTGCCTGGAGCTGCAAAACATATGTAACCTTTAAATTAATAACATAACATTAATATAAACCGCTATCATGCATTTAAGGTATTAGTTACCCAGTTGCACTATTCGATTGTATTTAGATGTTAGCATCTTTGCATCAACCTGGCTGTTGTGAGGTAGTTCCGACTAGGCTGAAGAAGGCAGCAGACAAACAAAAAACTCTAGAATTCAATGAGACTTCTTTTTAATATTTAAATTGTCTCTTGCAAGAAAGTCACTCAAAGCATCCATATCCATACATCGGGTGGAAATAGAAGTAACAAACAAACAAGCCTTCCCCGAAGGGATCATAGCTCTCGCTTTTTCAACAAAACACCCTTCCCTTTATAGAAGATTTATTCCCCAGAATTCAAAAATTCAAACAGACCAATCATAATACACATTAAATTACCTTGAATTGCATTACATTTATATGTGTTCTTTATCCACATTACAATGTCATTCAAAAACATAAATAAACACATCTTCCTCGTGAGTTCTACATACGTTTCCAAATGAACAAACACTGTAATTAAATGCCTACTAAGACAATATTTCTATAAACAGCTCAGCTCCTCCCCCTTCACTACTTTGTATTTAGCTTGTTTCCTTCTGGCGGACCCCTCCTAAAGGAAACTCAAATCAACTCAGAGAAGAGCAGAAAGCAGTAACAGCTCAGGTAAAACTGATCATAAAATAAGAGAAACAGAGAGTTAGAAATCAGTCACAGTGGAATGTGCACCTTCCATGTTACTGACAGCTGGCTAATGACATTGAATAAAGATATTTATACCAAACATTGTGATGTGTGTTCATTTAAATGAAATATCCCTAAAATATAATATAAGTTTTGTGTCAACATTCAATCTCGGTTTGTGTTTATTTCACAATCAGGGCTCTAGACTAACTTTTGGCACTGGTTGCACTGGTGCGCCTTTTTTTCTTAGGTGCACCAGCACAAAAGTTAGGTGCACCCAAATTTTCGACCGCATCGCATTTAACACCGCAGTTTTACAAGTTCACTTTTTTAAATCGCTGTCCATATAGACAATATTACAGGGCTCTAGACTAACATTTCAGAGAGGTGGCACTGGTGCCACCAAGTTATACAGTTGGTAGCACCAGAGTTATGGGGTATTCACTAAAACTACATCCAAACGTGTTAAATACACCAATACATTAATTACAAATTAATATAAATTATTGTTTATACTCAAACTCTCTTTCAACACTTCAACCATATTTAAAGCACATCTTTAACAAAATTATTTCCTTTAAATTCCTTTAATGTCAGTGAGTGTTTTGAGGGTCGTCCTTTGTTGTTTGATGAACATTATAAACAAGAAATTTGTATTATGCTGCTGCCCCTTTAAGAGCGAGTATATAGATATACGGATCTAAACTTTGACACATGCGTTTCACAACTGTTTATGTTCCTGAAAGGGACTACTTTTACAAGGAAACTTGCTAATATGGGAATTTTGACTTTGTGTATGTCCTTTTTAAAGTAAGAATATGTGAAAGAGAACTCAGTTTAGTATTTTGCGCTCTGACTGTCTGGCGCGCGCATCCAAACAACCTGAGAGAACTGAAGTCTGTATTGATATATATGTTTGGCTTTTATCCGTAACGACTGACAAATAAAAATTATTTAACGTTATGTCTAACATTTTGTATGCTTTGCAGTATTGTTGGAGAGCTTTATACAATAGTATAGTGCAAAGTTTAAACACACGGTTTCAAATGTTGTTTTCTGCATTAGCTTCACAGTGCATACAATAGGCTACAAGCAACATATTTCGTTATCTTTACTGTATTGTACCTTAGCCGTGGAAATTCTTGCATTCTGCAGCCAAAACATATTTATTTATTTGCAAAAGTGAGCGCTTCACTCGTCTGCTCTGTCGATCCTTTTTCCTTTTTGTCTGCTCTGTCGATCCTTTTTTAAAATATTTTTTTTGTTTGCTCTGTCGATCCTTCTGCTTCATCTTGATAAAGGCTGAAGCAAGGGCGAAATGGAGTGACTGGAAGTACCGCTTGCGCAATATAACATTTCGGGGCATTACATTTATAATGCACAAATGTATATGTATGTGTGTGTGTGTGTGTGTGTGTGTGTGTGTGTGTGTGTATATATATATATATATATATATATATATATATATATATATACATACATCTGAGAGATGTATATATACATTTGAGTTTGGCGGTCGCAGAAAAACTGGTATGCTTTGCAGTCAATCGTTCTTTTCATCTTCTCTCATCATCCGCGACTACATCCACTTGGTTTATCTGACGGGTCTAGGCTACTCACCTCTCTCTGTCTGGCAGCGCACGCATTTTCAAACGTGCACACACGTACAGGAATATCTGGACCACGGCTAATCAGAGGAGGGGTCCGCCCTTCACTATCTCTGATTGGTTTAGACCACGATATGGGACTAATGTGTGTCTGTTGTTGAACCACAGGGAGACTTTCAGAGTCGCGGAGACTTTTTGTCCCTCGAACGACTGGTCGCACTGGTCCGACCTCAGATTTTTTTAGTCGCACCGGTCCGACCTCAGATTTTTTTAGTCGCACCGGTCCGACCTCAGATTGTTTTAGTCGCACCGGTCCGACCTCAGATTGTTTTAGTCGCACCGGTCCGACCTCAGATTGTTTTAGTCGCACCATTGAGAAATTAGGTCGCACATGCGACCATATTGGTCGCACTCTAGAGCCCTGACAATAAAGAACCCAGAGTTTGATCAACACAGCCACAAGATACCGCCTACTCTCCGCATACGGATAATGCATAAACATTATGAGGCGCGCGCAACCAAAGACCAAAAAGTTTGGATTGAAGATGAAAAACGTATCAAGCACAATGTTTTCTCACCATTCCAGATTTCTAACACAGACTCTGTGTTTAGCTCGATCACGCGGCAGTCAGAGCAGAAATAAAAAACGCTGCTCTTTGTGTGTTTTTCTGCCATCTCCAGTCGCGTTGCATGTGCTTATTTAGTCAATTCGATCGAAAGATTTGAAAAAAGCAAATGCATTTACCCAGCCATAAACCCTCCCCTCAAAGAAATTGAGTGGACATGAGAGACGGATTACAGCAGCAGTTGTAAACGGGTATGTGTCTCTTACGTCCACTTGTGATCTGATCGACCAAAACGCATCTTAATAACAGGTATGAACAGAGCATTATAAAGGCTGCAGGGAGCCACATCAGGGGGGCAGAAGAGCCAAATGCGGCTCGAGAGCCACGGGTTTCCGACCCCTGCACTAAGTTGCCGTGTTTGACCCAGGCTGCTGAGGAGAGCTTTTAGAGCTGTAAGCACTGATATGGGACAATCACTGAAGATGCAAAAATGGCAGCGCAGAGCAACATTAACAGAAATAAAATGTAAAGGAAATATACGAATGCTAGGTGGCACTGTCTTAATACTTCACAGGTACGTTCAGGGCCTTAATTCAGTTTTGTGGGATATGTCTTATTGTGCATGTCATGTGCAATTTAAGCAAAACTCGATCCACAATGTACAGATGAGTCAGGATTCATGTTATTCATTATTAATTATTCTTGTTTAATGATACTGGGAACATTATGAATAAGGAGTAAAACTGTAAACATTATTACAATTATTATATTACTAAGCAATATTAATTTTTATAGTTCTGAAACCAATATGAGAAAATGCTTTAAATGCTTCAAAAAGTTAACATAATTACATTACTAAAACTGTTAACCCTCTATGGTTACAATTTCTAGACAAAATGGCCATTTAAATAGAAAAGAAAATCATAATTTTATAGAAAAAATACTTTTTTGACCTTTTTCCATTGTAGTACACTGGTTGCCATATGGCAACGTTTTCCTAAATACCCCCCAAAAATCTTTTTCTCAAAAAATTGTTTTGATTTGTATAATTGAAGCTATTTCATGTAATAAAAACTTATTTGAAAAAGTATTTCATGGTTAAAACATAATGCATACCATAGAGGGTTAAATGACAAATTAATAGCTTGCAGATGTTTGTTAAATGTATTTATTCTTTCAGGAGACTCTTTTGGAGAGCAAACAGGATGGTGTTGCCCGGAAATATATTGCATCTACAAGGTAGGATCTCCTGCATGTTCAGTCATGAAATTGTAAACAACGATTTTAGCTATATCCATATTAATAATATCCATAACTGCTCTAACCTTCATGAGGCTAATTAAATATTAATATTACAATTGTAATATAGTACAATTAATATGTTGGATTTTTTTGTGCTGTAGGTTTATGTCGACTGAAAGCACAAACAGCTTCACTCTTATTGGAGAAGCTTCAGATGGAGGAACTATGGAGAATTTGAGCCGAAGACTAAAAGTACAACTTCACATTTTATCCTATTGTATCATTATTGTATCCGTTAAGTGTTCTTTCATATTATTAGGAGTTAAAGAGCATATTGCAGCTTAGAGCCCTCAGTGAGTCATTGTATAGAAAAATAATTTTACTTCCGCATCCGAAAATGGCAAAACCGGATGTGACGTAACAGGAGGGAGTGCGGTCAATTTAAACCATAGGAAAACAATGGATCGCAATGACAGTTCGGACGCAGAGGAAATTGTATTGTTTATTCATGCTCGTATGAGGGACCACAGCCATACAATTATGAGCCAAGAGAGCAGGGACATGACAGGGTTACACAGAACAATCATTATGTTCACTGATTTTAGTTAGCAAATGTTAAACAAACAAGACGTATGGCGGACAGGGCAGACCCAATGAAGGTGATGTGTGCACCGAAGGAACCGCACCAGCTGTGAGTCACACTTAATTCTTGCTTCGACATCTCACTTAGGTACACACATGCACACTGCAAACTTTTGGGAGTGATAACTACATTTAAATATAGGACTTAATTATAAAGGTAAATCAGTAGCAAAACAGAGCATGTAGATTTTACTTTGGGAACTTGTAAAGTAAGTATTTGTACCAGTGGTGTAGCCAAGAATCACAATGTAGGTGGGCCCAGAGAAAATCATGTGGGCTGAGCCTAAAATGCATCTGTTATCAAAATAGGCTACACAACTTCACCTGCTTGAATACTCCACCGGTTAATCAGAGCATAAGCCTCTATATCATTATAAACAGTGTTAAGAACACAAACTGTTCACAAACAGGCCAAAGTGGTAATTAGTTTATTTGTTACATATTTTAATTGCATACATTATACATGTATTATATAATGTTATAGTAGTTATTTAATATTAGAATTACTTATAATACATTACAAATGTTCATGTTCCGAAAAAAACAAGTTTACAAATATTAAAGGAGGAAAAAGGCCGGAATGTCGTGTTTTCCTGTGTTTTTGGTGTGTTACAAGTTGCCCATGCATGCATTAGACACGTAAAATGGCCAAAATCAAAGTATGAGAACAAAAATATATATTCTTTATAAAAGCGATTGATCTCCCTGAACTGCTTGAAACGGCTCGTGTAGACACGGCCCCTACATTGCCACGTCAGTTCGCCTCAGTTTGTTGCATGACGCCATTCAAAATGTACACGCATAGAAGGCG
Source organism: Oreonectes daqikongensis (assembly GCA_026939265.1). Taxonomy (NCBI): domain Eukaryota; kingdom Metazoa; phylum Chordata; class Actinopteri; order Cypriniformes; family Nemacheilidae; genus Oreonectes; species Oreonectes daqikongensis. The sequence continues at coordinate 157,713 of JAOTQM010000092.1, read as the reverse complement.
TATCTTTAGTTATCAAAAGCAAAGGATGCTAAGGATGTTTCATTCTCCTAACTAGGTTTGAAGGCAAACCCGATGCTGATTTTACTCTTTATCCATTTATGTTCTTGTATTTCTATAACTGGTCCGACGCGAATCCACTCCGTGTGGGTGGCGAGGCGAACTGACGATCGTTCCGGCATGAGAGTTGCACGCTTTGAGCTTTCACACACTGTCTGGCCTCATGTTTTAATTTGCTTGTTTAATCTGACACTGCTGTTATTAGCGTACTGTGTTTGCAACTGTTATGAAATGAAACGTCTCTGAGTGAGAGGAGCGATAAACTGACACTTGGCCTTGTTCTGGAAGTTCCACCTTTACGCTGGAGGTTTTCAGCCAATCACAACGCACAGCTCAACTGTCCAATCAGAGCACAGAGGGAATATGCCAGAACGACTCGTTTCAGAAGGCATAGAGGAGACTTAAAAATGTACGATATGTGGAAAAGAATGTTTTTTCCTTCTTAAAACTTATAAACACATTGCATTACATCAAAAACAAACAATAATATTGGTTTTAGCTTGGCAGTATTTCTCCTTTAAGTTTTAACTAGTAGCGTTACACTACAAATTATAACATGCCATTTAGATTCTGAAAATATTTAAGTTAGATAAAGTGGTAATAACATGATAAATCATTTTGAGTTTCAGCTCAAAATACACCACAGATCTTTTATTATAACTGTGCCCTATGTGTCCATTTTTGCCTGTTAGGAAAAACATTCTGTTTTAGTGTGTGTCACTTTAAATGCCAATGAGCTGCTGGTCTCCACCCCCTTTCCATCAGAAAGTGCCAGACTGAGAGACTGTGCTTTAGTAACAACAAAACTGAAGAGAATCATCACAAAGCGAATGAGAAACACTGTCTCATCCTTAAAAAACAAACTCATTGCTTTAATAAGTGAAAGTACACAGGACAAACGCGTTATCTGTCTTTACAATGAGTACATTGCTTTTATCAATAAAGTTCACATGATAAACGCATCATATCTATAAAAACTAAAAACATGATCTCTGTCAGTGAATGGACACACGCTTTTATGTCTTAACAACGTGCACGTTGATTTTATAAGTGATAGTTCACAGGATAAACGTGTCGTATCTATAAAAACTGAAAACACAATCTCTGTCAGTGAACGCACACACGTGTTATTGTCTTGACAACGTGCACATTGGTTTTTATAAGTGGAAGTTCACAAGATAAATGCGTCATATTTATAAAAACTGAAAGCATGATCTCTGTTTGTGAATGCACACATGCGTTACGTCTTAACAATGTGAACGTTCACAGGATAAACGCGTCATATATATATATAAAAACTGAAAACATGATCTCTACCATCTGTGATGCAGCTCTGTGTAAAGTAACTTCAACTTCTGGACATTCCGTTGAAAATTAAAACTAATCCACAGCGTCTTCAGCGGCTCAGGAGTAAATGAAGACTTGTTCAGTATTGCATCCAACAACAAAATACCTTGTTTGTTTACAAAACATTCTTGTAGCTCCCTGTAAGTAGTCCAGTGTGAAAACAATGGCGGACAGTGTATAGCTTGATGAGGGCGGAGACAGCAGCAGTCCATCAGCAGTCATGGGTAGGGCTTAATCAATGTGACGTCAGATTGGTCAGAGAATGCAAACAGCTTGTTCAAGAGGACTGATGAGGTTTATTGGGGATTATAAAAAAAAAATGAATGGGTGGATTTTTTACATTCCAGGGTGGTTCTGTACATACACTCCTGACAGTTACGTTTAAACACATTTAAAAGTGCATTTTCTGGGAGCTGTGTCCCAATTTGAAGGACTTAAAAATGAGGACTCTTTAAAGCATGCAGCCTCAGAGGTCCACGAAACGAACTGAAATGAGACGGTCCAGCATGCAGAGGATTTCTTAATTGCGTCACCTGCTGCTCCTGTTGCCTGGTGACAGCGGTGGGACACAGCAGATATGTTTCTGACTTTTTGAAACGAATACGGAGCCAGAAAATTGTTGTTTTATTTTAGAGAATATGATGCATTTGTGTAGATTAAAACAGCCCAACAGTATATTCAATTAACCAACCTTAGAAATGTAAAACACAATAATGCACCAATATTGTTAATGAACAACATATATAATATTAAAACACTGACAGGGACCATTTTTTGCAATTTAAGTACTTTTATTTAACTAAAGTTTTGAATGGTTCTTTAAAATTTCCAGCTGTTACAGGCAATCTCGGGAAATCAGAGGCTGTGAAGGATACATTCGATCTAGCCTTAAAACCGTGCAGAAATAAGGTCACATTTTGAGGCTGCATTTGAAGCAACTTGTGAAGTGGGACAGTCTTACCAGCCTTTATAGACTGTGTAAAACATGGACGTAGTGTCGTGACGTCACCCGTAGATTTGGTCTTAAAATGCAGCCTTTAAAGGATACAGCCCCCAAATTGGGACACAGCCTAGGTCTCAGGTATGCTCTTACAAACGAGCTGCAGCTGTGGGTGATTGTCCTGAGAGCAGGTAGAGCCAGGCCGTTTTTCAATGTCAAGGATACTTCCTTGGCAGGACTGGTCCTTCCAAGTCACTTCCTTCAGAGGCTAGGCGAGGCTCCTCTTTAGCATTCGGAGAACACGTACGTAAATGGAACAGGCTAGCAAGTGCATGTCATTGCGTCAATACGTCAGTGAAAAGGTCTGCTTTCGGCGCTGAAAAATGGAAGTGCAAACGTTACTGGTTTGGTTGCTGTACAGCTTTTTTTCTGTTAAATGACATTTCGGTTCAGTTAGCCATCAATAACGTAATTTGTATTTGTATAATTTATAACATCACTACGGTAGTAATTTGTACTGGCATTTAAACGTTAAACTTTACTTATGTTTACTACAGTTATAACAAATGTTTTGGTAATGTAAATATACTTACATTTGAAAGCATATTGCCCCATTAAAGCTCCGACTCTTGTATTAAAAATGTTATTATGAACACTATTCCATATTGTACCTAACATGATATTAAACAACTGCCTCTTCTGTGGTTCAGGAATCATTACTCTGACTATATATTTACTCCGTTTAAAATATTAATATTACATTTTTAAATAGGGGCTCACCTTATCATTTGACAGCAGATTTTAAGTTTAAACAACTACATTCTCGACTCAAAAATTTTTAGAACTACATTTCGTGACACAACAACAATAGTTTTTTGAAATGTATTAGTTATACAACTAATTGTATACAGTTGTGAGCTTTCTCCTCCGCCATTACGAGACGTCCGTTGGCGCAAACTGAATTCTGGGTTATGGCCAGTATCAAGTCCACACAAGTCACCTCCCAATGCATCCTCGGGGCGGAGCAAGGGGCGGAGCAAGAGCACATCCGGGGATTTGAACTGTACTTGGCTAGATGTGAACTTTGAATTGGAACAGTACTTGGGCGTCGACTGATGACGTTTCACAAGTCCACAAGAATGCAAGTACAGACAAGAACGCATATTGAGAAATGGCCCCAGAGTAGGACAACAGAGAAAGAAAAGGAAAAAAACACAAAACAATCATATGTCCTGGGACGTGATATTACAAAAACTTCAGCTAGTTCAAAAGCGAGTTCTTACACAAACAAAAAAGTATGAACAAATTAGCCTGGTTCTGTCAGCATTGCACTGGTTACTTATCAAGTAACGTATTAACTTGAACATCTTACTGATTACCTATAAGGCCCTACATGGTTTAACGCCTCAGTATCTGAGTGGGCTTCTATTGCATTACAGTCCCTTCATGTTCACTACGCTCTCAGGGTTTCGGTCAGTTGGTAATACCTAGAATTTCAAAATAAAGTTCAGGTGGTAGATCCTTTTCCTATCTAGCGCCGTAAACTTTGGAACAGTCTTTCTACAGTAGGTACTTAACCAGAATAATCCTGCCACCGTCGCTGTCCCAGCTGCGGTATTTCTTTTATGTGTCTTTGCTATTGTTTACCGCTGAGTGGCAGTCTATTCACAGATCTTCACTCAGCGCGGGTTGACGTGTCAAGCTCATTGTCTTAACTGCGCCTCAGTCAGCTGACGCCTTAGAGTTAAAAGACAAATGCTGTCTACAATATCAAAGTTAAAAGAATTTGAATCCACTGACACAAGTAATTATATTTAACAGTCATACATACATCCGCTTGAATGTCATTTAACAAGGAATTAGGGATGCTCATATTGACCGTTTTACCGTTAACTGAAAGAAAAAAACTTTGACCGATTAATACTGTCAGTTAAACAGCTTATTTATTTTTTATTTATGCTGCATGGGTAAATAAAAATACGCTATAGCCTATTTGTTAACTCAGGGGGCGTGCCGACATTTGCTACCGCACGTCATGTTGCCTACGTGCTTACAGACATATTTAAATAGGCCTACATATATCTGAAATAAATGAGAATGAAACATCTGTCTGTTAAATGCATCAGTGAAACGGCACACTGCAGCATATAAAACATTTTAATGAACATCAGTAAATAATGAAAACTTAAATAAAATCAGAAAATTAAATATTAAATAAAAGATTTGTTGCAGTGACAACTTCAGTCATTTGCGTTTTAACCTGTATACATCTGTTAACGATTCCAATGCATCAGTGAAACGGCACACTACAGCATATAAAACATTTAAATAAACATCAGTAAATAATACAAACTAATACTAACATACTAATTTAATGTCGATGTCAATTTATTTACATAGCACAGTTAAACACAACAACAGTTGACCAATGTGCTTTACAACAAAGTCACAAACAGAAAAACATATAAAGAAAAGCAAATAATATCAGAAAGTTAAATATTAAATAAAATGCATTTGTTGCAGTGACCACTTCAGTCATTCGCGTTTTAACCCGTAGCCTATACATCCCTTAACAATTCCATTTGAAACCAACTGTTTAAACCTACCTCAGCTTTCCTATTCCGATTGACATTAAAAAAGTTACTTTTTCCTACTCGTTGATGGAAAACTAACATGTTGAGATTGTCTAGATTAAGATGTGTACAGCTGCACTAAATGCGCGTTCAGAAGATGTGCGCAAATGAATAGATGTTTCTCCGCAACTGCGGCAATCTGCTTGCGCTCTGACACCAAGCAAGCGGGTGATAGCCGGGTTTTGAGTTGATGTAACTGTTAATTTCATAACAAGATCCATAGTAGAACCCGCAGAATTACCTTGGTTTTGCCGTGCAGGCCTGCACTCGAACGCACCAATGAAACAGAAACATAGGCCACAGCCCTGTACGGCGCTTCCCCCAGGCTGGCCACGTAAACATGCTACTTTTGTAAATAAAAATTAGACCAATTGAGGTAGGCCTGCTATTTTTATTTAACAAAAAAAAACTAGTACCGACGGGGAAATGCAATTTTTTAAATCGTCAGTGTGTTTTCATTTTGTCATTTTACTTAGTTAATTATTTAAGTTAAAATATTCTCTGCAGGCCAATATTCTATGTTTTTTTTGTTATATCATTTTACTCTACTGTCAGTGTACTGTCAGTGTTTTTCTCTATTGTCAGTAATGCGGCAGGTTCATGAAATTTTGATTATTAGGTTCAGTTGTCGATTTTTTCTGTATGCTCATGCTACTGTTTGCACGTTGAAATAAAGCCATGAAAATGCCAGGAATGTCTGAAAACGCTGGCTGCATGTGCATATGAGCTGAGCGTTCTACACCAAGTTGAGCATTTTTCATCTCTTTGTGCCCGGTCGAACATAAAAGCAATGAGCACAGCTGATGGCACTTTATAAAAGTGCAAAAAAACACGTTGGCTGCAGGCGGAAATGCCTCGGTGGACTAATCACCCACAAACCCCATATATAGAATAAATATGACACAACACTGCACTTCTCCGCTGTTAACCCAGGATTGAGATCGTTATAAACATTCACGTACATATTGGTACATTCACGTACATTGGGGATATGTTGCCATAAATCAAGAAATGTCTCTGCTGTAGGCTGACACAGGGAGAACATGCAAACTCCACACAGAAAGGTCTTCTGTCCCATTCGGGGCTTAAACCGGGGACCTTCTTGTGGGGCAACAGTGCTAACCACCAAGCCACTGTACCAAATGAAAGCATTTTGTGAAATAAATGCCATGGCATTAAATAGGATGTATGAGATCTGTGGATAGGAATGTTACAAGTAAGTCTAAAATATGTTTGTATTATTTAGGTACCGGTAAAGGATTTTTCCACCAATTAATAAACTGGTATATTTGTCAATGACATTTAGCATTTATCTGTTGCACTTATTATGATTGTAACAAAGTTCGTTTTGTGAGGATGATAGAGGCAGGTCGGCATAGTAGAATCCAAATAATATTTAAGTACTTCAACGAAATTGGTCTCAAAAACACCAAACAAATGATATAGTCCACGTGTGGTAGCCTCAATGCTATTCCGTTAGCGTGGTGCACGCTCTCTGCGTGCGTATCCCTCTCTGGTCAAGCCCTGTCTGCGCCCTCGGTGGCGCCTTTTGTATTTCCTCTCTCCAATCACTGGAATAAGAGACAGCAGGTTAGAAGCCACACGTGACGTACTCACCGCCCTCCGTGCTCCGGACTGAAGCTCCTCCCTCCCAGACGGAGCGTGACTATGCCCCCCTTGCCACAATGATCTTTAACATTAGATCTTTCCTTTTCTTTGAACAAAAAGAATGCTCAAAATGTTTTCTTAACGAATAACCATTAAAAATAAAACCGTACCATAACAAACCTATAGCTGACATTGCATTTACTGTAAGCTTTTGTCGTATTGTACAAGTTTCTCTGACTGGCTGCGAGGACCCATTCATGAATCATATTGCCATGAATGAAGTGTCTGTGGGAACTTGAATTGTGTCAAACAGTTAATATCAACACATTTAATAAATAAAACTATTGAGCCAGTTTACATAATAAAAGTATATTATAAACGAATGCCATGTAGGGTATTAAGGGGTTTTAAAATAATTAAAATGACATTGAGATAACACATCAAATCTCCACCAGACCTAATGGTCAAATACATAAAACGAGTTATTTAAAACATCTGTTTCATTCAGGGAATCAGTTTAACGCGAATGAAAATATGTAGAATAATTGTAATTAAATATATATACATTAATTTTCTGATTAAAAGCAGTGATGATAATATTGCTTACATTTACATTTATTCATTTGGCAGATGCTTTTTTCCAAAGCGACTTACAATTGAGGAAAACAGCAAGCGATTTGTCCAAGTAAGTAATATTCACGAGAAGTGCTAGTAATACAAAGTTTCAGATACAACGTCAAGAAAGTATAAGCAAGTACAGAGAACATTAGAAAAGAGAGGTAGAAAGTTTTTTTCTTTTTTTTAATGAGATAGTTAAGTGCTCATGGAAGTGGTGGGTCTTCAGCTGTTTTTTGAATTGTGAAATTGATCCAGCTGCCCTGATGGATACAGGAAGATCATTCTACCAGCAGGGAATAGTGAAAATTTTTTTTCCTTGAGATGGAGCTCATGCCTCTCTGTGAAGGAACAACGAGGTGCAGATTGTTTGCAGACCACAGACTTCTGGATGGGATGTAAGGTCTGTAAGTAAGAGTTGAGGTAGCTGGGTGTTTTGTTAGTGGCTGTTCTGTAAGCAAGCAACAGTGCTTTGAACTTAATGCATGCCGCTACTGGGAGCCAGTGCAGAGAGATGAGCAGAGGTGTGACATGTGCTCTCTTGGGCTCATTGAAGACCAGGCGTGCAGCAGCATTCTGGATCATTTGCAGAGGTTTGAAAGCACAGGCTGGGAGACCGGCCAGAAGAGCATTACAGTAATCCAGTCTAGAAATGACAAGAGCCTGGACGAGAAGTGAGTGTTGCATGTTCTGTTAAGAACAGTCTGATCTTATTAATGTTGTACAATGCAAACCTGCATGACCGTGTTGTTTTAGTAACGTGATCCTTAAAAGTCAGCTGGTCATCCATGATTACCCTAAGATTCCTGACTGAAGTCGATGGGGTTATCCTTGATTGGCCAAGCTGGTGCTGTTCTGACAGAGTGGCAGGAAGGACAAGAAGCTCAGTCTTGGCCAGGTTGAGTTGTAAATGTTGATCTTTCATCACAGAAGAGATGTCAGCCAGGCAGTTTGAGACTCGTGTGGCTACCGTGGGATCATCTGGATGAAACCAGAGGTGAAGTTGAGTGTCATCAGCATAGCAATGGTAGGAGAAACCATGTGTTTGCATGATGAAACGTCAACAGAGGCACATTATTTTTTATTTTAGCTGTTAACCAAAATGTATTCAAGTTACAGTTATATAATAAATATTGGCTTAAAGGGCATACTCTCAGGTTTATTTAACCCTCTGGGGTCTAAGGGTATTTTGGGGACTTGGAGCAGCTCTGACATTTGTGCATTTTTCAGTTGCTTTTAAAAAATATAAATGGCTAAACACTGATGACACTGTAAAGAGCACAAATTGGGCTACAATAATATGTGAGTAGCATGTATGCAAAGAAGTTATGTATTTAGGGGAAAAATGTTATGCGCAGTTATTGAAAAAAAAGAAGTTACTGAAATAAGGCCAGAAAACACATTTAAAACTTATGTTCTCAAGACATTTGAGAACTGGATGTTGTAGCCTAGAGTATTTGCTTCCAAATTATGTGAAAATCATTCTGCTCACTCATTCACAAAAAAACAATACATTGATTTATATTTTCTAAGTCACTTTTTGCTAAGAAAGGCCATATGCGAGGAGGCGTGAATGATCATGAATAATAATGTGATTGACACCTGAGAAGACAAAGACCTGCATAATGATCTGCATAATGAGCCTTTCAGTCAGGAATGTGACTGAGAAAGAAGGGCTACAACAGAGAATGTGAGGCAAGAGAAATATTTTGTTTGTATTTTATTTAGAATGTCATACAAAACAATGAAACATGTAGGGGTACATAAGATACATTTAGTGCAACAAAAAAAACATTCAAGGTAAATAAAGTGCAAACAGTAACAATGCAGTTAAAGTTACCGTTACATAGCTACCCGAAATACATTACAATACATAAGCTATTCACAAATATCACACCGCTAATAACGAAGCGTTAGCATTACAGTGTTAGCGTTTAGTTGCCGTTATAACTAAAATGAAAACAATATTATAGAAATAACAATATTTAGAATGTAACTTACCACATTACAAACATTTAGGTCTAACGTTACACTTGAGCAGATATTTGTGGACAATTGTAATTGTCATTGACAACAGTCAATGTTTCTCATAATAATATTACTTAACACTACTTTTATATTATCAGAATAAGAATTAAGACAAACAAATCCATCAGGCACATACATGAATATGAAGAGTGACCAAACCAACAATTTGGTATAAACAACACACTGCGTGCTGTGCTCAGCAAGAAAAAAAATCCTGCTGTCCATATAAGATAAAAGTGATGGATGATGGCATTGTCTTCTCCATGATAAAGAAAAACCCTTCACAATGTCCAGACAAGTGAAGAATTAATCTGACTCAGAAGCGGGCTCCGAAGACTTGGAAGCGGGCACTGCAGACTTGGAAGCGGGCACTGCAGACTTGGAAGCGGGCACTGCAGACTTGGAAGCGGGCACTGCAGACTTGGAAGCGGGCACTGCAGACTTGGAAGCGGGCACTGCAGACTTGGAAGCGGGCACTGCAGACTTGGAAGCGGGCTAACCGCTAACCGCTTTCGAGTTAGTTCCCCTTGAGCCCGCTTCCGAGTTAGTTCCCCTTGAGCCCGCTTCCGAGTTAGTTCCCCTTGAGCCCGCTCCCGAGTTAGTTCCCCTTGAGCCCGCTCCCGAGTTAGTTCCCCTTGAGCCCGCTCCCGAGTTAGTTCCCCTTGAGCCCGCTCCCGAGTTAGTTCCCCTTGAGCCCGCTCCCGAGTTAGTTCCCCTTGAGCCCGCTCCCGAGTTAGTTCCCCTTGAGCCCGCTCCCGAGTTAGTTCCCCTTGAGCCCGCTCCCGAGTTAGTTCCCCTCAGGGCCCGCTCCCGAGTTAGTTCCCCTCAGGGCCCGCTCCCGAGCCGTTTCCCTCAGGGCCCGCTCCCGAGCCGTTTCCCTCAGGGCCCGCTCCCGAGCCGTTTCCCTCAGGGCCCGCTCCCGAGCCGTTTCCCTCAGGGCCCGCTCCCGAGCCGTTTCCCTCAGGGCCCGCTCCCGAGCCGTTTCCCTCAGGGCCCGCTCCCGAGCCGTTTCCCTCAGGGCCCGCTCCCGAGCCGTTTCCCTCAGGGCCCGCTCCCGAGCCGTTTCCCTCAGGGCCCGCTCCCGAGCCGAGATGTATAGTAAGGAAGTAGAACTACTTCACTACTGTACTTAAGTACTGAAAGGCTGTATCTGTACTCTACTGGAGTATTATTTTTTTCTCCTACTTCCACTTTTACTTCAGTACATATTTTCGATGAGTTTAATACTTCTACTCCGATTAGAATGTGCTGCATCGTTACTCGTTATAATTATAAATATCATGTTACGAATCATTCCAAACCCACATGATCACTGCCAGAGCGGTAGGTGGCTCTGTCACCACCAGGTTTGATAAAGCTGGCTCATCATTGAGCGAATCAAGCAATCACAACTTACTGACCTTAACCTCTGTGTAACAAGCTCTCTGATTGGCTTGTTCCTTGTACATCATATGCAGAGCAGAGGTACGTCAGATGAATAATGGAGAAGACAGACAGACCTGTTCACAAGCACATGTGAGCAGCGAGTATTTTTCATAACAGAAAACACATTATTGTTCTCATCATTCATGTAACTGATGGCTGTTGATAACACGACCTGTAATCTCAAACGGACCATGTGGAATCGAAACCCGGATCGTAAACTTAGGGGTGTGTGACGAGCTGCGGTAACACTTTAATTTACGGTGCCCGTGTTACAGAGTAATTACTTAATTAAGTATTATGTAGTATCTAGTGTAATATCATGTAACAAAGTGTACTTACTATATAACTACATTATGCAACAATCTGTACTTACAGATTGTAACTATGCACATGTAACAGGCAGCTACTGTTACACAGGTATGGATAGATATTGTTACAAACCGTGTACAACGTAATTATATTATTTATTATGTAGATCTTCACAATGCAACCACAAGTACTTAATGTACTTAAACTTGTATTTACACACGATCAGTTACGTTCGGTAGACGACTACAGTTTGTAACCTGTAACGTGCTGCTGCTGTAACGGAGAGCACGTTAAAATCCTAAAAACACGAATGAGCCTGTAAATATGTTGAATACATACAGCCTGTGAATACATTTAAATTTATTCATTTGGCAGATGCTTTTATCCAAAGCGACTTACAATTGAGGAAAACTGCAAGCGATTCATCTAAGTAAGCAATATTCATGAGAAGTGCTAGTAATACAAAGTTTCAGATACAACCTCAAGATAGTATAAGCATATGATCTGGCTCTCCCTGTTACAGCAGCAACACGTTACACGTTACAAACTGTAGTCATCTACCGAACGTAACTGATCATGTGTAAATACAGGTTTAAGTACATTTAAGTACTTGTGGTTACATTGTGTAAAACTACGTAGTAAATAATATAATTACATTGTACAAGGTTTGTAACAATATCTATCCATACCTGTGTAACAGGCATGGCCTGTTACATGTGCATAGTTACAATATGTAAGTACAGATTGTTGCATAATGTAGATATATAGTAAGTACACTTTGTTACATGATATTACACTATATACTACATAGTACTTAATTAAGTAATTACTCTGTAACATGGGCACCGTAAAATAAAGTGTTACCATTTTTAAGATTTTAACAAATCCATAAACAGATGAAGAAAAGCATATGACCAAAAACCAGAGCTAACAATGCCACCAAAGAGTAAAACAACAAACATATTGCTCTAAAATCTTTAATCTCACCAGTGCTTGTCGTCAATATATTAACCCTTCACAAATCAGTGTCTCTGATCAATATGTAGGTGATTGTTCAATGGAACACTAAAAATTAATATTAAGATATTGATATTGATTATCATTCAATGTCGAAAGTGTCAACAACTAATGCAAATAGAGAAATTGTGCTAGCGGATGAGGAGTATGATGATTTGAGTTGATGATTGTAATATTTTGATTGAATTGTTGTGTTGTTGACATATGTCTACATCATGCTAGTTAAACAGTATTAGTTTTAATGTATCAGTTTTTTTTATCACCTTTCTACATTTGTTTTTTGGATGAGTATAATTGACAAATTTGATAAAAACAGCTTTTACAGACTACTAATATAGAACAATAAATATTCAGACTTTCATGGAAGATGAGAAACAATACAAGCATTGTGTTGAAACACACCAAACACAGGTTGTGCTGAATTACATTTATCAGTTTATCAGTTCTTGCTTTCCTTTTAGAAATTTAATGTTTTGCTTATAGTCATTTTGTCTCATGTGCAGCTACTTTGTAACAATGAAAATGAAGGCTTTTAAATGTAAAATGTTTCCATTTAAATTATTAAATGTAAATATGAGTATAGGTTTAGGCCAGGTTTTCAGGCAAGTTGACACTTTAAACACCCTTTCCTCCTTTCGAGGAAATCTAACCTAAATCAAGCTGTGTTTATGTGCTTTGTTTGGTAAAATAACGAGCTATACCTTAGCATCACTGCATGCACAATTTGCCAAATATTGGCTATAAAGAATAAATATACATACACAATAGCAAAAATAATAGACAAGTAATGAAATAAAATGGTGACATTAAGATGAATATGGTTTTGGATGTAAATCCTTTTTATTAAAATAAAGCAAACAAGATTCCGAGAACATGGCCACAAACAATTAGATACTCAGGACAACTGGTCTCAGCAGCATTACAGCAAGACACATTTTGGATAAATCAGTCAACTCAACTCAAGTTCAACTCAATTGTCACAAAGCAGCTGTACATGAGACAAAATGACTATAAGCAAAACATTACTGTAACAAAGTTTGTTGTTTGTGGAGGAAAGAGGCAGGGTCGGCGTAGTACAATTCAAATAATATTTATTAACTTCAAAGAAAGACGGTCTCAAAACAAACATAAACAAACAAATCCGCTTCCACGTTGTAGCTTCGCGCTAACGCTTTGTGTCTCTGGCTCTCTTGGGACATGTAGCTCTCCTCGGCTGACCAACCCCACGGCGGCGCTTTTTTAATCTCATCTCCCCAATCACTGACAGCAGGGTAGAAGCCACACATGACATACTCACCGCCCTCCGTGCTTCGGACTGTAGCTCCTCCCTCCCAGACGGAGCGTGGCCACGCCCCCTCGCCACAATTACATTTGTACAATGAAAGTAAGAACAACAAATTGAAAGATTACACCATTCATCAAACACATGCACACAAACAAACGAACGCACACACAGAAAAAAGAAACACAGGTAACATACACAAACTATAAATTCCTATATGGAGTATTAAATTAAGTAAATGACTTAGAATGATTACATTTAAAATGGTATTAATAAATGCAAAAACCTAAAATTCTAGAGCTGATGTCATTAGCCCCCCCCCGGTCGGGTAGATTTTCAATAATATTCTAGTAGTTAATTGCAGTTGCAGTTGTAGTGAGGACTTGTCGGGTCGCCGCTTCCCTCCTTCAGCTCCACCATCCGGTCTGGGCACGGACTGCATCAACCTCGGAACACTGAGAAAAGACAACTGAGAGCAAAATACTGTTCAATACTCTTTAATGCAGTGTTTCTGGTTCCGGTTGCTCCAACTAATGCAGCCTAAATCCCTTAGAGGATTTGTATTTTAGAAGTGGTGTGTTTGCAAGGTTGAAGAGATGCGTCTTTAATTTAGATTTAAACTGACCGAGTGTGTCTGCCTCCCGCACAGTACTAGGAAGACTGTTCCAAAGTTCAGGCGCTAGATAGGAAAATGATCTACCGCCTGCACTTGATTTCAAAATATTAGGTTTTACCAACTGACCGGAGCCCTGAGAGCGTAGCGAACGAGAAGGGCTGTAATGCAATAGAAGCCCACTCAGGTACTTAGGTGCTAAACCATGTAGGGCCTTATAGGTAAGCAGTAAGATTTTAAAGTTAATACGTTGCTTGATAGGTAACCAGTGCAATTCTGACAGAACCGGGCTAATATACTTACATACTTTTTTGTTTGTGTAAGAACTCGAGCTGCAGCGTTTTGAACTAGCTGGAGTTTTTGTAACAAGCTCACAGGACAGCCACCTAATAGTGCGTTTCAGTAATCTAGTCTTGACGTCATGAATGCATGAATTAACTTTTCTGCATCTGATAGTGACAGCATATGATGTAGTTTTTATATATTCCTAAGGTGGAAGAAAGCAGTCAAATGTCAGATTACTATAAAATAAAACTCCCATATTTCTTGCTGATGACGAGGGTTTTATGGAACATCCATCAATAGTAAAGCGGTATTCTTGGTTGTTACGTATGGCGGTTTTTGGTCACTTCCATTTTGTCAGAGTTCAGCAATAAGAAGTTGCTACTCATCCAGTTTCTACTCATCCAGTTTTTTATAGCGACTATGCATTCCATTATTCTATTGAACAGCTGTGTGTCATTCAAGGAAATATAGAGTTGAGTGGTCAGAGAAATGAGACAACGATACATAACAATTGAACAAGAACTCAAAACAATGAGCATGTCAAAACTTAAAAATTGGGTTTTCTACAAAATTAAAAAACTATTTAAAATATAAATCAGCTGAACAATTATAACTAAACAAACGGAAAAGAATTAAGCAACCATACACCTTATTATTACTAAGAAGTGGAAAAGTAAGGAAACATAACTGAAAACATTATGAAAGGTTAAAATGAAAACGTTTCCAAACTAAAATAAATACAAATCGAAAAGCCTAAACTTATTGATGTTATCATTTTCTGTAGTTTATGTCAGAAAGTGAAAAGGCTGACCTGAATTTACTGGCTAGCAGTTGCTCTAAAAACAGTGCACATTTGTAAATAGTGAGAAAGAAAGCAAATTCTATAAAGTGCAAGTGTAAAGCCTGACAACTTTACTGATTAAAGGCATATGTTAAAACTATACAAAGGTTTACCATAGGTGAATAACTTAAGATATGTACAAATGTTGTCGACAATCACATAGTGAGGATAAAACTCGTGTAGTAAAACAAAAGCCTTGAGCAAAACTGCTATTAGTGAGAGATCCATGTTGCATGTATGTTGTGTATTTTAGGGTACGGTATTAGGATTTTAATCATTTGCTTTTTTCTTAAAGCATATCTATTTATTGAGACAACATAATAAC
This sequence comes from Oreonectes daqikongensis, assembly GCA_026939265.1. Lineage (NCBI taxonomy): Eukaryota > Metazoa > Chordata > Actinopteri > Cypriniformes > Nemacheilidae > Oreonectes > Oreonectes daqikongensis. The sequence goes on along the minus strand of JAOTQM010000092.1, from coordinate 142,388 downwards.
AACTTATATTCACCATTCAAGTAATTACCTTAGTAAGTTTGCATTGGCTAATGTACCTGGACCATTAGTTGATATAGGTCCGCACTGCTAAAAGACATAATGTGAAGACAAATAAAATGCTATATATCTTTGCCAGTACTCAGAGCAATCAAGAAAAGACCAAAAATATTTGTCTGAAAGAGGTAAAACTAGAGGTAACAATCTAGTCCTCCAAATGAATAATGTTCTAAGAGCTGAAACCAGAGCACCTTTATAGGTTCTGCACATTTAAAACCCCATTTACAGCGATTCAGAAGACGTTTTCTTACATTTACATTTAGGCATTTAGCAGACGCTTTTATCCAAAGCGACTTACAAAGGAGGTAAACAATGGAAGCAATTGGAACAAAATGCTATACCCCATTGTGTACATTTGTTGGAATTTTAGGCATAGTTTTGTGCATGTAGAAGTTCTTAGATGTTCTTACTTACCTGTAATGCACAATCCAGAACACAATCGGTCAGATCTGTCTAGGAAAAATATAAAAAGCAATTTACACATACAGTAACTTTGTGTCAGAAAATATATTAGGGGCAGTTGTGGCCTAATGGTTAGAGAGTCGGACTTGTAACCAGAAGGTTGCTGGTTCGATTCTCAGTACCAGCAGGTAACAACTGATGTGCCCTTGAGCAAGGCACCTTACCCCCGTTTGCTCCCCAGGCGCTGCAGTGATAGCTGCCCACTGCTCCCGGTGTATGTGTGTTCACGACTTGAAGTGTGTGTTTACTATTCACTGGTTGGGTTAAATGCAGGGGTCTCATTTCGGGTATGGGTCACCATATCTGACAAATAGGTCACTTTCACTTCACTATTATATTCAGTAGTCAAAGTCAAAGTCAGCTTTATTGTCAATTCTGCCACATGTACAGTACATACAAATGGAGGATTGAAATTGCGTTACTCTCAGACCCCAGGTGCATACAGATAACATAGAATAACATATATCAAAAAAATATATCAAATTACAGATAAAGATAAATTCAGTACACATATCCAGTGAAAAACATGCAAATAAGACAATTAAATAAATTATTTGAATATGTTCAGTTGCTTTGTGTCAGAAAATATAGTATATTTAGCACATGTTTTGAGTGAAAAGTAGACAAATAAAACATGCTTATACTTTGTAAAGTTTAGATCTGAAGCAAACCATTAAAAAAACATTTTTACACTTATGAGTTGAAATAAAAAGAAGCAGAAAAACTTACTGTTGAGATGGAATGTAATTTCCTACTACTTGAGTTTCCTTGCTCAGATAATGTCGATGAAGAAATAGAAACAGTTCCTCTAGTCTCATGGCAGTCTCATGAGTTAAGCTGTGAAAAGTGATTGTGGGGGTGTAGGGGGAGCGTGTCCCCAGAAAACATTTTAAACTATTAACATAAGCACTGCCTTAGCTAAAACTCTTTAAACTGATGCTACATTCAAAACCCCCGCCGTTGTGACAGCTGTATACAACAGTCTGCAATACATTATTTGAACAAGTTGATTATAACTAAGCATGCTGTCAGGATGTTAAAAAGAAAGCTTTTTAGAAAATGAATGAATGAAATGGTACTTTCAGCAAAGCAAAATTCAGCAAAGGTAGCCCTTATACCTTTTACACTTATTATTGGTTATGAACATTATAACAATTTGTAATTGTTTGACTATAGACATATGTGATGTATAATTGTGAAGCTTTTGTAAATAGATGAAAGGATAACGTAATGGCGAGCAATGGTTTTTCATGAGATATAACTATCGAGAAGATCTGTTTAGCTTTGTTATTATGGACACTCTACCCTTTAAGATAAACATTTTATCAATTTGTTTGACTTAGCTCTGTTTAACAGGAAGCTAGCTATTTTGAAATGCTGTGTTTTGTGAGGCTTCAAGAAAATATAAAGTTGAGTATCATCAGCATAGCAGTAAAAGCTAACTCTGTGGTTTTTTAATTACATCTCCTAGAAGGTAGCATGTATAGTGCAGTCAGGGCCCAGTGGTTAGAGAGTCGGACTCATGACCAGAAAATTGCCGGTTCATATCCACCTGGTTCATATGCCAGTCGAGCACACCTTAGTTTGCAGAGAAAAAGAAAGTGTCATCTACATCACTCATAAAATTATATTCAATGATCAAATAAAGTTTGGCGGGGTCGAAATTTGCTTTGGCAATTGCCAAACAATTCCATTCAGGAATGATTCCATTCATAATCATTCATAATGAACTCTGCAATATTCCATACAAAATATATATATTTTCTTTATATAGTAACTCTAATCAGAATGAAGGATCTTTGTGTTTGTCTTTGTTTTAGGTGACGAGTGACCTGTTTGACATCATGTCCGGTCAGACGGATGTTGATCACCCTCTGTGTGAGGAGTGTACAGACACACTCTTGGACCATTTGGACACACAACTCAACATTACAGAGAATGAATGCCAAAATTACAAGTATGACACAAAATGTTTAACAAATTTTTTATTTATTTCATGTTCTGTGAGTGGATTGTGTTTTTTGCCAGTTGTAAAGTCACATTATATTTATAGTGACACTGATATCTGACTGTTCACTTTCCTTCAGTTAACCCTAAACAACTGCACCTGTCTGTAACTTTTTGTTAATTGTTGTATTAGACATGCGGCACTGTGTGGCCATATAAGTACCGTGAAAACACTCCTATTACTAGAAAGTTATAGACAAAAGTTTTTACAACCTACATGCTTCTGATAGGGACATGCTGGATAAGATGTGTACGTATTAGTTTATGTTGGCTCATGCATTAACTAATGTTAAAAAAATACATCCTTATTGTACTTTAGCCATTCACATTGGCTAAAGTATTTGTTCTTCCGAGGCTGCCTCTCAAGACCGGTCTCCGCGAGAACACAAGTCCGGTCTTTGCATTCTTGGAATTGAGAAATGGCCTAGGTCAATGGAAAAGAAACACAGAAAATTCATTCTGTTTTATTTTAGCCAAGTTGTGCAAGCACTGTCGAGCTTGTAGAGATGCTGCAATTATTGCCAAATGGGTAACTGGTTCCCTGGTTGGGTCAGGGTTCTCCCGAGGGTTTTTTCCTCCACTGGAGTTTTGGGTTTCTCGCCACTATTTGCATACTGTTTTGCACTATCTGCCCGACCGGGGGGGGTGGGGGGATGGGCTGATGACATCAGCTCTAGAATTTAAAGTTTGTGAATTTCTAATATCACTTTAAATGTAATCATTCTGCATCATTTAATTAATTCATTTAATACTCCATATAGGAATTTATAGTTCATATAATATGTTACCTCTTTCCTATATCTTCTGTGTGTGCATGCGTTTATTTCAGTGCGTGTATGTCTTGTGCATCTGTTTTGTGTATGTGTGCATATGTGTGTATATGTACTTGTGTGCGTGTGTCTGTGTGTTGTGCATAAGTGTGTGTGTTTGATGAGTGTGTGTTGTGTGCCTGTGTTTTCTTACATGTGCGCTGTGTGAGCTTAAGCGTACGTGGTTCAGGGATGTGATTGTTCCGTATAAATATGGATTTCCGTATTTTCTGACCTTGTGGGACACCCCCGCGTAAATTGCGCAAATCCAATCTATTTTTTCATGAATGGGGCGGGGTGGGGATGGGGGGGGTTGCGGTGCGCACGGCATTATCATTCAACCGGTTGTGCACGCAGAAAGACTGCTTTATTTCAAGCACAATAATAAATTGTGTTGGATTTTATATAGTGCTGCACAGACGGATCGGTGTATGACATCATCAAATTGAACAGACTGTATGGTTTTGAAACACACTTGTGGTACTTTTGTTATAGGCTACTATCAGTCTGATGCAGCACCGCATAAGTCCAACACACTTGCATCCAAAGAGTCCGTGGCTTCAAATATACTGTAGATTAGCACTTTTAAAAACATGTACTATTATTTTTACTAACATTAATTTTAATTTTAGTGAAGAACTGAACTGTGTTTTCACAGTGTATGTTTTGTTAGTTACAAAATGTGGTAAAAACTTAACATTTTGAGTCGTCTGATATTGATATTGATACAGTTCATTACATTTATGACAATGTTGACTGAAATGCAAAATGGCCAATTAATGAAATGGCTTGAAAAAATACTAATGGTTGAATTACTACTCGTTTATAAGTCATGTTGCAATAAAGGGTCTAATCAATACGGAATTGTAAATGTACAAGTTCTGCTAAATTTTGCGTTTTGAATTACTAATATTCATGCTGATGATACCACGTCACGAGTTTAGCGGCACCATCTAGCTGTTGTTTGTGGAACTCTCATAAGCTCACAGTGTTCTATTTTAATGTTTACGAATTATTAGGGAAATGAATTATTGCTGATAAAAATCTAATAAAAAGTAACTTAAAGTACTGAAGAGATGACATATTTAAATCATATTTTACATCAGCATAAGACTGTTTTGCAAGTATCATCCTATTTGTTTAAACATTATTTAGGGGACTATTAAACTATTGAACATTTAACTGCTAAAACTAATATTGATAATCAGTATCAGGTAATTATAATGGTTTGTATATTGTGTGGCAAAGTATAAAATATTTGTTTCAGAACAACAGAATTATAGTATTATAGTATAGCATCCTTAGTAGTTAACTTAGAACTTAACATTTCATTATGTACATAAGAAACTATTTTTCATGTTTTAATTGTCATTTTACTGTAAGACAAAAATATGTATAATTTTGTGGAGGGTGGGGCTAATATGTGTGTGGGGGCGTGGTCAGGGGTGTGGATTATGTTCCTTCTTTTTTGTTCTTGGCCAATCACATGCCTGGTGGTTGCATGAGTTTGTGTGTGTGCCATATATTCTCTTTCTTTTTTTACAGCGCAGAGTGTAACACGTCTGTAATTTTCTCAAGTTTATTTATATAGCGCTTTTTACAATTTTCATTGTTACAAAGCAGCTGTACATGAGACAAAATGACTAAGCATAACATTACATTTGTAAAAGGAAAGTAAGAACAACGAATTGAAAGATTACTCCCACACCACATACGTTTGAAGATCCAAGATGGCGGCGCGATCACATCGCGAGGCTCAGGCTCTCTCCAGATTCTGCAATTTTGTGGTATTTTTCTTGCTCATCTCGGGTCTGTTCGTGCAGAACAGCTGTGCCTTTACATCGTACACCCGACATGAGCTTTTGGATATTGGTTTGCGACTTCCTGACAGTTTTATCGACAACCTTCAACTCCTTCCTGAGATCGCCAGAACAACCGAGGCCGCTCACTCTACCCAGCCGGGCGGAAGTGCTCGCAGGCGGCGTCGAGATCGTAAACAAAGGCGGGGGAAGCGCGGAGGACTAAGAGCTAAGCTAAAGCTAACACCACACCGGCTCTCTTTACCCAGCATTTTCCTCGCCAATGTTCGGTCACTGGTGAACAAAATGGAGGAGATTCGACTCAGCATCACTTACAGCAAGAGACTTTTTAACTGTAATGTTGTGATCTTCACGGAAACATGGCTACACAGCGGCATACCGGACAATGCTATTGATTTAGCAGGATGCCACACACTCCGGGCGGATAGAACGTTAGATGGCTCCGGTAAGACCAGAGGTGGTGGATTGTGCATTTACATTAACAAAGCTTGGTGCACGAACTCTGTTATTGTCGGAAAACATTGTTCAGCTAACCTTGAGTTTCTCATGGTTAAATGTAGACCGTTTTATCTGCCACGGGAGTTCACTTCCACCATTATAACTGCAGCCTACATTCCCCCGGATGCTGATGCCAAGCTTGCTATGAAAGAACTTCATGCGGCCATCAGTAAACAACAGACTGCTCACCTGGAAGCTGCGTTTATTGTTGCAGGTGATTTTAATCACTCAAACTTAAAGTCAGTTCTCCCCAAATTTCACCAGCATGTTTCCTGTCACACCAGAGGAAACAAAACCTTAGACCATGTTTACACAAACATGGCTGAAGCTTACGTTGCGACCCCCCTCTCCCACCTGGGACAGTTAGATCACCTTTCTTTGTTCCTCACCCCCAAGTATTCATCCCTCATCAATCGTGTGAAGCCATCAGTGAAGACCATCAAAGTGTGGCCTGTGGGGGCAGATTTCACACTCCAGGAAAGGTTTCTACACACAGACTGGAGTACATTTGCTTCTCAGGCCACCAGTGGCTCTCACACGGACATTGACTGCTACACCTCCTCTGTACTGGATTACATCAACACCACCATAGACAATGTTACTACTCAGAAACAGATCATCACGTACCCAAATCAGAAGCCATGGATGAGCAAGGAGGTGCGCCTCCTGTTGAAGGCACGCAATATTGCCTTCAGATCAGGTGATGCACAAGCCTACAGCACATCCAGAGCTAACCTGAAGAGGGGCATCAAAGCTACAAGCTAAGGGTAGAGGAGCACTTTTCCAACTCTGACCCTCGACGCATGTGGCAAGGCATCCAGGCCATCAGTGATTACAAACCCACCCACTCCACCCCCGCAGCCACTGATGTCCTCTTCCTGAACGAGCTTAATGACTTTTATGCTCGCTTTGAGAGAGACAATAGAGAAACTGCCACCAAGCTCAAACCCTCAGTTGATCACCCTCCAATCACACTCTCCTCCATAGACGTCTGCAATGCACTGAGCCGGATCAGTGCGCACAAAGCCGCTGGACCAGACAACATCCCTGGACGCGTACTCAGGGCATGTGCTGAGCAGCCTGCTAGGGTTTTCACTGACATCTTCAACCTGTCTCTTGCCCAAGCAGCTGTGCCAACATGCTTTAAATGCACCTCCATTGTGCCAGTGCCAAAGCACTCCAGCCCAAAGTGCCTGAACGACTACTGCCCTGTAGCACTGACACCCATTGTCATGAAGTGCTTTGAGCGGCTGGTCCTGGCACACCTGAAGGACTTTCTGCCATCCACATTGGACCCACACCAGTTTGCCTACAGCAGCAATAGGAGCAAAGAAGATGCAGTTTCCATGGCACTGCACTCTGTGCTCACACATCTGGACAATAAGAACACTTATGCACGTATGTTGTTTGTTGACTTCAGCTCAGCATTCAACACTATCATCCCATCCAAGTTAATAGCCAAACTTGAAGACCTGGGCATTAACACCTCCCTATGCAATTGGATTATGGACTTTCTGACCAACAGACCACAGCAGGTGAGATCAGGCTCCATCTGCTCCACCACTATCACACTCAACACTGGTGTACCACAGGGCTGTGTGCTAAGCCCCTTCCTCTACTCCCTCTTCACCTCTGACTGCAAGCCTGTAAACGGATCTAACTCCATCAACAAGTTTGCGGACGACAGTACGGTGATTGGTCTCATCAGCAACAACGATGAGACGGCCTACAGGGAGGAGATCCAGCACCTAGCCACATGGTGCAACAACAATAACCTGCTCCTTAACACCTCCAAGACAAAGGAGCTCATTTTGGACTTCAGGAAAGAGTGAAGAGGCACACATGACACCATCCACATCAATGGGATGGCTGTTGAACGTGTCTCCAGTTTCAAGTTCCTGGGGATCCACATCTCGGAGGACCTGTCCTGGACTACCAACACCTCCAGCCTGGTCAAGAAGGCTCACCAGCGCCTCTTCTTCCTGAGGACACTAAAGAAGAATCGTCTGTCCTCGGCTATCCTGGTGAACTTCTATCGCTGTGCAATAGAAAGCATCCTGACCAACTGTGTCACAGTCTGGCATGGGAGCTGCTCTGTTGCAGAGCGCAAGGCACTGCAGCGGGTGGTGAAAACTTCCTTCCATGGAGGACATCCAGAGGAAACGCTGTCTGCGTCGAGCTTGCAGCATTCTTAAGGACTCCTCTCATCCCGCTCACAGACTGTTTTCTCTCCTGCCCTCCGGCAGGCGTTTCAGGTGCCTCCGGACCAGGACCAGCAGACTAAAGAACAGCTTTTTTCCCAGAGCTGTCTCTTTATTGAACTCTGCCCCTCACTGATCCCACTGCCCCTCATATACTACTACACTCTTATCTCCCCCCTCATTGCACACCTGACTTCACTTTGTTATTTGCACTAATGGACTGTCTATACATAACATTTATGTTCATTTGCACTACCAGACTGCTCATTTGCACTGCCAACTGTTCATTACAGTACCGACTGTTTACTATGCATCTTGCACTCCTACACTTTAACTGTAATATGCAATAACTTCTTCCATTGCACTGTTACTTCGATAGCTTCTGTGCATAATTTATTTGCACTACTCTATATCAATTGCACTGCTGCTCACCATTGCCTAACTTATCATTGTATACATCCACCTGTACATTTCTGTTTATAGTAATAGCCATCTGTATATTATGTTCATAATACATATCCATCTGTAAATCTCTGTTTATAGTAATAGCCATCTGTATATTATGTTCATAGTATATATCCATCTGTAAATCTCTGTCTATAGTAATAGACATCTGTATATTATGATCATAGTATATATCCATCTGTTAATTTCTGTCTATAGTAAGAGACATCTGTAAATCATGGTCATAGTACATTTCCATCTGTAAATTACTTCTGTAATATTTATTTATGTAACTTATGCAACCACTGTATATCCTGCACTTGCTGCTATTGCACTTCTGGTTAGACATAAACTGCATTTCGTTGCCTTGTACTTGTACATGTGTAATGACAATAAAGTTGAATCTAATCTAATCTAGAATGATTACATATAAAATGGTATTAATAAATGCAAAAACTTTAAATCCTAGAGCTGATGTCAGCAGCCCCCCGGTCGGGCAGATAGTGCAAAGAGTGGCGAGGAACCCAAAACTCCAGTGGAGAAAAAAAAACCTTGGGAGAACCCAGACCCAACCAGGGGAACCCAAAACTCCAGTGGAGAAAAAAAAAAACTTGGGAGAACCCAGACCCAACCAGGGAACCAGTTCCCCTATGGCAAAAGCTGCAGCATCTCAACAAGCTCGACTACCTGTAGGCTAAAGTAAAATAAAATGGTAGATAATAGGTGCACGGTTATCAATAATATTCTAGTAGTTAATTGCAGTACTTGTCGGGGTGCCACTTCCCTCCTTCAGCTCCACCATCCGGTCTGGGCACGGACTGCATCCTGCTCGCTGTGGCAGCCTCGGAACACTGAGAAAAGCAGTATTCTTTGTTATTACATATAGCGGTTTTCAGTCCAATGAGTAACACTTCTGTTTTGTCAGAGTTCAGCAACAAAAAGTTGCTACTCGTCTAGTTTTTTATATTGACTATGCATTCCATTATGCTATTGAACTGCTGTGTTTCGTTAGGTTTTGAGGATATATAGAGTAACTAACTCTGTCTCTTGATTATAGCTCCTAGGGGTATCATGTACAGTGCGAAGAACAGCGGTCTAAGAACTGAGCCCTGTGGCACTCCGTACTTGACTTGTGATTTGTGACACACCTCATTGTTTATTGCTACAAATTGAAAACGATCGGATAAGTATGATTTAAAACATTTCAAAACTTGTCACCTTCCGGTGAAATCTGCCGTTTTGGATCCAAAATGGGTAATTATTGTGATTCATCTAGATTCGATGAGTTTTTGAAAATGGAGGTGAGGGGGGTCTGTGAGTCTATGGACGGGGACGCGGTAAATAAAATGATGAGAAAGATGTCCAGATGTTGTGGTAACGATGTCAAATCACTAGCCAGGTGGCGGGTTACGTTATAAATGCTGCGCAGATTGAGTGCACATACTCAGCTTATGAATCAATATTAGATGTAGTCAAACCTGCATGGCATCTGCACATTTCTGACTTACCTCGACACAACCGTCACTAAGCAACAGGTAAAGGCGCGCTGGTATGTTTGGGGGTAAGTGCGGGTGGCACAGTGGCTCGGTGGTTAGCACTGCTGCCTCACAGCAAGAAGGTCTCCGGTTCGAGCCCCGGCTGGTACAGGAGGCCTTTCTGTTTGGAGTTTGCATGTTCTCCCTGTGTCAGCGTGGGTTTACTCCGGGTACTCCGGTTTCCTCCCACGGCTCAAAGACATGCAGGATAGGTTAATTGAGGAATCCAAATTGTCCCCCCCGACTCATGTATAGAAAAGACTTGTGTATAGTATCGACTTGTGTGTATAGAGTGACATGAATATAGCCTTAGATGCTGGAATGGCGTTAAGAATGCAATAAATAAATAAATTGGGATTAGTTTAGATTAGATTTAACTTTATTGTCATTACACATGTACAAGTACAAGGCAGCAAAATGTAGTTTAGGTCTAACCAGAAGTGCAATAAGCAAGTGCAGAATATACAGTTGTGCATAAATACAGGATAAAGCAAAAATTATGAAGAAATTAGGAATGTACTATGAACATTATATACAGATGGCTATTTACTAAAAACAGAAATGTACTGATGGATTAAGTTAAAGTAAACTATTCAAGTCTGTAACGCAGGCCTGTAACGCAGGCTATTCAAGCTTGTTAACTTTAACAGCTATTAAGTTTAAGATGAGTTATTGCAGTATTCAGTACATAGTACTGGAGTGCAATGATGAGGTATATGTGTAATAGTCCAGTAGTGCAAATAACATTAATACATAGTACTGGAGTGCAAATGATGAGTATAGTATAATAGTCCGGTAGAGCAAGTAAACATGTAGTACATGTGTAGACAGTCCAGTCGTGTGCTTGACAGGCCTGTAGTGCAATAAACAAAACAATATAGCAGCATAAGTTAGAGGTATATGAGGGGGTTGTGGAATCAGCGGGGGGTAGAGTTCAATAGGCAGACAGCTCTGGGAAAAAAGCTGTTTCTCAGTCTGCTGGTCCTTGTCCAGAGGAATCTGAGGCGCCTGCCGGAAGGCAGGAGAGAAAACAGTCTGTGGGCCGGGTGAGAGGAGTCCTTAAGAATGCTGCGAGCTTGACGCAGACAGCGTTTCCTCTGGATGTCCTCCATGGATGGAAGTGGAGTCCCTGTGATGCGTTGGGCGGTTTTCACCACCCGCTGCAGTGCCTTGCGCTCTGCAACAGAGCAGCTCCCATACCAGGCTGTGACACAGTTGGTTAAGATGCTCTCTACTGCGCAGCGGTAGACGTTCACCAGGATAGCTGAAGACAGTTGGTTCTTTTTCAGGGTCCTCAGGAAGAAGAGGTGCTGGTGAGCCTTCTTGACCAGGCTGGAGGTGTTGGTGGTCCAGGACAGGTCCTCCGAAATATGGGTCCCCAGGAACTTAAAGCTGGAGACACGCTCAACAGCCATCCCGTTAATGTGGATGTGTGCCTCCTCTCTCCTTCCTGAAGTCCACGATGAGCTCCTTTGTCTTGGAGGTGTTAAGGAGCAGGTTGTTGTCTGAGCACCATGTGGCCAGGTGCTGGACCTCCTCCCTGTAGGCAGTCATTCATTGTTGCTGATGAGACCAATCACCGTAGTATCGTCTGCAAACTTAATGATGGCATTAGATCCATTCACCGACCTGCAGTCGAGTGTGAAGAGGGAGTAGAGAAAGGGGCTCAGAACACAGCTCTGTGGTACGCCAGTGTTAAGTGTGATGGTGGTGGAGCAGATGTGGCCTGACCTAACAAGCTGAGGTCTGTTTGTCAGAAAGTCCATAATCCAGTTGCAAATGGAGGTGTTAATGCCCAGGTTCCCAAGTTTGGTGATTAACTTAGAAGGGATGACAGTATTGAATGCTGAGCTGAAGTCAACAAACAGCATTCGTGCATAAGTGTTTTTATTGTCCAAGTGTGAGAGTACAGAGTGCAGTGCTATGGAGACGGCATCCTCTGTGCTCCTATTGCTGCGGTAGGCAAACTAATATGGGTCCAGTGTGGACGGAAGGGAGTCCTTTAGGTGAGCCAGGACCAGCCGCTCAAAGCACTTCATAACAATAGGTGTGAGTGCTACAGGGCGGTAGTCATTCAGGCACGTTGGGCTAGAGTGTTTCGGCACTGGCACAATGGAGGTGGATTTAAAGCATGCTGGCACAGCTGCTTGGGCGAGGGACAGGTTGAAAATATCCCTAAAGACCCCAGCGAGTTGCTCTGCACATGCCCTAAGTACACGACCAGGGATGCCGTCAGGTCCAGTAGCCTTTCGTGCGTTGATCTGGCTCAGTGCCGTGTAGACATTTACATTTACATTTATTCATTTGGCAGACGCTTTTATCCAAAGCGACTTACAATTGAGGAAAACAGCAAGCGATTCGTCTAAGTAAACAATATTCACGAGAAGTGCTAGTAATACAAAGTTTCAAATACAACGTCAAGATAGTATAAGCAAGTATATAGAGAACATTAGGAAAGGAAAAATAGAGGTAGAATGAAAAAAAATATATTTTGAGACAGTTAAGTGCCCATGGAAGAGGTGGGTCTTCAGCTGTTTTTTGAATTGTGAAATTGATCCAGCCGTCCTAATGGAAACAGGAAGATCGTTCCACCAGCAGGGAACGGAGAAAGAAAATGTCCTCAAGATGGATCTCATGCCTCTCTGTGAAGGAACAATGAGGCGCCGCTCGATTTCAGACCGTACACTTCTGGAGGGGATGTAGGTCTGTAAGAGAGAGTTAAGGTAGATGGGTGCTGTGTTAGTGGCTGTTCTGTAAGCAAGCACCAGTGCCTTGAACTTAATGTGTGCCGCTACTGGGAGCCAGTGCAAAGAGATGAGCAGAGGTGTGACATGTGCTCTCTTGGGCTCATTGAAGACCAGGCGTGCAGCAGCATTCTGGATCATTTGCAGAGGTTTGAAGGCACAGGCTGGGAGACCGGCCAGAAGAGCATTACAATAATCCAGTCTAGAAATGACAAGTGCCTGGACGAGAAGCTGTGTTGCATGTTCTGTTAAGAACAGTCTGATCTTTCTAATGTTGTACAATGCAAACCTGCATGACCGAGTTGTTTTAGTAACGTGATCCTTAAAAGTCAGCTGATCATCCATGATTACCCCAAAATTCCTGACTGATGTCGATGGGGTTATCTTTGATGGACCAAGTTGGATGGTAAGCTGGTGCTGTTCTGACCGGGTGGCAGGAAGGACGAGAAGCTCAGTCTTGGCCAGGTTGAGTTGTAGGTGATGATCTTTCTGAGACTCGTGTGGCTAGCGTGGAATCGTCTGTATGAAATGAGAGGTGAAGTTAAGTGTCATCAGCATAACAATGGTAGGAGAATCCATGTGCTTGTATGATGGAACCCAGTGATGTGGTGTATATGTAGAAGAGCAGAGGCTCAAGAACCGATCCTTGTGGGACCCCGGTGACTAGTTGGTGTGATTTGGACACTTCACCTCCCCAAGCTACCTTGAAGGACCTATCTCCGAGGTAGGATTTAAACCAGGAGAATGAAGTTCCAGTGATGCCCAGTGAAGAGAGGGCGGACAGAAGAATGTGATAGTTAACACTAACTAGGGCTGCAGAAAGGCTGCAGAAAGGTCTAAGAGAATGAGAACAGATGATTTGGACTCAGCTCTTGCCCTCCTTAGGGCTTCTGTAACTGTTAGTAGGGCAGTTTCGGTTGAGTGACTGTTCTTAAAGCCTGACTGGTTGGTGTCCAGCCTGTTGTTTTGGGTGAGGAAGGTAGACACCTGATTGAAAACAACCCGTTCAAGTGCTTTTGCTATGAACGGAATGAGAGAAATGGGTCTATAGTTCTCCAGTAGGGAACCTGGGCCTGCTTGAATGCAGTGGGGAAAATTCCTGTATTAAGAGATGTGTTGATGATATGAGTGAGCGATGGTAGGAGTGTGGGTGAGATGGCTTGTAGTAGATGTGAGGGGATGGGGTCTAACGGGCAGGTGGTTGGGTGAGTAGAGAGCAGAAGTTTAGAGACATCATCCTCTTTAAGAGGAGAGAAAGAGGAGAGAAGATGGTCTGCTGAGTGTATGTGCGGTGTGAGATCATGGATGGGTGGAGCTAAAAATTGTCTGCTGATAGACCTAGTTTTGTTTGTGAAGTAGCTGGCAAAGTCATTAGCCGTTAGGGAGTTGGACGGAGGTGGTGAAGGGGGACAGAGGAGAGTTTTAAAAGTTTTGAAAAGCTTGTGGGAGTCTAAGGCGCTGCTAATTTTGTCATGGAAGAATGCAGATTTAGCAGTGTGAATGTCTGCAGAGAAGATAGAGAGTGAAGCTTGATACTTACAGAGGTCAGCAAGGTCTTTTGTTTTGCGCCATTTCCTTTCAGTCACTCTAAGTTTAGCCTGGTGTTCCCGGAGGGTATCGGACAACCAGGGACTGGAAGGAGTAGCACGTGCTGGCCTGGAGGAAAGAGGACAGATAGTGTCTAGACATGAGGTTAGTGTTGTGAGAAGTGTGTCTGTGGCAGAATTAACATCAAGTGATGCAAAGTGTGTGAAGGATGGAAGGGAGGTTTCTATGACAGATGAAAGATGGGCAGGAGAAAGGGAGCACAGATTCCGCCTAAATGAGACTGGCAGAGGAGTTGGTGAGTTGAGAGAATGCAGTATTAAATTAAAAGTGATGAAAAAGTGATCAGAGACATGCAGAGGTGTAATCAAGGTGTTCTCTGTATCACAGCTGCGTGTGTAGATAAGATCAAGTTGGTTACCTGACTTATGGGTACCTGTGGTGGGGACTAGTTGGAGATTGAAGGAGGTAAGCAGAGAGTGGAAGTTTGAGGCATAAGGCTTCTCTAGGTGGATGTTGAAATCCCCAAAGACAAGAAGCGGCGAGTCGTCCTCAGGGAAAGACGAGAGCAGCATGTCTAGTTCTAGAAATTCACCCAGTTGACCTGGGGGGCGATAAATAACTACAATGTGGAGTTTTAACGGAGAAGTAATAGTTACGGCATGGAATTCAAAAGAATTGGTGTTGACTACGGAGGGGTAGGTGGAGAACTTCCAGTCTTTGGAGATGAGAAGACCGGTGCCACCACCTCTCCCATGCTGGCGGGGGGTGTGAGAGAAAGAGAAGTTACTAGAGAGGGCAGCAGGGGTTGCTGTGTTCTCAGAAGTAATCCAGGTTTCAGTTAATCCTACAATACTAAGAGCAGAGTGGGAAGCAAATGCAGGGATGAAGTCAGATTTATTAACAGCAGATTGACAATTCCAGAGACCAATGAGGAGGTGAGTGTGATGGTCGTGTGGTCATCTATGGGTGTGAGCTTGGTGGCAGTTTCCTTATTGTCTCTCTCGAAGCGAGCATAAAAGTCATTAAGCTCATTCAGGAATGTGACTTCAACAGGAGGCGCACTTCCTTGTTCATCCATGGCTTCTGATTTGGGTATGTAGTGATCTGCTTCTGGGTTGTAACACTGTCTATGGTGATGTTGATGTAATCCAGTACAGAGGGGGTGTAGCTGTCTATGTCCGTATAAAAAAGCCACGGGTGGCCTGAGAAGCAAACATTCTCCAGTCTGTGTCTTGAAACCTATCCTGGAGTGTGGAGTCTGCCCCCGCGGGCCACACTTTGATGGTCCTCACTGATGCCTTCACACGATTGATGAGGGGTGAATACTTGGGGGTGAGGAACAAAGAAAGGTGATCAGATTGACCCAGGTGGGGGAGGGGGGTCACGGTGTAAGCATTAGCCATGTTTGTATAGACATGGTCCAAAGTTTTGTTTCCTCTGTTGTGACAGGAAACATGCTGGTGAAATTTGGGGAGTACTGTCTTTAAGTTTGAGTGATTAAAATCTCCCGCAACAATAAATGCAGCCTCCGGGTGAGCAGTCTGTTGTTTACTGATGGCCGCATGAAGTTCTTTCATAGCAAGCTTGGCATCAGCATCCGGGGGAATGTAAGCTGCAGTTATAATGGTGGAAGTGAACTCCTGTGGCAGATAAAACGGTCTACATTTAACCATGAGAAACTCAAGGTTAGCTGAGCAGTGTCTCCCAACAGTAACAGAGTTCGTGCACCAAGCTTTGTTAACGTAAATGCACAATCCTCCGCCTCTGGTCTTACCGGATTCATCTGCCGTTCTATCTGCCTGAAGTGTGTGGTGTCTCGCTAGTTCAATAGCATTGTCCGGTATGCCGCTGTTTAGCCATGTTTTAGTGAAAATCATGACATTGCAGTTCAAAAGTCTTTTGCTGTGGATGATGCGGAGTCGAATCTCATACATTTTGTTCACCAATGACCATACATTAGCGAGGAAAATGCTGGGTAAAGAGAGCCGGTGCGGTGTTAGCTTTAGCTTAACTCTTAGCCCTCCACGCTTCCCCCGCCTTTGTTTACGATCTCGACGCCGCCGGCGAGCACTTCCGCCCGGCTGTCTAGGGTGCGTAGCATTGGGTGTTCTGGCGATCTCAGGGACGAGGCAAAGATTGCTGATAAAACTTCAGGGAATGCGCAAACCAATATCCAATAGCTCGTGCCGGGTGTACCATGTTAAGGCACAGCTGTTCTGCACGAACAGACCCGAGATGAGCAAGAAAAACACTGCATAAATGCAAAAACTGGAGAGACCCTGAGCCTCGCGATGTGCTAGTGCCGCCATCTTGGATTTATGGTGTGATTGTAAAAGTAATCGTACTGGACAACTAGTTTTCTGTAATGTCACCCGTCAATGTGCTAATGAGTTGACGGCAAACTGCTTCGTAATGTTTTGCACAGCCAATCTATCTACACAATAGCTACAGTATAATGTGTTTATAATGCCACAATGCAATTTCTTGTGTAACATACTGAACACATGTGAGTGTTGCATTTGGTTTTTAGTTCAACATTGCAAATAGTTTCACACCTAATGTTGTTGTTACAAGCAACCTCTTGTGTAAATAATAAATGCTATGTTGATAAATGTGCCGTCTTTAAATTTAAATCTGGCACTATGGTTACAGGCATCCTGTGCGAATAGTTCACGAGTTTGACAGTATGTTGTTCATTCATTTAGAGCTGTGACTGTAAGTGTAATACTCCCGCTCTGTCCCGGTTTAGTTTTTGTGTTCCTGGACTTTTAATTTTAGAAAACTCCATTACCCAGCATCCACCTCACCTCCGCCATCTTTGATTGGACTCTGCACCTGGTTTTGATTTGTGTTGCACCTGTTTTGTGTTTGCCATGTGTTATTTAAGTTCAGTTGTTTGCTTTGTTTCTCGTCCGGTCTTGTTGTAAGTCACCCGTGTTGTTTCGCTGTTTTTTTATGTTACCTGTACCAGGTCACTCTTCTGCCAGTGACCTGCCATTTGTTACAGTAAGCTGTTGTGTGAACAAAACACCTTGAAGTAAATGTGAAGAGTTAATTTGCAGAAACAGATAACTAATTTTCATAAACCATGTTTTTTATTATGCATTCCAGGTAATATGCTTTAAACAGTTGGGTTGTTTTGATTAAGTAGTAATAACTAAAGAAATACAGATAAGTAACACAATAAAAAATTTGATTTATGAAAAATCTGGTTTTGCAAATGAACTCTTCATGTGGTTGTCTATCCTAGACACTTTTAGCAGACCATGGACTATTCTGATTAAGTGCACTGAATAATATTAAATACAATTTGTAAAAATTATTGTTTTTGTATATATAGTATTGGGGGTCTCGCATTTTTGTCACCTTTTTTCACCCTGATGAGTTTGCAGCTATGAATAGCACAAGTAACGAGATGCAGCCACGGTCTGACGCCAAAAGCAAGTCGTTTGTAACTCTAATCAGAGCAGTCTCTGTGCTGTGATGTGCCCTAAATCCTGACTGGAATAGTTTATAGATGTCGTTCCTTTAGAGGAAGGAGCATAGCTGTGATGAGACTACCTTTTCAAGTACTTTAGAGATGAAAGGTAAATTCGAAATAGGTCTATAATGAACTAATTCCCTAAGATCAAGTTAAGGTTTTTTGATAATGGGCTTAATAACAGCCACCTTATAAGCTTTAGGGACATGCCCTAATAAAAGAGATGAGTTAATAATACTAAGCAAAGGATCTATAATTTCAGGGAGCATCTCTTTCATTAAACTAGTAGGTATAGGATCTAGTATGCATGTTGTTAATTTAGAAGATCGAGATGAGGCTTATTTTTATAACAGTAATCTTTGGGAAAAGACTTATTTAAAGTAGTATAATCTTCTGGTTTTAGCCACATTTCTGTCAAACAGAGCACATCTATTTTATGATCTGTGATCATGTCATTAACAAAAAGTGCTTTATTATTGAGAGATCTAATATTTAGCAAACAAAGTCGTATACTTTTTTTAACTGTGTGTGCGCATGTGTGTCCGCGTTCGTGTGCGTGCGTGCGTGCGTGCGTGCGTGCGTGCGTGCGTGCGTGTGTGTGTGTGTTTGATGAGCGTGTGGTGTGGGTGTAATCTTTCAATATGTTGTTCTTTCCTTTTACAAATGTAATGTTTTGCTTATAGTCATTTTGTCTTCTATACAGCTGCTTTGTAACAATGAAAATTGAAAAGTGCTATATAAATAAACTTGAGTTGAGTATGAAAAGAATGTGCATTCAGCAATCAGATTAGCTCAATTTCCTAGCCAAATCCACCTTCTATTACTGCAAACTAGTATGACATGTCAATGTTTTTTACTTGCCCTTCGGTGGCACTCAATGTGGCAGTAATAGGCATTCTGGTTGACTACCTACCTGAATATCTTTGAGTGTGATTCCCCAGTCAAAAGAATGAGCATGATTTATATTCTTTGATGGTGCTCCCCTGATGTCTGTGTCAGAGCAGTACCTCAGCTGCTAGATTCATACAGTGTGGTCATCACAAAATGAAGGACAACTAGGAGACTAAAGCAAAATGGCAGTCAAAGTGGCACACATAATCACTTTACTACAGTAAATCTTGCCTAAATGTATGTAAAGCTTCTTTGCGACAATGCAAAAATGTAAAGTGCTATATAAATAAAATCAGTCTCATAAGTAGCCCTGTTTAAATTAATTCTACATAAGTAACCATTATATTGTAAGAAATGCATTCCTGTAGCTCAGTGGTTAGAGCATGGCACTAGCAATGCCAAGGTCATGGGTTCCACCCCGGGGTTGCACATACTCAGTATAAATAAATGTATAAAGTATAATGTCAGTCGCTTTGGTTAAAAGCCAAATGCATAAATATAATTGTAAATAGGTTGTTGACTTTGTCTGTACATTTTCAGAAACTGTTTAGACTTGCTGACTCAGCTGCCAGAAGAGGAGGAAGCTAGTTTACTTTCTGAGCTCCAGCAGCTAAAACAGGAGGAAGAATCCATGATCCAGGAGCTGGAGAGCATTGAAATGCAACGTGAAGCCGTGGCCAAAGAGCTAGTTGAAAGACGAAGCCACAGTCAACAGTTGGACACAGAAGAAATTCAGTGCGTATGAAAATATTTTATATAATTGTATTTTCAAATGATCAGTTCAATTAGTGCATAGTTTCAGGGTCGGGTTGTCATTGCTTTTGTTGTTGCACGGAACAGCTTTTTCTTGAAGGAGCAGTGTTTACATTAGCTTATAACATTTGTTAGAAAAAAAACATAAAATCAATCTATATCAAATCCCACATGTTCTTAAGCACCATGCTCGTTCATGTTAATTTGCATTTGGAAATGCCTCCAAAGAACCATATATGGTGTCAACACCTCCCTTTATAAATGATGTGAATGTATTCTGTTCTCTCACTAAACAAATCTCCATGGTTTTTGAAAACACAGTCTCTGCGCAGTGCATGGTTTGCTCAATTTTTGCATAAAATTTGGTGTAAACCAATGTATTAATAATAAAGCATAAAGATTTTTTTTAAACATTTTTTTACTCCTATAACTTTTGGAATAATGATTAATATACAAAAACTACTATTTATTTTTTTTCGGTTTGTTAAATTTTTTTTTTTTCTTCTTTTTTATATATTGTTCTGTAAAGTGTGTCTTTACATTGTGCTTTCAATAGAAAAAAGGTTTGCCAACTCATCCAGCAAAGCGAGTTCAGCCATGACACTAGCTATTTTAAATGATTTCCATCTGTCTTTTATAGTTTTTCACACCAATTATACAAATGTATAGCTTGAACTATGAAATTACAAATATTTTTTTATTATTTTGTAGTATCACCATTCTACAACTAGATTATGCATTATGCATTAATAGTCATTATGCACTGTTGATAAATGAGGCCCCTGGTTCATAAATTCATCAACCTGACATCTCAAAACAGTGTTCTTATGCCGACAAATCCAGACAGTGGACCAGTGTTTTCCAAGATGACTCCAGGTAACCAATGTTGCCTCCGTCTGAAATTCTTAACAAAGACTCATCTTCCCTAATACTTTGGGCTCGTATTCTTAAAGCTTCTAAGAATCCTCTCAGAAAACTCCTTTTTCATTGCTTAGTAGGACTAGGTTTTATAATTTCAGCACGATTTAGCCGCATCATCAAACCTTTCCCTTTTCGTTGTGGGCAGAACACAGCAAGAATCGGCAATTGTTACGCTCTGATAATAGTTTAGCAAGAATCCAGGATCATGGCCATGTCCGTGGTTCTTGCCTCCATACCCAGTCATGATTTTACAACTGCTTTATGCGTAACTAGGGAACACCGAAGCATAGGACTAGTGTTGCAAGAAGGATAAGTGAAGAACGTTACAACTTTGCGACACATCATCAGTTGTGTACCTTAGCCTCATTGTTTTTTTGGCCTTTTATCACAAGACTGAGCGTCAGCCTAGGCGGGCCCACCACAGGCTGATCAGACCCGGGTGTGTATTGCATATTTATTAGGTCATTTGGCAGCCCACACTTTTTCTATCTGCTTCAGCCACAGCCAGTGGCTGCTTCTATCAGCAACAGTGGCAAGTTCCTTGACTATCTTCCGCTGAACCTTTCCTCTGATGCCCACCTCTTTTAACAGCTTTATAGTGAAGCTAGCCACAGCGCTTTCCATGCTTCCCTGCCTCAGCTGACAGGTTAGCATATCACAGTTTTTTCCTTTCAAAGGCCTCATTTTAATGGCCTCTTCCCAAGGAACTGTCAACTCGACTATTATGACAATCCGGCTGGAGTTGGACCAGAGCACCAGGTCTGGGCGCATATTGATGGCTACAATTTTAGATAAGAAAGTGAGTCTGTGGTTCAAGTCGACATGCATTTCCAAATTCCTGGCTGTATTTAGCTGTCCTGCTTCAGGGGACAGAGATTTAGCCTGCCTTTTCTAATTCCTGGCTGTATTTAGCTGTCCTGCTTCAGGGGACAGAGATTTAGCCTGCTTTTTCTCCCCTTCTCGGATAAAGGACTGCCTTTTTGGTAAGGTATTCTTGGCGTTAAGGGGTATGGCATTTGTTGACAGTCTCTTGGTCTCTATAGCTGCCACCAAGCACCTCAGTACTTGATTGTGGCACCATGTGTACCTCACCAAGTTGTTCTTACAACCCACCAGATTATGTCTAAGGTTTGACGGTACTGCACACAGGTGGCATGCTGGGTTTTGTCCACACCATACCTGCAAATTTGTTGGAGAGGGCAGCACACCATATGTGGCCCTAACGATAAAACTTAGCCTGTTTGTCTCCATGCTCCACAGCTCACCCCAAGTGATTTTTCGCCGTTCTATCCCTTCCCATCTCATCCAGCAGCCTTGTTGGCCTTGGGAGACTGCTCTGGTGCATCTAGCTGCTTCCTCCTGATGGTGTTCCTCCACCACCAGCTGTCATTGTTCCTTGTGTGAACCCTTTTGCTTTGTAGTCATTGTTATTCCCAAACCAGTCACATTGACGCATCTCTACGTAGGCTACGGCCTTTAATCAGTTTAGTTATCTGTTCTGGAACATGAGAACTTATGTGGCACTGACCCAAAGATATTGGCAAGATCTAAGAAAACATTCTCGCCTGCTTAACTGCTTATCTTCACTCCATTTAGGGGGCCCTATATCCATCAGGTACTCTGGTAGTTTAATTGGTGGCATGTCTTCTGGGATGGAAATTGGTATGTGCCTCTGACTGTCAGAATAAGTTTTCCTCATGTGTTCCTCGAGATCCACTATGGGTACTATAAAGTGGCTGTAACTCAGGCAGCTTCTGAATATTTTATATTAATCACTTACAGAATAGTATCGCAACTTTCAAATATCTGTAGAGTTTTTAGTTTCATCACATTTATAAGACATATACAGCTGTGCAGTTATTTCCGTAAACAGTCGAGCTCCTGGAGGCGTGCAGTGGGTGGAATGAAGCATGCGAGCACACAATACATCATCACATTATCCCTGTTAAATCACTATAAGTTTGTGTTGTTAACATTATGCACATATGCACCAATTGCCAAAAAAAACAGACAAATGACGGACCTTGTCATGGTTCTGCCCTTCTTGTCTTGTAAATTTCTATAGTCTTGTGGGCGGGACCATGACAGTGTCTTGTAAATGTCTCGTGTTTATGGTATTCGTGGAAGCGTGTGGCCTGGGCGTGGTTACGCCCCCCCGGATACTTCCGCAATCCTGTCCTCGTCTATGCCTTGTTTTCATGATCGAGTGGACAGGATTGCGCAAGTATCACATCTTTGTGTTAATGTTCTTTGGGGAAACACACAGCGTTGGCCGATTGCCTTCGCCGCGTGTTTTCATGTTGCGCGTCTTAGCCCCGCCCCCCTTGTTTTCCCGTAATCGATCCATCTGTGTTTCATGACTCACACCTGCACCCTGTGTAATTATTCCTTGTTAGTGTCCCTATATATACCCCTTGTGTTCATTGTCTTGTGCGGGTTCGTTTTGCAAGGTCTGTTTTGTCAGTCTGTAGTCTTAGTCTAGTTAATTCTTAAGTCAAGTCAAAGTCTGGTTGTCTGTGTCCTTGCGTCATCATCTGTCTCATTTTGTTTCAGTTTTTGCCCCCCCCGAGGGTTGTCTTTGTTTTTATAGTCTTTGCTTGTTTTTTGAGTTATTGTCATTGATCTCGTTTTTCCCCACAGTGGGTCCTTTATTTTGATTTCTGTTTTGTTAAATAAAAGTCTTTGTTACCCCCGTACCCTTCGTTGTCTTGCCTGCATCTGGGTCCTCCCACCACAACCATTGAAGACCTACCATGTGCAGTTCATGTCCGACTGTCATCTTTTAGAGCTGGGACCGTTCCATCTATTGGTTTTAAATAATCTCCAAATCCACTGTTTATATAACATTTCCGAATTGCAGTGAACAAAAAAAATAGTTGAACTTTGCGAACTTTGTTCTCTATCTCTTGTACAAGCTGGTTGTGACGTGTGCAAATGCTTCTTCTCCCTCTTAACATGGTTGAAGCCTGGGCGTGCGCTTTCTTCTCACTCTGGAGGGTTGACGGGTGTGCTTTTCCGGGTGAATTGTTCAATAAAGGACTAAGAAAAGTTTTTACGAAACGGATTTTCATGTTGGAAAAAAACGCTGGGGGAGTGTATATAGCACACAAAATACTACGTCATACGCCCAAGACATTTTTTGACAAGTTGACCATGTTACGCAAGAAAAGACAGCATGTTTAATATTGTAAATTAGTCATAATGCATAAAACACTGTTGCATCCCCCCTTTAAGGGTACCGGTTTTCTCCTTGCTAAAGAGAATACTGACAAAGTTGTAAGGATCCCTATAGAAAGCAGTCCTGGTTTGCTTTTTTTTCTATCGTTGCTTCCTCAGGCTTTCTGCTCTTTGCAGCATTGCAAGGTGATATGTAATATTATTTTCTGCTTCAGTTGCCTTCTTCCATTGTTTTCTCAGGCTCCTCCTTCACAAGTCTGTCATTTCTTGTTTCCTTCTGGACTTTGGCTGGCCTGCCAGCTCTTTCTTTGACTTTGGGCTATTGGTTTTTCCCTCCAAACCTATCTGCTCCATAGTTGTAGATTATCTCCCCCATCTTCTCCAGCTTCCTTTCAACTAGGGGTTGAACGACCTCAGATTTTTCGAAGTCGACTATTATGTTATAAAAGTTGACTAGTCAATGATGTCATTAATAAATAACGTAAGAGCTAGGGAATGTTTTGCAACAAGATTTGATAGGTGTGGGCAGTGAGACACTCGTCTGGGCTGCGGGAGAATGCCGGGACTCCCTCAAAATAGCCTCTAAATGTATAGTATCTAAAAACAAATAAACTGTTGTTCATCTATTGCACAAGAGCAACAACAAGTAAACTAAAATAAAACTATTTTAAAGCGTGAGTGTAACACTTCTGTTTGCACCAGTTCACTTTCCCCGGACTATTAAGACTACACTTCCAAGCATGCACTGCACCCCAGCCACCATGATTGTTGTCAGCACCTGTTCCTCGTTTTGTTTGCACCTGTTTTATGTTCCGTGCCCTGTTTAAGTTGGGTCTTTTGTTTAGTTCTTGGTCCGGTCTTGTTGTAAGCTGTTGTAAGTTTTGTTCCTGTTTATCTTACCCATTTTGCTATTTGCCTGTTAATATACCCATTTATCTGATATACCTTTTGAAATACCTGTGGATAATACTTTTTGAAATAAATGTGGATTATACCTTTTGAAATACCTGTGGATTATACCTTTTGAAATACCTGTGGATTATACCTTTTAATTAAATCCCAGTTTTTGAGTTTATCCCTGTAGTGCTTGGACCCGTTACCATTACAGTGAGGTCGTGGTGGCGGGGCTATGCAGTAAAAGAGCAGCAGGTGGATCTCTACAGCAGCCTAACATTACTTCAGATCTGAAGCGTGTGTACAGACCAAACTTCCCTGACATTTACAACAAGTCAACTGAAAGTATCATGTGCACTAATAGATGAAACAACAGAAAAATGTGTCAAGTTTTTTGTCACAGCCTATGACTTTAGAGCAACGTCAATATATTTATTAGCCTAATGCAGCAGAGGCTTTTTCATAGCAGACTTACAAACGCAGCAAACCAGGGTTTGCATTAAAGGAAAGGCAAAAAAAAAAAAAAACATTAGAAAAACCCTATCCCAGAATTTACTGACAAGTGGACAGTCAAAGAACATGTGCATATACAGGTGCATCTCAATAAATTAGAATGACATGATAAAGGTCAATTTTTTTTGTCACTCATTTCAGAAAGTAAAACCCAATTATTATATAGATTCATTACACATAGAGTGAAATATTTCAAGCCTTTGTTTCTTGAAATTTTGATGATTATGGCTTACAGATAATGAAATCCCAAAATTCAGTGTCTCAGAAAATTTGAATATTACATAAGATCAATAAAAAAAGGATATTTTAAATAGAAATGTCAGGCTTCTAAAAAGTATGTTCATTTCTATGCACTCAATACTTTGTTGGGCCTCCTTTTGCATGAATTACTGCATTAATGCGACGTGGCATGGAGGCAATCAGCCTGTGGCACTGCTTAGGATTAATGGAAGCCCAGGTTGCTTTGATAGCGGCCTTTAGGTCATCTGCATTGTTGGGTCTGGTGTCTCATCTTCCTCTTGACAATAGCCCATAGATTCTTTATTGGGTTCAGGTCAGGCGAGTTTGCTGGCCAATCAAGCACAGTAACACCATGGTCATTGAACCAGCTTTTGGTACCTTTGGCAGTGTGGGTAGGTGCCAAGTCCTGCTGGAAAATGAAATCAGCATCTTCATAAAGCTTCTCAGCAGAAGTAAGCATGAAGTGCTCTAAAATTCCCTGGTAGATGGCTGTGTTGACTTTGAACTTCAGAAAACACAGTGGACCAACACCAGCAGATGACATGGCAGCCCAAATCACCACCGACTGTGGAAACTTCACACTGGACTTCAAGCAACTTGGTTTCTGTGCCTCTCCACTCTGGGACCTTGATTTCCAATTGAAATGCAAAATTTACTTTCATCTGAAAAGAGGACTTTGGACCACTGAGCAACAGTCCAGTTCTTTTTCTCCACAGCCCAGGTAAGACGCTTCTGACGTTTGTAGCCCATGCCTAGGATTCGTCTGTGTGTAGTGGCTCTTGATGCGCTGACTCCAGCCTCAGTTCACTCCTTGTGAAGTTTCACCAAATTCTTGAATGGATTTTTCCTGACAATCCTCTCAAGGCTGCGGTTATCCTTTTTGCTGGTGCTTCTTTTCCTACCACACCTTTTCCTTCCACTCAACTTTCTATGAATATGCTTGGATATATGCTTGGAATATGCTGTGGCAATCGTGGCCCAGTGGTTAGAGAGTTGGACTCATGACCAGAAGGTTGCTGGTTCGATTCTCAGGGCTGGCAGGTAACGGCTGAGGTGCCCTTGAGCAAGGCACCTAATCCCCACTTGCTTACTATACAAAATGTACAAATGTATAGTACAATGTAATGTAAGTCTGCCAAATGCATAAATGTAAAATGTATAAATGTAAATGGATAAAGCACTGTGAACAACCAGCTTCTTTAGCAATTAACTTTTGTGGCTTACCCTCCCTGTGGAGTCAGCTGTCTTCCCCATGATTCTGTAGCCTACTGACCCAGACTGAGAGACCATTTAAAGGCTTCGGAAACATTTGCAGGTGTTTTGAGTTGATTAGCTGATTGGGGTTTGACACCATGACTTTCCAGTATTTAACTTTTTCACAATATTCTAATTTTCTGAGACACTGAATTTGGGGTTTTCATTATCTGTAAGCCATAATCATCAAAATTTCAAGAAATAAAGGCTTTGTAATGCCATGGGAACAGGTAAGTGAGCACACCACAGGGTTAAACTTAAAATGGGGGGTTTTAATCAAAAAGGGAACAATACACAGAACGGAAATCTCTCCAAAACATGGTGTAACAAAACCACAGGTGAGTAAATCCTAGGTGCAAACATCAAAAGTGCTCGGGTAAGTACATCCAAGGTGCAAACATCCAAAGTTCTCAGGTAAGTAATCCAACAGGTAAACTTCTCAAAACAGGTAGTAAATCCTAGGTGCAAACATCAAAAGTGTTCGGGTACGTAATCCAACGGGTAAACTGTTGTAAAATAGTTGTAACTGTTGTAAAATAATCCAAATAGGTGAAATAATCCAGTCCGGTAAAAACAAACAACAGGAGTGATAACGTAAGCGACAGGGTAGGACATAGTACAGACAGGTAACTACAAGATCAGACCATGAGGTGGAGAAAACAAGCAAACTAAATATTGTCCGGTAATTGGGTGCAGGAGGTGGTGAAATCAAAAATGGCTGCCGGGCTGAGGTGCATGATGGGGAGTGTAGTCCGTTAAAGGTCCGGTATGGGGCAAGTAAACAAACATGGGCAAACAGGAGTGTTACAGGCTTGAAATATTTCACTCTATGTGTAATGAATCTATATAATATATGGTTTCACTTTCTGACATGTGTGACAAAAAATATTGACCTTTTTCAGGTCAATTTATTGAGATGCACCTGTAGGTCCCCACAGTATTTGAACTACACAATGTACAAAAAGGAGTAGGCAAGCGCATCATTCTATGTAACATACGGAGTTGCATAGGCCTTGTGAATCAGTTTAAAGTGTATAAGTTGATGGGCCGGATTCTAGGACACAGTTAGGTTTATTGGGGGCCAGTTCCTTTTCCCATATCGTGGTGATGGGAAGTGCACCGGAGCAAATGCTTAAGCAGCTTGTTAAATAAATGAAACTGCTCCACATTGAGAAAAGTTTAGATAAACAAGCAGTGGATGAGTGTCCAGGTTGCAGTTTCACGGTACTCTATAGGTGCGCATTGCACTTCTCAAGCTTAAATACAGAAAGTAGGAAAATAGGCCCTGATTATTAAAAACAAATACACCTTGATTAGACCATGGATTAAAGACAAAGGGCTTTTTTCCCAGATTGTATATTATGATTATTCCAAATCGGGGATTCTTTTGTAAATTTGCTAGCACGTCCAATGAATTTGCAGATATCTTGCCAAATTTTAAGAGAGTCACCCACTATTTTAGTATCAAACTTTTTAAGGCTTTCTTGAATAAACCAATAAATAACATATCTTGTAGTCGATGTGGATGCACAGCAGATGCTTCTATGGTATGCCACGCAATGTCAGAGTTTACCTCCACCCAAGTTTTTAAGAGAGTCACCCACTATTTTAGTATCAAACTTTAAGGCTTTCTTGAATAAACCAATAAATAACATATCTTGTAGTCGATGTGGATGCACAGCAGATGCTTCTATGGTATGCCACGCAATGTCAGAGTTTACCTCCACCCAAGTTTTTAAGAGAGTCACCCACTATTTTAGTATCAAACTTTAAGGCTTTCTTGAATAAACCAATAAATAACATATCTTGTAGTCGATGTGGATGCACAGCAGATGCTTCTATGGTATGCCACGCAATGTCAGAGTTTACCTCCACCCAAGTTTTTAAGAGAGTCACCCACTATTTTAGTATCAAACTTTAAGGCTTTCTTGAATAAACCAATAAATAACATATCTTGTAGTCGATGTGGATGCACAGCAGATGCTTCTATGGTATGCCACGCAATGTCAGAGTTTACCTCCACCCAAGTTTTGATAGAGCGCATTTGACATGCCCAGAAATAAAGTTGAATGTCCATG
Source organism: Oreonectes daqikongensis (assembly GCA_026939265.1). Taxonomy (NCBI): domain Eukaryota; kingdom Metazoa; phylum Chordata; class Actinopteri; order Cypriniformes; family Nemacheilidae; genus Oreonectes; species Oreonectes daqikongensis. The sequence goes on along the minus strand of JAOTQM010000092.1, from coordinate 114,061 downwards.
CTTTGGCAGGACTTCTCTGTAATGTTTTAACTTTAATTCTTGGACGTTTGTGGTTCCAAATTTATTTAGTTATAATAGAATTCATCCCTTTGAAAAATGTTTTTAAGGAGAAAGAGGAATCATAGAAAATAAGAATAAAAGCCTAGGAAGAACAATTATTTTAATGATTGCCATCCTACCTTGCAAAGAAATTAGACAGTGGCATTGGTACAGATTTCTCCCAATTAATTTAGTAATCACTTACTTTTCCAAAATCTTTAAATATTTTAAGACATTGAGTAATAGAGGTAGGAGTGTTTGACATATACAGCAAAATATCATCAGCAAAAAAGAAATGTGGTGTTTGGAGTTGTCTATAGTAATAGGGGATATTATATGATTCTGACGGATTGCCTGTGCCAGGGGCTCTAACGAGAGGGCAAACAGCAAAAGTGACAAAGGGCAGCCCTGTCTTGTGCCTCTGCCCAGCAGAAAAGCACTTAAGCAACACATCCATGTTGACACCCGTGCAAAAGAATCTGGATAGAGAGTTTGTACAATATGTATAAAATGGGGGCCAAAGCCAAACACTTGGCCAAAGATACATCCACTTGACCCAATCAAAGGCTTTCTCTGCGTCTAGCCAGAAACTTGTTCACCGTGCGTTTAGTGTGGACAGAGGGCTTGCGGATTTCAATAGTGAGACGCTGAACAGAATTTGCAAAGAGGCCCTCCCAGTAACGCAACAGTTTATAGTGCTCCAGTGTCCAAGCGATGCTGACACAGAACCAAAATCTGCTATGAGTACCAATTTGAAATATTCAGTGTCCAGTGTTTATTCCCCAGGCCTATGGTATGTTGTTTAATCCCAGGACTGATCATATTGATGTCGTGGTTAATCCAAGTCTTCCGTCTATATGTTCTGGTGCCCAGACCAATAGATCTTTCAATAGATTTGTAGGTATGTGGTCTAGCATGCATGTTGTTGATTTAGATGATCTAATGATTTTAGACAGTAGAAAATAGTTCCAGTTTCTCCTTAGGGGAGCTGTAGTTTGTTGTCTGGTCAGCTAGTGTAGGTTGCATAGATATATTTTTTCTCTAATATCCTCAATTTTATTTGTGAAATAGTTCATATATTCAATCACTGCTATGTTGATATCCAACATCAGAAGTCGCTGACAATTTTTTAAAATTAATTTTACTTTGTAAAAACTGACCTCACCACATTGTAAAGCTTATATCATACAGTACCTAAATGCATTTACTTGAAGGGGTGTTCATAAGACTAACATGAGGTTTATGCATGTTTATGACAACTGTCATTAAGTGTCATTTGCTCATTTTATGTCATTTTTAATGCAAAGATGACATTGTTTAAGACAACTTGACATAAAGCAATAGATCATAACCTGTCAGTGTCTTTGTCATGACAACTTTATGCTTTGGATAAAAGCGTCTGTCAAATGAATAAACGTAAATGTAAAGTTATGGGCATAAAACATTTTACAATGCATAAAACATCAGGTAATGCTATTAAGCTTGCTGACAGCTATTCAAATGCAAGTTCAGAATCAGTCAGAATAATTTTAATCAGAATCAGAAGGAGCTTTATTGCCAAGTGTGCTTACACACACAAGGAATTTGTCTTCCAGTGCACATACATGTTAAAAAAAGTGACAAGGTACAGGTAACAAAAAAGTAAGTAAAAATAAAAATAAATACACATTACACATTTGACAAAATTACAATATACAGTATACTGTATGTACAGATGTGCTATATACAAATTATAATCTGTTATATACAAAAATTATGCATGGGGGGAATATGGATTGTGTATTGCACATGTTTTATTGCACAGTGGGAGGACATTTAACTGTTCATGAGGTAGATGGCCTGAGGGAAGAAACTGTTTTTATGTCTGGTTGTTTTGGTGCTCAGTGCTCTGTAGCGCCGGCCAGACGGCAGCAGATCAAAGAGGAAATGTGCTGGGTGTGAGGTGTCCAGAGTGATTTTGCGAGCCCTTTTTCTCACTCTGGATAAGTACAGTTCCTGGAGAGTGGGGAGGGTTGTGCCAATGATTCGTTCAGCAGTCCGGAATATCCGCTGCAGTCTTCGGAGGTCAGTTTTGGCAGCTGAGCCGAACCATACAGTTATGGAAGTGCAGAGGATGGATTCAATGACAGCTGAGTAGAACTGTATGATCAGCTCCTCTGGCAGATTAAACTTCCTCAGCTGGCGAAGAAAGTACAGCCTCTGCTGGGCCTTTCTGACAATGGAGTCAATGTGAGTGTCCCACCTCAAGTCCTGAGAGATGGTGGTGCCCTGAATGACTCTACTTCAGCCACAGTGCTGTTCATGATGGTAAGTGGGGGAAGTGCAGGGTGGTTTCTCCTAAAGTCCACTATAATCTTGTGTAATAAGCGTGTTCAGCTCCAAGTTGTTATGACTGCACCAGACAGACAGCTGCTCAACCTCGCTTCTGTAAGCAGACTCGTCACCGTCCTGTATGAGACCAATTACTGTAGTGTCGTCTGCGAACTTCAGGAGCTTGACAGAAGTGTCAGTAGAGGTGCAGTCATTGGTGTACAGGGAGAAGAGAAGTGGAGAGAGCACACATCCCTGAGGGGCACCAGTGCTGATGGTACGGCTGTTGGATGTGAATTTACCAACTCTAACTAGTTTTTGCCTGTCTGTCAGAAAGCTGGTGATCCACTGACAGACAGCGCTAGGAACGGAGAGCTGGGTTAGTTTGGTCTGGAGGAGTGTCGGGACAATGGTGTTGAAGGTTGAACTGAAGTCCACAAACAGGATCCTCACATAGTTCCCTGGTCTGTCCAGATGTTGTAGTGTATAATGCAGTCCCATGTTGACTGCATCATCTACAGACCTGTTTGCTCTGTAAGCAAACTGCAGGGGGTCCAGTAAGGGTCTATTGATGTCCTTCAAATAAGCCAACATCAGTCTTTCGAATGACTTCATGGCCACAGATGTTAGAGCAACAGGTCTGTAGTCGTTAAGTCCTGTGATTTTGGATTTCTTTGGGATGGGGATGATGGTGGAGCATTTGAAGCAGGAGGGGACTTTGCACAGCTCCAATGATCTGTTGAAGATCTGTGAAAAAATGTAGGCCAGCTGGTCAGCACAGGTTTTCAGACAGCCTGGTGAAACACCATCTGGGCCTGGTGCGGGCAGTCGTGGCCCAGTGGTTAGAGAGTTGGACTCATAACCAGAAGGTTGCTGGTTCGATTCTCAGGGCTGACGGTAACGGCTGAGGTGCCCTTGAGCAAGGCACCTAACCCCCACTTGCTTACTATACAAAATGTACAAATGTATAGTACAATGTAATGTAAGTCGCTTTGGATAAAAGCGTCTGCCAAATGCGTAAATGTAAATGTAATGCTTTACTTCTCTTTTGTTTTCTAAAGACCTGACCCACATCATCTTCACTGATCTGAAGTGCAGGAGGGGAGGAGAATGGGGTTGCTGGAGGTGTTGATGAGGTGTAGAGAGGTAGTCGTTGTGGGGTGTGAGCCCGGGGGTTTCAAATCTACAATAAAACTCATTGAGGTCTTCAGCAAGTTGTTGATTTGCCTCAGTGCTGGGGTATGGTGTCTTGTAGTTTGTGATGTCTTTTAAGACTTTCCACACTGAGGCAGGGTCGTTGGCAGAGAACTGGTTTTCTAGCTTTTTAGCATAGCTCTTCTTAGCCACTCTAATCTCCTTGGTCAGTGTGTTCTTGGCCTGATTGTACAAGATCCTGTCCCCACTGCTGTAGGCATCCTCTTTGACTTGGCGAAGCTGTCTGAGTTTTGGTGTGAACCATGGTTTGTCGTTGTTGTATGTTAAATATGTCCTGGTAGGAATGCACATGTCCTCACAGAAACTAATGTATGATGTTACAGTCTCTGTGAGCTCGTCCAGATCAGTGGCAGCAGCTTCAAAAACACTCCAGTCAGTGCAGTCGAAGCAGGCTTTTAAGGCCCGCTCTGCTTCGTCGGTCCATCTCTTTATCCTCCTTACTACTGGCTTAGCAGATTTAAGTTTTTGCCTGTATGTTGGGAGAAGATGAACCAGGCAGTGATCAGAGAGTCCTAAAGCTGCTCTTGGGAGAGAGCGATAAGCATCCTTTATTGTGGTATAGCAGTGGTCCAAAATATTATTGTCTCTGGTGGGGCATGTAATATGTTGTTTGAATTTTGGCAGTTCACGTGTAAGTGTTGCTTTGTTAAAGTCACCGAGAATGATTATAGCTGAGTCCGGGTGTTGTTGTTCTGTGTCTGCGATCTCGTCAGCCAGCTGTTGTAGCGCTGTGCTCTTGTGAGCTTGCGGTGGAATGTAAACACTTACAAGAACGAACGAGGAAAACTCTTGCGGCGAGTAGAACGGTTTACAGTTAATGAAGAGCGCTTCTACATTGGGACAGCGCATCTTCTTTAACGCTGTTACATCTGTACACCACTGTACACAGAATAGTCGAAAACCAGTAGAATATTGCGTGGTATGTCCTGCCGAATGTTTAGCAGTTCATCCCTAGTGAAACTTATTGTATTAGAAAAACACATAACAGGACAAACTAACAAAAAACAGTAAAACAACTGGAGAGCTCCACACAGAGGCAGCCATCTGCGGCACCATCTTGAAATCGTAATCGTAACCTTAATTAATAAAATTAAGGCTAACTTCAACTGCATTTGTATTTCTCAGATTTATTTGCTGTCAATGTTAAAAGTTACAAGGAAAATAACGTTTGTTTTATTTAGAGACGGATCAATTCACTTCATAATACATTAATATGTCATCAGGAGCCGCGCGGATTACTTTTGTATTGCTTGTATCTGATTTTTAAACATTCTTTTTTATGAAAGCTCTTAATAACTCTTTTACCTATCTTGCATCAATTAGGTCCTGCACATTATCTCTCTTAATAACTCTTTAAACATCAGCCCCGCACTTTATTTTCTCAATCCTGCATGTTTTACTGTAAAACCGAAACCAAAACGCAAGTGCTTTGCTTCCGATGGACATGCATGTAGGCTATTAGGAAGGACTTGGTAGGTGCACCTCTTAGAAAATGTAAACAAATAATGATCATTTTAGATGTTTAATTACGACTTGGAGCATTGGAAAAATCTTAAATTCTACCAAAATCCATGTTTTCACTTCTTTTTCCTGTAGCTCAAAATTAGACTGTGCACATTCCGACTCATTATGGCAGCATTATGTTTCCTATTTGCATAGAAGCTTCATCTAGCTACTCTATAGGTGTCATGTGGTGCACTTGAAAAAATTGTGCAGGCCCACAGACTGAAGAAATCCATTTTACCAGCAAATTGTGGCTGGTGTGACAGTTTTTTAATTGAAGCAAACATTGTCTTTTTTTCTTGTCAGAGTGTGCCAAAATGCATAATTTACATGTTAAAATTACAAATATTTTCTTAGAGGGAGGAGGCCCCCACACCCATTGCTCCCAACACAACCCGCTCAACTGCCCCAATCACCCAACCAACACCACTCAAAAACAAACATTCCCCACCGAACCTAAATGCTAAAACTTGACTCACTGGGGCCCAGGTCAGGAAGCATACATAATGGCTTAACCAACCATCTGCTAGCTGTCTCATGTCAGCTAAAACAAAATATGCAACATATAGTACCCTCGTCTCCAAAACATCATAGCAAAGAGACTGTGTCTGTCCCCCGGACTAGCAAATACAAAAAAACTGTGAGATTCATTTGAGATTTATTTAAAGAGTACATAACACAAGATCATTAAAATTACATTTCATGCAGTGTGTAATGTTGCCATGTTTAAAAGTAAGCAGACTCTGAATCACGCAAATGAGTCGTGACCTAGTCCGATTTTCTAACCGTCGTGTATCTATGTCACAAGAAATAGTCCCAGCCTAGGTTTCCCTGGGACTAAACTCACGCGCTAAACCAATCCTAGCTGACTAGACCATCTGACCAATCACATTAGACTAAGCTAGCGGAAAGGATTAGACAGATGAATCGCGGAACGAATCGTTTGAGAGTCAATCAAAAAGTAAGGTGAGAATATCTGCCTATTATTACGAAATTATAGTGTTTGTACACCATGTATGTACATAAACTTGTTGTTGAACACTCAATAAACCAAAGTAGGCCCCTAAAAATTCAAAGTTATGTTCTTTTTAATAAATGTTAAACAAATAAAACATGAACATAATCCAGATAAACAATTGATACCACTCGGTTTGCTAAATCTTCGATCTCTCAATAATAAAGCACTTTTTGTTAATGACATGATCACAGATCATAAAATAGATGTGCTCTGTCTGACAGAAATGTGGCTAAACCCAGATTATATTATTACTTTAAATGAGTCTATTCCCAAATATCACTATTATAAACACAAGCTAAAACGCAGAGTGGGAAGTGTTGCTGCACTTTACAATAATACTTTTAGCATTACTCAAGTCTAATTTTAAATTCAATTATTTTGAAGTGATGGTACTTCATATAACATCACCTAATGTTAATGATAAAACATTTGTTAAATTTCTTTTAGCTACTGTATATAGGCCTCCAGGACACCACACAGACTTTATCAATGAAGTTGGGGACTTTTTATCAGAATTAGTACTGGCTACAGACAGATAATTATACATATGTTCTGGGATTGGCTTTTAATGACATTCTCAATTCCATAGGCGTTGGACAATGAATGAATGAATGAATGAATGAATGAATGAGGCATTTATATAGCGCTTTATTGTGTATCGCTGTACACCCAAAGCGCTTTACAATCATATGAGGGGGTCTCTCCTCAACCACCACCAGCAACATGTGTCAGGACCCACTCACCTTCGTAATCATACTTTAGATTTAATTCTGTCATACGGTATAAATGTGGACGACGTTATAATTCTTCAGCAGAGCGAAGACATCTCAGATATCAAATCAAACTAAATGTTTAAATATGATATAACTTATACTACCAAAGACTAATTTCTCGATAATATGCCTGAATTGTCTCAATTCCTTAGCATTATTGTTTATTTATCATTGGTCGATGTAACTCAGGCACGGGATAGGCAGCTCAACCACAGAGCGGGAGCAGACAGATGCAGGCGCTTGTGTGTCTCTCACTCTGTCTCTTCCGATGAGCTGTGTGTAAATTAAGTTTCTTATGTATTTCTGAACCGCTGTTTAAAGCTGATGTTATTGCTGTAAAGTGCTAATTCATCATGCGTCTGCATCTACTCGAGGTTAAACAATGAAGCGTGCCACGATTTAATTTTTATGTGCCGCGTTGACTGGAGCCGCTGCAGTAAAGTGCGAGTCTCTGTTTCTTATATACAGCTGTCCTCTTGATGTTTAAGTATATGTATATTTATTTTTTTTAAGTTTGTCTTTAATATAGCTTTGTAGTCTTTCTGCAAGTTCCCACAAAGTTAATAAATTCCCCATAAGAGTAATTTACCAAACCCTGTTTACAGTGCACTACAGAAAATGTTTTGTGTCCACTATTACTATTAGCTGATACATAAAAAAGTGTTTGTATTATTAATAATACATTAGAACTGGAAGACGAGGTGTAAAGATAAAGATTCACAGCAATAATATAATTTTCTATGGCGGTCATTAAGTGGTACTTGAAACAACTCATTTTATACAAATTACAGCTCCCCCAAGGAGCAAATGCAATTATTTTCTATTATATGTAAGGATGAATTGTCATTGAAAAGTCATTAGATCATCTAAGTCAACAACATGCATGCTAGATCCTATACCTGCTAGTTTACAGAAAGAGATGCTCCCTGAAATTATAGATCCTTCGCTTAGTATTATTAACTCATTGCTGTCATTAGGGCATGTCCCTAGAGAAGGGGTGGGGAACCCTGGACCATGGAGGGCCATTGTCCTGCAGAGTTTAGCTCCAACCGTAATCAAACACACCTGAACATACTAATCAAGGTCTTCAGGATCAGTAAAAACAAGACAGATGTGTGTTGGAGGTGGTTGTAGCTGAACTCTGCAGGATAGTGGCCCTCCAGGACCAGGGTTCCCCACCCCTGCCTTAAAGCATAGAAGGAGGCTGTTATTAAGCCCCTTATAAAAAAAACTCAATTTGATCTTAGGTAATTAGTTAAAGACCTATTTTGAATCTACCTTTCATTGCTAAATTACTTGAAAAGGTAGTCTCCAGTCAGGATTTATGGCACATCACAGTACAGAGACTGCTCAGATCAGAGTTACGAATGGCTTGCTTTTGGCATCTGACCTTGGCTGCATCTCGTTACTTGTGCTATTAGATTTTGGTGCTGCATCCGACACCATTGACCATAGCATACTTTTACATAGAATTTAAAATTATGTCGCATTAGTGGAATAGCATTGAAATGGTTTCAATCACACTTATCCGATTGTTTTCAATTTGTATCAATAAACAATGAGGTATCAACGCAAATCACAAGTCCAGAATGGAGTGCCACAGTGCTCAGTTCTTGGGCCTCGGCTCTTCGCACTATACATGTTACCACTAGCAGCTAGGGGTATCCTCAACACAGGATTTACATAGTCGAATCAGAATTGTCACGTCTTGCCTATAGTCGACTGATATGAGCGTGTGTGTGTGTGTCTGTCTTTCTGTGTCTGTTGTGTGTTGTGTGTTGTTGTGGTAAATCGTTCTCCCAGCATAAAGAAAGAAGTCTTCCAGACGAGGGTTCCAGATATCAAGAAGTCAAACTTTATTTGCTCGAGCCAGCAAAGTGAGATGCACTGAGTACAATACCCAACACATCTAAAATTACAGTGCTTTTGCTACACGTTTTATACAGATTTTTCAGGGCGTTCTCACATCATCCACCAATCATATTTACATGATGTAACCCTTCTTCAATCACATTTTGCATGACGTAACCCTTTACCAATCACATTTTGCATGACGTAACCCTTTACCAATCACATTTTGCATGATGTAACCTTTTTCCCATTAGTTCGTCCCCTTGGCACCTGCAACCATTGAATCTTAGTCTTCCTTTATTAAAATCTAACTGTGGCCGGTGCTTTCTGGAATCGTGCGCTTCTCCCCAATCCTTCCTACGCCTTTTCATGGCACCTTATCACGTATCCTTGAAGCATGATTCTCACTGACTCTGGATTTTGTGCACTTAGTTCAATGTTATCGTGTGTGTGTGTGTGTGTGTGTGTGTGTGTGTGTGTGTGTCACTGATTTAAACATAAGAAATTAAAATGTATTCTGTGTACATGGCGTGCAGTGAGTGTGAGGGCGTTTCTGTGTGTCTTGTGCATGTTCGTTGTGTCTGTGCCCATTGTGTCATGTGTATTCACTTTGCTCTTCATTTCTTTTTATAATATTTATGTATTGCTTATAGTTATCATGTTTCATGTACAGCTGCTTTGTAACAATGAAAATTGTATTAAAAAAGCGCTATATAAATAAAACTGAGTTGAGTTGAATTCAGGGGTCAGACACACTCTCACAGTTTAAATCTAGATTAAAGACTCATCTTGAAGACTTCAGACTAGTTTGAAGACAGCGCCACCTAGCGTTCATGATATATAACGCTTTGCTTAGTACTCTTGAACGTTTTGTCTGAAATACATTTTCTGACTGTCATTATTTCACTTGGTCTGCACAGATTGTATTGATGCCTCATTTGTTATTTTATAACATTCCGTTACTAACTTGTTGTAAAACGTACGACAAACGATTTTTTTCTCCATGCATTTCACAAACGTGGTCTATTTTGTTGCAAGCTCTACTCGAATGATCTTTGGACCGAGCCGCACAGAAATGGCCGGACTGATATTTTTTTCCGGAGTAATTTTTTGAGAAATACCTCTTCAAAGTTGACCGTGCCTGTGACATTGTCATTTTCTCTTACTAAACTATTCTGACTGGATGTAACGTTTTGTGCATTACAGTGCACTTTTTTCTTCTCGATTTCATTCCCGCTTATGCTATTTGTTTGTCAAATACGTTGTATTTCTGTTATTTCTGCTCTACGTTCTCATTTCAGCCCCTTCGGGGATTGGTCCGTGTCAATGTTTGAAGCTCTGAAAGCTCTTCTCGGGATTCCCGGGTCTCTGAAAGCTCTTCTTGGGAACCCGGGTCAAGCACGTCAACTTAATGGCACACCTGATAAGCCGCACTCCTCGGGTGCAAGAGATCGCGGGTTCGAATATTTCACATTTAAAATGGCTGTAACCTTTGAATGCTTTATCTACAGAAATTGTACTTGGTACATTTTGTTCCACTCATCACGCGCATCGCATTCCATGTCTTACATTTAGATTTTTCCCGTTACTGTAGTGGCCATCTTACAGTATTCTGTTTTTTGCTTCTGTTCCTAGAAATTTGGATCAATTCTTTTGAAAATCTATTCTATTCAGGTAATGCGGTCCTTCAGACACTCTCTACACAGGTGCTTTGCCCTAAAATCACAGATATTGTGTTTCCAGTTTTTCACTATTACACAATTTACAACAGTTAACCTCGCGTGGTTATGGGAGGGCCCTACGCTCCCCTGGGACAGGGGGACAACTGTTAGTGGTGCTTTTGCAGAATGCAAAGCATCACCATTGTTATTGTGGGAAGATATTATTATTCTGCTGCCTTTTGTTTTGCCTAAATTGCGCCAAACTTTGGCGGGACGTAGCTCTGAGCGAGGATTTCATAGAAACATGCGGGTCACCACATTTGAAGAGGCTGGCAGGCTTTGTAACAACATATCTCACAATAGGGTGTAAGTTGCACCCCTGGGGCGTAAGAGCCACCCGAAATTCCCCATTGACTTGTAATGGGCAGGAAAATGCCCATTTAAAGGCCTGTACACACCGAGACGATAATAGCCAGTGTTTTTCCGAGACATCCAAGCGATTTTCACTGGTGATGCTTAATGAAAAACAGAAGGTGGCACTGCACAATTTATGCTTCGGACACTCGCTTTTCACTTAGAAGAAGAGGGCCAGTATTTACGCGCTTGTCAAACCATTCAGTCAAGTTGCAAGCATATGTACATAAAAGAAAACTATAAAATAGAAACTCACCATCGGACCCTAGTTGATCTGCAATTCCTCTCCATAACAACTTCCTCTTATTAATATTCTTGTAGACGCTGTGGCGTTTGTCATACATTTCTTTGTGTTACATTTCCATTAAGACCAGCAGCTCCACATTGATTTTATCTGGATTCATCTTCTTCGACGTGTGCTTGCAAGACCGTTTTGTGCTTGAGTGCCACCAAGTTGTTTTTTGTAACTTCAGCAGCTCCAGGCACGTGATCAAAAGTGACAATCTCATTTGTCAGGCAGTTTTTAACGCGGCGCGTTAAACCCAAAGGACGAACCCGAGGCGTTTATAAAAAAAATGCGTCGGTGTGCACGCTCACATTGGCATCGTTTGTTTAGTCGCAAGGCATCAAACGCTGGCGATTATCGTCCCGGTATGGACAGGCCTTTAGGCGTTATAAATGTCCCAGATGGAATAACTTCTCAGTACAGTGTTGTAGAGACAAGGGGGTGGGCTCATTTTACTCAAGCAACCAATGAGTCAATCAGGAACTTCATTAAGCTACGAAGCCACGCCCTTAACAACCAAACAGGTTAGCTTAGCAACCATTTAGCAATACCTATATCTCTGCATCAAAACATTGTAGAGACATGGGGGTTGTTCGTTTTACTCGTAGAGTATCATCAATTGGTAGATGCCAAGCCACGCCCATAGCAACCAAACAGGTTAGCTTAGCAACTGTTTAGCAAGACCTATATCTGTGCATCAGAACATCATAGAGACATGGGGGTTGGTTTGTTTCACTCGTGGCTTAAAGTGTCATCACCCTAGTGACTGCCCAGTGCCGAGTTTTGCCACGCAAGCACCACTTCACATTTTCTTCAGAAAATGTACCTTTTTAGTTATTATTTTTCTTCTGATTCCCTAAATTTAGGTATGCTACTCCTCCTAGAGCTTTCATGCTACATCCACCAAACCTGACACAAACCTTCAAACTGGTCTGAAGAAGTGTGCTATATCTTTTCTAACTGATCCTGGTTCTGGTTTTTGTAAACCGGACTCTCAAAACCACAAAAATTCCCATAGACTTAACATTGCGACAAACTTTGATGGTTCTTAACTCAGAGCGAGGATTTCGTAGAAACTTGTGGGTTACCACGTTTGGAGAGGCAAGACCTATATCTCTGAATCAGAACACCGTTGAGACATGGGGGTTGGATTGTTTCACTTGTGGCGTGGAGTATCATGCTAGGAAACATGCTAATCACGCTAGCAACGTGTTAATCGTGTTAGCAAACATGTTAGCAACATGCTAATCGTGCTAGCAACATGTTAGCAAATTGTTAATCATGCTAACATCATGTTAGCAACATGTCCATCGTGCTAGCATCATGCTAACAACGTGTTAATCGTGTTAGCAAACATGTTAGCAACATGTCCATCATGCTAGCATCATGGACATGTTAGCAACATGTCCATCATGCTAGCATCATGCTAACAACGTGCTAATCGTGTTAGCAAACATGTTAGCAACATGCTAATCGTGCTAGCAAACACGTTAGCAACATGTTAATCGTGCTAGCAAACACGTTAGCAACATGCTAATCGTGTTAGCAAACGCGTTAGCAACATGCTAATCGTGTAAGCTACGAAGCCACTCCCATAGCAACCAAACATATTAGCTTAGCAACCGTTTAGCGAGACCTTTATCTCTTCATTAAAACATTTTAGAGACATGTTGGTTGGTTTGTTTCACTTGTGACTTGCAGTATCATGCAAGCAACATGCTAACTGTGTTAACATCATGCTAACAGCATGTTAATTAAAGCTAACAACATACTAAGCTTGGTTTTCTAGTTATTGTTATTCTTCTTACTACATTTTCTGACTCTAACACCTCCTACAGCCTTCAATCTGCAGCCTCCAAACTTCACACAGATCTTTAGACTGGTCTGGGGAAGTATGCTATATCTTTTCTAAGGGATCAGACTTACGGTTTTCCTAAAATAGCTGATCAAACGTACCCCAAAAATCCCATAGACTTACATTAATAGAATGTTCAGCTGATGATTACTTTCAAATGTCAACTGTGAACTCTCAAAGATAAACACACACTCACACACAATAAGTCTCTTATCTCTACATTTCTTCAGCTTGTTGTTCACAAACGTTTACCTCATCTAGTTTTCTGTGTATTATTTTATTGTTAAAATAAATTGTTTGTTTATTTGAAGGGATTTGCTCTTAAAGGGATTTGCCCCCGATCATTAGTTAATGTATATTAAAATGCTTACAAATGTTATTACCTTTTCAATTCCCTTAACGCAACTTAAAGAACTACAAATGACGGTTTTGTATGGTATTCAGCAATTAACAGCTTGTTTGTTAATGTATGTATGAATGCTTACAAATGTCAGTAAACTTTCATTCATATATTATTTAAGGCACATTTTTACATTTACAAAGGTTGTTAAAATATTACTGGTGATTGCAGTTACTTCACGCATTATTCATGTTAACAAATTATTCATAAACTCACAACCAAGCTGTTTAGAAACATTTGATCTTTTATTGTGGTATGCAAACATACTTCTACTATTTAGACAAATTATTACAAATCATATATTAATTATTAGTTAATGTTTTTGCAGTACCCAGTTTAAAGTTGAAACTAGTCATCGTTTATAAATGCTTATGGTTGCAATAATGCAATATTTACCCAGCATGGGTCAAAAACAATCCAGCACCCTGCATTGAGTAAAAAGTGACATCTACCCCAAGTTGAACATTTTTCTACTCTGGGTGCCGGGCTGAACACTGGCGCAATGCTGAGCGCTGGAGCTGAGTGGGAGAAAAAACGCCAGCTGCTGCCTATTTAAAAAAAACATGCTCGCAAAAACACCTCAGTGGACACGGCCACTTAAGCGCATATTCCGGTTGCCATGGTCACTCTGCTCTCAACCACAACAAGTGCTAAACAATATTTTTATTTTTTTATTATAAAGAGCATTTTCATAAATTTTATTTTCTTACATTTACATAAAAACATTTATTTGTTCAGAAGTGTCTTACCTAAATGACATTTCTTGTCAAAGGATTTTCTGTCAATGTTTTGTTATCTCTATTAGAAGTAAATATGTTTTTTAATGTTATTTTCATAACTATTAAGCCACTAATACAAGTTTTAGGGAAATAAAGCATCCCATTATTATTAGTTATCGGTCCTGTCAGGCGCAGTTTTACATTTTACATTTATGCATTTGGCAGACGCTTTTTTCCAAAGCGACTTACATTACATTGTACTATACATTTGTACATTTTGTATAGTAAGCAAGTGGGGGTTAGGTGCCTTGCTCAAGAGCACCTCAGCCATTACACGCCAGCCCTGAGAATCGAACCAGCAACCTTCTGGTCATGAGTCCAACTCTCTAACCACTGGGCCACGACTGCCCAGTTTTATTGTGCCTGTGTACTGTTCTACAGTCATGTATTTCCCATCCAAAACAATGAGCGCCTTTAAAGATTTAAGCAAGCATATTTTAATAGTAAATAGCGCTGTATCTTATTCATATAGCTCAGAAGGTATTAAAAATCTGACGTTTCATGAGTCATAACAGTAAATGCTCTACACGGCACTCTTACTCTGACATGAATAGTACTACAAAACACACTTACAAAGCATTACAAACATTCAATCACGTGTATATGTTTCAGTGTTTGTGTTACCATATAAAATATTTGTCTTTTATTATTTCTATCCATATTTTCGACGTTTTCTCACACTCATGACATTGCATGTGCAGTTAAGAATTTAGGTCTATCAAACACTGAAAATGATGTACTTTTATAAGACATTGAGAATGATGTTGAAGTCTATTTTTAAATGTAGCATAATAATCTAAGCATATTTATTAATAGGTTAAAGATTCATTCCAAATGTTTTAGTGTTTAAGAGCAATTGTTCCATTTGATGAATATTCCGTGAAGCACAACACATTTCAATTCTAAGAAAGGTGCTTGCAGGACTGCGGAATGCTGTGGGATAAAAAAAACATTCTTTATGGCCACATTTGTATAGTTCATCGATCGCAGAAAAAATCAATTCGATTTTACAAAGTCCTCGTGATACCTTTATTTTTTCCCTCTGTCATAGGTATCAAAAGGAATACTGTGAGTTTAAGCGACAGCAGCTAGAGTTGGATGATGATATTAAGAGTGTGGATAATCAGATGCGTTACTGTCAAATTCAACTGGATAGACTAAAGAAGACTAATGTTTTTAATGCTACCTTTCATATCTGGTTAGTATATTTTAAGTAAACATTAAT
The DNA here is from genome assembly GCA_026939265.1 of Oreonectes daqikongensis. NCBI lineage: Eukaryota > Metazoa > Chordata > Actinopteri > Cypriniformes > Nemacheilidae > Oreonectes > Oreonectes daqikongensis. The sequence continues at coordinate 98,732 of JAOTQM010000092.1, read as the reverse complement.
TTACCAATAATTGTAGCAAATATATGTTAAAGAACTAATATCTATCAAAAAGCATAACAATAATATTAATATTAATAATTATTATCATTTTCTGTGGTTTTACCATGCATATGCAAACAGACCCAAACATTTTTTCTGCTTTTTTTCAGGCACAGTGGGCAGTTTGGAACAATTAATAACTTCAGACTAGGGCGATTACCCAGTGTTCCAGTGGAGTGGAATGAAATTAATGCTGCCTGGGGTCAAACTGTACTTCTGCTGCATGCCCTCGCAAGCAAGATGGGGCTTTACTTTCAGAGGTGCTGGATAGGAAAAAAACTAATTCATTATTAATTAATTAATACAACAGATAATAATTTAAATAATTGTTCATTTAATTTCAATTATAGTTAAATAATAGTTTATTATTCTATTTTATATATATATATATATATACATATATACATAGTGTTATACAGCAGAATCTGTGAAAATGTGAGTTAGTTTAACAAAATAAGAGAATGCATTTTGTATGACTTTTCTTATTTTGTTAAAATAACTCACATTTTCACAGATTCTGCTGTATAACACTATGTATATATATATATATATATATACATATATACATATATATATACACACACACATAGTGTTATATAGCAGAATCTGAAAATGTGAGTTATTTTAACAAAATAAGAGAAATCATACAAAATGCATGTTATTTGTTTATGTAGAACTGTCCTGAGTAAGATATTTTACTTAAAAATGTTTACATATAGTCCACAAAAAAATTGCCGAAATGATTAAAATAACCCTGTGCAGAAGTTTGATTCTTAATTCTTAATACTGTGTGTGGTTACCTGGATGATATACAATGATTTTTTTGTGCTGTGATGGTTGTTCACGAGTCCCTTGTTTGTTCTGAACAGTTAAACTGAGCACTGTTCCTCAGAAAAATCCTCCAGGTCCTGCAGATTCTTTAGTTTTCCAGCATCTTTTAAATATTTGAACCCTTCCAGCAGTGACTGTATGGTTTTGAGATCCATCTTTTCAATAGAAGATGCTTGCATGTTTCGCAGAAGACAAATTAACTACAATTTACCTTGACCTTCAAATTCAAAAGGTTTTCACCCCCTGGCTCTTTTCATCAATTTTTTTGTCTGGTGGACCATATGTGAACATTTTTCATGTAAAATATTTTACTCAGGACGGTTCTAAATAACTAAATAACATGCATTTTGTATGATTTCCCTTATTTCCCTTTCCCGTATTATCTGCAAAGCGGTTCCCAAACTTTTGCATAACACTGTATGTATATATATATATATATATATATAAGTCTTTGGTGTTTGGTGATGAGTTCTTTCCTCAAAGTCTGCATTTAAAATGACACCAAAAGGTGTTCAGCTGGGTTCAGGACTCTGTTTTTTGCAGATCAGCCAAGTTGTTCCACACTGAATGAATCAATTATTTCTTTCTGAACCTTGTCTCATACACGGGCATTGTCATGTTGGAATAGAAAAGGGCCCTTTTCAAACTGTTGCTATTAAATTAAAAGCACACAATTCCATAGAATATCATGATATGCTGCAGCATTAATATTTGTACTCATAAAAATTACTAGTGTCATCAAAACTGTTTATTATATAGGGTGACCCAATACTTTTGGCAATATAGTGTATATAATAGTTATCTGTTCATTGTTATTATTAGTGTTATTATCTTACTTTTATAACAGATTTATATGAGTACATCTAAAACATGACAAATCTTTACTATTGTAAAAGAAAAAACCCTTTCCAATAGGGATGTAAGGATTCAACGTAAGTGGGATGAAAATTGATTATAATATGTGACGATTCAAGGCGGTTGTTCACTGCAAACTTGTTAAAGTGGATATGCTGATATTTCATAAAGGGAATTTTGGGTATAGAGAGATATATGGCTTAATACGTTATAATAGCCTTACACTACTAGCATTTGTCGTTAGAAACATTAAATATTTTAATTTCTTAAAAAATAAACCTAAAGGTAATACTCATTTTAACCTAAGGAGGTCGTCCTTTTCTTTTTCAATGATGTATAATGGTTGCACAGGCGGCCAAACTTAGTAGATACTCACTAAGAACAGTTGGGTTTAAATTGACCCAACAAATAACCCAATGCTGGGTTACTATTTTAACCCAATACATTGAGTTGCAAGTATAACCCAACTGTTGGGTCATGAAATAACTAATTTGTTGGGGGTTTTTTGCCAACATGTTATTTTTTATTTTCATATTTGTTATTTATTATTTTTTGGCCATTTTATTTATTATTTTATTGCAGTGTAAACAAACAATGCACAACATATAAATATCTTTATAATTCTTTATTTCCAATACAATAAGTTTTGGTTACAGAATGCTTCCCTGAATCTTTTGCCAGGCCACCTTATATACACAGATGAGACCAAAAGTCATAAAAGTCTATAATCAGGTTTTGGTTGGTCAGTTTCTTATGGCCTGAAGGACCACCCCAACTGTGAAAGTGACTGTGAGAGCCCTTGGGAAAACACTCAGATAAGGAGTGTAGATTCTCTCCTTTATTAATCCATTCTATAAAGAAATTAGACCATTTTACCATCGCACCAAGACCTTTAAATTGATACCAAACATTATGATCAAATCTTTGTAACATCAAAATAAATTATATGCACAGTATTATAGGTGTTTAGCACATTTCCAATGACCAGAACCTGAGGAGGGGGAGGGAGAGGGGTGATTGGAATGGGGGGTCAGTTCCTGGGCATTAGCGACCCCTGGGGAGAGAGGCAAGTGCTTTTGTCAAAGTATATGTATGTTAAAAGTCTGGCGAATGTAAATAATGTGTCTCTGCTGGTCTTATTGGTGCAGTAAATCCACATTTTGCTGGGGAAACATTAACACATAGTCGAGCTGCGAGAGGCCGGCATTATTGTTTTGGTTATACTCGCGCAATACCCATGCTTGTGACGGAATTGTTTCCAAAAAGGTTCCGTCTTGCTGTTTACGTGGATACAAAAATGGCAGCATTTTCAAAAACATTTGCACTTATTTCAAAAGATTGCGTTTTCGGTCCCCCAAAACACAGTTTCCATGTAAATGAACGGCCAAAACGCATAAAAAGTTTTGCGTTTTCATTTGAAAACGATCTCTTATAAACGGCCTCTCAGGCTCCAGGGTGAAGATAGGCTTAATCTCGCGCTTGTGAAAGTGAAGTGAAAGTGACCTATTTTATACCTGAAAATGTGACCCTGCATTTAACCCATCCAGTGAGTAGTGAACACATACACCCGGAGCAGTGGGCAGCTATCACTACAGCACCCAGCCAGTTGGGTTAAATTGAGCTGCGTGAACGGATGCGGTGTCGTGGTGGGCTCCGTGCAGCACGAAAAAAATATATAATCCAAATGGGTATCTTTTAATAAATGCATAAGAGAACAACTTAAGCACATGCAACAACAAACAAAACCGGAATTAAAAGAGGAAAACCGGAAATTTAAAGAGGATCACATGTTTGTTTAAATGTAAAAAAATTAAAACACTTTTTTTTCACACCACTATACTAACTGGAAGTTTTCAACTCCCGGGGAGGTGTGGAATGAGGTGTGAAATGGACTATTTTATTCATCTGTCTTCACCATTGGAACCATTGGAAATTCACCATTTCCACGCCTACAGGACCTTGTCTGCACAATCTGCTAAAACTTAGCTGCGTTAAGTCCGTGCCTCTCTTAAATATGATTTTATCGGTGTTCAGAAACTTTTCAATTGTTGTCCCATGCCTCCCTCTCTATCTCTCTTTAGCTTTAAAATCCTGGTAAAGACACATTACTCAATGGCCATGAGATAACGTTAAAGTGAATAATATTATTGATGCATTTGCTGGACGAATACATACAAGCAAAATGCAGAGGTATCATCATTGCTTTTAATCAGAAAATTAAAGTATGTATATTTAATTACGATTATTATACATATTTTCATTAGAGCTAAACTGATTCCCTGAATTAAACAGATGTTTTAAATAACTTGTTTCGTGTATTGAAATGACTATTGTGGTCTGGTCGAGATTTTATGAGTCTTCTCATCATCATTTTAATAATCCTAAAACCCCTAAAATCCCTTACACAGTGGTGGTGCCGGTCGACCGATGAAATTTAAGTTAACCGTTCATGCAGCTCAATTTAACCCAAATTGTTACAGAAATGACCCAACAAATGTCAGAAATTACCCAACAAAATGACCCAATATCTCTAACCCAACTATTGGGTTGCATAAATAACTCAACGTTTTTTAGAGTATATAAGGTGCTGTAAACAAAATTTGAAATCTGTTTTATTTCTTAAAGAGTACATTCAACAAGATCATCAAAATTACATTTCAGGCAGTGTGTAATGTTGCCGTGTTTGAAAGTAAGCAGTCTGCCAAGTTGTAAATCCGAAGGAATAACAAAGTAATTAGCTTGGAGAAAAGGGAGTCGACTCTGAATCACGCGAATGAGCCATGACCTGTCCGAATCTTTAACCTCAGTGTATATACGTCACTAGAAATAGTCCCCTTCTGCCCATGAAGACTTGAACACACACGCTAAACCAATCACAGCGGTGATTGAGAGTCGGTCAAGAAGTAAGGTAATAAAAACTGCTTATTATTACGAAATAATAGTGTTTTTACACCATGTATGTACATAAACCTGTTGTTGGACACTCCATAAACCAAAGTAGGCCCTTAAAAATCACAAGCTATGTACTCTTTAAACATTTTTATATGTTTTATGATTTTACTGTTGCACATTTACAATGTAAAAAAATTAACTAAAATATATGCACACGTATAAAAAAAAATTGTGTGTGCTTCGCCGTAGCGTCAAGAGAACTGGTTTAGGTTGCAACCATTTAACGTCACGTATTTGTATTTTACATTTATAAAGTCATTGCCATTGTTAAAATATTAGGTATACATCTCTCTATACCCAGGGTTTCCTATAAAAAAAAATTTTAATCCAAGAGACTTATGTATTTTTCTTTTTTATTTGATTTAGAATTTGCTTTAAAAATGCTATTTAGTTTTGTTATTTGACATAAAATATATTTTTTATTTTACAAAAAAATATGCAGCATTGCATCATAAGTGAGTGAATCGTTTTATCCCTAATCTCCAATGGTTCAATGCTTTCTTTTGCAGATATCGACTAGTTCCTTATGGAAATCATTCCTTTCTGGAGTCTCTTACAGATAAGTCCAAGGTAGATGCACTTGATTAACCTAGTTTATCCACCTTGTAGTACTCAGAGGTGGAATACTAAAAACAAGGTAAAATTACCCGTCAGCCATTTTGTGTTTTCCTGCACCTGTTTTCCATTCAGTCGGACACTATATAACTCTCCATTTCCCTGTGTTCTAGGTCAGGTCTAGTTGTCTATATAGTTGTCGATTTAGTTGTTGATATTGTTGTAAGTGCTTGTCTCTGTACGTTAACCTGTGGATTACTCACTTGTTTACCTGTGGATTACTCACTTGTTTACCTGTGGATTACTCACTTGTTTACCTGTGGATTACTCACTTGTTTACCTGTGGATTACTCACTTGTTTACCTGTGGATTACTCACTTGTTTACCTGTGGATTACTCACTTGTTTACCTGTGGATTACTCACCTTTGTGTACCTGGAACATTAAATCCATCTTCACTGCAGTTTGTGTGTCCATCCTCCCACCCAGAAAAGTGTGACAGAAGACCTGATGTACATGCTACTGCCGGACCAGGACTATGACAACACCTCTCCAGAGACCCAGCTTATGCAGCTCTGCCAAGACGGCATGTCTCTGGAGAGGTATGCAAAGGATTTTTTTTTGAGGCGTGCGGGCTGGTGAGTTGGAGCGACCCCAAGTTTAACCATTTGTTTCTGTCGGGATTGAATGATGATCTACTCGCTTTCATTATGCTTCCTGACGCAGAGAAATACCCCCTGAAGGACTTTCTCAACCGAGTTCTCAGGCAGTGGGGTGTGAATTCTGCGTCGGGGAAAGTGATGAGAGTGGGTACAGTAATCATCCGCTCCCGGCTCTAAATGGGGGGTTTGGTCCGGCTCACCTGGTATGCACGCCTCAACCCTCCGCAACCCAGCGCTCCTCCACGAGGTCCCGCCGCCGTAGGAAATGGCGTGCTGGCAACAGCCCCCCAGAGCCCTCGCTTGTGTGCTTCGCGGAGCCGATGCCTCGATGTTGTGGGAATATGGAAGGCCAAAAAGGCCATAGAATTATGGAAGGCCAGAAGGACCAAAATGTCACCGCTCATGACCTCATAGACCTCTCCATCCCTGAGCTCACCCTGGACTTGAAATTGCTGTGGGAGTTCGATCCCATTTGGCCTCCACCCTACCCTGAATCCCGTTCCAGTGTTGGTGCCCCTGGATTCCGTACCCAAATTTGTGCCTCTAGTCTCTGTTCCAGAGTCGGTGCCCCTGGATCCCGTTTCAGAGTTTGTCCCCCTAGACTCTGTTCCAGAGTTGGTGCCCCTGGATTCCGCTCCAGAGTTGGTGCCCCTGGATTCCGCTCCTGAGATGGTGCCCCTGGATTCCGCTCCTGTGTTTGTGCCCCTGGATTCCGCTCCTGTGTTTGTTCCCCTGGATTCCGCTCCTGTGTTTGTGATTTCGCTCCAGAGTTTGTGATTTCGCTCCAGAGTTTGTCCCCCTGGATTTTGCTCCAGAAGAGCCAGCCTCCAAGTCTTCAGAGCCAGCCTCCAAGTCTTCAGAGCCAGCCTCCAAGTCTTACATTTACGTTTACATTTATGCATTTGGCAGATTCTTTTATCCAAAGCGACTTACATTACATTGTACTATACATTTGTACATTTTTGTATAGTAAGCAAGTGGGGGTTAGGTGCCTTGCTCAAGGGCACCTTAGCCGTTACCCGCCAGCCCTGAGAATAGAACCAGCAACCTTCTGGTCATGAGTCCAACTCTCTAACCACTGGGCCACGATTGCCCCACAATCAGAGCCAGCCTCCAAGTCTTCAGAGCCAGTCCCAGAGACCACTGCAGTACCAGTGATGGCGCTGGTGTTGACGTGCGCCTGGGCGGCCTTCACCTCTTGTTGCCCCGCTGACGCCTGCCCAGAACTCCCACCCCCCCGCCCTTGTCTTATGCCTCCTCCCCCACTGCAGCTCCTGAGACCTCTCTACCACGCTGCTCACCCTCAGCCTACCTTTGAGGTTATTGGCTCAATGTTGGGTGGTCAGTCAACAACGGGGTTAGAGGATCCCTCGACGGCTGCCTCTGAGACCTGGACTGCGCCTCGGTTCGTCGACCCCTTGGCTCCACCTCAGCTCCCAGCTTCTTCGTCTCCATCATCGACCGGTCATCCTCCAGCTCCACCGGGCTTCCTTGTATCTTCAGCTCCGCCTTGGTCAGTAGTCGACCCGCCATCACCTCTGGACTCCACTCCTCTGGCTGTGCCTCGTCGCTCCGTCCCACCAGCTCTGTTGGGCTCCTCCCTCCCTTCGGCTACCCCTTGGTCCTCGGACGCTCCGGCTCTGCTGTGGACTCCCGTATCTCTGCCTTTGCCTCAGTCGCCTGAGCCATCAGTTCCGCCCTGGCCCGCTGTCTCCTCGCCGTCACCTTGGCCCATCGGCTCTCCGCCTCGTCCGCTGTCACCTCGCCGTCACCTTGGCCCATCGGCTCTCCGCCTCGTCCGCTGTCACCTCGCCGTCACCTTGGCCCATCGGCTCTCCGCCTCGTCCGCTGTCACCTCGCCGTCACCTTGGCCCATCGGCTCTCCGCCTCGTCCGCTGTCACCTCGCCGTCACCTCGCCGTCACCTTGGCCCATCGGCTCTCCGCCTCGTCCGCTGTCACCTCGCCGTCACCTTGGCCCATCGGCTCTCCGCCTCGTCCGCTGTCACCTCGCCGTCACCTTGGCCCATCGGCTCTCCGCCTCGTCCGCTGTCTCCTCGCCGTCACCTTGGCCCATCGGCTCTCCGCCTCGTCCGCTGTCTCCTCGCCGTCACCTTGGCCCATCGGCTCTCCGCCTCGTCCGCTGTCTCCTCGCCGTCACCTTGGCCCATCGGCTCTCCGCCTCGTCCGCTGTCACCTCGCCGTCACCTTGGCCCATCGGCTCTCCGCCTCGTCCGCTGTCACCTCGCCGTCACCTTGGCCCATCGGCTCTCCGCCTCGTCCGCTGTCACCTCGCCGTCACCTTGGCCCATCGGCTCTCCGCCTCGTCCGCTGTCACCTCGCCGTCACCTTGGCCCATCGGCTCTCCGCCTCGTCCGCTGTCACCTCGCCGTCACCTTGGCCCATCGGCTCTCCGCCTCGTCCGCTGTCACCTTGGCCCATCGGCTCTCCGCCTCGTCCGCTGTCACCTCGCCGTCACCTTGGCCCATCGGCTCTCCGCCTCGTCCGCTGTCACCTCGCCGTCACCTTGGCCCATCGGCTCTCCGCCTCGTCCGCTGTCACCTCGCCGTCACCTTGGCCCATCGGCTCTCCGCCTCGTCCGCTGTCACCTTGGCCCATCGGCTCTCCGCCTCGTCCGCTGTCACCTCGCCGTCACCTTGGCCCATCGGCTCTCCGCCTCGTCCGCTGTCACCTCGCCGTCACCTTGGCCCATCGGCTCTCCGCCTCGCCCGCTGTCTCCTCGCCGTCACCTTGGCCCATCGGCTCTCCGCCTCGCCCGCTGTCTCCTCGCCGTCACCTTGGCCCATCGGCTCTCCGCCTCGCCCGCTGTCTCCTCGCCGTCACCTTGGCCCATCGGCTCTCCGCCTCGCCCGCTGTCTCCTCGCCGTCACCTTGGCCCATCGGCTCTCCGCCTCGCCCGCTGTCTCCTCGCCGTCACCTTGGCCCATCGGCTCTCCGCCTCGTCCTCTGTCTCCACCCTGGCTCCTCCCTCCGTCAACACCACCCTGGTCCCATAGACTGCTATCCCTCTAGGTTGCCTGCTCCTTACCTGCCCCTCACCCTCCTCCTGAACCTCCACCCGAACCTCCACCCACCTGCCTATGTTGGACTCTTTACGGCGCGAGGTCGCGCCTACGGGAAGGGGGGTGTACTGTAACCGTCTCTGCCTGCCTGATCCCCACCGGACTACATTCCCCAACATGCTTTGTACCCGTCAGCCATTTTGTGTTTTCCTGCACCTGTTTCCCATTCAGTCATCACCCGGACACTATATACCTCTCCATTTCCCTGTGTTCTAGGTCAGGTTTAGTTGTTGATTCAGTTGTCTATATAGTTGTCGATTTAGTTGTTGATATTGTTGTAAGTGCTTTTCTCTGTACGTTAACCTGTGGATTACTCACCTTGTGTACCTGTGGATTACTCACCTTGTGTACCTGTGGATTACTCACCTTGTGTACCTGTGGATTACTCACCTTGTGTACCTGTGGATTACTCACTTGTTTACCTGTGGATTACTCACCTTTGTGTACCTGGAACATTAAAACCATCTTCACTGCAGTTTGTGTGTGTATCGTCCATCCTCCTGCCCAGAAAAGTGTGACAATAATTGTTGGTCTTGTACATCGTCACACAAAAGAACAGGGCCATGCACAGACCTTTTGAGGGGCATGTGCTGAAACTAAAAGTTTGTAAAGTTTGTAATGTTTGCTGAAACTTTATTCGTCACATTTTAATGACAAATTAAATAAAACAATAATTGTCTCAAAAGCTTTAGATTTATTTGTAACACTTTACTTGAAGGGATGTTCATAAGACTAACATGACACCTTCATAATCATGACGTGAAGGAGATTTTATGCATGTTTATGACAACTGTCATTAAGTGTCATTCGCTTATTTATGTCATTTGTAATGCAAAGATGACATTGTTTGAGATGTCTTTGTTATAACAACTTGATATAAAGCAACACATCATAACCTGCCAGTGTCTTTGTCATGACAACTTAACATTACCAAAAACAACATAACCCTAACCATGTCATAATTAACATTACATTAACATGTCATTAAGTTTATTACACCGTCTTGAAACTATTTGACAGAGTATTGACACTTAATGACATTTTAATGACAGGTTCAACTTGCATCACTGTAGTTGAGGTCAGTATTGACACTTAATGACATTTTATTGTAATGTTAATTATGACAGGGTTAGGGTTAGGGTTATGGTTATGTTGTCTTGGTAATGTGAAGTTGTCATGACAAAGACACTGACAGGTTATGATGTATTTCTTTGTCAAGTTGTCATAACAAAGACATCTTAAACAATGTCATCTTTGCATTAAAAATGACATAAATTAGCAAATGACACCTAATGACAGTCGTCATAAACATGCATAAAACCTGCATGTGTCATGTCATGATTATGAAGGTCTCGTGTTAGTCTTATAAACACCCTTTCAAGTAAAGTGTTACTGATTTATTCACTATTAATAACAACCATCACATAACACATCTAACATCTAGATAATAATAGGAAATGGGAAACAGGTACAGAAATTGAATGAAGTTCTCAAACACTTTACCGCTAAATTCTAAATTCAATACAGAAGAATCTCATTAAAGCTACAAAACGCATTGGTTTCTTTTGTTCTTTGATTAACATAAGTGACAGGAGTCACAGCAGCAGATTTAAGAAATGCCACTTTACGCAGATCTGACGCATTTCCCAACTCTCTGCATTCATTTAAGATTTTTTTTACTAGTTGAAGACTGTGCTTATAAAAATACTAGACAGCATGTGCTTTCTGGCATAATCTTGTGTGTTTTTGTTCATTCTAGCACGAAAGAGATGTTAATACTGGCACTTTCTGACAGAGATTCACTGATGCCGCCTTTAGTGGATTTAAGATACTTATTTAACTTGCAATACGTTTAGCTGCTGTGGAACTTCATTTCATTCAGTCAAGATAGAGAGGGTGGAGTCATGAGTTTTACCGACATTTTTCGCGTATCCAACAAGATTTAGTTACAAGCTCTTTTATTGGCTAAATATTTGTAAATTAGCCACACCACTTACTGTGTTTTAATTACTGTGCTTTAATGTACTTCAGGCCTGAGGTCATTAAAAAACAGCCTATATCAGCTCATTTATGATGTTATTTTCTTGTGTAGGAGTTGCCATTATATTGTTCAGGTGGTTTGCGCTTTTTCTGGGATAATAAATTCGACCATGCTATGGTGGCCTTCCTTGACTGTGTCCAGCAGTTTAAAGAAGAGGTGGAAAGGGGAGACACAGGCTTCTGTCTGCCATATAGGTAAGAATGTCCACAATGCATCATTTATTTTCATAGCTGATTTATTTCATAATATTTTGGCATATTTATATTATGGCATATTATTGTGCAATGTTAAATTGGGCAACTTTTGTGCAAAACATCTTGAAGTGTTGGATACTGCCTAAACTGCCAGATACTTGTGCTTCAACATGTGAAGTTGATGCAAATTAAATCTATAAATCAACTGAGCTTGCATGATTATTGGCTAATATAGATCATTTCAAAGATGCCCCAAATAAGTATCCATTAGAAGCAGTAATTATGTATGAGTAATTTGCACATTAAACTGACCTTCCCGAAAACTCTCCTTCAGATTCACAAATACTTCATAAACATTTCATTCATTCGTAAATAGGGTGTGCATGCACTCATTAACACTACCATAGTCCCCGCTTATGAAATACAGCTACACAAATTACATGTCTAGGAATCCTGTGAAGTCATCTGTACATTTTCACTCATTTAACATCACTTTTGCTGTTAGCATTGTGTTGGGTAAAGAATTCAGTGGTGAATATGAGACTTTACAATTATTACATTGTCCTTTAGCCATTCAAACACGATTTGTAAGCAAATCCCTGGTGGGGCTTTTGCAATTGCGCGGTCAGTGTGCTTTTACGTGGAATGTGCAAGCAGTGTGTTTACAACACATTCTCACGTGACTGAACTGCATTTCTGTCTTTGTCAAATCCAACAATGAATCAGTAATTCACTTTACTTTAACTTTTACAAAAGATTATTTTGAAAATGTTTTTGAAATGCAGGCCCAAATAATGAGGGTAAAAAAGCAGCCAAAATAGATGTGAACTCTTGTTTAAAAATCACATCAGGGTGAGACATGCTTGATGAAAAGAGAACATTTCTGCAATTTCTACACAAAAATGGATCACACTAAAAAATGATCAAAAGTTTTCATTTGTTGAGGATTTTATTAATGATAAGGTTACTCGTAACCCCGGTTCCCTGAGATAACGGGAACGAGCATTATGTTTTTGCAAAATGCTATGGGGAAACTGTGAATATATTTTGTTTAATTAAATTTGTTTGATTAAATACTGAAGCCTATTGGTTAACGTTTGTGAAAAAAAACAGACCAATGGCATTTGAGCTTGCTATTGGGGGGGCGCCACCGCTCGCCTATATACACTACCAGTCAAAAGTTTGGAAACACTTACTCTTTCTTTATTTGTTTTTTCACATTTTAGAATAATAGTAAAACCATTGAATAACACAGTTGTCTCTTATTGGCTGCTTTTAATTTATTATTTGATTCAAGTAATCCATTTCAAAAATATTTTTTTAAATAAATATGTAGTTTTCTAATGAAATAAATTAATATGTTGGCACAATTATATTTTTGTCTACACAAGTAATTTCAAACATTGAAACATAGACCTTTTTAAGATCATGAGAAACATTTTTGTCAAGTGTTTCTAAACTTTTGACTGGTAATGTAAGGGCCGAACGCCATACAGTACCATTTTAGACTAAAGTGCGAAACTCGCTGTGTGGCACTGTAGCACAGCTTGCAATGCTATGCTTGTTCCCATTATCTTAGAGACTTGAGTAACCTTATCATTCCCTTTCGATAGGGTTTACTTCGCATTGCATTTTTGCGAAACGCTATGGGACTCATATCCCATCACGCCGTGCTACTACAGACTTGAAGAATTGTGTGAGACCCAGGGATCGAGCACTCGTAAGGGCTCATGTGAAACCCTGGCATTGGGAGCTCAGGTTCACCGGAGCTAACCTTATGTGCACAAACACAGTAGTAAGACAGAATAATATGAGTGCACACAGGGACTGTATTCAGACAGGGACAGTATTCAGACCCCTCAGACAGACAAAATCTGCATGTGCAGGGCAGGCGCGTCCAGACAAAATCTGCGTGTGCAGGGCAGGCGCGTCCAGACAAGATCTGCGTGTGCAGGGCAGGCGCGTCCAGACAAGATCTCCGTGTGCAGGGCATGCAGATCTCCAACTGCAGATCAACTGCAAAGGCATGCAGATCTCCAACTCGTTTAACCGCAAAGGCATGCAGATCTCCAACTCGTTTAACCAACGTCAATGTAAGGAGGAGGACGGTTTTTAGAGAGAGGGATCATAAGTCCAACAGCTCTTGAAGAAAAGATAGAATGTAAACTATTTCACAGCTTGGTGGCTCTAATTTTCTCGTTTCGCACCAGCCAACAAAGATAGCCCAAGTATGAGCACCTAGTAGAAGGGGGCTCTAGCCTTGTTTAAAGTTTTTAAAACTCCTCTCTGGAAGGGAGGAGACTCCCATCTAGAGGCCATACATGCAGGTTCCACAGCTCGGGCCGGGGGTGCCAGATTGTTTCTCTCGCTTGGGAAAGGCGCCGTCAAGAGCATTTGTACTTCTGAATCTTGTGATGACTAGCGTTAGCAGGGCTATGGGGGAAAGGCATAAAGGCGATGGGATGGCCAGCTCTGGGCTAGAGCGTTGTTCTGCCTTGAGAAGTGCAACAGACAGTGGGTGTTCCCTCCTGATTCAAACAGGTCGATGTCCGCCCGACCAAGAATGCTTCAAATCTTCCCTGGCGGCGGGCCGTTGCGAGATAGCATGTCCGCTCCCATATTTTCCGTGCGGACGTGCCAGTGAGCTCAGAAAAGGAAGCGACTTGCTAGTCTGTTCAGCAAGCGAGATCGCAACCCTCCTTGGTGATTTATGAATAAAACCAACATCATATTGTCCAATCGAACAGAATGTGATGGTGCTGGAGTTTCGATTGGAAGTGCAGAAGCACTAATATCACCGCCATCATTTCGTGGTGGTTTATATGTAGCTGTGTCAGGGAGGGGGTCTATGTGCCTAACGCAGGCTCGCCTTCGCACAGCGCCCCCCAGCCCCTAGTGGAGGCATCCGTTGTCACCACTTTCCTTCTGAAAGCTCTTGGCGAGGTTGATTCTGAACCCCAATGTTTCCAGGTGTCCTCGGTTACGCAGTGTGCGAGCCGTCCCATAACCTACAGCATTTGCATCGTCCAGTGCCCTGATGAAAACCGAGGACTGGGGAGCACAGGATCTTTCAGGGTGGTCAGGCCGAGGCGAGACTTAAACCTCTTTTCCTCATCGGGTTCCGCGTCTCAGGTATTCAGTGTTGGAACCAGGTCGAGCATCAGACAGGGACCTCTCGTTCTGGGAAGACCAGTATGCCGGGCGAGGGCGCTTCGGACCAGGCTCCGCTCTATGCTGCTGCTGAGGGCACTTCGGACCAGGCTCCGCTCTATGCTGCTGCTGAGGGCGCTTCCGACCAGGCTCCGCTCTATGCTGCTGCTGAGGGCGCTTCGGACCAGGCTCCGCTCTATGCTGCTGCTGAGGGCGCTTCGGACCAGGCTCCGCTCTATGCTGCTGCTGAGGGCGCTTCGGACCAGGCTCCGCTCTATGCTGCTGCTGAGGCTGCTGTGGCAGCGGCTTTGGACGGCTGGCATCAGCAGAAGGGCCCGCTCTTTTAGGGAGAAAGTGGTGCATTGTTTGCGACGACTTCTGTGCCTCGGTGAAGCGCTGAATCAGAGCAAGGATGGGTGTCACTGGATTCTTCCGCCAGCATCCTCATCCGAGGCAGCCCAATTGTAGCCCTCCAAAGCGGGGGACAGAGCGTCTCAGAACGAGACCATGCCACTGCTCTCTCACGTTCTTGCTAATGGCCCCAGCGCCGTGTCCGCCTCTGAGGAAGAGGGACTGGTGGGAGAATACAGAGAGCGTCAAAGGAAATGATCCAGGATCGCAGTACAGCGAGAAAGAGTTGCTCACAGTGATGGCAGCTCGATCCTGTAAGAGTGGTCTCGGTGTGGGAACGTCTTAGGCATACGATGCATTTAGAGTGAAGATCTTTAGAGAGCAGAGAGGCTTAATATAGTTTTTTGTATTAAAAGAATATGGCATGCGGCTGCTTCCCAGAAAGTTAAAAACATTTCAAAGCATTGATGTAAATCTATCAGACAGCGTTTCCTCTGGATGTCCTTAATGGCTGAAAGTGCAGTCCCTGTGATACGCTAGGCAGTTTTCACCACCCGCTCCACCAACACTTCCTGCCTGGTCAAGAAGGCTCACCAGCGCCTCTTCATCCTGAGGACACTGAGGAAGAACCAACTGTCCTCAACTATCCTGGTGAACTTCTAAGGACAGTTGGTTCTTCCCCAGGATGAAGAGGTGCTTGTGAGCCTTCTTGACCAGGCAGGAGGTGTTGATGGTCCAGGACATTCCTCCTAAATATGGATCCCCAGGAACTTTAGGCTGGAGACATGCTCAACAGCCATCCCATTAATGTGAATGGGGTCATGTGTGCCTTCCCTCTGCTTCCTAAAGTCCATGATGAGCTCGTTTGTCTTGGAGGTGTTAAGGAGCAAGTTGTTGTCTGAGCACCATGTGGCCAGGTGCTGGACCTCCTCCCTGTAGGCAGTCATTCATTGATGTTGATGAGACCAATCACTGTAGTATCGTCTGCAAACTTGATGATGTCATTAGATCCATTCACAGGCCTACAGTCGAGTTTGAAGAGGGAGTAGAGAAAGGGGCTCAGCACACATCCCTGTGGAATGCCAGTGTTGAGAGTGATGGTGGTGGAGCAGATGTGGCCTGACCTAACAAACTGAGGTCTGTTTGTCAGAAAGTCCATAATCCAGTTGTAAATGGAGGTGTTAATCCCCAGGTTTCCAAGTTTGGTGATTAACTTAGAAGGGATCACAGTATTGAATGCAGAGCTGAAGTCAACAAACAGCATTTGTGCATAAGTGTTTTTATTGTCCAAGTGTGTGAGTACAGAGTGCAGTGCTATGGAGACTGCATCCTCTGTGCTCCTATTGCTGCGGTAGGCAAACTGGTATGGGTCCAATGTGGACGCGAGTGAGTCCTTTAGGTGTGCCAGGACCAACCGCTCAAAGCACTTCATAACAATAGGTGTGAGTGCTACAGGGCGGTAGTCATTCAGGCACGTTGGGCTAGAGTGTTTCAGCACTGGCACAATGGAGGTAGATTTAAAGCATGCTGGGACAGCTGCTTGGGCGAGGGACAGGTTGAAAATATCCGTAAAGACCCCAGCGAGTTGCTCTGCACATGCCCTGAGTATGCGACCGGGGATGCCATCTGGTCCAGCAGTCTTACACGCATTGATCCGGGTCAGTGCAGTGTAAGCATCTGTGGAAGTGAGTGTAATAGTCGGGTGGTCAGCTAAGGGTGTGAGCTTGGTGGCAGTTTCTCTATTGTCTCTCTCGAAGCAAGCATAAAACTCATTAAGCTCGTTCAGGAAGATGACATCTGTGGCTACGGGGGTGCAACAAGAGCATAACATACGTGAGAAGCAAACAGGATATGAAGAGTTCGAATTAAATCAAACTGTAGACAAATCAAAGAGAATTAATTGCAATTTTAGACTTTACATTTGAACACAACACTCACCATTCGAGCTTCGAACCCACAACCTCTTGTATCCGAGGCGTACGGTTTAACAGATGTGCCACAAGTTAGCTAACCCTAACCAATCCCTGAAGGAGCTGAAACGAGAACCTAGAGCAAAAATAACAGAAATACAACGTTTTTGACAAACAGATAGCATAAGTGGGAATGAACTCAAGAAAATTGCAAAGTAATGCACAAAACGTTACATCCAGTCAGAATAGTTTAATAAGAGAAAGAGACAATGTCACAGGCACGATCAACTTTGAAGAGGTATTTCTCAAAAAAATTACTCCGAAAAAAATATCATTTCAGCCATTTCTATGCGGCTTAGTCCAAAGATTATATGAGCAGTGCTTGGAACAAAATAGACCACGTTTGTCGCATGAGCAGCGCTTGGAACAAAATAGACCACGTTTGTCGCATGAGCAGCGAAGCAAACGTTTTTCATATAGTTTACAATAAGTTATGACACAAATGTTAGAAAATGACAAATAAGGCATCAATGGAATCAACATTGACCAGGAGGAATGACAGTCAGAAATTAATTTCAAAGCGTTTAAGAGTGCTTAGCAATTTTTTTTACGCTTAAAAGCGTTAAATCTTATGAACGCTAGGTGGCGCTGTCATGAAATTGCACAGGTACGTTTAGGAGAATAATTTAATAACACTTTATATTTACAATTTATGACAAATTTCAGAATGGCAGGCAGGCCAATCATCCAATCATGACAGAATCGTAATCATACGATCCAGCATGATTTAAGGAATCTTTAGTTAAAGAGATCTCAATTTTACAACAAATATTTTAAAAGTTATGAGCAAAAATAGCAATTTTTCAATTCTCGCGACCCATAGGTGGCATTGTTTCCAATTTTGGCACAGACCCCCAGTCGGAGGTGTCATGAATTCACATTTACATTTATTCATTTGGCAGATGCTTTTATCCAAAGCGACTTAATTGAGGAAAACAGCTAGCGATTCGTCTAAGTAAGCAATATTCACGAGAAGTGCTAGTAATAAAAAGTTTCAGATACAACGTCAAGATAGTATAAGCAAGTATATAGAGAACATTAGAAAGTTTTTTTTATTTTTGTATTATTATTTTTTTAATTATTATTATTATGAGACAGTTAAGTGCTCACAGAAGAGGTGGGTCTTCAGGTGTTTTTTGAATTGTGAAATTGATCCAGAAAAGAAAATGTCCTTTAGATGGATCTCATGCCTCTCTGTGAAGGAACAACGAGGCGCCGCAGACTTCTGGAGGGGATGTAGGTCTGTAAGAGAGAGTTGAGGTAGATGGGTGCTGTGTTAGTGGCTGTTCTGTAAGCAAGCACCAGTGCCTTGAACTTAATGCGTGCCGCTACTGGGAGCCAGTGCAGAGAGATGAGCAGAGGTGTGACATGTGCTCTCTTGGGCTCATTGAAGACCAGGCGTGCAGCAGCATTCAGGATCATTTGCAGAGGTTTGAAAGCACAGGCTGGGAGACCGTCCAGAAGGGCATTACAGTAATCCAGTCTAGAAATGACAAGAGCCTGGACGAGAAGCTGTGTTGCATGTTCTGTTAAGAACGGTCTGATCTTCTTAATGTTGTACAATGCAAACCTGCATGACTGTGTTGTTTTAGTAATGTGATCCTTAAAAGTCAGCTGGTCATCCATGATTACCCCAAGATTCCTGACTGAAGTCGATGGGGTTATCCTTGATTGGTCAAGCTGGTGCTGGTCTGACGGAGTGGCAGGAAGGACGAGAAGCTCAGTCTTGGCCAGGTTGAGTTGTAAGTGATGATCTTTTATCCAAGAAGAGATGTCAGCCAGGCAGTCTGAGATGCGTGTGGCTACCGTGGAATCATCTGGATGAAACGAGAGGTGAAGTTGAGTGTCATCAGCATAACAATGGTAGGAGAAACCATGTGCTTGTATGTTGGAACCCAGTGATGTGGTGTATATGGAGTAGAGCAGAGGCCCAAGAACCGATCCTTGTGGGACCCCGGTGACTAGTTGGTGTGATTTGGACACTTCACCTCCCCAAGCTACCTTGAAGGATCTATCTGTGAGATAGGATTTAAACCAGGAGAGTGAAGTTCCAGTGATGCCCAGTGAAGAGAGGGTGGATAGAAGAATGTGATGGTTAACCGTGTCGAAGGCTGCAGAAAGGTCTAAGAGAATGAGAACAGATGATTTGGACTCAGTTCTTGCCCTCCTTGGGGCTTCTGTAACTATTAGTAAGGCAGTTTCGGTTGAGTGACCGCTCTTAAAGCCTGACTGGTTGGTGTCCAGCCTGTTGTTTTGGGTGAGGAAGGTAGACACCTGATTGAAAACAACCTGTTCAAGTGCTTTTGCTATGAACGGAAGGAGAGAAATGGGTCTATAGTTCTCCAGTAGGGAAGTGTCATGTGTGGGAAGTGTCAAGTGTCATGACTGCTGATGGACTTAGTTTTGTCTGTGAAGTAGCTGGCAAAGTCATCAGCCGTTAGGGAGTTGGATGGAGGTGGTGGAGGGAGACAGAGGAGAGTTTTGAAAGTTTTGAAAAGCTTGTGTGAGTCTGAGGCACTGCTAATTTTGTCATGGAAGAATGAAGATTTAGCAGTGTAAATGTCTGCAGAAAAGACAGAGAGCGAAGCCTGATACTTACAGAGGTCAGCGAGGTCTTTAGTTCTGTGCCATTTCCTTTCAGTCGCTCTAAGTTTAGCCCAGTGTTCCCGGGGAATATCGGACAACCAGGGACTGGAAGGAGTAGCACGTGCTGGCCTGGAGGAAAGAGGACAGATAGTGTCTAGACACGAGGTTAGTGTTGTGAGAAGTGTGTCTGTGGCAGAATTAACATCAAGTGATGCAAAGTGTGTGAAGGATGGAAGGGAGGTTTCTATGACAGATGAAAGATGGGCAGGAGAAAGGGAGCGCAGATTCCGCCTAAATGAGACTGGCAGAGGGGTGAAGTGATCAGAGATATGCAGAGGTGTAACCAATGTGTTCTCTGTATCACAGCTGCGTGTGTAGATGAGATCGAGTTGGTTACCTGACTTATGTGTACCTGTGGTGGGGACAAGTTGGAGATTAAAGGAGGTAAGCAGAGAGTGGAAGTTTGAGACATAAGGCTTCTCCAGGTGCATGTTAAAGTCTCTAAAGACAAGAAGCGGCGAGTCATTCTCAGGGAAAGACGAAAGCAGCATGTCTAGTTCTAGAAATTCACCCAGTTGACCTGGGGGGCGATAAATAACTACAATGTGGAGTTTTAATGGAGAGGTAATAGTTACGGCATGGAATTCAAAATAATTGGTGTTGACTACAGAGGGGTAGGTGGAGAACTTCCAGTCTTTGGAGATGAGAAGACCGGTGCCACCACCTCTCCCATGCTGGCGGGGAGTGTGAGAGAAAGAGAAATTACTAGAGAGAGCAGCAGGGGTTGCTGTTTTCTCAGAAGTAATCCAGGTTTCAGTTAATTCTACAATACTAAGAGCAGAGTGGGATGCAAATGCAGGGATGAAGTCAGATTTTTTAACAGCACATGAAGACAGAACCCAAGTGCAGACAGCTCTTTAACAAAAAACACTTTATTTGACATAACATATAATAAAAACATAACTCAAAATCCCTCTAGGGGTAAAACAAGAACACAATGACGAAGACACTGATAAAAACTAAACTTCAATAAAACTTAACTTAAACAGCGGAACAGAGGCGAGGACCAGACAGGGACGAGGTAGACAAACGATCCGGCACAGGACAGCAAACACAAGGGCATTAAATAGGAGAGGAACAAAAGAGACATAACGAGGGCAACAGGTGAAGAGCGTGAACTGATAACGGGATAATGAATATGGAAACAAAGGGGCGGGGCTAAGATGCATGACAGGAGAGCACATGGCACACAAACAATGGCCATGTGCTTCCAAACACAGACACAAAACATGAGGCTGTCATGATCCTGCCAGCCCAATCTAGAAAAGCAACTACAAGGAGGACAGGATCATGACAGGAGGTGTTGATGAAGCTTACAAAGTTTCATATCGATAGATCAAACAATGGCCGAGATATAGCCTCAGATCCATTTTTTGGTCAACTTCGAAAAGTTTGTGGCGACATAACTTGAACATTGGCGAAAATCACAATTCTGGAGCATCACGTCTGTGCAACTCAGTCCAAAGATCGCCTGAGCCAATTTTCATTACAATCGTTCACAATTTCTAGGACTAGTAGCGAGAAAACACAATACTGTTCTTTTTAAGATCTTAATGTAATGCATGGAATGCGATGTGTGACGAGTGTATGATGTGCTGGGTAGAATTTCTGTAGATAGATGGGTTCAAAAGTTACAGCCATTTGGTTACAGCCACAAAATGGATTTTAATCTGCTGGTGGCGCTATAGAGTGAGTGTTAGAGACCTCATAATTGGTCACATGACTGTTTACTTGATATATAGCATGGAGGGGCCTCACACATTGCCTTTGCATAGGGCCCAAGATTATGTTCTACGCGTTCTTGCTTCCTATGCCGGACTGATCACCTGTTTGAATCCCGCTCATAGCAGGTTCAGATAAGATAGGTTAACGATACACATGTCAGCACAGATAGTGTAGGTATTAGTTTTGCCAAACACAAAGCATTTATACAAAAGGTGACTTAAAATTAAAAAAATTGGCTGCGAAAAGTAGGAAACATACAATATATCAGGTACGAATAGGTACAAATTTTCAATTCTCTTTATCTCTATTGCTTTTTTAATGCTTGCTCATACCATCTTAATGTTGTATCTTGCACTGCAGTAATAAACAGTAAACACTGCAGTAATATTGCTAAATGTTTTGCCACAAACTCACAGGCAATTAATTGCACAAAAATTATAAACCAGATACATTTAAATAAATAACACAAAAATCCCTGCACAAATATCAGTAACCATACTGTAACCAGTAGTGCTGTAGTGCTCAAAGTGCAAAGAAATACTGAATTTTTTTTTCATGAAAAACAGCTAAACGATTAACCCTCTGGAATCTAAGGGTGTTTTGGGGCCCTGGCCAAGTTCGGACATGCATATTAGTGCAAACATGAACAGTGCAAGATAAAAGAGTGTAAGGTCTGTAAAAGCCTACTCTTACACCCCATGTATAACCTACGATCTCACATAGAACACAGAATTTGCACTTTCTGTACCACTTCATTGTTTTGTGCTGTGTAGTGTAGCAGCATGGATGGTGGATCAGACAGACACCTCTTGTGTGTCCATCCGAAATACAGAAGAAGATGTCCTCACTTTGTCCTCACATTCTTATTCACAGTCCTAAAAGAATGTTGTAAACAACTATTGACACGCGCAACACCGAGGCCAGCCTGGGTAGCAAGGTTTATTGTGTGTGCAAAGCATTTGATGTGCGGCTCAAATCCTGCCTCGCACACAGCCACATTACGCGCATTATCTGTCACAATAGTGATGCCATGGTTTGGCTTTTTAAGATCCCAGTCAGTGACAGCTGCTTGTAAAACTTCAGCGATGTTTGCCCCTGTGTGGGAGTCGAAATGTGGGCGAGTCTGCAGTACAAAATGTACCATTTCCCAGTTACTGTTGATCGTGTGAGCTGTAATTGTGATATAGCTCTGCATACACCTAGAAGTCCAACCGTCAGTAGTTAAGGCAGTGGTTTCTGCCTCTTTCAGAGCCTGTACAATGTTTACCTTGCACTCTTTGTAGAGGGTCAGGACCACTGCTCGAGTGTGCATGACGGGATGGCATACTTTGGTTCCAGTGTGTGGATGAGTCGCCGAAATCCCAGATTTTCCACCACAGAAAATGGCCTCATATCGGCAGCAATGAAAATGCTGATGTCTCTCGTTATTACCGTGGCTTTTGCACTTGACGTTGGAAGTTTAGCTGCAAATGCATTTGTTATCTTGTTTGCCCTTTCATGGGTACTGAATTGCTCTCCATTTCTGCAGCTTTCTGTAAAGAGCTGTGGTTATTTTCTATGTGCTTCTGCATGGTGCCCGTGTTAGCAGAGGTGTATGGCACTCATTTCTTACAATGTTTACATATGGTCTTTGTCTTGTCTGTTTTTCTTTCTTTCGTCATTTTTTATTTTCACCGGAAACCAAAAAGGTTGCCACACAAACGAGTTAAATGTGGCGGGGGCATCTTTGTCATCGTCACGAGATCTCGACACACCCCTACCTGCAGGTATATACAATTCTGTAATGTTGAATAAGTTGTTGATTATACAACATTTGCAAAAATATTTTTTCAATTTCAATTCGAAATAAATCCAAATTAAACCACTTTTTAGCCAAGTGTTTTGTTCACACAAGCAATTTTCCTTAAATGAATTTTCAAAAACAGACACAACCGAAAAAAAATCCTTATCAGTGGTATCAGTCTTAAAGTTAGCACAACAATCTAACTGATTATGCACCAATATTGGACTTTATGACTATCACTTGTTTCTAGTAAAAAACATTTACTTGTCTAGATCGAAGAAGATACGTTTTCTTAAATTAAGACTATTTGTCTTTAATGGCAAAAAACAAGACACATTTTCTAGAAATAAGCTATTTTAACTTTCTTAGATTTCAGTTTTTGCAGTGTGTCAATATGCTTTGGAAGCTGATGTTTTGAAAATGGAATACATTTCCGCCACATGCTTGAGGTATTCCGCCAATCACAACACACTAGGTAGCTGACCAATCAGAGCACACCGCCCTTTTCACAACGATGAGCTTGGTAAAAAATCAACGCGTTTCAAAAAGGTGGGGCACAGGAGCAACAGTAATGTACGGTATGTGAAAACGAATGTGTTTTTTGAACCATAAACCGCGTAAACACACTTGTATTAAACCAAATAAACACAATATTGTTCATTTTAGCCATCCAATATCACCCCTTTAAGAAAATCTTATACAATACAACATTTATCTTCCTTAAGGGTGACAAAATGTTTAAAATAACTTTCTCATTAACCTTTATGTAAATAATATAATAATCAAATACTTGTGAGCTCTAATATTCAAATACAGTATTGCTAAGAAAACAATCAGTTTTAACAAATAGTTAAACTATAATGACTATAATGTTAACAACAAACTCGTGTGGTGACTCGTGCCGTCCTTTCTCGCAGAAATTCATGTTGAGCAGAGGTGACAACATGCAACTGAGGTAGGTTATGAAAACATGACAAAACCAAAATAAGTTTCTAAATAATATAGATTATCAAGACGATAAAAAAAACTACTGTACAAATCAGGTCTCAAACATTAGAGGAAAAAGCCTCAGAAACACTTGAAAAATGCAAATATGCAAGTAAAAAATCTCTCTGCTTCATTTATGCCTTAAACCATGTTAATAATGTTATTTTTATATATGTTTAATAGGGGTGTAACGATACACCAATTCCACGGTTCGATTCGGTACACGGTTTTAGAGCCACGGTTCGGTTCTGTTCGGTTCGATGTGGGTGAAGGGTTCATGGCATGGCATGGCATGGCATGGCATGGCACCAGCAATGCTAAAAACTCCCCATAGATTTACTTCTAACTTCATAATAACAACAACAATTTAACTTCTTAACTTTATACATTGGCTTCACATTTCTCTTTGAAAGACAGTAATTTAAGTGTTTAATGTTTAGAAAAATACAGCTAATAGTTGTTAATTGTCATTAATGGGCAGTTGTGGCCTAATGGTTAGAGAGTCGGACTCGTAACCAGAAGGTTGCTGGTTTGATTCTCAGTACCGGCAGGTAACAACTGACCTGCCCTTGAGCAAAGCACCTTTCCCCCGTTTGCTCCCCGGGCGCTGCAGTGATATACACTATACACTGCTACCGGTGTATGTGTGTTCACGACTTGAAGTGTGTGTGTTCACTATTCATTGGTTGGGTTAAATGCAGAGGTCACATTTCGGGTATGGGTCACCATATCTGACAAATAGGTCACTTTCACTTAGTTGTTTAAGGTGTTGTAATTAGTATTTAATCAAACGTAAAGGAAGGAAAAAATAGGATGTAAGGCAAAATGACGAGTAAAACCTCTTTGAGAACCTCATCAAGAAGCTTATTTTACTGACAATGTAAATTTTACTTGCATTTGTTTTATCCGCATAGCGTTGCGCTCTACCTAGTGCACGTAGTGCGAGTTATAGATAAAAAGACACTGTGCTTTGAAGGATTTGATTTAAAAAAAACGATCAAGGGTTCATTCACTCAGTGTAGGAGCGAGTGATTGTGATTCGCGGAAGTGATTGACAACGCGATGCGAATTCGATCAGTCTTTAATTTAACACAGACTCGTATTATAAATCCCTTAAACACATAAGACGTCACTTAATTGCTAATTGTTTCTTTTTCGTTTCAAGCAATGCGCATTTTGGAGCGTTTTCAGCGGTTGCTTTCACTGCTGTGTCAATTTGCGAAAAAAGGGAGCTCTAACCTGCGCAGGGAAAAGATGACGCGTGTGGGTGACGTGCCGGGGATGCGAGGGTTCGCGGATTGCTATGAGAGTTTCTCGGTTCGTATTGAGGATCGTTCGGTTTAAGAATCGTTACACCCCTAATGTTTAAGATACTTAACCCTCTGGGACTCTTCGTTCATTTTGGACCGAAAAATTTAACATTTTAAAATATAAAAAATCGTAGCTTCATTGGAATGAGATGACACTTTACTGCCGCATTAGCTATGTGAACACAAACAAATATATATGGGTATGATACGTATATGTTAAAGGGTCACAAAAAAGTCACACTTCGCTCTTTCATTGTCAAAAATGACTGACAGGAAATTAATGGGAAATATGAAAACTCAGAATAAATTTTGTGGCGCAAAATAAAAATCAGCCACTGTAAAGAAAAAATGCACAGCAGTCAAGGGGTGACACTCTAAAATCCACACACACACACACAGAAATGAACTCCTAAGGCTGTAACAGAGCAAATTTTGACAATGTTAAATAAAATCGTGTTTCAGTCACTGCTAACCAAACCTCACAAAGAGCCTATTTACACCTGGTCACTTTGTGTTTTCTCTGATCGTATAGCTATTTGATTTGTGTACACCGATGCATTTGCACTTGGTCACATAAATGAGTCTCAGCTGAATGGATATGAATCCGTGTTGAAGCTCAAAATGCAAATGTATAACTTTATTTCCGTTGAACTGAAATGACAGGCACTGTTATTTTGCTTTATTTTGTTCTGCAAATGCAGTCGCGTTTAAAAAGGAATGAAAAACATCGATCATTACATTTTGTCCTTAATTCCAAAGTATTTGCAAAATAACCACAAATCGCATCCTCCAGGATACCGAGATATCAGCACTTTCACCCTAAATTGTGTCTACGACCACACAACATGTAAACAATACCAGCGGGTTGTAATGAGTGTCTGCGTTTCGCAGCTGCTCCATCCCCAACTGTTTTATCAGGGTTTCTTTTTTGTCTCAGGCACGGCTAACTTGTGAGCATCATACTTCTGTTTAGGAGGAGTAAAGTGTTGACCTATGTGGTTTCAACAACCAGATGCATTTACACTTGTTCAGTTTTGACTGGAATACGTCCCCGACCACCTCCTGAAGTGGTTTGCGCGATCTGATTTAATCCATCTCGAATGCGTTTGGGAGGGCATTTACACCTGGTCTTTTCGTGATCAGATAGCTATGCGATCAGAGAAAACACATGAAGTGACCAGGTGTAAATGGTGCGAAACAGAAACATGCACAGTGGCTGTAGAAACACATGAAGGCTTGTTTTTAAATAGTTTGATTCACTGACAAATGCTGCAGTACAATAAACAGAGGAGCGATTTCTCAGATATTGGTAAAGTAAGGTTAGTAGGCTAGTGAGGCAGTGATTAGGTGTATTTCATTACTTTTAAATGAATGAAGTAGAAAACAGGATAAAGATGCATTCAATTTTTTATTGATATTAATCTTAATGAGCACAATATTTGGTCTTTAGTTTGGTGATATAAAATAATTAAGGCCCGGTTTCACAGACAAGGCTTAGCTTAAGCCAGGATTATGTCTTAGTTAAATTAGGATATTTAAATTACTTTAATTAAAATGCCTTGTATAAAAACATCACTGATGTGCATCATGAGACAAAACAATAGCAATGACATATTTTAAGATGTGTCAGGGCAATTTATTTTCAGTTAAGACAGTTCAAACTTTCACTTGTCTGCGAAACCAGGCATACGTTTACCAAAGATAAACAAAATTAATTAAACTTGTATCATTAATAGTAATCAAGACCATACATAACCAGTTAATTGGTATAGTTATTTTTTGCAACTGTTAATGAGTAGTTAATGGATAGTTATTTTGAATGAGTCTTAGTTATTGTATAGTTCTGCAGGACACATACAGCATTTATTTATTAATGACTAATAAATAAGTGTAACGTCCTATGGCCAGCGCCTCGGGTCGCCACCAGAGGGCGCCTCCTTGTTTAGTGTTTCTGCCTTGTTTTTGTCATGGACATATCCCATCATGCCTGTGTCTCGTCATTGTCAACCTGTTTCAGCTGTGCCTCATTTCCTGTTTGTCCCTTCACCTGTGTATTTATAGCCATGTGTTTCAGTTGTCTGTTGTCGGTCGATGTTTATGTTATGGTTTTCCTGTTTCTCGTCTTTGGTGTTGCTCGTTGTATTTTGGATTACTCTTTGGATTATCATTAAAGGATTATGTGCATTTGGATCCGCTCTCCTGTATTCCCTGTCTGGCACGTAACAATAAGTAATAAGTAACTAATTGTTACTTAGCTTAGAGGCCGTTTACAAGTTTTTTCCTTAGCGTTTTTGAAACGTTTCACGTACACAGGACAGCGTTATCAAAAACAATCTGCATTTACACGGATCCAGGAAAACGGATAAAACCACTGTAGTGTGCATGCCAGGCCAGTGGATGGCGATGTTGGGATGTGGTATGTGCGCACATACACAGTTATAAGCCAAAAGTGCTTTTTAATACCCTGGTCGATGTATATGTGTGTTAAAAGTCTGGCGAATGTAAATAATGTGTCTCCGCTGGTCTTATTGGTGCAGTAAATCCACATTTTGCTGGGGAAACGTTAATACAGAGTCGAGTTGCGAGAGCTCACAGGACTAGAGGGCGCCATTATTGTTTTGGTTATACTCATGTGGCTGACCGTGTAATACGCTTGCATGTGACATTATCATTTTCAAACTCTTGCATTTTTGGGATTTACACGGAAACGAAAACGGCATCATTTTCAAAACCTTCCACCTCCGGACCCGTTTTCAAAAGTTTGCATTTTTAGTCCCCTAAAACGCCATTTCCATGTAAACGAACGACCAAAAACGTTGAAAACGATCTTGTATCTTGCCTCTTAAACATCAGGATGCTATTATCTACTGATTAGTTCATCATTCTTCATTATGAGTTATCAGTAGTTACTAGAGTGTTAATGCTTCACTAACCATTAGTTTCTGCATAACTACCTATTAAGTATAAAACTGTATTATAAAGTGTTACCAAGTCTGGTGCAATGGCTGAAGAGTTGAGTGTTTTCATTATTAACTCTTAAGAAATTCCTGGTAACTCGTTAGAAATTATTAAAGTGTTATCACACTGTTCTTACTGAATTAATTAATAATGCTGGGTAAATAATGGATAGAACACACTGCTGAGTAATTACTTAAAGATGTGGCAAGAGTATTTTCACTTTAAAAAGTGCTGGGTTGTTTTTGACTCATGCTGGGTAAATATTGGACAGAACACATTGCTGGGTTAAAATTACTCAACCATTAGTGGAAATAACCCAGCAGTTGGGTTCAAATAAACCAGCAGTGTGTTCTGTCCAATATTTGCCCAGCATGAGTCAAAAACAACCCAGCACTTTTTAGAGTGAAAATACTCAGGTCTTGCCACATCATTACTAAGAAATTTCTTATGATCTGGAACAGTAATATAAAGTGAAAACCATGGTAACTAATTAGCAATTACTTAGGTCTTACCATATAAGTATTAAGAAATTACTTATATGATCTAGAACTGTCACAATGTGTGTAGTGAGGACCCAAGTGCACGACAGCAGGTGGCGACAGAAAACACTTTTATTAAATAATAAACCCACGAGGGGGAAAAACAGGACAAAAAGAAGAACAAAAACACGGGGCTAAACAGCAAAACTTAAACTTGTCTTGTCGTGCCAAAACAAGGCACGACAAGATATTCAAAAACTTCACAGACAAGGCAGGGGCAAAACTCACAGGACACTCACAAAACGAACCAGCACAGGACAATGAACACAGGGGCTTTAAATAGGGAAACAAACAGGGGATAATGACACAGGGACAGCTGTGAGGCATGAGAACACTGATGGAATGATTACTGGTGAAAGAGGGGGCGAGGCGAGGCGGGGCGGGGCTAAGACGCGCGACATGAAAGGCGTAAGCGCCAGAGCCGTGTGTCTCCACACAGAACGTAAACACAAAGACACGATACTGTCACAATCCTGTCCACTAGACTGAATTAAAGCCAAAACAAGAAGGACAGTATCCGGGGGTCGTGGTCAGGACGTAAGACCGGAGACCGCGTGACGTAGGCGAACCCCGCCCACGTGTCTCCACACAAAACATAAACACGGAGACATGGCACTGTCATGGCCCCGCCCACAAGGCTCTAGGAATCGCTAGAAAAGAAGGGCAGAACCATGTCATAGAACAGTATTATAAAGTGAAAACCATGGTAACTTTTTGGTAATTACTTAGGTCTTACCATATAAGTATTAAAAAATTACTTGAACAGTATTATAAAGTGAAAAACATGATAATCTATTACTTAGGTCTTACTACATACGGTAGCGAAAACGTGGTAAGTAATTCTTTAGAAAAGTACATTTAAAGGGCCGCTAACCCAGGTGTTTTTCGCAATGTTAAAATAGTCTCTGGTATCCCCTGAATGTGTCTGTAAAGTTTCTGCTCAAAATACACCACAGATCTCATATTATACTGTGCCCTATGTGTCCATTTTTGCCTGTGAGGAAAAAGGTGCTGTTTTGGTGTGTGTCACTTTAAATGCAAATGAGCTGCTGGTCTGCGCCCCCTTTCGAGCAAAAGCACTAGGCTGAGAGCCTGTACTTCAGTAACAACAAAGCTAAAGAGAATGATCACAAAGCGAATGAGAAACACTTTCTCATTTTAATAAACCAAACACATTGCTTTAATAAGTGAAAGTGCACAGGACAAACGCGTTATCTGTCTTTACAACGAGTACATTGACTTTATCAATGAAGTTCACAGGATAAACATCATATCTATAAAAACTGAAAACACGAACTCTGTCAGTGACCAACTCAAATGGTCCGCCTGACGTTCAGCCCATGGTGTAGACCCAAATAATTGTGACTGATCTCAGATCGGTTGGTGGGACAAAATTATTTGGTTGTTTGTTTCCTGAAGGGGCTCTAGGAGGCTCTGCCCTCCGCGTGCCCTCACAGTTCCTACATGGGACCTTATAATTTGGGGCCTTTAAGGTTGCTCCCTTTGAACCGTTACAGTCTGTTGACTTTCCTATCTTGACGTTAAACGCATTGAAAATTTACATTTAGCGTCCCGCCTCCATCAGGCAGTCCGGTAGGAATTAGAGCCCATTCCATGAGGGGTGTGGCTTCTTCATGGGCATGGTCTAATGGAGTCTCTATATCAGAAATTTGTGCGGCGACTGGCTGGGCTTCTTCGTCCACATTTACCAGGTATTAAAGCTTAGATGTCCCAACCCTGCAGACTTGGGTGCTATCTGCTTAATTAACTTGGATGATCACGGATGATGACACCTATGAGTTGGTTCATTCGTTTTTATTCAGGGATCCCTGTTTTCTACTTGTCCCCGGACCACGTCCTTGGGACAGGTTTGTTTGTATCGTTCTTGTTTGAGTACTGCGTATCTGGCCGTGCTCTGAGCTGCACTACTCGTCGCTTCAGTCGAAGTAACCTTTCCATAGCGTCTGCTACGCAGTACTCGTTCTCGTATCTCAGGGAACCGAGGTTTACATAAGTAACCGAGTACGTTCTTGGCTTTTAGTTGTTTCTGTGAATTGCAGCGCCTCATTTGCTTCTCTTTCTGTAGCTTTCATCTGTCTGTATAAAGACAACAATAATTTCATGTTAAATAAATCAGTAAAGTAAATCGCACAACTCGTCTGTCTCAGTTAGATGTGCTTTTGTGTTAACTGCATTCAATCTGGGTGTCAAAATGACTTCTGCAAGATATGTGAAGTTCACAACTGATCACTTTCTGTGGTATACAATAAAGAATAGTGCCCTCTGCAATAAATGTTCATGCATGACAACACACTGTCCCATGCTTTAAAAACAAATGTGTTTCTAAGATATTTTCCAAGATATTTTGTGCTCTAAGGCACTCACAAAGCTTTTGACAGTTCAATAATTTTATTTGTTTTGATGCTTTTTGCAAGACATTGCATTGTTTCATACTTTTCATCTTCAGAAAGATATTTCTTCCTTACAATATTGCATGAGAGAACTGTGACTTGCTTAATAGTGTGGAACAACCTCTTTAAGTAGGGTTTCCACACAAACAAAAATCTGACTCTTTATTTTACTGAAATCCTATTGTAATGTCACTTTTTGGAACACAGTGTAAAGATTGATTTCCCAAAAACATTTTGTCCAGTCAAAATGCTGGGTGGCTAGTCATTTTTAAAAGCCACAGTGGCTGGTGAGTAAAAAATGTCAAGCCCTTTTATACAGTATATACAGCATGCGCTAACCAGCACTGACATTGTGTTTATATTGTGTGTTTAGAATGGACGTGGACAAAGGCAAAATTGAGGACACGGGTGGCAGTGGAGGCTCTTACTCTATTAAGACTCAGTTTAACTCGGAGGAGCAGTGGACCAAAGCCCTCAAGTTCATGCTTACTAATCTTAAATGGGGTCTGGCCTGGGTGTCTTCTCAGTTCTACAACCGCTAGATCTCATTCTGGACTGAAACACGATTCACAACACTGACAAATCACATGATATTAACTGATGAAAATCATTACTGGTAATTCAGTGTAAAACAAGAATGGGAAAAAAATGTTTTGTGAACTAATAACTATAAAATGATATTTAATAACTGTTAAATATGATAGCTTGAAAGGGTTTATCTACTTAATGTAGTTGAATTCAAGATAACTGTCCTAAGGATTTTTCTTATTTTCTTGTCTTTTATCTAAAATAAATTTGTACAAAAGGAATCGTACAAAGATGCATTATCTTTTTAGTAATCTCATTATTGTGATCCACCTATGGGAAAAAAAGCATCTGCACCTGACCTCTGAGGAAGCATCCATTTGCTTTCTTAGGCAGACAGGAGCGCATGCTCTATGCCAGGTGAGGGTACGCCCCTCACCTAATGCATAAAAGCACTTGCACTCACTACCTTTTCTCAGCTGACATTTGCTTCTAGCAACCTCTGGATATTTGATTCACAAGGTGGTTGGTTCGAACTTCACTGTTATGTACAAAAGGACATATCTGTGGATCGCCTCCATCAGACATGTTTGTCCTTTACACCAGGTTAGCTATGTTTTTTTTCTGCAAGCCACCCTTGCTTAGTTTCTTACTTGGCTGTTCACATTTTGCAAACACAAGTTCATTATTTAAATAGAGAGTGACGCCGTGAAATGTTTCAACTTTTCAGAATGCTCCGAGCGCACCACAAATCATGTGACAAGAACAAGTTATAAAAGAAGTTATCACATGAACCTAACATCAATGTTAAAGTGTGTTTTGCAAGGCAGCAGTGTGTTTCTTAAAGCGATACTTCATCCTAGAATTTAAATTTGTTGTTTATTATCTTGTGCAGATCTTAAGATACGTAATTTATGCGACAGAGGAAGAAATCAAGGTTAAAGTGTTTTTGTAAATCTGTTAGGAACATGAATGCTTCATGCGCACTGAAAGCTATATTCTGTAACACAAACCATCACAGGAACACAAAAACAAAGTATGTTTAACAAGATAGCACAGTGTGTTTTGAGCAGAGCACTGCATTTGGTATTGTAAGGCAGTTACATAAGGACTGAGTTTGTTTGTGGTGCTGGATTGTAAAACAATAAAACCCACATTTCATGCTGGATCCCGAGAGATGGTATAACTGACCCTCCCCCCTCTAATCACCCTTCTCCCTCAGGTTCTGGGGCCTCATGTAAAAATGCTGCGTACGCCCAAAAACTTTGCGTACGCCAGCTTTCATGCTCACGGTCAGATGTACTAACAGTGAAATTAACGTGAGAATGTGCGTTCCTCCACGCCAACTTCATGTCTGGTGTATGTGCATTTCTCGTGATTTTTGTTCGTTGGCGACTCCTAGAGGCAATGAAGTAAAGTTGCAAACATTAGAATATCAAATCATTAGACACGTAAATCGCACCACCTGTGAGAATTGTTGACATACTATTGTCAAGCCTTATGGGAGTATTCTATCAATTATGCAATTAAGAACATACAAAGGCATGAGCAAATTAGTACAACCCTTAGTCTATGACAATGGCAGCCTTGGCCCTATTAGAGGACATTGCCAATGGCCGAATCCGAAGAGAACATGTTTTTAATGACCACAATGATTTACTGGACCACGATGATGACTGGCTTATCAGCCGTTTCAGATTTCCAAGGGCTATCCTCTTGGAGCTCTGTGCTGAGTTGGGTCCGACTTTACACTCAAAAAAATAAATTGTTTAATGAACGTGATTTAATCGTAGCACCCATTATGCATCTAATCAAATCAAGTAAACATGGACTGCTTTGAATATGTTATATGAACACATTATACATTTGT
Organism: Oreonectes daqikongensis; assembly: GCA_026939265.1. NCBI lineage: Eukaryota > Metazoa > Chordata > Actinopteri > Cypriniformes > Nemacheilidae > Oreonectes > Oreonectes daqikongensis. The sequence continues at coordinate 65,298 of JAOTQM010000092.1, read as the reverse complement.
AGATTAAACATGATTTGAATATATCAGTTTAACTTCTTTGCAACTAATTGAATCAACATGTTTGTATTGTGTTAGCTTAATCAAATGTATTCTTATTCACTCAATGTCAATAAAGCACTTCAATTAAACAAAATTCTGCCTTGTTACATCAACTAGTTAATGTCTTATTCATTAAACTACCAAAACATACATGAACATCTATCTTTTGTTTTAATTAGATTTGTTTTAGATGACAGCACTAAGAAACATGACATTACCAAAACTTCTGTAACCTACAAAAAAAGCACAGAAAACATCCAAACAATTTAAATTTTTTATTTTTGCAGTAGGCTTTAACATGCACCAATTAAGTTTGAACTGCTTTCTTCACGTTAAGTCTCCCATCCATTTGAGTGTTTGTAAAACAATGTTTAAGAAACATTTAGCCAACAAAATCTTGGCTCTTAAAACTGATGCCCAAGCAACACTTGTAGGCCTTTAACGCCTTTTGGTCTTAAAACTTCTAAACATTAAGCCATTTTAACACTAGACTTTTGGGGAATTTGTAAGGTAAACCTTTGCCTGACACACAAAAAAAGATAAAATGTAACATTTGAACAAACATGAATGAATATGAATCAAACATGCATTTAAGCTCTGGTGGGTAGCTCAGGTTCAAACAGTATATCAGTCCAAATAACAGAGCACAAGCCCGTGCAATGCTACTCAAGTCACTGAGGACTTCCACACCTTCAATTTGGACACCAATGTCCTGTGGGTCATCATCAGGCAGTGCTTCCTCCTTCAGTATGACATACACTCCCATCACAGTTTGCTCCATGGTACTATGACACTCAATGTCTGAATCCTGTGGGAGGAAATACATGAAAGATCAAACAAAAAATTAGCTCAAATATTTATTACAAGAATTGCACACTTATACACTCACTGACCACTTTATTATGTATACCAGTACAGTAAACTTCAATCCAATAAGGAGCTCGGCTGTAAATTCTACATTTACAAGATTATTATTTCTCAGTTTTTAAGTTATATTTGTTTATTATTGAGGTCACAGTGGGTGCTGGAGTGTTATTGCAGTGCATTATATTATAAGATTGTTATAATAATTTGGCCACCATATTTAAAATGAATGAGGTGGCTAAAACATTAGAACTGCCTTTGTATATGCATGCTTTTATTTATAGCAGTGCATTATATTCAGTTTTCTAATGCCGTCTTTTTTTTGTGGCATGCCTCTTCTGCCTTTCAGATCAATTGAAATATTTAGTATGAGTTTACACATAGTTTTGTAAATTAGGTAAGTTTTGGAATTAGAAATTTTATTTTGTAAATCAACAGAGCTCAACCGATATGAATAACAAAAATATAATAATTTATTGCATCAACCAATTCACATAATAACTTTGTCGTGGTGTACCATCAGTTTCCTATAAATGAACAATTTGTCCAGCCCTTTTTTTGTAGCAAATAGGTATTTCAGATTTAATGTGCTTTTGAAACTGTATTTTATTTATCAACTCTAGTTTTTCAGGGTCTTCATTCAAGTAGGTGGACAGAGACTTAATGACACAGGCTCTTCTGGTATGTATAGTGTCATCCTGTGGGGTGGGGACAAGATTAACTCAGACTTCAGTAGTAGCACATCTTAAGAGTACTGTTTTGGAAGAAAATGCCAAACTATATCTGTCTTTCCATCTGCATTGAGAATGACTATTAAAGCCATTTATAAATACAAACCTTGGAAATGGCATCCATGATCTGTGTGATTTTTCTTCCTGATTGCCTGCCTTTTCTACTGAAGATCTCCATCAATCGTGGTGAGTACCGGTCAAGCTCAGCGAAGAACGTAGAAAGCAGTGGTACAGTAGAAATCCGCAAGAATTCCCTATCAATCTGAAAAACATTGACAATGCATTCATCATAACAGAAGAATAAAAAAGCTGTTTTAATTTCTCTGAGCAACGAGAGAGTTAAGATGACTTCTAAATATGGCCTACTCTGTTTGTTTTTTATCAGAAAGTATAATAGGTGACTTTTCATTATCTTTCTGTTTGTTCTCTTAAATGTGTTTCTGTATTTTTATGTATATTATGGGGCATATATAAACCTGATGTGATAAGATACGCACCTCTTTCACAGTGAAGAGAGCTGGCCATCTGCTTTTAAAGTCTGCAACCATAGGCTATGCTTGAAGAACTTCTTGTCTTCTGTATGAGAAAGTCTTCTCCATTTTCTTAGTCACTATGTGGTCATTGTTTCTCTTTTTAATTTCTGAAAGCATTGTTATTCTCTCTTGCTCCAGACTGTCGACAGTTTCTCCTTTTGGATGCTGTGGACAGTAATTTACTTCAGCTCGTTTTGGTTTCTTCACATTCAATGCTGCTAGACTTCTTTTGTCAGTAGCTGCCTTCTTCAGTGAATTTATCTCCACCTCAGCACATCCTAGGCCTCTTAGTTTGGTCCTCAAGTTTGCCATTTTATATTTCAGGCTAATCTTCCAGCCATAACAGCCATTGAAAGACCCCTGTTCTCTCAGGCAAGGGTGTGTTTTAACAAGAGCTTCTGCAACATCATTCAGATCATTGTCACTAGGGTAGGCTTTGAACTTAATTATTTCTTCTGCAAGTCTTTCCAAAATGTGTGATTTTAGTTTTGGTGAAGGGTTCAAAAGAGTTGCATTTGTTTTGTAGTCAGCGTTAGCCTTCTCAAGTTCAAGTTCTGAATCATATTTGAAATGCGGGACAGTAAAAACACTTGGCCAGACCCATTGCCTTATAGGCGGAGCTGAAGCTGATGTAGGCAGAGCTGAATCTGGAGATGTAACGGGCTCTGTTTCACCCGAAGAGACGAATGAGCATTCTGTTGGGCCCTGTACTTCTTGGGGGAGATGTGTTCTCGCATCACCTTCTTTTGCATTACTTTGCAAGTAGATCTCTTTAAGAGTTGCTTCATCTTGTATTTCACTGATTTCTGAGAGATTTATGAATTCATTTCCAAAGTCTGCATCTTCATATTGAAGACGAATATCTTGCTGTAATCCAAAACATGTCTTTAATGTTTGGCACAATTCCTCTATGGAGTCTGGAAGTCCCCTTGGCAGAACAAGCTTCCAGGCATCATCATCACCAACAATGATTCTCAGTCTAATAGGCTGGGTCATTGTGTAGATCTAAGTATTAAAACAGACAATAGAACAAAACTTAAATCATAAACTCAAGAGACAATTAGACAAGTGTGTGTTTCAAATAAAAAAATGGGTCTGGTCAAACAGTGTAATTCTGACAGGACACTACTTGCAGGTGTAAAAACATGTTTATTAAGTTGCCACAGAAGACACAGATTGAACAAAAATGCAAATTATGTTGGGCGTTTTTGTTTGTTCTGAGTCGGGTTTTGTGCAACTGGAGAGCTTCAGGGCACTCCTGCAAAAAATGTTAGGTGCATAGAGCAGAAAAATGCAGATATTAAATATTTAAAAAAAAAAGCCAGCCCTGCCTTTAAAGATCTTGTCAGACCAGCCAATAATTTTTATTAGCATTAATAGCCCTAGTGCAAATCATGATGGATATCAAGTTTGCCATGTGATGTATTGTGAAAAGATACTTACAGACATTACTTATGTTTTCCCAGCCACTCAATGTGTCTCTTCAGTGTAACAAGACGCATTCCTGCTAAGCTGCTAATGGGTAGTCATCCAAGAGTTCCCCATGCTCAATGAGAACCACCTCTTTTACATGTGACATACTCAACTCAAAAGTGAGTGCTCCACCAAGTGCTCTCTGTACCAAGCAGCCAACTTTTTCACTACAAAATGGATCTTGCCTTGCAAAATACAGATCTGCAATATTTCCGCAAACTCAGGCAGACCAAATAAATGCCCATGAACAACAATCATTCCTTTGCTGTAGTTCATTCCATTGTATGAAACATTTGATGTCAAATGGGCATCTGTCTCATCTGGTAACCTTTGCTTGATTGAGACTGCAATGTCAGAATTCAGTAAATCAACTGGCACTAATGAGGTATGAGTTACCACAAAAGATGTTCTTTGGTCAGAGGAGTGCAAATGAGACACAATCATTAGCTGATGTTTCCTGGCAAGGGTAAGAGGAATGTTTTTAAAACAATTGGTATGGTATACAACCTGTTTAAAAAAAAACTATGCTTCGCCTCGAACCTCATTGTCCACCTATGAACAAGAGGTCCAAAGAGGCGAATCATAAGAGAGTAATGTTCTAAGTAATGGTGTTTAGGAAAAAGGTTAACATTTGGAAAGAGCTCTTGGTATCTCTGGCGGTGTTCACTGATTTTACATTCAAGGTATGTTATTGATTCATCAGAAAGGACAGGGGCTACAACAAGTTCCACTATGTCCTTAAGATCCAAAATAACATGCCAGGCAGGTTCAGCCTCAGGAACAAGAGGACCAACAATGAAAGGCAACAATCGAAGCAGAGCCCAGTTTTCGTGGGCATTCCCACCAATACTTTTCTTTACTGAGAAAGTTTGTGGCATCTGGTGAGGACGATTAGTTTTATCTCCCCACTTGTACTCAAACTTTTGGATCAAGCTGTTTAGTTTCTCAAGAGTAAAATATTTCTTCGAGATAAAAAGAGCAAAACAATGAGCTAGCTCTACTGGTATAATGCCCTTGAACAAACCGTGCATTACATCTGGGGGATAGCCTGCAGTCACATAAAAATGAGTAAGATTCTTACTTAAAACGCAATCTCGTTTAACACCACAACACGATCTTTCAGTTTCCAGGGCAGATTTTAAATGTGCTTTGTGAAGTCCCTGTGTTCGACCCTCAAATGCACCAGCAGTCAATGACTGAATTTCTGATTTCTTAGCTATACAAAACCTGCATATGTATTCAGCAGAAAAACTTTCTACAAAACCTGCAAGTCTGTGAGCTCCTAGGTTGTCAGCTATTACACAAGTAACAGTGCCTTTAACACATTCACTTAACTGAGCAATATACACGCCACGTTGCTCCAAGATTACTAAATCTTTCAACAGCGGATCCAACACTTTTTTAAACCCAAAAGTCTTTATATCGTCACTTTTACAAAGCACTGCTAAATAAATGGATGAAAGAGCCAAATGAGAGCCTGGTGGTAAATTGTCTAATACCCAATATAAACCACAAACTTTATGCTTTTTGCGTGAGGTCCCGAGCGGGTTGCAAACCTCAAAGTCATCAATGTAGAGTGTAATTAGGAACCTTAGTTCTTGAGTAGCTAGAAAGTCATTAGTAGTGTAATGCTTGCCATCTCTAAAAGACTTATACACACTTTGACCACCACACAAATCCTCTGTATTTTCTTTAGCTGTTTGTTCCTTAATTACTCTATCAAGTATGTGACTGTGACTTAATATTTGCTGCAATGACTCTAGTATTGAAATATACTGAAATGATCTCCTTTGATGTACAGACAGAAAATACTCAGCAGGCTCTACAACTTTAAAATTTTGTTTGTAGTATAGTTTTCTTTTGAAAGATGTAGGAAGTGGTCCATACTTCCCCAAAATTTGAGCCACAGGGTTAGCAACACAAACAGATTTGGCAAATTCTTCAGTAACAGCTTGACTGATCTGGAGGTTATGGCTTTTGAAAATGTCTGTAAGAGTACGCTTTGTGAGTGGCGCACAAGCAGAGCTTAACAAAAATGCAGTTCTTCCAACAATTCGTCTAACACTCTGGCAGGAACATGATATATATGTTCCAATTTCAGCAATAATACAGCTATTTTCTGCTCAATTAATTTGGGCAAATTGACAACAGCAAGATCATCACTTTCTGACACTGACTCAGTACCAACTTCAGGATGACACATCAGTAGAACAACAAGCACTTACATCTTCAGAGCTATGTGCAGAGTTTGCAAACACAGTTAAACCTGCTTTAAAATCTTTTTGTGAGTGTGATTATGCTTTCTTTTTTTGTGTGAATAAAATGTACTTAAAACGTTTGTCTTGAAAGAGCAACCAAAAATGCACAACTTACGGTCTCATTATTTTTCAAATGTGTTCCAATGTGAAGAAAAAAATCATTTTCCGTGGAAACGTCAGAACGCTCACATAACTCACATCGAAAGTACATGAACGTGTTGCGGTCTGTGTAGAATGTAATGGGTGAACTCTATTCACGTGGGTTTTAAATGCTGCCCATGTCTAATTTGTACCTACAACTCTCCTTTCCAACACACTGCCTGCACTGCCACATTCACGTCACTGAAAGAGAAAGAAAAGAAATTCAGTAATCAAGGATAGTTAGTAATACATTACTGTATGTGAGTGTTAGGAAAAACTACTTACCATGTAATAAAGGTAAAGTTTATACCAGAAGAGCATGGGGACAGCTTTATATTGTGATGAATTTCTTTTTTTGTTTGAAAAAAAGGAACATTTATGCTGTGAAAAAAAGGTTTTTGAAAGTTAACCTGCAAAACTGCAACTACTTCACCCTAATGTGTATGCTAAGGCCAAAAAACAAGAAGCAGTATTCTCCTAATTTTCAAAACTGACTTTATAAACTGGGCAAAAGACAACAAAAGCAGCTCTATAAACGTTAAATCAAATCAAATCACCTTTATTGTCACATCACCACGAGTGGTGAGTGAAAGTCTTGGGTGCATGCTCAATACAAAGCATAATGCAGTTGAACAGACAAACAACTGTATGACAAACAACTGTATGACAAAACCTTGTAAAGTAAGTAGACAGTATGTAGTGCAGGCAAGCAGTACAAATTATAACAGATGGGCTGTACAAAAAAGACAATATACATTTACACATATGCACATTATATATATATATATACACAAGATATACACATTGGACGGTGTCTATAAACATTAAATATAAAAAATATAACAAGAATACACAGATATGCACACGGAGTGTATGTGTGATGGTTCAGCACATAGTGCAGATTGTTAATGGATGGTTATTACATTAGTCCATGATACTGTGGTGTATAGTATGGTGAAGAGTGAGTGTGTGGAGTGTGTCAGTTTAAGTGTTGAGTTTTAAGTGTTGAGCAGTCTAATAGTCTGAGGGTAAAAGCTGTTCTTCAATCGGCTTGTGCGGGACCGGATGCTCCGGTATCGTCTGCCCGAAGGCAGCAAGGAGAGTAGCCCGTGATTCGGGTGGCTGGAATCACTGATGATCTTCCTGGCTTTCCTCATACCACCGCCTGGTGTAGATGTTCTGAAGAGAGGGAAGAGCGTCTCCCACCACATGACGGGCAGTTCGCACAACTCTCTGCAGTGCTTTGCGATTGCCGGCAGTGCTGTTTCCATACCAGGCGGTGATGCAGCCAGTTAGAATGCTCTCTACTGTGCAGGTGTAAAAGGTTCTGAGGATTTTGGGGCTCATCCCAAACTTCCTCAGGCGCCTGAGAAAAAAGAGGCGCTGGGTCCTCAGTGATGTTTACTCCAAGGAACTTGAAGCTGTTAACCCGCTCCACAGTTGTCCCGTCGATGGGGCTGTGTTCCTTATCCTGTCTCCTGAAATCTATCACCAGTTCCTTGGTTTTATTAATGTTAAGTAGGAGATGATTCTCCTTACACCAGTGTATCAGACTGCACACCTCCTCTCTGTAGACCGACTCATCGTTGTTGGTGATCAGGCCTATCACTGTTGTGTCATTGGCAAATTTCACGATGGTGTTGGAGCTGTGTGTGGCTATGCAGTCGTGTGTGTACAGGGAGTAAAGAAGTGGACTTAGAACGCAACCTTGGGGCGCTTCGGTGTTGAGAGTCAGCGGGGAGGAAGTATTGTTTCCCATTCTGACAACTTGACGTCTGTCTGACAGGAAGTCCAGAATCCACCCAGATAGCAAGCATATTTGGGCCACATGTGGATTGTAGCAGTCACATTTGGCCTAGATATGGCATGGCTGAACAGATATGGGCCAAATTGTAACCACATCTGTTTTGCCATAACTTTAGAAATGGCGGGAATATTTGTTTGGTTTACATGTCATTTTGAGATATATGGCCCACATAATAAAATACACATGAGAACCACATGTTTTCAAAATGGCACACGGTGGAAAACAGCAGCTTGTGGCTAACATTTGGGTTGTATGTGGAAAACACATGATGGGTGACGAAGTTAAGTTTGGCAGCCGGCATGTATCTGGCAGTCCACACCTCAGTCTTTGCTCCTATTGGTGGATTAGTGACGCAGCACAAAGTGCCAACGAAGGGCGCCATTCATATCTCCTCCTCGCTGCTTCTGCCAAGCAGCGATTTCAGGTAAGTGGTGTTTTGACATGTTTTTAAAGTTATTTTGTTGAAATATTTAACGTTATATGACAATATGTTATTAGGCATTTACTTATTTGTTTTATTAGGAAGTATCAAATACGCAAATATTTTTCTCATTTTAATGGACTAGTGCTCCGTGAAAGAAGTTTTAGTCTTCTCAAAATCTATTGTTTTAGTCAGTTTGGTTTGTGAAAACGCTTACAATGTGGGATTAGACATTGTGTTTATTGAAATTGAGTATGCGAATGAAAATTACTTTGTTGTACAACTGTGGAAAGAAAGCTAAAATCGACGCGGACTATGAATTTATTGTAAACCAAGGTTTCACCTTATTACTTAAATAAAACGGGTATTTAGGTACATTTGCAAGGAAAAACTGTTATTAACATTACTCTTCCGCCTAGCATTAAGTTAGCCCCTCAGAACATCGTGGCCAATACACACTTCAGGCTTTATCTCCCCAAAATAAATCTCATAAATTTAAAAGACAACGTAAATTAATTCACCATAAGTACGGATGATAGACACGCATCTTGCTTCACTACTGTTTTGCTACACTCTTCACTACTGTTTTGCTACACATTGTTTACGTTCATTTTAAGACATAGCAAACTACTTTACTTTTACAAGGATACTTGCTATTATGGACATTTTGACATCACTTTGTGTGGATATATCCGTTCAAGAGTTAGAAGACGCGAACGAGAAGTATTATTCAGTATTTTGCGCGCTGTCTCAGATGCCGCTTTCTTCAATTTCTGAATAATTGTCTGAAATCAGTATGCATTTTTGTCCCCTTACCCTTTTTTCCCCAACAGAAAACCAGCAGAGCATATCTGACTTTCACCTGTATTGACATGGACAAGTTCAAATTAAAACACTTAAGAAGGCGGGCTGTTAGTAGAGTGAATTGTTTTTTTAAATCACTTGATGAGATTCAGAGTAGTGAGAAATTGCACTCGGATGAGTTAGATGTTACACCAGATCCTGAGGAGCTATGTGAAGAGTCATCTTCAGCGATGTTTCTTGATGATGAACACCCTGTTGATGTGAATTTAGAGAGTGATGATTTGGTTGCTTCACTGGCTGGCTGGGCTGTTAATTTTGGAATTTCTCTGATTGCTTTATCTGCCCTTCTAAACATACTTAGGGTGCATCTCCCTTTCCTTCCTAAAGATGGTAGAACTCTGCTTGGAACTAAAACCTCTTACAAGACACACATGATAGCTGGGGGAGATTTCTATTACTTTGGTGTACTGAAAACACTAATGACCAAATTTAAAAATCGCTTGTCCAAAGTTCCTGACCTACATAGCTTTAGACTGCAGTTAAATTTTGATGGCATTCCACTTTTTAACAGCAATTCTGTACAGTTTTGGCCTATACTTGGCATTTTTCAAGACTTCAAAGTAAAGAGACCATTTGTAATAGGACTATTCTGTGGTAGCTCTAAACCTAAATCTTTGCATGAGTATTTGAAAGATCTTGTAAATGAATTAAAGACACTAAGCCACGGGTTCGAGATTGAAGGCAAACGATTATTTGTGAAAGTTAGTTCTATCGTATGTGATGCACCTGCAAAGGCTTTTATCAAAGCCATTAAAAGTCACAATGGCCACTCTGCCTGTGATAAATGTACTCAAACTGGCCTGTATTTAAACCATAGAATGACCTTTCCTGAAACAAACGCCCCACTTAGAACAGACCTCTCTTTTCGACAAATGATAGATGAAGACCATCACATTGCAAAATCCCCTTTAGTAGAAACAAGTATTGACATGGTTGGTGGTTTTCCTCATGACTACATGCATCTTGTTTGTCTTGGGGTGATGCGCAAACTTTTAGATCTTTGGCTGAGTTCAGGACCCCTTTGTGTTCGTTTATCTTCACGGCTGAGTCAGGTAATTTGTATCTTGTAGGGTTGAGAGTTTACATACCCTTTGACTTTGCCCGTAAACCAAGGCCACTGAATCATAGACTGAGGTGGAAAGCTATAGAACTTAGGCAGTTTTTGTTATACACTGGTCCAGTGGTCCTTCGTGATGTCCTGGCCTCACCAGTGTACAGTCATTTTATGCTTTTGTCAGTTGCTGTTTATATCCTTCTCAGTCAAAAATTCTGTTTTATGTTGAATGAGTTTGCTCATAGATGTCTAATGTCTTTTGTTGAACATTATAGTGTGTTTTATGGTCAGGAATTTGTGTGTTACAATGTGGATGGATTAGTGCACCTTTCTGAGGATGTAAAGCAGCATGGTAATTTGGATGAATTTTCTGCCTTTCCTTTTGAAAATTACTTGGGATGTCTCAAAAAGCTTGTCAGAAGACCTTGCACTCCTTTGGCTCAAGTAATTCGGAGATTATCAGAAATAGATGCCCACAGGAGTACAGGAGAGGAGAAAATGAATAGGATCCTCAGACGGGAACACAATAATGGCCCTGTTCCGTTGATTTTTTCAAAGTCTGTTAATAAGTTTCGAGAAGCCTTTCTTGGTGATTTAGTCATTAAAACATCAGATGGAGACAACTGTTTGAAAATACAGAATAGTATTGCTATTATTGTGAACATTATTTTGAGTGGAGGAAAAGTGTTTCTTGTATACAAGGAGTATAGACATAGAAGTTCTTTTTTTGATTATCCAATGAATTCTTGTGACTTGGGAATTTTTGTTGTGAAGGGACTCTCTGAAGAATTGCTCATCTCAGAGTTTAATGACACTGTTGAAAAGTATGTTAGGTTACCTCTCCAAGATAGTTTTGTTGTTTTACCATTGCTGCATACTGCACATGTTCATGAAACAGAAGATTAAATATGAAGTGTTTGGACAAACCAGTAGAAATGCATCAGTTGGTAAGTATGTTTTCAAATGTTCTATTTATTTTCACAGTACTATTTCATCAGAGGTTCCAATAAATCCTATTGTTCAAAGACAAAACAGAGTTCAGAGGATCAACAGTGGCTCTAAATAGCAGAAAGTAAGTTAAACCTGCAATAGTTTTCAAACATACATTAAACTAAAAGTTTAGTCTATAATAATTCTATCATGTATGACATGTATATGTATATAAGTCATATACACTGAGGATGGCATGCGAGTGAGTAGTTGATGCAGTTATTTCATTGTTAAGGTGAACATTAAGTGGACATAGGTTGCATTATATTGTTCCCACCAGTTCCATTGTATATTTCACATACTAATTCATCCAAATATGTAAATTCTTTCATTATTTATTCATCTTAATTTCATTTCAGACCTGTATGGAATTCATTGGTGGAACAAAAATGTTATTTGATAGCACAAAAGATATTTTAAAGGATATGATTGTTGTTTTTTATCTTTTTTTCCTCTCTTCATTAGGCATGTTTCATATTGTTTCATTTTTGGAAACCAATGAGGTGGAAGTGGTGCCTACTGGCTGGGTAGATGGCGACCAGTGTGTATGGCCAAGGCTTAAAGGAGATAGTCTCACAAAGGCAGTAAAACTTAACATGAAACCCAAAACGGATTGGAAGAAATACCAGGTTAAGCTTCTCTACACATCAGGTAGTTCTTTTATATTTAACAGTAATACTTGAATATTTGTGTTATTTACAAGATTTCTGTCAGTTTTGCTCTTTATCACCATGATTATGAACAAGTGATTGTTTTTATGAATGAGAAATGTATTATGGTATTTAGAGTAGTTGTGGCCTCTAGCGACTTTTGATAACACTTGTCTTACAGACTTTGCAGTTGTTGAACCAATAGTTCACCTGAGAATAAAATTTCTGTCATCAATTACTCCTCTTTGTACACTCAAAAAAAACGATTTTTGCTGCTTGTCCAATCTACTTAAATTAAACTAGTCAAATCAACGCAATTTTTGTAAAATTTGGTCTAACATGATTTTTTCATGTTTAGTTATGTAACTTAATCCATTCATGTTAAGACTACATGAACAATTTGTGTTGCGTTAACATAAAATTTTACAACTGGGAAGAGGATTTGCATTTCCCAGCATGCTTTGCATAAGACTGCATTTTGAGAGTTATTTTTTTTTATTAAGTGTTGTTTTATGTGTTTTTCAATTAAGAGAAACACTTGTTAGTGTTTAATGTTCATTTATCTTTGAGATTTAGAGGAGTTTTATATATTTTTGAGTTTTGTGGTTACCATTGTTCAGCAAAGCGTTGCCTTTGGTTAGGTAGTGGGCGGTTACATTTTGAAACGTGATTTTTTTTGTTAAGATCTGTTAACGTATAATCTATATAGTAGTCATTACAAAATTAAGTGTTGTTGACATGGCATTATTTTATGTAGACATGGCAAAATTAAACGGTTAACTTGACAAAATCCTTTCTATGAGGCATTGCAAAACATTATCCAGTAGGTATGACACAAATTAATTTAATCAGGACTACTAAAAAAATTAAGTTCATACAACAAGATTATAAAGAATCGTTTCACACAAATTAGATTTTGTTGGAGAAATGTAATTCATTTTCGTGGAAAAGTTTTCCTTAATTTAATTAAGTTCGTTCAACAACTTGTTTGAGTGTATTGTTCCACAACTAGCGATGCAACAATTAACCAATTTCACTTTTAACTGACCAAAACTCTAAGCTCCTCCTACATGTAGTCTTGGGTTAAGTACTTTTTACATTAATGCAAACAATGCTCTGAAAACTAAACTGTCAAAACATGTGAAAGCCCACTTTGTCTATTCTTTGTGTTTTAGACAACTATGAAGATGCCAGAAGAAAACTTCCTGAGGCAGAAACGTTTACAGACATTCAGTCTGATGCAGAAGGTGGTGGTAAAAAGCCTAGAAGAATGATGTAAGTACATTTTTCGGAAACTTAGGGACATTTACCAAATACACTACTGTTCAAAAGTGTAGGGTCACTTCATTAAAACATTTGTACAATTCATTTGATCTGAGGATGTATGCTTGAAAATTTGAAAGAAGTTGAATATAATCTTTGTAGACAAAATATAATTGAGCAGATATAGTTCTTTATTACAAAACAAGACTTTAACAAAAATGATCCATTTTTGAAATAGATGACTAGGTCTGTATAATGAAAAAATATGCCAATAAGAATGCAAAATAGATGTGAAGTCATGCAATACTGTGTAAAAGTATCTCAGGGTGTGACATTAAGCTGCTTGATAAAATGAAAAGAGAACAATTCTGCAAATTCTAAATATAAGGTGAAACCCTAAAACAATAAAATATGTTTTTATTTATTTATAATTTATGTACATACAGTCATGGTCAAAATTGTTGGCACCCTTGGTAAATATGAGCAAAGAAGGCTGTAAAAATAAATCAGCATTGTTTCTCGTTTTGATCTTTTATTTAAAAAATCTACAAAATTCCAACGTTTCATTAAAGTGAAACAATTTGAAGTAGGGTGAATATCATATTGTGAAAAAAATATTTTTCTCTAAAACAAGTTGGCCACAATTATTGGCACCCCTAGAAATTCTTATGAGTAAAATATCTCCCAAGTACATTCCCATTGATATTTATATTTTCTGAGCACACCAAGGTGACTAGAAACATGATGTTGTCCAGTCATGACTTCTTGTTGCACAGGAGAATAATATTAAGTAACACAAAGCCCAAACCCTCTTAATCATTCATCACAATAAGTAAAACCAATAATATAGTTCTGATGAGCAGCAAAAGATTGTTGAGATACACTAAATACAAAGTGGATTTAAAACTAAATGGGTAAAACAATACAAATTCCCATTTCCAACATCAGGGCAATAATGAAGAAGTTTTAATGGACTGGAGATGTTGAAAATCTGTGTGTCTATACTGTCTTAATATACAGCAAAGAGAAGATTTTTAGTGGCCAAAAACTCTTCAAATATCACAGATGGAAAATTGCAGAATCAGTTTATTTTAGTGTCAGAAAAAAATAAAATAAAAAATAAAGGAAAACTGCACCTCCATCACCACAAGTTGTTTGGGACACTGTTCAAGATACAAATCTTCTGCTGTCATGCAAAAACAAACTCCACAATATTAATCTGCCATACTGGAACTTTAAACCAGGACTGGAGTCTATGGTCACATGAAATGAAAAATGTTTTTTTGGTAGCAATAACACAATATGGGTTTGGTGCACACAGGGATAAAAAAGTGACCCATGTCCAGTGTTAAATATATCGCCAGAACTTCATTGTTGTGGACCTACTTTTATACCAGAGGACCTGAACATCTTATTCAGATACATGAAATCATGGATTACATCAAATACCAACAGATAAAAAAAATCTAAACCTGACTTGCTCTTCTAGCAATCTAATAATGGGTCGCGGTTAGATCTTCCATCAGCACATTGGTTCAAAACAAACATCAAATTCAACACAAAAATGGGTCACTGAACTCAAAATCAAGATCCTGCTATAGTCATCCCAGTTCCTTGATCTGAACACTATAGAAAATGAGTGGGATGAACTGCCAATACTTTTGACCATGACTGTATGTGTAATGTAAATATAGTTTTTCTGAGTTTACTAATATAAATTGGTTAGTAAACATAAACAATGAACAATATTGATTTCTTTAAATGAATTGCATTAATAATCATCTATATATTTTAAATTTTCTTTCAAAGGAAAAGCTTTAGGCTTCAAAACTTTCAACTTTTGAATGATAGTGAAAGTGATGATGACAGGCAAAATCATACAGTCCTGGAAACACCACCTCATATACAGCCACCCACATTGCAAACAGCTGTGTCAACTCCATTCCCTTCTACAGCACAACATCAGACATCTCTCTACCAGCAACCAGTAAGTGACAAACCATTTTTTTACCAGTCATATAGGGGTGGTTTCTTGTACAGGGTTTAAGACTAGTCCTAGACTAAAGTTAATGTTACATCTGTCTATACTGAAAACTTGCACTGACACATCTTCTAATACATGAGTGCCATTGTTTTGTCTCAAAATGCACACAGTACTACTTACATTTATTTATTTAAATTTACTAAGGCCAAACCACCCAATAGTCAGAAACCGGTGCGTAACCAACCATCTCTTTACTAGCCAGCTAATTGGCAACCAACATGCCTACCAGCCAGCCAGTCAGCCATCAACAGGTCAACAGCCATCTTTCTATCAGCCAGCCAGTCAGCCATCAATGAGTCTACAGCCTTCTCTTTACCAGCACGCTAGTCAGTCATTGAGGCATCAGCCATCTCTCTGCCAGCCAGCTATTCAACCAACTAGTCAACAGACATTTCTCTATAAGCCAGCTAGTCAGTCATTGAGTCAACAGCCATCTATTCACCTGCCAGTTACTCAGCCAAGTTTAGAAAATTTGACGTGCCAGGCCCAAAGACAGTCACCAACAGAGATGGACTACTTGTGCATAGGCTCAGAATCTGTCCTAAGGGGAAACCAACCACTTCAAAGTATGTTGTACAATAGTGCAACCTAAATAGTTTTAATATTGTTGATTAATGTTCACTATCAGTGTTTGCTAAGAATAATAATCATTGGACCTATGACATCTAGAAAGCTATTTAGCTATTTACTGTCTTGATCCTGCAATTTACATTTACATTTATTCATTTGGCAGACGCTTTTATCCAAAGATAGTATAAGCAAGTGTATAGAGAACATTAGAAAAGGAAAAATAGAGGTAGAATTTTTTTATTTTATTTTTTTTATTATGAGACAGTTAAGTGCTCATGGAAGAGGTGGGTCTTCAGCTGTTTTTTGAGACATTCTTATGGTTGTTTTAGTTTGAAATGACAGGATCATGGCAGACCCATGTCTTGTGTCTATGTTTGGAAGCACATGGCCATTGTTTGTGTGCCATGTGCTCTCCTGTCGTGCGTCCTAGCCCCGCCCCCTTGTTTCCATATTAATCATCCCGTTATCAGTTCACGCCCTTCACCTATTGCCCTCGTTATGTCTCTTTTGTTCCTCTCCTATTTAATTCCCTTGTGTTTGCTGTCCTGTGCCGGATCGTTTGTCTACCATGTCCTGTCTTGTTCCTGTCGCTGTCCCCCCAAGTTAAGTTTTATCAGTGGTGTCTTATTTTTGTCTTGTTTCCCCCTCGAGGGATTTTAAGTTGAGTTTTGTCATATGTTAAATAAACGTTTTTGTCAAAGAGCTATCTGCATCTGGGTTCTGTTTCATGTAAATCATGACATTTACGACATTTAGAAAGATTTATTTATTATCTATGTTGTTATGGAGAGTATATCTTATGGGTCAATTCTTTTTTTAAATTGAGATTTTTACACCATCTAAAGAATACAACTATTTAAAATTCAGGAATCTGAGGGTGAAAAACAATCAAAATATTGAGAAAATAGCCTTTAAATTTGTCCAAATTAAGTCCTTAGCATAGCATATTACTCACAAAAATAAAGTTTTTATATATTTACGGTAGGAAATTTACAAAATATCTTTACTTCATATCCTAATGATTTTTGGCATAGAAAATAGATAATTTTGACCCATACAATGTATTTTTGCCTATTACTACAAGGGTGATTCTCATGATTTTCTCTTGCTTTTCAAGATGATATTTTCTTAAAAACATTTGTATTAACAAATTTCCTTAATATTCATTTAAAACAAGGTATGATATGTTTAAAAGCACTAATTTATAAACTTACTGACAGTAACACAATTAAAAAAATGTACAAAAAAGGCCTTAAAAATTCTCATTACCGTCACCATTGAAAACTCTCAGTCTCATAGCATGTTTTGCTAAAAACAAGCAAAGCCATGATGGCTAAGCAAGTTTTTATTAATCATACATAATATGACATTAATGCATTTTTAATAGAATATTATACATGAATTTCTTTCAATAATGAAAGGTGAAAAAGTCGTGAACACAGCGTAACGAGATTAGTACGTTTTTAAACTGGAAAAATAGCCATTTAAAAAGTTCTTGTAGATGTGTTTATTTACATAAAATCAAACTTAATGTAAATATATTTGTGTGTGTTTAAAGTCTTTTTGGTCATTTTTGTGTAATTTGAGTATGTCTAGTAGAACATCCAATTGTTTTTTTTTCAGAATATTTTTTAATATTACTCTGTTTAAATTACAACCTATAATGCTCTTAGACAAATCATAATGCATTACGATTATGCGAATTTAATCAGAAAAAGCAACAAAATACATAAATAATTAAAACAAAATTGTCCAAGGTAGTGGAACTGTAGTTTTCTATTTTAAATCTTTACTGCCATGATGTTTTAGCGGTTTCGTGAGAATCACCCACAAATGTTCTCATGCTACTTAAGACTGGTTTTGTGATCCAGGGTCATATATTACATTGCAACACACTGTCAACTAAAAGATGTTAATTTCTTGCAGTTTTGCTGAAGGAGATTTTGACCAAACTAGAAATGGTTCTTGAGCAACAGAAAACAATTCTTAGAATTCTGCATTCAACAAATCACCCAATCACTGAGGTCTGTGATGGGGCCAAGTTCAAAGGTTGTCTTCCAGTGAAAGATGCAGAGTCTCTCCAGTCCCTGGAGGCTGAGCTGAAGACAAACATCAATACTAAATCAGAATTGGTAAGCATTTTCAATGCTTGGAAGTCCTTACCTGATTTTTAAAGGGGTACTGAACAGAGCGTTTTTATCATTGTATACTGTTGTCTGAGGTCTGCTTATGACGTTCGCGTGGTTTTTACATTAAAAAACATGAAAATTTGTAAGTAATAGCCTTTTTTCTACCCTGGTTTTGAGGCCAACTCGAGAAAAGCTTGGTTATAATGGCCGTGCCGCATTGAAGACTTGGAAGTATATGCCCACTGCTATGATTGGGACATTTTACATTTACATTTACATTTATTCATTGGCAGACGCTTTTATCCAAAGCGACTTACAATTGAGGAAAACAGCAAGCGATTCGTCTAAGTAAGCAGTATTCACGAGAAGTGCTAGTAATACAAGGTTTCAAATACAACGTCAAGATAGTATAAGCAAGTATATAGAGAACATTAGAAAAGGAAAAATAGGGGTAACATTTTTTTATTTTTAAACACGTAGATTACACGTAATCAGGACATATCAAGCGATCTCTCTTGATTCAGTACCCCTTTAAATATAAACAATTTACATCAGGGCTTGCCAGCTTCAGTCCTGGAAGGTATTTTATTTGGCAATGAGCTAAATTTAGCAAGACACTGGCACTTCAGGACAGGAATTGAAGAGCACTGAACTTTAGGGTGACCATTTTGTCCTCTGCCGATTTACTAAGTGATTTTTAAGTCTGTGTCTCATCTTTCAGAGCAGCAGATCAAGAGTAGGGCTGCAACTAACGATTATTTTAAGATTCGATTAATCTGTCGATTATTTTTTCGATTAATCGATGAATCGGACAAAAAACAAGAAAAGCATTCATTTCCAACCCTTTATTCAAAAACAGAACTAAAATCTTTAGAAAGTGCACAAACATGTTGCTCCTTGAACATCCCTGAGCTGTTATAATAATAATAAAATAAAATAAAAATGGACTAACACAAAAAACATACACATGTATGCTTTACATCTGCCAAATATGTAGACTTTTTGCCACCTGAGCTGTCAGAACAATAAATAATTTATAAAAAATAAAGAACAATACAAATCAGAAAATTTAACAGGATTTGTTTGAATGTCAGAACTTGTTCTCTACAATACACTCGCAGACGCACACACTCACAAACTCTCTCACACACACACACACACACACACACACACACACACACACACACACACACACACACACACACACACACACACACACACTCTCACTCTCACTCTCTCTCGCTCTCTCTCAAGTTCACTTGAAGTTTATTCATTAAATTATTACCATTATTGTAGTAAGTGCGAGGTTCATTTATACACCGAATTAAACACAGCTTAAGATGACCAAGTGCTATAAAAGAACTTTAAAATTAAATTAAAAAGTACAACACACACAAATATATTTGTCAATAATAACCTATATGGGACAAAGCACAGAATATACACTGCAAAAAATGCTTCACTAACTTAATTTGTTTTGTCCTGTTTTCAGTCCAAAATATCTAAAAAATCTTAAATCAAGATACATTTACTAGACACATGAAATAGCATAAGAAATTATGTCTTGTTTTCTGAAAAAACACCTCAAAATTAAGTGATTGTTTGCTCATATAATCTCAAACAGAAGTTTTAAGCATCACTTAATTTTCTCATGCCATTTTTTCTTGTCTAGTAATCTTGATTTAAGATTTTTTAGATATTTGGACTGGAAACGAGACAAAATTACTAAGTAAGAAAAGCTTTTTTTGCAGTGTAGCTATACATGACAACAGATTGAAAAATGACTGGTCCAAAAAAGGCGAGTGAATAAAAAAGTGTCTTAGTCTTGCAAAGTAACTATACCACCCCTGCTTTACTACTGTTATTAACGAGCTAACGCTAACTTGTCATGCTTGTCAAGCTGGATAACGAGTAAACACCAGCACCAGAAGGGCTACTGGAGGGACATTACGTTCGTCACTTCGAAACGCAACAAAAGTAGGATTCTAGTGACTTACCCTGCAGTTGAACTCCCTTCCTCCTCATCAAAGACTTCAACATGTTTGCGTTTCAGGTGCTGGATCATCGCCGTGGTGCTCCCGTGCCATGCCATGTCGCTTTTGCATATTTTGCATATACTTTTTCTGTTTATTTAGTGTGAAATGCTCCCACACCTTGGATGACTTGGGTCGCACGGATTTCTCTGCCTCCGCCATGTATCTTTCCTCTACCTCCGCTCGTTTTTTTAAATTTTTGCTCCGCCCTGTCTATGAGGCGCCGAACTCTGCAAGCAATAGTGAGAGACCGAGTGTGTTCACTCTGCTCCGCGCTCAACTAAAGTTTTTTTTTTTTAATAATCAAACGTCTCCGCGTCGCGCGACACAACGAATCGATTATGAAATTCGTTGCCAACTCTTTTAGTAATCGATTTTTATCGATTTAATCGATTCGTTGTTGCAGCCCTAATCAAGAGTGATGGTCTTTTTTGTCTATAACTTGCCCTACACAGATAAAAGAGAACAAAAAATAATGTGGAAGAAACAAAAGTTATACTGCATAATGAAACGCATCAGTTTTTTGTTTGTCAGGAGTGCAAAATTTGTAAACGCATTTGTGAACAGCATCTAGGGTTGGGAATTGAAAATCGGAATCTATAGGGAATCGGAATCGAAAGGCTAGGAATCGGATCGGAATCGAAAGAAATAGGAATCGGATACTGGAAATTTTAATTCCTTTTATTAATTCTTAATATTAACTTGTTAACTTGTTAAATGTTAACTTGTGATAAAGCACATGAACCACAAATTGACCATAGCTTCATTATATTAACTACAGCTTAACCTTGGTGTAGTTAAACTATGGTAATATAAATTGTAATAAATCAGACAAAACATGGTTTCTGTGTGTCTATATACACAAAACCAGTCAATAAGCAGAATAAATGACCATACTTAAACTGTGGAATCGAAACTGGGAATCTATAAGAATCGGAATCTATAAGCAGAATCGATATCTGAATCAGAATCGTTAAAATTCAAATGATTCCCTACCCTAACAGCATCTATTATGAATTTGTCCTAAAATGTGCACATTGGGGAAAATAGAGATATTCTGACATACCTTTACTTCATAGTTGTTTAGACAGACCCATCTTTTCTATTCACTTACTTTTAAATGATGTGATCTGATGAATTTAAAGCTTTGTTCAAATCTATTGCTACTATGGCTGCTGGTGTCTCCTAGGTCCTAAAGTACACCCGAAGCACGTTGCTGGGTATGCTCTTGCTCTTGTTGATGTCTACGTGCGCTCTTCTTGGAGAAGTGCCCATACAAGGAATTCCACTCTTCATGATGTCATATAGGCCATACTTAGAAAATAAGGAATGTACACCATTTTCACAATTCATTTTTCATTATTAGATTTCCTACCTGAGTCTGATTGGTGGAAGTGACCTGAAAGACACCGTGTGGAGAGTATTAAAAGCAACTTTCTCAACTGCTGTGGCACGTGGCATAAACTGGAGAGGAGTTAATGGCAAGAACTGTTTTAAGCGGCTGGTTCTGAAAGACGTCGTCATTGGTGAGAAGTCATTTTTGTGTATAGCACTTCACAATGCACACCTTTTCAAGGTAGTGGTGTTATCTTTATAATTCAATGGAACTTTATGGAAAAATTTGATGCAAGATAATTGTGACATTGAACCACTTCCTGTTTATTAAAATCAGGTGGTGTACCTTATGTAATTTAAACTGTAATGTTTCTTACATTGTTACGTTATTTCACTATAACAATATCCCAATACTGAAAAATTGGAAACTGTTCCAATACTGTGCTTTTTTGCTCGCTCTCTTTTTTCCAACAGAGAGTTGACGCATACTCTGCACGTGAATGCCGTGTCCACACGAGACGTGATGCGAGGCATAAACGTTTTTAATGTTAATTGCATCTCGTTACCTAAACAAGCCTAAACAAAATGCTTTTATACATTTTCGTTTGACAATTAATATTTATCTTACTGGTGGGTCTTAAGGTAAAAATGTGTGTAGCCTACATTGGCATTTACCAATAAATATATAAATACGTATTTCATTTCTTTAAAACAGTTGTCTTTGTCAGTAAAAAACAAGATATGCTACATAATAACAGCCCAACAACATAGCTTATTTATTTGGCAGGAGTAATGCTGTAATATTGCATACCGTGTTATTGAGCCACACAGAATCACCGCATGGGAAATTCCTTCACCGCGACTGTACTACTCTAATTGCTGTACTATTCTTACTTTTGTAATGCGTTACTCCCAACACTGTAACACTCCTGTCTGTTGCCCTACCTGTTTCCTGTGTTTTCCAATGGACTACATTTCCCATGCTCCTTCACACTCCTGCACCTGTTCCGTATTTGTCTATACCACACCTGCCAGCAATCCCCTCATCACCCAGACTCTTTATATACTCTGTTCCCCTGCATTCTTTGTCGTGTATCGTATTGTTTTGCTATGATGTGTTCGAGAGGTTCGGTTTGTTTCCATATCAGTTTTTTGTCACTAAATATTGGTTTTGAACCTACTCTTCGTTTGGCTTCGTGACTTTCCCTGTGACAAATACTGATTATTACACATTACTTTTAGAATAAACATTGTGATCTGGTTATAATGTAGAACATTTCTAAACATTTCTACATGATTAAGTCTATTAATGTCAATTATATTAAGGGAAATTGACAATTAGGATTTTGTTGTAGTCATTAACCCCTAGCTTCCAGGTCATATTGCTGCTAATATAACATCAAAATGTCTCTATACTACAGGTGCTGTCAGGCAGAATCCACTGACTGGAAGGTCTTCTGACAAGGACATAGAACTGACCATCATAAAATGGCTGCATCTGGCTGGAGACTGAGATGGTGGGAGGAGGGAGCGCATGAAAGTCCGTGACTCTCAACAGTAGACTGCCAATTATTGACCGTAGTTCATCCTATGCTCAAATGTGTTCTACAATTTTTTTGTCATTAAACATTTTAAATGAGCATTTAACATTTTCAATGAGCATTTAGCATTTTCTTTTTTCTGTTTTTTGTTCTGTTCCACATTTTCTACAATTCTTTTGCATAATTTCATATGCTTCGTTGCATTAAAATACATGCATTGATTACATATTTGCAGTTGTTTGATTTACTAGGAAAATAGAGTATGGCTTTTACATAATACTATTTACATAAATGGTATTACACACAGAAATATTACTATGTAATGGATATTTGAAAAAATTACCTGTGGTGTAAATATGGTTAAACTCTGGGAGCCACATGTGGCACACACAAGGGCCATAAGTCCTTTACTGAACTCAACCAAACAAGAAAGACATATAAGGTCCACATATGGTCCACATCATTCTTTATTATATGGCTCACTGCTGGTGGAATTATGGCACAGATTTGGTTGAATTGTGATTAAGAAGATGTGGACCAGATCTGGGCCGGGGAACATTTTCTTAAGTGGGACACAGCTCAGCAGTTTATTTGGGCCAGATCTGCGCCAAAGGAAATTTGCTGACTGGGCAGTCACACAGGGATCTGTCTAACCCTCGAGCCTGCCTGGAGCTTCAGAACAAGTTTGGTCGGCACTATGGTATTGAATGCTGAGCTGTAGTCTACAAACAGCATTCTTACATAATGATGTTTTATTAACAAAGTTCGGGAGAAGCACGTGCAAATCATTACACAGCTGCTAGTCATTAGCATCACATTCCACATACTATCAACTAAGGGAGAGCTCTATAAATAGCGGAATCGCCTTACCTCCTCAATCTCTACTTGCGATATCGATCTCTTTCGCAGCATTTTGCGTTAGCTATTAGCAAGCGCGCCACGATCAATCTTCTAAAGTTATTGCGGATCATGCAAGGAAAGACCTTTGGTCGCCAGGCAGCAGCAATAGGCCCTCGGCAAGCCCGTGCTGTGCCCCGGACTCCGCCGCCAGCCATCTTCATTTATCCGCTCCGCTAAGCTCCAGAGCGCAGTTTTCCCAAACGCCGTGCCGGCCTCCATCATAATACGCCGCCCAGGTAGCGCGAGTATGACTCCGTCAGTGTCGCAAGCCTACCCAGCAGCGTGAGTATGGCTCCGTTTTTATCACAGCCACCCCGTCCATGTCTCGTAGAATCTAGAATCTATCAGCACAACTGCATTAGCGTTTGATGTTACAGTTCCATAAACACGAAGTTATTATTTAATAGCATTACCAGACATAAATCACCGTCTTTGCGCTACTTCACCAATCTCAATAGTTCCAAACAGAACGTTTGCGTTTTCTGAACAACATACAGCTGTGTTTTGTTTTAAACGATTCAAAGGAATCAGTGATTCAGTGAGTCACTGAACCTGTTTGGAACGAATCGGTCAATGACTCACTGACGGAATCGCTGCCACCTGCCAGCCGTTTTGATCTCACATCCAAGCCTTTCATTTCCTTACAGATGAACCCTTGGCCTTGACCATTGTATTAATAATATCGTAGAATACTTTAGAGTGTTCTAGTAAATTAGTTGTTATATTTAGGTATACATTCAGGTCTATTTGTTAATTCTCAGATGTAAATGGTGAATAGCTATAACATTGTTCATCCTGATAGCATCTAGCAGATGTCTATTTGGATTTCTGCATCTACACTTGCAGGACTCAGTTTGTTTATCTCCAAGTGTCCCAGGGACATCTGCTCTCAGACACCATATAAACATCTAGGGGATGTATGCAGGATTTTCATGATTTAAATGGATGTAAACCGCTCTTCATATGTCTAGCAGTATATGTTTTTCAGGTCTACAGCAGATGTCTGACAAACGTAACTGTGCGAGCCGACAGTATCTTGATACTTCTTGACATCAAGATATTCCAGCTGGTAAAGTATCGTAAAATCTGTTCATAATTTGTGAAATCCTAGTCCGCCCATCTACTCTACAAGCGGTCTCATTCAGCCAATATACTCCATATCTGTTCCTTTTTAATTTTTCCCACTGCCACGTTGTTATGTAAAGCGACGCCCTCCCGGCTCCATCAGTGCATCCACCAGCTTCCCTGACATCCTCAGACCGTGCTCCGGATTCTCCGGACTTAAGGGAACCACCAGTTGCGTTTTTCAGCATCCTAGTCTCCCCAAGCATTTCCCACCCCAAGCTCCAGGCCCACATTGCCGACCTTGTTTCCCAGCGTGAAGCTGGGTACACAGGCTCCGGTTACTAGGTTTCCCCCATCTCTTCAGCCACTGCCCCAGAAGCCGCAGCTAGCGCAAGGCTGCCTCTACTAGCAGCCCCAGCGGTTGCCTTCCCCTCCCTCTTCTCTATTTCCCAGGCCAAACCCAACTTCTCATCAGCCACAGTGATGCCGGTTCCTGTCAACACCCCAGCATTAGTACCGCCTCTAGTCTCCAGCTCAGTCAGGACCCAGATTTTGGCAGAAGTTCAGTCACCTGGCACCAGAAGCGGAACAACTCCCCATCCCGGTACCTCCCTTTCAAAACTAATATTCACCTAGACCACCCTTTAAGTCTCTTCTTGTCTCTCTTTTCAATTCAATTCAATTTTATTTATATAGCGCTTTTCACAATGAGTATTGTTGCAAAGCAGCTTTACAGGAGAAAGCAGCTTTACAGGAGAACCTCTCTCAACCACATCATTCAATCCGTTTCCCCCAGGTCCCTACAGGCATACCTCACAGCTTGGGAAAGCTTCAATTCGTTCCACACGAGGCATAACTTACCATTTTTAGTTTTCCATGCTCACGATCACTTCACTTAAACCCACTTAAACATCTCAGCTCCACTAAAGGGTACTTAAGCGGTTTACAATATTTTCACTACTTATTTTTGGATCACCTTCACCCACCATAGCCAGTCCGCAGACCTCTATGCTCATCAAAGACATTTAAAAGCCCATCCCACTCACCCTGTCCATTAGGAATATTCACCAAGTGCATCTCTACTCTCCGCCAAGGCAACCATTCCACCCACACCGGCCGTACTCTTGACGCCATGTTCACCTTAGTTTTTCGGCTTCCTGAGATTGAATCAAACATCACGTCCAACTTCAACCCAAATAGCCACGCCACGGTTTCAGACCTCTCCGTGCCAGACCACGAAACCATTTCCAACTCAATCAAACAGAGTAAGATGGACCGAACAAGAGAGGCCACCTAATATACATCTTTAACCTACCATCCGTTCTTCAGCCATACCAAACTCTCCTGGCCTACCTTCAGCTCAGATGCACCCAGACCTCACTCCCTTCCAACCCACTTTTCGTTGATGACACCAACCGCCCTACCACTCGTTTCTGGTTCCAAAAACACCTTAAAGCAGTTCTGCTCAAATCTGCCATCTCAGCAGACCATTTTTCCAGCCATTCCTTCCGAATAGGCGCAGCTACCACAGCAGCCCAAAAGGACTCACCCACCAACAAATACAAACACTCGGCCGCTGGTCATCGGAAGCTTTCAAGACCTACATTCGGTCCGACCGCTGTCACATCAAGGAAGCACACTATACCCTCATCAACCTAAACTAACCGGCCCCCAACCATTAGACCACCAACTTTCAACCTAAGATACCACATCTTCAGTTAAACATCTTCACCATCCCATCAGCAACGGCAAGAACGAGCCAGCCGCACGTGCCGCAGCAGCGACAACCCCGCAGGGCCTCCATTTTTCCCACATCACAAGCCGTGCTGCTCCAGCAGGAGCTCTTGCCTGGGGTCGTCACCGCCCAACGGCCGGAGAATCGGACCGCCGACCAACAGGTCACTGGCCCGATCCCCAAACACCAACAGGCAACGGTCAAATACCCTAGAGCAAGAGCATGCCCGGGTAGCCACCTCTAACGCCTCGTCTATATTTCCCACTGCCGCAGCAGTGTCGCTCCAGCAGGAGCCTCGTACATATTTCCCACTGCCGCAGCAGTGTCGCTCCAGCAGGAGCCTCGTCTATATTTCCCACTGCCGCAGCAGTGTCGCTCCAGCAGGAGCCTCGTCTATATTTCCCACTGCCGCAGCAGTGTCGCTCCAGCATGCTTTTTGGAGGCAATTAAACTCTCGGCTTTGGCCGCTGTCCAGCGCTAGTTACATCTTTTGAAGGAATGCTCCGGGCTCGGGCAGACACCGAGTTCGGAGCCCTCTCCCCGAACAAGGAGAGTGCTCAGAGTTCGGAATAACTTCCGACCTCGGAGCCCTCTCCCTGGACAGCACGCCAAATACGCTTACATATTCCCGCTACTATATTCTCCGCTATTTCGCCGGCTGTTAATTATTTGCTAAGGCGAACTCGTGAATGCGTTCTTGTTGTCAAGGTGGGAGAGAGCAGTGTGTAGGGTGAAGGCAATGGTGGAGCGGTTGCTGCGATATGCAAACTGTAGAGCACATGGATTCTCCTACCATTGTTATGCTGATGACACTCAACTTCACCTCTCATTTCATCCAGACGATTCCACACTAGCCACACGAGTCTCCGACTGCCTGGCTGACATCTCTTCTTGGATGAAAGATCATCACCTACAACTCAGCCTGGCCAAGACTGAGCTTCTCGTCCTTCCTGCCACCCCGTCAGAACAGCCCCAGCTTACCATCCAACTTGGTCCATCTAAGATAACCCCATCGACTTCAGTCAGGAATCTTGGGGTAATCATGGATGATCAGCTGAATTTTAAGGATCACATTACTAAAACAACTCGGTCATGCAGGTTTGCATTGTACAACATTAGAAAGATCAGACCGTTCTTAACAGAACATGCAACACAGCTTCTCGTCCAAGCACTTGTCATTTCTAGACTGGATTATTGTAATGCTCTTCTGGCCGGTCTCCCAGCCTGTGCCTTCAAACCTCTGCAAATGATCCAGAATGCTGCTGCACGCCTGGTCTTCAATGAGCCCAAGAGAGCACATGTCACACCTCTGCTCATCTCTCTGCACTGGCTCCCCATAGCGGCACGCATTAAGTTCAAGGCACTGGTGCTTGCCTACAGAACAGCCACTAACACAGCACCCATCTACCTCAACTCTCTCTTACAGACCTACATCCCCTCCAGAAGTCTGCGGTCTGAAAACGAGCGGCGCCTCATTGTTCCTTCACAGAGAGGCATGAGATCCATCTCAAAGACATTTTCTTTCTCCGTTCCCGGCTGGTGGAATGATCTTCCTGTTTCCATCAGGACTGCTGGATCAATTTCACAATTCAAAAAACAGCTGAAGACCCACCTCTTCCATGAGCACTTAACTGTCTCATTATATAAAAAAAAAAAAAATTCTACCTCTACTTTTCCTTTTCTAATGTTCTCTATATACTTGCTTATACTATCTTGACGTTGTATTTGAAACCTTGTATTACTAGCACCTCTCGTGAATATTGCTTACTTAGACGAATCGCTTGCTGTTTTCCTCAATTGTAAGTCGCTTTGGATAAAAGCGTCTGCCAAATGAATAAATGTAAATGTAAATGTAAACGTAGAGGGTCTAATGAGGCAGGCAGCACAGAGCAGATGTAGTCTCTGATAAGCTTCTCAAAACACTTGCTGAAGATGGGTGTTAAAGCTACAGGGCGCCAGTCATTCAAGCATGTGATTTTAGTCTGTTTTGGGATGGGCACAATGGTGGACGTTTTGAAGCATGAGGGGACCACAGAGAGCGAGAGGGAGAGATTGAAGATGTCTGTGAAAACGCCAGCTAACTGGTCAGCACACGCTCTTAGTACAAGGCCTGGGATGCCGTCCGGTCCCGCAGCTTTGCGAATGTTCACCCGTCGGAAAGATTGGGTTACATCCGCTATGGAGACGGAGAGTGTACTGACCTCGTTCGTATCAGCCGCAGGTGCGGGTGCGCTCTCTATGTGGTTGGTGCTGTGCGCTTCGAAGCGAGCGTAAAAAGTGTTTAGCTTGTCCGGTAGAGAGGCAGCTATAGCTGTGTTTGTTGTGTTCCCTCTGAAGTCTGTGATGCTTCAGATGCCCTTCCACATGCTTCTCGCATCGTTGGTGTTAAACTGTCCTTTTTTGTCTCTGTACTCACGTTTGGCAGATTTGATGGATTTCCGGAGAGCATAATTGGCCTGCTTGTGATCTACCGCGTTGCCGGATTTAAAAGCGGAGGTTCGTGCTGATAATGCTGTCTGAACATCGCCATCAATCAACGGTTTTTGGTTGGGTTAGATGCGGATTGTTTTTGTCGGCACCACGTCTTCTATACACTTCCTGATAAAGCACGATACTATGGAGTGAAAACAGTATCAAAACCTCCTACAAATGCACACGAGAAACCCACAGGCACGCACACAGTTCACAAATGGACGTGACAGATCCGCACACACGCACACAGTTCACAAATGCACGCGAGAGATCCACACTCGCGCGCATGAATTTACAAATGGATGTGACAGATCCGCACACGAATCCACAAATGCACGCGAGAGATTCATATACACGGCGATCCTTACACACGCGCACAATCCACAAATGCACGCGAGAGATCCGCACACAATCCACAAATGCACACGAGCAATTCATGTACATGGCGATCCACACACACGCACACAATCCACAAATGCACGTGAGAGATCCACACATGAGAATCCAGACAAAGGCAATAAGTGCATTGTATCTTTGCTTACAGTATGCACAAGTTTTGCCTTAAGAACGTCAGTGAATATACGCTTTTGTATTTGTGGAATCTTTTGAGACCGTCATTCTGCAGCTTAAACTCACAAATGCGTACACGTCTATCTGTACACATTACCTTCAAAGATGTCATGTGGAGTCTTCACGCTGTCCTAAGGAAGGCGCTAATGGACTTCAAGTGCACCACGTGTTAAATGTTTCACTAAAAATCACTGAAATGTATGTATGTGTATATATATCTTTATGCCAGATATTAAATAACAAAGTTTCTGAAAAAGTACATAAAAACAACACAAGCTGTTATTAAGGCCAAAGGAGGCCATGCAAAATATTATTTTTTTAATGATGTGAATAATAATTATTTAATTGTTTTAGTTTGTTATTTGCCTAATACATGACCATAACATTTTTAGTTTTAAGCAAGTTTTTGACAGACAGGTGGTCTTATAGCCATATAAAAAACAGTAATTCATTACAAGCAGTGTTATTTCATTGCAGTTATCTCATTAACAACAATAGCATAACAATAGTCTTCTCTTTTTACAGCAATGAATGTAACAATGAAACAATAAATGAATTAATTAATGAAAATAGTTAGTGTTAACTGGAGTAATAAAACGTTAATGTAAAAGGATAGTTTACACAAAAAGTAAAATTCTGCCATTAATTACTCATGCCGTTCCAAGATCATAAGATCTTCGGAACACAAATTATGTTGTTATTGATCTCTCTTGAGTGAGTAATTAATGACCTTTTAATTAATGACCATTTTTGTGTAAACTATCCTTTTAAATTAACGTTTCATTACTCCAGAATGACAGTCTCAAAAGATTCCACAAATACAAAAGCGTATATTCACTGACGTTCTTAAGGCAAAACTTGTGCATACTGTAAGCAAAGATACAATGCACTTATTGCCTTTTTCTGGATTCTCGTGTGTGGATCGCTCGCCTGCATTTGTGGATTGTGTGCGTTTGTGGATTGTGTGCGTGGATCGCCATGTACATGAATTGCTCACGTGCATTTGTGGATTCGTGTGCAGATCTCTCGGGTGCATTTGTGGACTCGTGTGCGCGTGTGCGGATCTCTCGCGTGCATTTGTAGAAGGTTTTGATATTGTTTTCACTCCATACATTTCGGTATCCGAGTAAACCTCGATGTCGTCATCAGAAGCAGCCCGAAACATTTCCCAGTCAATGTGATCAAAACAGTCTTGTAGTATAGAGTCTGATTGGTTCGACCAGCAGTGAATCGTCCTTAGGGCTGGCACTTCCTGTTTTAGTCTCTGCCTGTAAGCGGGCAGGAGTAGAACTAGACTGAAAACTAGACTGAAAAGAGCGATTAGAAGGCACGTTCATTTAACATCAACGTCTGGTGTTTCGGATATAACCGATAGGCCAAGCTAACATTGAATTGTGACAAATTTAACAATTGTAGCAGATATATCAACGTGAAGGTAAAACTCGTATCGACGAAGACACAGAATTTAGCCCAACACATGTGCTTCAGGCCTGGGACAATAAATCATTATTGATACAATGATGTCCATTCTCGCAGATACAATGATGTCCATTCTCGCACTCGGTCAGTTGTAGAAGGGGCAGCTGAAATGTCAGTGGCGCTGCCTTGACAGGACCGGGGGGATGCTGTTATACCGCCCTGACAAGGTGTGCCGCATCGTGCTGGCCTGTGGTGTGCTGCACAATGTTGCGCAGGCACGGCATACCACTTGTTGAGGTGTTGGCACCGCCAGATGACCCGACCCAGGACCAGTATGTGTGCAGCCCAACCAACAATCTATTCAGGCCCGTCAACATGTGATTGAGACAATATAAATGGTAATCAGACACAAAGTTCATTTTTTGACGAATTCCTTTAATGAGTGGCTTATGTCTGTGAGTGTGTCCATGATATTTTTCAGGTGACTGTTCATTTCTCTCATGGCCTTAACAATTTGCTGTTGTGACTCCAGAACTGCATGCGTCAAGACGCTGCCAGACGGACGGGACTCACTGGAAACACCAGAGACACCGGGCACAAAAGGTCCTGGCTGCTCAGGAGGGGCGGACTCCAAGTGCGTGCCAGTGCACGTTCCTGACGTTGCACCATCAGAGTCTAAATAAACACAGACAATTGTTAACTGTGATTTGAGTCTGTTCATTATTGACGGGTGCACGCATTTGCCATAAATGCAATGGATACATAAAATCTCTGATGTACTTTTTGTCAGCTAGATAATGCATTTGAAATTTTAATGCAGGCTGGGAAGTTATGTGTACCAAAGTTAAGCAAATAAATGTGAAATTACCTTCACGGCAGTCCCGTTGTAAATCTAAGTCTCCCACTGCAACGGATACTACTCCAGAGAGTAGTGTCGCCCATAATAGAGGAAACTCTCTGCTCAAAGGCTGTGAGTTCATCGACCCCTTTACCACCGCCTGTTCTGCCCACACTTTGTCTGTGCGCAGCAGTTCTCCGCTTAACTTCAACTTTTATATCCGACCATTTCTTTATAAGTTCATTTACAGTGTGATTTTCAGATCCCACCGCGTTGACGGCGTCAGCCAAACTGTCCCACTCATATTTATTTCTTTTGTTGTTAATTCCGTATGGAATGCCAAAAGTGACAAAATTTTAAATGAATTTATACAAAAATATATATACAAAGAAATGTAAAAAAAACAAAAATAAATGAGTATTTATACTTTTATTTCCTTATTTATGTGTAATTGTATTTATTACTACATTTATTTATTTCCACATTTATTTGTCTCCACTTTTAATTTTCCACACTTATTTATGTATATATGTATTTATTTCTACATTTATTTATTTATTCATTTCTTCATCTGTATGCTAATGAGTGGGGCATGTTTCACCTCAGACATAGCAATCAATCTCAGCACGGTAGTGCTGAAGCGTTGAGGCCACAGTGACACCCTGTGGTGTGACCAAACGGAACGAGTTATATTCACGAGGTTGCTCAGAGAATGACGTGCAATCATGGTTTAAGTTGTTTAATATCACCCTAACTGTATGTATATAGGGTTATCACACATAGCCTACTTATACCTTATTAGGACATGACTGTGAAGCATCGGTCATGTCCTAATAAAGAATAAGTAGGCTATGTGTGATAACCCTATATACATCTTTATAGTATTTTGTGCTGTCTTGCTTTATTAAAGGCAGGGTGGGTGATCCTGTCCAGAAACATTTTTTGCCATGCTGGCTGGAAATCTCTACATGCTGATAGCAATCAAGGAGTATAGTGGTCAAATAATATTTTCATAATTATATATCATCTATGAAAGGCGTAGGACCAAAAAACGTTTACCCAATCAAAATATTCAAAATTTCAGCCAATGTATTTTGCATCCCACTGTGCACCTTGTTCACACAGACATCATACGTCATCAGCACGTTCACATCTGCTGTGTCAATGTACGGAGAATGGCGGACAAACAGCAACAACCATACTTTCCTTTGGACCGACAACTAAATAAACAAAACTAAAGTTTTTGAAAAATCTGTGACGAAGAAACGTGTGGATCACGAAAGAGGAAAAAAGTGAATTAACATCGGTTCAGTTTTTATATGATGAAGACAGCTCTGGCAGGCAAAGGGTCTAAAAAAACGATACCATGGTTGCTCTCTTTTTTTGGACAGGTATGTACATGCTTTGAGAATCCAATAGGTTTTGGTCTGTGTGCATTCATGTGTTTGGAGGAGGCGTGGCTTTGGATGGCGTAGAGGGTGGGATTATAATTTGAGTGTTAGCAGGCTAAAGTTAGCGCCTTTCCAAACCAGCCAGTTCACTTTTAACGGGGTTTTCATTCGCAATGTGCGAGCTTGATCTGCAATGGTTACAAAATCTAAATTATAAAAAAAAAACTTTCTTAAATTTTGTTTCCTAAAAACAAACTCATTTTTGAGCTCACATTTTTGTACTTCATATTAATGGAAGAAATGCCCTGCTGCAATATCCAGTGCATTATCAGTTGCCTTATCAGTTGCAAAAACAGGCTACTGGCTCAATTTACTTTGTAAAAGTAATAGTTATAGTTTGTATTGTATCTGTAAATGTGCACCAAACAAGCCTAAACAATTTGCTTTTATTTACTTTCATATGACAATTTTTCTTATAGCCTATTTAGCCTATTTGGTTGGGCTATAGCCTTCTTTGTTTTATTACGCCTCATTTTTCGTTGTTCTGCATTTAGCAAAAAATATATAAATAAAGTATTTAATTTGTATTTAAACTGACATCTTTGTCATTTAAAAAACAACAATATATTATAGGCCTACATAATAATAAATTCAAGCTTATTTAGGTTTATTGGCACTAAATATAGAAGGAATGCTGTAATAATATCAAACTGTGCTATTGAGCCACCTAAAACTAACAAAGACAATAAAATCAGGTAAATTCTTTCTCCGTGAGAAAGACACATCACGTATCTTTACGGGAATGGAGTAGCCTCAGCTTAAACTTGAATGGAGAAGCCTCAGCTTTAAACTGGAATGGGTAAACCTCGGTTTAAGTTTAGAGTAATGCCTTAGCATTTCCAGATTTTTATCTACAATATGACTATGAACTAATTATATAAAGGTTGTCAACTTCTGAGCATGCAGGCCAGATATAATAATATTGGTTAATAGGAATAACATGAGAATGATCAGCAACTAGTTGGAATTTTGCTATTTCAAATTACTTTTAATTATAATCGGAGTCAGATCAAAACTATAGCGCTAAATCCGTTAAAATCACAATGGAGCATACAAGATACCTTCGCCCATGCCGTTGGATTCTGCCGTTGGGCCGATGGGTGGTTCTCTACCAGAACATAAATTTTGTATGACAAGCCATCACAGGAACATGAAATCAATGTTAAAGTATGTTTTGCAAGACAGCACAGTGTGTTTAATAACAAAACTGCTAAGAACATAAGATTTGCATAAAAGCTTCCTTCACAAGTCATCACAGGAACATGAACACAGGTTCACTTCGCATTGCGTTTAGCAACATGCTATGGGAAAACTGTTTTATCTGATACGCTAACACGCTACGTGCACCCAAACACACTCTGGCTGCGATAGCACCCCTATTTTTAACTCCTTACAAATTGAGCAATTTTCCTCTTTTCTATGTTACAATTGGAGACGGCACCCCGTTGCCGTGCAGCCCCCGAGAACTTCACATTTGCCGCTACATCCCCAGCATTTTGGAATGGATCTTAAACGTGATAAAAAACGTCTACTCACTTCAGTTCGCTCACAGGCCTCCCTGGTTCAGAGGCGTATTACACTCTTCGGTCTACGACGATCACACACACATCCTCAGAGCCGGAGTACCTTGTGTGTTTCTTCACAAAACAGTTAAAAAAATATATGTTTTATACACAAATCATTACACAGCTTCCAGTCATTAGACATTACATCTCCCATCCTATCAAACCAAAGGGCGAGCTCTATAAATATTTAAATTGCCTTACTCTATCTCTACATTTTTGCGATATACAAGCGACATGTCTGAGAATGAACACTCCTCCAGCGGTGACTACCCAGCTGCCCAGGGTTTGTCAAGAACTCCAAGATGCCGCTGCTAAGGCCACGGTTACACCACAGCCCCCAGCCTTCCTGCACCCCAAGACGCCGAGGGAATCCAACATCCTCTCCTCCACCATCCAGAGGTTCGAATGCTTCTGCATCCTCCTTCCAGAAATTAAAAAGTGGATTGTCCTTAGACAGGCCCTGTCTAATGCCGACGTCCCATTTTCCAGAAAACTGAAAAAAGCAGAGCTGTACAGCATGTACACAGCCAGCCAGATCGGAGAC
The DNA here is from genome assembly GCA_026939265.1 of Oreonectes daqikongensis. NCBI lineage: Eukaryota > Metazoa > Chordata > Actinopteri > Cypriniformes > Nemacheilidae > Oreonectes > Oreonectes daqikongensis. The sequence continues at coordinate 29,999 of JAOTQM010000092.1, read as the reverse complement.
CATCCACCAAGTCCATTTCTCCTCTAAAAGCTGGTGATAACACCAGCCGGGTCAACAGCAGCACGCGGCCTTAGCATGACCACTCTAACAACGCCAGGGAGAGGCGCCGCTCCCCAAGCCAATGCAGGAGACCCTCAGCTAGCCTGGGCACACCTATATTGGCAACATGCAAGTCTATAGCCACCTAGGCAGTGCGAGCACGCATTTGCCAGTGGCCCTTTCTACCGCACCATCTTTCTACCGCTACTTTTCCCTCTGTTCTCTGTTTTCAACAGTTCTCAGTTTATTTGATCAGGTCTGTCTGAAAACACAAATCTGACAGGAACATAAGTTTTGCAGAGAAAGCTGTAATCTGACACACAAGCCATCCTAGGAACATGAAATGAGTGTTAAAGTCATATTTGCAACAGTTCTCAGCTTATCTGATCAGGGCCCTGTCTGAAAACACAAAACTGACAGTAACATGAGTTTTCCAGAGAAAGCTGTACAAAACTGACAGAAACATGAGTTTTGCAAAGAAAGCTGTATTCTGACACACAAGCCATCCTAGGAACATGAAATGAGTGTTAAAGTCATATTTTAAACAGTTCTCCATTTATTTGATCAGGGCCCTGTCAGAAAACAAAACTGACAGAAACATGAGTTTTAAAAAGTATGAGCATTTTAGCCCGGTTCTGTCAGCATTGCACTGCACCTATCAAGCAACATATTAACTTTAAAATCTTATTGCTCACCTATAAGGCCCTACATAGCTTAGCGCTTCAGTACCTGAGTGAGCTTCTATTGCATTACAGCCCTTCTCATTCACTATGCTTTCAGGGCTCTGGTCAGTTGGTAAAACCTAGAATTTTGAAATCAAGTGCAGGCGGTAGATCGTTTTCCTATCTAGCGCCTGAACTTTAAACTGCTCACCCACAGCTCATAATCAGGAGAAGCGAGTAGTCTGTAGTTGCGGCAAGAGTGCATGTGTAAGGGTTGATGTATATTATATGTTTTTGTTGTATGACACTTAGGAGAAATATCTGCTGGTAGTGAGAATTAATTTGTTTTCAAAGTCAAAGTCAGCTTTATTGTCAATTCTGCCACATGTACAGTACATACAAATGGAGGATTGAAATTGCGTTACTCTCAGAGCCTAGGTGCATACAGATAACATAGAATAACATATATCAAAAAAATATATCAAATTACAGATAAATACAAAATCTATATATGTATACACAAAACAACTTTACAAGCAAGGGATATGTAACCGAAATAATTGTGCAAACCAAAGAAATAATCAACAGTGCAGATAAGATCTGCAGCAGAGCAGTGGACTGCTCAACCCCTTTTCAGTAGTGGTCTGAGCCACCTCAACTAACTAACTACCTCTAAGTCAGTTAAACAAGCCTGCTCTCCTGACACTTTAAAATAGACCGATAAGCTTTGCACTACATTACATTTGCACTGTTGATATTTTCATCTGCACTGTAGTGTTTCTCATCTACACTGTTGTTTATTTCATCTGCACCATTTGATTTGATTATTTCATCTGCACTGCTGTTTATTTCATCTGCACTGTTGTTTATTTCGTCTACGCTGCTGTTTATTTAATCTGCACTGCTGTTTATTTCGTCTACGCTGCTGTTTATTTAATCTGCAACTCTCCTCTGTCCCCCTCCACCACCCCCTTCCAACTCTCTAATGGCTGATGACTTTGCCAGCTACTTCACCAACAAAACCATGTCCATCAGCAGTCAATTCTCAGCTCCACACATCCAGGATCTCACACCACACATACACACAACAGACCATCTTCTCTCCTCTTTCTCTTCTTTTAAAGAGGAAGATGTCTCTAAACGTCTTAGCTCTACTCACCCAACTACCTGCCCACTAGACCCATCCCCTCACACCTACTACAAGCCATCTCACCCACACTCCTACCATCACTCACTCATATCATTAACACATCTCTCAATACAGGAATTTTCCCCATTGCATTCAAGCAGGCCCGGGTAACCCCGCTGCTTAAGAAACCTACACATGACACTTCCCTGCTGGAGAACTATAGACCTGTCTCTCTCCTCCCATTCATAGTAAAAGCACTTGAACAGGTTGTTTTCAATCAGGTGTCTACCTTCCTCACTGAAAACAACAGGCTGGACATTAACCAGTCAGGCTTTAAGAGCGGTCACTCAACTGAAATTGCCTTACTAACAGTCACAGAAGCTCTAAGGAGGGCAAGAGCTGAGTCCAAATCATCTGTTCTCATTCTCATTCTTATCTCTCTGCTGCCTTCGACACAGTTAACCATCACATTCTTCTGTCCACCCTCTCTTCGATGGGCATCACTGGAACTTCACTCTCCTTGTTTAAATCCTATCTCACAAATAGATCCTACAAGGTAGCTTGGGGAGTTGAGGTGTCCAAATCACACCAACTAGTCACTGGCGTCCCACAAGGATCTGTTTTTGGGCCTCTGCTCTTCTCCGTATACACACTGGGTTCCATCATACAAGCACATGGTTTCTCCTACCATTGTTATGCTGATGACACTCAACTTTACCTCTCGTTTCATCCAGATGATTCTACAATAGCCACACGAATCTCAGACTGCCTGGCTGGCATCTCTTCATGGATGAAAGACCATCATCTACAACTCAACCTGACCAAGACTGAGCTTCTAATATTTCCTGCTACTCCATCAGAACAGCACCAGCTTACCATCCAGCTTGGTCCATCAACGATAACCCCATCGACTTCAGTCAAGAATCTTGGGGTAATCATGGATGATCAGCTTACTTTTAAGGATCACGTCACTAAAACAACACCTAGACCTACATTCCCTCCAAGAAGTCTGCGCTTGGTAAACGATCGGTGCCTCTTTGTACCTTCACAGAGAGGCATGAGATCTATCTCAAGGACATTTTCTTTCACTGTTCCCTGCTGGTGGAACAATCTTCCGGTTTCCATCAGGACAGCTGGATCGATCTCACAATTAAAAAAACAGCTGAAGACCCACCTCTTTCGTGAGCAGAAGAAGAGGTGGCTGTCTCTTAATATAAAAAAAATCTACTTCTCTTTTCATTTTCCAATTGTTCTCTGTATACTTGCTCATACTATCTTAAATGTTCTGAGTATCTGAAACTTTGTATTACTAGCACTTCTCGTGAATATTGCTTTACTTAGACGAATCGCTTGCTGCTTTCCTCAATTGTAATTCACTTAGGATAAAAGTGTCTGCCAAATGAATAAATATAAATGTAAATGTAACTTTGGAACAGTCTTCCTAGTACTGTGAGGGAGGCAGGCACACTCTGTCAGTTAAAATCTAGATTAAAGACGTATCTTTTTAATCTTGCATACACACCACTTCTATAATACAAATCTTCTAAGGGATTTAGGCTGCATTAGTTCTATTTTACTTTAACCTAGTTGTGCAAGCACTGCCAAGCTTGTAGAGATGCTGCAGTTTATGCCAGAGGGGAACTGGTTCCAGCGGTTGGGTGTGGGTTCTCCCGATGTTTTTTCCTCCACTGGAGTTTTGGGTTCCTCGCCACTGTTTGCATATTGTTTTGCACTATTTGCCTGACCGGCGGGGTGGGCTGCTGACATCAGCTTTAGAATTTAAAGCGCTATATAAATAAACTTGAGTTGAGTTAAGTAAAAAGAAAATTGTATTCTGAAAAACAAGCCATCCCAGGAACATGAAATTAGTGTTAAAGTCTGTTATTCTATATTCATATATCTTGTGTCTATTTTATATTTATTCTCAGGTAGGCAACGTCTTAGTCAAATCTGTCCTAGATCATAAGCACTCAAAAAGATACTTACACCCAGCAACAGAAGACTCCTCCGTGGATTGTTCGTAGTCTACTCAATGAGTTCAACCGACAGACTTCTTTAGAGTTTTATAATATGGTTTATTAATATATCCTATTTTGTTACAATCAATATTTGTATAAAATAAAACAAAAGTATATAGTTCACAAAGTCTATCCTAAGTTTAAGGCATACCCAGTAAGCATCTAACACCGAAGAAATGGTCTTGAAGAACCAGTATCTGATGAGAACATCCAATCTCAGTCTTTTATAGACAGTCTTGACAGATGTCATCGTGAGCTTGGAAAATCCCTTCATCATCTGTCTATATAAAACCACCTGTTTCTTTACTCTTCTGTAACAACCACTGTGTCTACGCCGACCCTGCTTCAGCGCCTCCTTCCAGTTTCTTGCGCTCTCTCTCTCACCGGACTTTTAGTACTCCCATTTCCCATAACCCCCCTGCACCCGGCCCCCATCACTAATAACCGCACACCTGCAGCCCATCACCAGGACACTATATATACTCTTGTTCTCCCCATGTGTGTTGTCAGGTCTAGTTGTCATTAACCCTAGTCTTTGACCTCAGTTTCTATGTTTCCGTGGATGTTATGTGCTGTTATCATTTGTTTGATTGTCACCTGTGGATTTACTTACCTGTGTTCATTTGTTGGATTATCAGCCTGTGGATTTACCTACCTGTGTTTGTTTGTTGGATTATCAGCCTGTGGATTTACCTACCTGTGTTCGTTTGTTGGATTACTCACCTGTGGATTTACCTACCAGTGTCAGTTTGTTGAACTTGTTCATTAAACCCAGTGTCAACCCATCTCTGTGGTATGTGTCGTCTTCCCTGGTCTCCCTAGTGTGTGACAGAAGACCTGTCCACAAACGTGACTACACCACAAGCCCCGGTGGACCCCATCACGGAACTCGCCACTTGTCAAGAACTTACACCAGCACCTCATCCCACACCATCTGCAGCATCGTCCAGTCCTATGGCCGCCCCCGTCAGATATTTTGAATCCGCGGAGGAGTGTAGCGGGTTTATTTTACAGTGCAAAATGTTCTTTGAGATGCAACCAAATATCTTTCCTGCCAGAGCCAAGATAGCGTACATCATCTCTGCTAACTGGTAAGGCCTTGAACTGGGCAAAGAATATTTGGGATGCAGGAGGCCCGCTAGCAACCTCACACAATTTCTCCAACACTTTCAAGAAGTCTTCAGCCAGTGCACCGATTGTTTATCTGTTCATGACAAGTTGTTGAGGTTGAAACAAGATAATTCGTCAGTCGCAGAGAATGCTATCCAGTTCTGGACCCAGAACATTTGTTTCCACTCCCCCATCGTCAGCCTTCGATTTGGAGATTCTCATGTGGAGGACATCTCTTTCTGGGTTCTGGAGGGTTCAACGTCGGCTATAGTCCTTGGACGCCCTTGGCTACAACTCCACCGACCTACCATTGACTGGAGCTCCGGCCACACTGGACTGAATCTTGTCAACCCCATTGTCACTCCAGCTCTCCCTGCAAGACTGAAGACCCTAAGAGCCTACCGGTAAACTCATCTTTCATAGCAGGTCAGAGCTCCTTAGCAACGGTCAGATTCCCGAAGCCTATAAGGCTTTCCAGGATATCTTCTCGAAACGCTTGGCTTCTCATCTACCACCCCATCGGCCATGGGACTGCGCCATCGAGCTGCTTCCTGGGACGTCATTGCCCAAAGGACGGATCTACCCGCTGTCGATCCTGGACTGGAGGGCCATGGATGAATACATTTTGGAGGCGTTGGCTCAGCAGTTCATATCTCATATAGATTAGATTAGATTAGATTCAACTTTATTGTCATTACACATGTACAAGTACAAGGCAACAAAATGCAGTTTAGGTCTAACCAGAAGTGCAATAGTAGCAAGTGCAGGATATACAGTGGTTGCATAAGTTACATAAATAAATATTACAGAAGTAATTTACAGATGGATATGTACTATGACCATGATTTACAGATGCAACGACTTCGCCAGCATCGCCTCTAACTCAAGTTAGAGAAATGTGAGTTCCATGTCCCCTCTGTTCAGTTCCTTGGTTACCACATCAGCGAAAATTACATTAAGATGGACCAGGGGAAGGTGGACGCGGTATTGAAGTGGCCACAACCCACCATGGTGAGACAACTACAATACTTTCTGGGGTTTGCAAATTTCTACAGACGTTTCATCGCAAACTTCAGTTCAGTCGTGGCACCACTCACCTTGATGACTTCCCAATGGTCCAAACCTCTGTCCTGGAAACCTGAAGCCCGCCAAGCCTTTCCAATGACTCACAGAGGCCTTAAGTGCTGCACCCACACTCTGCCTCCCCGAGCCCAACCTCCCCTTCTTCGTAGAAGTCGATGCCTCCACCACAGGAGTGGGTGCAGTACTGTCCCAGAGGAAGGTGGAGCCGCCACGCCTTCATCCATGCGCCTTCTTTTCATGCGGAAGCTGTCCCCGATGGAGCAGAATAACGACATCGGTAACTGAGAACTCCTGGCCATCAAGCTCGCCCTAGAGGAATGGCGGCACTGGCTGGAGGGAGCTAACCACCCCTTTATGGTTTTCACAGATCACTGTAACCTGGAGTATCTACGAGAGGCCAAGAGACTAGAGACTAAATCCCCGACAAGCCAGGTGGGCTATGTTTTTCTCCCGCTTCAACTTTGTGGTCACATATCGCCCTGGGACAAAGAATGTTAAAGCGGACGCCCTCTCCCGCCAGTTCAATGCCTCGCTTGACGCCTGCTCCCTGGATTGGGTTCTCCCTTCAGCCATGGTTTTGAGCCCTATTCAGTGGAAGATCGATGAAGAGATCTCGGCCAGGAACACCCAAGCTCCGCCGGGAGGTCCTGAGGGTAATACCTACGTTCCCCAAGAGCTACGCATCGCCCTCATGTACTCAGCGCACTCCGTTCCGGGATCAGGCCACCCAAACAGTCAGCAGACCCTCTCACTCCTTTCAGCCTGGTACTGGCCCAAGATGTCTCAGGATATTTCCCAGTTTGTTAAGGGATGCTCAGCCTGTGCCATTTCAAAGACCCCCCACGCCTTCCAGAAGGGAAGCTTATGCCCCTTCCCAGACCTCACCGTCCTTGGTCTCACCTGGCAATTGACTTCCTCACTGATTTACTACTGTCTGACACGTTCACTTGCATCCTCGTTTCAGTGGATCGATTTTCCAAAGCCTGCAAATGAATTTCCCTGCCCAAACTGCCATCGAGACGGCTAAAGCACTGTTCAATCACGTCTTCCGTAATTATAGAATCCCAGAGGATATTGTGTCAGACAGGGGCCCCCGTTCGTCTCTCAGGTATGGAAGGCCTTTTTAAAGCACCTCGAAGTCGCAGTCAGTCTAACCTCCATATACCACCTGTAAAGCCGCCAAGTATAACTTAAGGCAGCTGAGGGATGCTGGAAGGTGCTTTTCTGTTGACTCGCACGCTTTGTGCCTTAATAAAGTAGAATGTCCACACATGCATTCAATGCTCAAGTATTGTAGATTTATTTTACCGTTTGTCTTCTTTTCTTATTAGCAAGATTTCAAGTAAACAGTCAATACCATCCAGAAGATGTACAGCATGGCATAGCATGGCATAGCATAGCATAGTATAGTATAGTATGTCTCCACCGCATAGCGTTAGCGGTCAAAAAACTGTGAGCACCTTCCCCCCAGCAACACCTAACACCTGAGGGAAGGTTCCTACCTATATGGTGCCCCCAATCAAATACAGTGACACCTACTGGACATACAACCACTTAAACATAGAATAGAATGGCTCTTACATACCGGCCCCTAATTGGGATTAATCAAATATACCAATTCCCAACACATAACAAAAAGAGCCATAAAATACATACAAATAGTAAGCACAATAAACGCACATGATGCTTGTAATAAACCATTTACATTTACATTTACATTTACGCATTTGGCAGACGCTTTTATCCAAAGCGACTTACATTACATTGTACTATACATTTGTACATTTTGTATAGTAAGCAAGTGGGGGTTAGGTGCCTTGCTCAAGGGCACCTCAGCCGCTACCCGCCAGCCCTGAGAATCGAACCAGCAACCTTCTGGTCATGAGTCCAACCACTAGACTTTTAGCCCATAGACTCATGTAAAAAACACAGCTTTGCTACAGGCCTAACAATAACACTGGTCTTAGTTTGTAAACGCACAGAGCGCACCACACCCTTTTTATCAGGGAATGTTTCTAAAACCCTTCCAAGTGGCCAGGAGCCTCGAGGTGCTGTTGGATCCATAATGACCACAACGTCTCCAGGCTTAAGACTGTTCTTGTTTGTATTCCATTTCTGCCTCTCCTGCAGCAAAGGTAGATATTCTTTCACCCATCTTTTCCAAAAGATATCTGAAATGTATTGAACCTGTTTCCATTTTCGTTTTATGTACAAATCATGCTCATCAAACAATCCAGGAGATAAGGATGGTTTTCCTTTCAGCAATAGGATATGATTAGGAGTGAGAGCTTCAAGATCCATTGGATCATCAGACAATTTGGTGATTGGTCGATCATTCAAAATGGCCTCAGCCTCACACAGAACTGTATGAAAACCATCATCATCAAGCCTTTGCTGTTGAAGAACTGTAGTGAGTATTTTCCTCACCATACGAATGAGTCGCTCCCAAACCCCACCAAAATGGGATCCAGCTGGAGGATTGAAACTCCACTTAATGCCCTTCTGACATAAAACCCCTTGAATCTTAGCATGATTCAGTGTTGAAAGTGCCTCCCTAAGTTCTCTCTCTGCCCCAATGAAGTTCGTACCATTATCTGATAGAAGATGTTCCACTTGCCCTCTTCTACTGATAAATCGGCGCAGAGAATTGATACAGGCATCTGTGTCAAGGGAATTTGCCATCTCAAGATGAACTGCTCTGCTGGCCAAGCAGGTAAAGATGACACCATAGCGCTTCACTATACCTCTTCCCCTCTTCACCTCTATTGGTCCAAAATAATCAACACCTGTGTTGGTAAACGGCGGATGATCTGGTAGAATTCTCTCCTTGGGCAGGTCAGCCATTTTTTGCCCCATCATCCTTCCATTATATTTTTTACAGAAGCAACACTCTGCTATAATCTTCCTTACAGCTGAAGTGGCACCTGTTATCCAATATTTCCTTCTCAATGTGGACAGCATATGATTACGACCAGCATGTCCAAGCTGTTGATGTAAGTCTTTCAGTATAAGGGTAGCCACATATTGATCTCTACTGAGGAGTATTGGATATTTTGTATCTTCTGGCAATGAGCCTTGTGCCAGCCGCCCTCCAACTCTCAAAAGCCCATTCTTCATCCATGGGTCTAGCCTATACAGGACACTCTGTTTGCTCACTGAATTCTTTCCCGAAGACAAGGCAGCAATCTCCTCAGGAAATCTTTGATGTTGACAGTAGCAGATTGTAGCCAGCTCAGCTTCCATAAGATCTTCTGAGGACAAATTTTGTCCTCCAGTTGTACTGTTAACCAAGGCATTTTGGTTATTGGCATCAGCAGAATCTGACTCCTTACTCTTGCAAATCCTTCTTAACATCTTCTTCAATTTAAGCAACCAGGCTACTGCCTTTCGAAGTTTCCTCCAATTTGAAAAGTAAGCCATCAGGCGACTTGTTCCATTCAGTGATCCTTGAGTATTCAGCATATTCACCACAACCCTTTTCTTGACCTCGGGGTCATCACAATATTTACCTCTACCGTGGTAAGCACAATATTCTCTGGCAACATTTCTTGTGTTTTACACAGAAACTTGGGACCTTCTATCCATAAGTTGTCCTTAATAAAATCTCCAGCCCTCCTTCCTCTAGATGCATCATCAGCTGGATTCTTTTTTGAGCTAACATACCGCCACTGTGATGTCTTTGTGACTTCCCTGATGATGGAGACTCTGTTTGCAACAAAGGTATAAAAACGCTTGTCCTCATTCATGATATACCTGATCACAGTTGTGCTGTCAGTCCAGAAGACAGACTCTTGCAGCTGGAGCCTCAGCTCTTTCTTTAACATCAGGTCTACACGAACAGCAAGCACAGCAGCAGTTAACTCTAATCGAGGAATAGTGATGGCTTTTAGAGGTGTTACTCTAGCCTTGCCCATTAGGAAAGCAACATAAATGTTCCTGTTGTTACTCACAACTCTAAGGTAACTGACTGTTCCATATCCCTGTATGCTCGCATCAGAGAAATGATGCAGCTGAGCATGTCTATAGGAGCCACAGCTTCCAGGCTTGATGCATCTCTTAACTTTGAATTCAGAGAGTACATTTAACTCCTTTAACCACTGCACCCAATCACGTGCAATGTCGGTGGGCACAGTCTCGTCCCATCCAAGCTTTCTCCTGCATAGTTCTTGTAGCATGATCTTAGCAGATAACACTACTGGTGCCAAAAATCCAAGCGGATCATATACTGAACTGGACACTGACAACATCCCACGTCTTGTGCAGGACTTCTCCTGGACCTCCATTTTAAACTTAAACGAGTCAGTTTCAGCACACCACAGCAACCCAAGAGCTCTTTCCACAGGCAGACTGTCCCTATCCAGATCTAGCTCCTTCCACTCTTTGGCTCGGTACTCCTCAGGAAAGGTTTGAAGAACAGTGCGCCTATTGCTGATCCATTTGTTCAGAGTGAAACCTCCTCGCCGACAAAGCCTGGAAAGATCTTTAACTAAACAAACTGCTGCTTCTTCAGACACCACACTCTTAAGGCAATCATCCACGTAGAAATTTTCTTTGAGAGTTTGAACAACCTCATCTTGGAACTCAGACTGATGATCATCTGCTGTTTTTCTTAAAGCAAAGGCAGCACAACTTGGAGAGGAGACAGCACCAAACAGATGGACAGTCATGCGAAACACTAACATTTCTTTTGTAAAATCTCCGTTCTGCCACCATAAGAAATGGAGAAAGTCCTGATCCTCTTCTGCCACCCTGACCTGATGAAACATCGCTTGTATGTCACCCATGACTGCTACCAGCTCCTGCCTAAATCTCAGGAGGACTCCAAGCAATGTATTTGTTAAGTTAGGACCTTGCAAAAGTACTTGATTCAAAGATGTTCCTTTGAACACCGCACCACAATCAAACACCACCCTCAGGTTCCTCTTCCTGGGATGACGTACACCATGGTGAGGAATGTACCACACTTTTCCACTGTCACCTTTCAGCTGCTGAGTGGGCACTTGCTTTGCATATCCTTTGCTGATCATATCATTAACAAATACTACATATTCCTGATAAAACTGTTCATCTCTCTGGAATCTCCTTTTCAATCCAAGCATCCGTTGTCTTGCCACAGAGAAGTTGTTTGGAAGATACACATTCTCCTTCTTAAATGGCAACTTCAAGGTGTAATGATTGTCCTCAAACGTGACAGATTTTTCTGCAATCTCCAAGAACCTCATATCCTCTCTTGACCATTCTTGCTCTTCATCAACTTGCTCATTAAAGTCATGGTTATATTGTCTAGACAACATTTCCTCCAGTCTACACACAGAAATCCTGTTAACCACTGCAAAAGAATCTTCAGCCTCAAAGTTGCTTGCATGCATTGATAACCCAACCCAAAGCCGTTCTTATAGCATAAGGGCCGTTTCCATGGCTATTTATGACTTCCCAAGGCTCCAACATCTTAGGTGCATTGTTTCCAATCAACAAGTCAACATTAGCCACTATATGGGGAACTTTAACCTTTGCCAAGTAAGGCCAATTACACAAATCTTCTTTGGACCCAATGTTGTCAGGACTTACAGGCATCTGTTTCTGTGTAAGAGTTTGTGGGAGCTGATAAAAGATGTTACCATCAATAGCAGACACTTCCAAACCTGAAAGTACATATGCTGGTACCACTTTTTCCTGTCCCATAGTTTGTATTAGAAATTGAGTTCTTTTACCAGAAAGATTAAGTCGCTGCATAGAGTTTCAGATGATTCAGTAGATCCTGAGAACTTGCATGAGTCTGACTTCTTGAAGATAGTATCTGAGTTGACTGTATTCCTTTCAATATGAAGCGCAGTGGGGTGCTGCTGACCACATACCTTACAGGTCAAACGCTCACCACAGTTACTACTCATGTGCCCAGCACTTAAGCAACCAAAGCAAAGCTTTTTCTCCTTTAGAAAGTCTATCTTTTCCCTATGCTTCTTCCCTTTGAATTGAATACAGTTCTCCAATACATGATGCTTAGCACAATACACACACAATAACATTACTTTAGAATTGGTTGATGGCAATTCTGTCCTTATGGGTCCAAAGGTTTCCATAGATTGCACAGGTGCAATGGTAGTAGCAAAGATATTTCCTTTAACTCTGCTATCTGTATGTAGCTTTGGACGATTAACAAACCTTGTATTAACTGGTAGGTCCCTGATATCACCAAACACAGCATCCATCAGAATACTAACCTGTTTTTCAAAAAACTCAAAAAGATCTTTGAATGAAGCTCTGCGTGCAGTATTTCTCAAAATACTATATGCAACAGTTCTCCAACGCTCCCTGAGCTTGAAAGGCAATTTAGATATAATGGCTCTCATGTTGCTTGGCATATCTAACTCCTGAAGATACTGCAATTCCTCAATGACATTACAGCATCCACGCAGAAAAAGTGCATATACTCGCAAAGCATTGGCATCCTCTCCCTTTATTGTTGGCCAAGATAAAGCTTTCTCCAAATAAGCAGTGGCGATCTTATACTCATTTCCAAAGTGTTCCTGTAAAAGCTGTTTAGCCCTAACATATCCAAAGTCAGGGGTCATATGTAGACAACTACGTACCAGCTCCCTTGGCTGGCCCCTAGTATACTGTTCCAAGTAATATAAGCAATCGCTATAACTTGTCTTCTCCTCCACTCCCTTCTCAAATGCTCTGATAAATGAAACGTACTGAAGAGGATCTCCATCAAATAAGGGAATATTTCTTGCTGGTAATAATGAAGAACATTGCTGTTGGACAAGAGCTGCTGTTATTTCATTTTGTTTTTGCATTATAGCAACAATTTCATTATACTGATTTCCAGCTTGTGGTTGAGAATTCCTATTAGATGCAAGAGGTCCACTAGTTTGAATTGATGTGGACTGAAAAGTCCTACCAGTTGCAAGAAGTCCACTAGTTTGAATTGATGTGGGCTGAAAAGTCCTACCAGTTGCAAGAGGCCCACTAGTTTGAATTGATGTGGGCTGAAAAGTCCTACCAGTTGCAAGAGGTCCACTAATTTGAATTGATGTGGGCTGAGAAGTTTGCAAGGGCTGCTGAAGAATTTCTTGGAGTGGCACAGAAGTTGCCAAAGAAGGATTCAATGTTGATACTTGGTTTGCAAATTTGCTACGGACAACAGGTTCAAACTCATCTGCCTTTGGATTTAATATAGTCGAAGATACCTTTTCCTTTTCCTTTTCCAATTGAGAATTCATATGACAGACTTGAGAAGAACTGTAGCTTTCGGAGACCTGTAAAACTGCAAGTTTTGCAGTGGATTCTGCTAGCATTGTTTTCAATTCCAGTTGTTCCTTTTTCCTCTTAATCATCTGCTCTTGCTCCTCCAAGGCATGTTTTTCATGTAGCACTGCCATACGAGCAAGCAGTGCAGCCTTATTTGCCTCAGCTATGATTATTGCAGAAGAAATACTCTTGCATGTACTTGCTTTACTTGAATGTTTACTACCCACATTTGAAATACTATCATCTGGTTCAACAGAATCAACCTTATCATTTTTGTCCTCATTTGTAATCAATTCATCATTCTCAAAACATGATACCCACATTTTAACTTCAGAAATAAGGTCATTATTTACAATCATTTTGGCTTTAAACCATATGTCATGTTTTTCCTGTTCACTTTCAGGTAAAATACCCATCAAAAACCCTTGAATATTTCCAGCTTCATCACACATATTCTAAAGATCAACAAATACATTTTGCACCTCATTTATATTTCTTTGTTGCATCAGACCTTGTATCTTTTTTCTTAAGTTAGCAGATTTAGTTAGTATAGATTTTCTATCATGCTGCAACCTTTCAATCTTTTCAGCAAATGCTTTAGGAGTTAATTTCATAACACGTTTTTGTTTGTCCATTTGTACATCAACATCAGTAAAAACACCATTGTTCGCTTCCATTTGCACGTGCTCAGTTTCAGACACATCCATAATTCATTAAAAATTCAGAAGCACAACTGAAGCAATTAATGAACAAAGTTAATTATACTTAGACAACCAATGCATTGGATTTGCGTCCCATAATGTGTGCACACAAAGTTGAATGGCCATTCAATAATAAGTAGCGCTACTACACATACCTCTTCACGTTGGACGCCATTTTTAAACCAATAGCTCCCATGCTGATGCTTGTAAAGCAGCTCCAATATCCTTTCTCGCACCAATAAATGATACTTGAGGCAAAGAAAAGACCTGCAGGTATAATCCACAACTCTGCGATGTCCTCTTGTTGTAGTTGCAGCTGTTCTCCAATGTAAACAAAATCGATGCGCTGTACTCCAATAATCCTCTTCAATCTTGTTCAACAAATGATGAAACTCCAATGTAAATAGGCTAAGTGGGTGTACAGTTTTTTGACTAATTGTAAAGCCGCCAAGTATAACTTAAGGCAGCTGAGGGATGCTGGAAGCTCGCACGCTTTGTGCCTTAATAAAGTAGAATGTCCACACATGCATTCAATGCTCAAGTATTGTAGATTTATTTTACCGTTTGTCTTCTTTTCTTATTAGGAAGATTTCAAGTAAACAGTCAATACCATCCACAAGATGTACAGCATGGCATAGCATAGCATAGTATAGTATGTCTACACCGCATAGCGTTAGCGGTCAAAAAACTGTGAGCACCTTCCCCCCAGCAACACCTAACACCTGAGGGAAGGTTCCTACCTATATGGTGCCCCCAATCAAATACAGTGACACCTACTGGACATACAACCACTTAAACATAGAATAGAATGGCTCTTACACCACCCACAGGCAAAAGGCCAGGCTGAGAGGAAAATACAGGACATCAGGAGATATTGACACCTAGGAGACCTATTGCCATGACCATAGCTGGCACCGATTCCTTGCATGGGCTGAGTATGCACAGAACTCACACCTCCAGTCATCCACAGGATTGAAGCCCTTCCAGTGCATACTCGGCTACCAGCCACCCATTTTCCCCTGGTCCGGGGAACCCACGACGGTGCCAGTTGTGGACCACTAGTTCCGGCAGAGCGAGAGGGTATGGAACGCTGCACACCATCACATCCAGCAGGCTGTCCGCAAGCACAGACACAGACACCCATTGTTCTCCGACCCCCCTGTACCAGCCCGGACAGAGTGTGTGGTTGTCTACTCGAGATCTTCGCCTGCGGCAGCCTTGCAACAGGCTTAGCCCCAAATTCATCGCCCCTTCACAGTCCTCCGCCAGATCAACCCCGTGACTGACAGGCTTCAGCTCCCCCCGCACTACAGGATCTTCCTTTTACGTGTCCCTCCTTAAACCTTATCATAACCCTATGTCTGTTTCTCCCACAGAGCCTGGAGCAGCGGAGGAACCCCCCCCCCCCCGCCTCCAATCGACACGGATCAGCAGATCTACCAGATCGAGTCTGTCCTCAACTCCAGATGGCGAGGCGGTCGGCTAGAATACCTCATCGACTGGGAGGGGTACGGGCCCGAAGAACAATCCTGGGTTCCGGGTGACGATGACCTGTTGAGTTCAAAATGATGGGAAAATCATCTTGCTGACTCATTCACAAAAAACAATATAGTGATTAAAATTTTCTAAGACACTTTTTGCTTCAAAAGGACATATGCAAGGAGGCGTGAATGATCATGAATAATGATGTGATTGACACCTTAGAAGACAAAGACGCAAAATGAGCCTTTCAGTCAGGAATGATGCTGAACTGGAAAAGTTTCTAAATTAGGGATTTGAAAAAGAATGTGAGGACAAAAGAAATGTATATATTTTTTGTTTGTAGTTTATTTAGAACATAGAAAAAAATCCAGTTAGTGAGTACACTGTATATAACTTATATAATCCATATAAACCTACACATAGCAAACCTACTTATATTACCTAAAAAAACACTTTACATATAACTTAAGACCTATACTGAATCTACACCTCAAATATGTGGTTGTACAGAAGATACATTTAGGTCAAAACTCTGAAAAAACAAACATTCAGGGTAAAACAGAGCAAACATGAACAGTGCAAGATAAAAGAGTGTAAAGTCTGTAAAAGCCCATGTACTCTTACACCCCATGTATAACCTACGATCTCACATAGAACACAGAATTTCCACTTTCTGTACCACTTCATTGTTTTGTGCTGTGTAGTGTAGCAGCATGGATGGTGGATCAGACAGACACCTCTTGTGTGTCCATCCGAAATGCAGAAGAAGACGTCCTCATTTTGTCCTCACATTCTTATCCACAGTCCTAAAAGAATGTTGTAAACCACTATTAGCATTTATCACAGTGCCTTAGTATATGCATATTTGGTGAGAAGACAGAATACCAATAACAAAGAAACTATATTTATATATAAACTATATATGTATAATAAAAGTACAATTTCTATAAACCCATATAGAAAGATTTACATATTGTGTTATCCCAACGTTTCTCAACAAACATTAAAGTGAATATGTACTTACTCATTGTGATTTTTCTGCGATCTCAAAACTCGACGACACTCGCGTGCCTTTCTTGTGCAAGATGCCGGTGATGCAGCCACAGGCCTAAACGAAAAGTGAAACTGTTGTTAGCAATTACCAGAACAAGCATAGCTGATATACAGTAGCATCACTGATAAGAATGGACGCGTGTATGTCTGTCGATAGTCACTTATCTGTGACATTTACAGTTTACTGATACATTTACACAGATCATCGCGAACGCCAATGACCGCCTATAACACATTCAAAACACTCAGAGCAGATATTCACAAACAGAAGCTAGTTGATAAACACTTTCGCCATTTGGGTAAATATATCCGTCAGGATATGTTGTACAAAACATATTCTGAAATAGCTGATTTTAGTCTGACAATAGCATGTTTTTAAATCATGAAGGTAATATTAAAAGGCTTAGTCGTCAGGAATTCTATCCTCCGCTGGGTCAGACGCTCTTCTAAATGCAAACGGTCATCATCTGAGGCGCGTTCTTCCTCTGAGGAGAAATTGTATCCGAAATGTATCTTCATCCGTGTAGCCATTTCTCGATCGGAGGCATGTACACAATACCTGACTCACCTCAGATCATTACCATGTGAACAGCCCACACAGTGGGGGCGGGATCGCATTAGCTATAATGAGGTGATACAGGAAAAAACGTACCACTCCTTACTTTCATAAGGATTACATAAAATAAATTATTTGTTTTCGACTTGAATTGGTTAATTTAAAAGTTGACATTTCAAGCTTTCTATACATATATTTCTCATGTCGTTGAGGCAAGTATTCGCTGAGATTTAGGTTGTTTTATTTATGTGTCTGTGAAGAGAGGTGGCAAAGACAGAGAAAGCAGAGTATGCACCATGTTTATTTTCTTTATTTTACAAAACCACAGCATTTTGTTGTTGTTGTGGGTGTATACAAATAAAAGTAGACCCTTTAAAGATTCAAATGATGTATTGCTTTTATCCGTACGATCAAAACTCCAGAGGGTTAACATTCATTTCATGTTCCTAGGTTGTCTTGTGTGTCAGAATAAAGTTTTTGTTGCAAAACTCATGTTCCTGCCAGATGTGTGACAGGGCTCTGATCAAAAAAAAGCTGAGATCTGTTGAAAACTTGACTTTAACACTCATTTCATGTTCTTAGGATGGCTTTTGTGAAAGAGCATGTGCTCATAGAAGGAGATCTCAAGCTTTCCTGTGTAGGGATTCTGAGCGTGTCCCTCCTTGGTGGTTTACATAAGAGACAACCGTTGTACTGTCCAACCAGTTCATTACTTGCCTCTCTTGAAGTAGAGACGGAAAATGAATCAGTGCTTGAAAAACTGCTTCCATTTCCAGGAGATTTATATGTGCACCTCTTAATGTGGCACCACATTGTCCCTGCATGGAATTTCCTCTCCAGACAGCCCCCCAGCCTGTCTCTGAGGCGTCTGTTGTTATTGTCTCCCTCGAACACCGAGGCCCCAAGGTGACTCCCTCCTCTAGGCCTGAAGTTGACAGCCACCACTGAATTGCCGGAAGACAACTGGCATCTGTCTGAATCCTTTGCTGTCCATTTTTGTATGGACTCACTTTGTGTGTTTTCATCCATCGCTGTAGTGGGCGCATGTAACATAGTCCCAATGACACTGCCTGACTGGCTGCAGCCATCAGACCAAGCAGCCTCTGGCCAAACCTCACTGTAACCCGTTCCCTCTTGGGAAACTGGGATAGACATTGCCTTAACACTGACTGCCTTTGTGGAGTCAGAGATGCTCTAATTGTTATAGAATTCAAATCCAGGCCCAGATACGTCACTACCCTGGTCGGGGTAAGACAACTCTTCTTTTACGTTCAAAGTTAGTCCTAACCTCTGTAAGTGGGCCAGAACCAGGTCTGTGTTCTGTCTGGCCTGCTGCTCTGTGGGGGAGCAAATTAGCCAGTCGTCCAGGTAGTTAGCTATACGTATACCCTGATGCCGAAGAGGTATGACTCCACTGCATTCAAGCAGGTCCGGGTAACCCCGCTGCTTAAGAAACCCACACATGACACTTCCCTACTGGAAAACTATAGACTCATTTCTCTCCTTCCGTTCATAGCAAAAGCACTTGAACAGGTTGTTTTCAATCTGGTGTCTACCTTCCTCACTCAAAACAACAGGGTGGACACCAATCAGTCATGCTTTAAGAGCAGTCACTCAACCGAAACTGCCTTACTAACAGTTACAGAAGCCCTAAGGCAGGCAAGAGCTGAGTCCAAATCATCTGTTCTCATTTTCTTAGACCTTTCAGCAGCCTTCGACATGGTTAACCATCACATTCTTCTGTCCGCCCTCTCTTCACTGGGCATCACTGGAACTTCACTCTCCTGGTTTAAATCCTACCTCGCAGATAGGTCCTTCAAGGTAGCGTGAAGTGTCCAAATCCCACCAACTAGTCACCGGGGTCCCAAAAGGATCGGTTCTTGGGCCTCTGCTCTTCTCCATATACACCACATCACTGGGTTCCATCATGGATTCTCCTATCATTGTTATGCTGATGACACTCAACTTCACCTCTCATTTCATCCAGACGATTCCACGCTAGCCACACGAGTCTCAGACTGCCTGGCTGACATCTCTTCTTGGATGAAAGATCATCACTTACAACGCAACCTGGCCAAGACTGAGCTTCTCGTCCTTCCTGCCACTCAGTCAGAACAGCTTACCATCCAGCTTGGTCCATCAAAGATAACCCCATCGACTTCAGTCAAGAATCTTGGGGTAATCATGGATGATCAGCTGACTTTTAAGGATCACGTTACTAAAACAACACGGTCATGCAGGTTTGCATTGTACAACATTAGGAAGATCAGACTGTTCTTAACAGAACATGCAACACAGCTTCTCGTCCAGGCTCTTGTCATTTCTAGACTGAATTACTGTAATGCTCTTCTGGCCAGTCTCCCAGCCTGTGCTTTCAAACCAGGTTTGACCCAGCAACGTCTTTATCCTCTTGCATTTTTCAATGCTATTAATAAGCAGGAGAACTTAGTGCAAGTGACTTTCGCCTTCGCAGACAAAGAGGTCTTTTTCAAAGCAGAAATACTTCCAACGGGTTAGCTTTCACCTTGCAAGTGAAGAGGCCTCCCTGGCTAACAATTTACCTATATATTTACCTTGCAATGGCATGATGGCACATTTTATGTCTCTATTGTCTTTAATGGCACCAATCTGTGCATCTATCCTGGTTTTTGATCGGCAAATGATTTTGGATATTAGAAAATATCTTATGGATTTTCACTTGTCGGACTTCTCGCACTCTGTTCATCAATCGCGGGTGCATTCTACGAATTCTGTCTGGCATGTCCCAGAGTATCTGCTTCGGTGGCCTATTGATGTGACTCGGAGAAAACGCCGGAGGAGACGAGGGAAACGTGGAGGACCTGCCACTAGACTCAAAGCAACCTGGCTTAGATCCAAGATGGCGGCGCGTGCACATCGCGAGGCCCGGGGTCTCTCCAGTTTTTGCATTTATGCAGTGTTTTTCTTGCTCATCTTGGGTCTGTTCGTGCAGAACAGCTGTGCCTTAACATCGTACACCCGGCATGAGCTATTGGATATTGGTTTACGCATTCCCGGAAGTTTTATCAACAATCTGTGCCTCGTCCCTGAGATCGCCAGAACACCCGATGCTACGCACTCTACACGGCCGGGCGGAAGTGCTCGCCGGCGGCGCCGAGATCATAAACAAAGGCGGGGGAAGCGCGGAGGGCTAAGAGCTAAGCTAAAGCTAACACCGCACCGGCTCTCTTTACCCAGCATTTTCCTTGCTAATGTACGGTCATTGGTGAACAAAATGGAAGAGATTCGACTCTGCATCATCCACAGCAAAAGACTTTTGAACTGCAATGTCATGATTTTCACTGAAACATGGCTAAACAGCGGCATACCGGACAATGCTATTGAATTAGCGGGACTCCACACACTTCGGGCAGATAGGACGGCAGATGAATCCGGTAAGACCAGAGGCGGAGGACTGTGCATTTATGTAAACAAAGCTTGGTGCACAAACTCTGTTACTGTTGGGAGACACTGCTCAGCTAACCTAGAATTTCTCATGGTTAAATGTAGACCGTTTTATCTGCCATGGTAGTTCACTTCCACCATTATAACGGCAGCTTACATTCCTCCGGATGCTGATGCCAAGCTTGCTATGAAAGAACTTCATGCGCCCATCAGTAAACAGACTGCTCACCCGGAGGCTGCATTTATTGTTGCGGGAGATTTTAATCATTCAAACTTAAAGTCAGTTCACCCCAAATTTCACCAGCATGTTTCCTGTCACACCAGAGGAAACAAAACTTTGGACCATGTCTACATGTGGCTTTCATACGGACATAGACAGCTACACCTCCTCTGTACTGGATTACATTAACATCACCATAGACAATGTTACAACCCAGAAGCAGATCACTACATACCCAGATCAGAAGCCATGGATGAACAAGGAAGTGCGCCTCCTGTTGAAGTCACGCAATACTGCCTTCAGCTCAGGTGATGCACAGGCCTACAGCACTTCCAGGGCAAATCTGAAGAGGGGCATCAAAAAGGCCAAGCACTGCTACAAACTAAAGCTAGAGGAGCACTTTTCCAACTCTGATCCTCGACGCATGTGGCAAGGCATCCAGGCCATCGACGACTACAAACCCAGCCACTCCACCCCCGTAGCAACAGATGCTGTCTTTCTAAATGAGCTTAATGACTTTTATGCTCGCTTCGAGAGAGACAATAAGGAAACTGCCACCAAGCTCACACCTTTAGATGACCACCCGACCATCACACTCACCTCCCTAGATGTCTACACGGCACTGAGCCGGATCAACGCACGAAAGGCTGCTGGACCAGATGGCATCCCCGGTCGTGTACTTAGGGCATGTGCAGAGCAACTCGCTGGGGTCTTTACGGATATTTTCAACCTGTCCCTCGCCCAAGCAGCTGTGCCAGCATGCTTTAAATCCACCTCCATTGTGCCAGTGCCGAAACACTCTAGCCCAACGTGCCTGAATGACTACCGCCCTGTAGCACTCACACCTATTGTTATGAAGTGCTTTGAGCGGCTGGTCCTGGCTCACCTAAAGGACTCCCTTCTGTCCACACTGGACCCATACCAGTTTGCCTACCACAGCAATAGGAGCACAGAAGATGCCGTCTCCATAGCACTGCACTCTGTGCTCTCACACTTGGACAATAAAAACACTTATGCACGAATACTGTTTGTTGACTTCAGCTCTGCATTCAATACTGTCATCCCTTCCAAGTTAATCACCAAACTTGGGAACCTGGGCATTAACACCTCCATTTGCAACTGGATTATGGACTTTCTGACAAACAGACCTCAGCCTGTTAGGTCAGGCCACATCTGCTCCACCACCATCACACTTAACACTGGCGTACCACAGGGCTGTGTTCTGAGCCCCTTTCTCTACTCCCTCTTCACACTTGACTGCAGGCCTGTGAATGGATCTAATGCCATCATTAAGTTTGCAGACGATACTACAGTGATTGGTCTCATCAGCAACAACGATGAGACTGCCTACAGGAAGGAGGTCCGGCACCTGGCCACATGGTGCTCAGACAACAACCTGCTCCTTAACACCTCCAAGACAAAGGAGTGCATCGTGGACTTCAGGAAGGAGAGAGGAGGCACACATGACCCCATCCACATTAACGGGATGGCTGTTGAGCGTGTCTCCAGCTTCAAGTTCCTGGGGACCCATATTTTGGAGGACCTGTCCTGGACCACCAACACCTCCAGCCTGGTCAAGAAGGCTCACCAGCGCCTCTTCTTCTTGAGGACCCTGAAGAAGAACCAACTGTCTTCAGCTATCCTGGTGAACTTCTACCGCTGCGTAGTAGAGAGCATCCTAACCGTGTCACAGCCTGGTATGGGAGCTGCTCTGTTGCAGAGTGCAAGGCACTGCAGCGGGTGGTGAAAACCGCCCAACGCATCACAGGGACTCCACTTCCATCCATGGAGGACATCCAGAGGAAACGCTGTTTGCGTCGAGCTCGCAGCATTCTTAAGGACTCCTCTCACCCCGCCCACAGACTATTTTCTCTCCTGCCCTCCGGCAGGCGCCTCAGATGCCTCCGGACAAGGACTAGCAGACTGAAAAACAGCTTTTTTCCCAGAGCTGTTTGCCTATTGAACTCTACCCCCCACTGATTCCACAACCCCCTCATATACCTCTAACTTAATGCTGCTATATTGTTTTGTTATTGCACTACAGGCCTGTCAAGCACACGACTGGACTGTCTACACATGTTCTACATGTTTACTTGCTCTACCAGACTATTATACATATACAGTATCATTTGCACTCCAGTACTATGTACTAAATACTACAATAACTCATCCACTGCACTGTTTACTTTAACTTAATAGCTGCTGTCCATCATTTATGCACACTTTATATTCATTTGCACTACTGTTCTGCATAGTCTAATTTATATTGTACATATCCATCAGTAAATTTCAGTTTTTAGTAAATAACCATCTGTATATAATGTTCATAGTACATTCCCACTTGTAAATTCTTCATAATTTTTGCTTTATTCTGTATTTATGCACAACTGTATATCCTGCACTTGCTTATTGCACTTCTGGTTAGACCTAAACTACATTTCGTTGCCTTGTACTTGTACATGTGTAATGACAATAAAGTTGAATCTAATCTAATCTAATCTTAGTGGCTTAGCCTGCTGCCCAGGAGAGGAATCTGGACTGTGGCCGATTTAGTATTTGGCACCCGCTGGATTTATCCTCTCACTGGCTTTGTCCTATCCCATGCCTCGATGCCCAGGTGCGAAGTGCGGATAGCGGCCGCTTTAGCGGCAGCGGCTGGATTTACCTGCTCCCGGTCTGCGCATCATCGACTCGATCTCTCCTTAATCCTCGACTCCCCGGCTTCTTCTCCGATCTGGGTAAGGCGTTCGGCCTTGTCCTGGTGCTGACTATACGAACCTATCACCTTTACAGCGTGAGTCAAATTGCAATGCTGCTGCGTCTTCAAGCCCTCTATCTGCCGCGCAATTGAATGCGCGCTCTGTGAACAACAAAACATTGCTTCTGTTGGATTTTATTATAGACAATAAACTGGACCTGCTGTTTCTCGCAGAAACCTGTCATAAACAGGACGATGGTATGATTTTTAATCAGCTGTCCCCAGCGAGCTTTGGACTTTTTGATGTCTCACGTTCTACTGGTAGAGGTGGTGGAATTATAGTGGTTTATATGCAGTACAAGATATACCCAGTACCAGTACCACTTTTTAAAACATTTGAATGATTGGTTTTAAGCGTAGCTGCTTAAAGTGCAGCCCCTCGTGCTGCTATGGTAACTATTTATAGACCTCCAAAACCAAATGGGCTCTTTTTCTGTCCATATTGTCAGCCAAATTTACGAGTATTCTGATTTTAGGCAATTTTAATATACATGTAGATCAGAACATCTGTGCTATGTCAAAGGATTTTTTATCTCTTTTGGACTGTTTTAATCTATCACAATTTATAAATGTTCTGGATTTGGTCATTGCAAATGATTAATTTCTCTCTAACTTTTCAACTGTGGATGTAGGTTTCTTAGACCATTCAGCGATCTTCTTTGACGTCGCGATTGCTCATACTTGTCGAGAGTCCACACGTATTATTACATTCCGTAAATGGCAGTCAGTAGATTGTGCTACTTTTGCAAATTTGATTCTCTCCACCTTAAATGATGTGTCTTCGGCTTCACTCGAGGATAAAATTTCTTCATTAAACAATGCTCTTTCAGCCAGCTTAGATGCTTTTGCCCCCCTAAAAACACGTCATGTTTCATTTGTACGGTCGGCCCCCTAGTATAATGAGGAGTTGCGTTCACAGAAGGCTGCTTGTCGTAAACTCGAGCGAAAGTGGCGTTGCACTCGTTTAAATGTGTTTTATCAAACTTGGAGAGACTGCCTGCTACGTTATAGAATGGCTATTGATACTGCAAGATCTACATTCTACTTAGGTATTATTGAAAACATTCAAAATAACCCTAGAAGGCTTTTCCATACAATTAACAGCTTACTCAATGTAGCTGCTTTTAGCTTTCTGACTGCATTTGTTCAGTTATGTAATAAGTTTCTCCAGTTTTTCAATGACAAAATTGTTGATGTCCGTAAACATATACATAGCTCTTCTGGGTCTGCCATTTCTACAGTGAATTCATGTACCTTTTCTGGTACTCTAATTTCAAAATTTACTCCAGTTCAATTTGAGTCACTCTGTAAGCAGGTTTCTGGTATGAAAGTGTCCACTTGCATGCTTGACCCTCTGCCCTGTAGTGTTTTTAAATCATGCTTTGAATATTTATGTCCCTCAGTGCTTGCTATAATAAAATAATAATATAGTCGGTTCCATATACACTGGTGTCCCACTAGGGTCGGTATTGGGTCCCTTACTCTTCAGCATTTATATATTTCCACTGGGTGAACTACTAAGATCTCTTAACCTTAATTACCATTTTTATGCTGACGACACACAGATTTATATTCACTCTAGATGTAATGAAGCACCGGGAGTAGGAAGATTCATTAGCAGTTTCTTTAATAACAGCTTAGTTGTACAGGCAAGATCAATAAACAACAAACACAGTGTAGGAGATGTAGCAGGGGATAGTCCAGAAACAGGCAAAGGGCGAGGCAGGCAACAAACATTCAATAGTCCAGGGTCAGGCGTAAGTTGAGACAGGCGGCCAACGAACGTAAATCCAAGTAACCGGACAATATTATCCAAGACAGGCAGCAAAGTTTCAATAATCCAAAAGACAGTCCAAGGGTCATACACGGGAAGGCAACACTGGAAATAACGCTCGGAAATGATCACCATGGGGATGCAAGACTTCACACAGAGTGGAGATTCAGGCTGGATTAAATAGCTCTCCAAACAAGCTTCAGGAGCAACAAAAATCAGCGCCAGGTATGTGAGGTTTGTAGTCCACAACAGATTAGTACTCGGGAGATGGCTCCCTCTGGTAGCGAGGGAAGGGAACCTTATGCACCTTCGCCGTAACACTAGACCAGGCCAACATGTTGATGCTGTGCATCTATCTAATTCTGTCTCGGTGATTAAAAACTGGATGTCTGATAATTTTCTGTCTTTAAATAGCGCTAAAATCAAAGATATGCTCATTGGCTCTCCCCATCAGCTGCAAAAGGCTTGCCCTACCCCTTTATCTATTGATGGTGTTGCGTTGGAGTTTTAGAGCAAACTAAAAAATCTTGGAGTATTTTTTGATGTTTTATTGTCATTTGAGCCTTTCATTCAGAATACAGACATCATTTTTCCATCTGAGAAATATAGCTCACTTGCGTCCTATGTTGTCCTTTCCAGTTGCTGAGAGGTTGATAAACTCTTTTGTTTTATCACGCATTGACTACTGTAATGGTCTCCTTGCTGGAGTATCTAAAGCCTCCATTAACAAATTACAATATGTACAAAACTTGGCTGCTAGAATTTTGTCTGGTGCCAGGTCTGGCAACCATATTTCTCCTGTTTTAGAGTCTTTGCACTGGCTCCCTGTCAGATACCGTATTGATTTTAAAATTCTTATGCTAACATTTAAGGCATTGCATGACCTGGCTCCTCAGTACCTGTCTGATCTGTTACTGCCATACACACCATGTCGAAATCTGCGTACTTCTCAGAGTGGTCTTTTAGTTGTTCCCAAGACACGGCTTCGCTCTATGGGTGACAGGGCATTCTCCTCTTATGCTCCTAAGGTCTGGAACTCTCTCCCAGCGGACATCAGGGAGGCGAACTCTCTTGCGACTTTTAAATCTCTCCTTAAAACATTTTATTTTAGGATCGCTTATACTTGACTTGACTTTTACTTTCTTCTCTTGTATTGTATTGTTGTAATAAGTGTTGTTATTGTGTTGTTTTACCTGATGTGATGTTTTGTTGTTAAGCGCTTTGAGAAAGCAACTTTTAATGGCGCTATATAAAATAAATGCATTATTATTATTATTATAAAATTAAGATACACAATTATTACCAAGTATATAAAACAGATACTAAGTAAAACAATAACTATTTACCAGAAGTTTACTCACAAACCACCTGACCAATGTATGCTAATGTGGTACCGTTCACCTTCCCAGGTGAAGAGGCCCCTTTAACTAGCAACCAAATAAAAATGCTCCAAAATGGTACGACCAATACAGTAACATCCACCCACACAGGTGAAGAGGCCCCTGTAAGCAAAAAACAAATTAGCTATTGTAGCAATACAATGTAAATTCTTACCAATCCACAGTTATATCGCTAGCCAGGAGGCAAAAAGAGAAAGAGGCAGCCCTTTGGCACCTGTATTTATAGACTATGATTAGGAAAGGGGCGTAGTTAATTTGGCATACCATCTCCTGACAGCTCATTACTGACCCATACTGTGGCATGTTGACTCATACTGCAACGTGTTGACTGCAATGAAATAGAACATGACTTTAACACTCATTTCATATTCCTAGGATGTCTGTGTGTCAGAATAAAGCTTTTGTTGAACAACTCATGTTGTTGTCAAATGTATGTCTCCTGACAGGGCTCTAATCAAAAAAGCTGAGAACTGTTCAAAACATGACGTAAAATACTCAATTCATGTTCCCGGGATGTCTTTTTTGTAAGAATAAAGCTTTCGTTGCAAAACTCTTGAAAATGTCGGATTTGTGTTTCCTGACAGTGCCATAGTTGATCAAAAGAGCTGAGAACTGTTCAGAACATGACTTTAACACTCAATTCATGATTCCTGCATGGCTTGTGTGTCAGAATAAAGCTTTCTTTGCAAAACTCATGTTGCTCTCAGATATGTGGTTCCTGACAAGGCTCTGATCAAAAAAAGCTTAGAACTGTTGAAAACATGGATTTAACACTTATTTTATGTTCCTAGCATGGCTTGTGTGTAAGAAAAAAGCTTTCCTTGCAAAACTTATGTTCCTGTCAGATGTGTATTTCCTAACAGGGCCCCGAACAAAAAAGCTGAGAACTGTTGAAACATGACTTTAACACTCATTTAATGTTCCAAGGATGTCTTGTGTGTCAGAATAAAGCTTTCGCTGCAATACTCATACTCCTGTCAGCTGTGTTTCCTGACAGGGCTCTGATAAAAAACATGCTGAGATCTATTAAAAACATTTCATTTCATGTTCCTGGCATATCTTGTGTGTCAGAATAATGCTTTCAGTGCAAAACTCATGTTTGCTCTCAGATGTGTGTTTCCTGAAGGAGCCCTGATCAAATAAACTGAGAACGCTTGCAAAAATGATTTTTAACAATTATTTCATGTTCCTAGGATGGCTTGTGTGTCAGAATGAAGCTTTCTTTGCAAAACTCATATTCCTGTCCGTTTTCGGTTTTCAGACAGTGCCCTGATCAGATAAGATGAGAAATGTTACAAACATGACTTTAACACTTATTTCATGTTCCTCGTGTATCAGAATAAAGCTTTCTTTGCAACACTCATATACCTTTCGTTTTTGTGTTTTCAGACAGTGCCCTGATCAGATAAGATGGGAAATGTTTCAAACATGACTTTAACTCTCATTTAATGGTCCTAGGATGGCTTGTGTGTCAGAATGAAGCTTTCTTTGCAAAACTCATATTCCTGTCAGTTTTCGGTTTTCAGACAGTGCCCTGATCAGATAAGGTGAGAAAAATGTTGCAAACATGACTTTAACACTTATTTCATGTTTCTAGGATGGTTTTTGTGTCAGAATAAAGCTTTCTTTGCAAAACTCATATTCCTGTCAGTTTTCGGCTTTAACACTTACTAAAATGACTTTAACACTTATTTCATGTTTCTAAGATGGCTTGTGTGTCAGATGAAAGCTTTCTTTGCAAAACTCATATTCCTGTCATTTTTGTGTTTTCTGACAGTACCCTAATCAGATAAGACGAGAACTGTTGCAAAAATGAATTTAACACTTATTTCATGTTTCTAAGATGGCTTGTGTGTCAGAATAAAGTTTTCTTTGCAAAACTCATATTCCTGTCATTTTTGTGTTTTATGACAGTGCCCTAATCAGAGAAGATGAGAAATGTTGCAAACATGACTTTAACACTCATTTAATGTTTCTAGGCTGGCTTGTGTGTCAGAAAAAAGCTTTCTTTGCAAAACTCATATTCCTGTCAGTTTTTGGTTTACTGACAGATAAGATGAGAACTGTTGCAAAAATGACTTTAACACTTATTTCATGTTCCTGGGATGGCTTCTGTGTCAGAATATAGCTTTCATTGCAAAATTCATATTCCTGTCAGTTTTCGGTTTTCAGACAATGCCCTGATTAGATAAGATTAGAAATGTTGCAAAAATTACTTTAACACTTATTTCATATTCCTGTCATTTTTGTGTTTTTTTACATTGCCCTGATCAGATAAGATGAGAAATGTTTCAAACATGACTTTAACTCTCATTTAATGTTCCTGGGATGGCTTCTGTGTCAGAATATAGCTTGCTTTGCCAAACTAATTTTCCTGTCATTTTTGTGTTTTCTGACAGTGCCCTTCATCAGATAAGATGAGAAATGTTACAAAAATGACTTTAACACTTATTTTATGTTCCTGGGATGGCTTGTGTGTCAGAATGAATTTTTTTTGCAAAACTCATATTCCTGTCAATTTTGTGTTTTCTGAAAGTGCCCTGATCAGATAAGATGAGAAATGTTGCAAACATGACTTTAACATCTATTTCATGTTCCTAGGATGGCTTATGTGTCAGAATAAAGCTTTCATTGCAAAATTCATATTCCTGTCAATTTTCGGTTTTCAGACAGTGCCCTGATCCGATATAATGAGAACTGTTGCAAAAATGAATGTAACACTTATTTCATGTTTCTAAGATGTTTTGTATGTCAGAATAAAGCTTTCTTTGCAAAACTCAAATTTCTTTGTCTGTTTTGTGTTTTCTGACAGTGCCCTGATCAGATATGATGAGAACTGTTGCAAAAATGAATTTAACACTTATTTCATGTTTCTAAGATGTTTTGTATGTCAGAATAAATCTTTCTTTGCAAAACTCATATTCCTGTCAATTTTGTGTTTTCTGACAGTGCTCGAATTAGACAAGATGAAAAATGTTGCAATCATTACTTTAACTCTCATTTAATGTTCCTGGGATGGCTTGTGTGTCAGAATAAAGCTTTCATTGCAAAATTCATATTCCTGTCAGTTTTCGGTTTTCAGACAATGCCCTGATTAGATAAGATTAGAAATGTTGCAAAAATTACTTTAACACTTATTTCATGTTCCTAGGATGGCTTGTGTGTCAGAATGAAGCTTTATTTGTAAAACTCATATTCCTTTTTCAATTTTCGGTTTTCAGACAGTGCCCTGATCAGATCAGATAAGAACTGTTGCAAACATGACTTTAACTCGCATTTAATGTTCCTAGGATGGCTTGTGTGTCAGAAAAAAGCTTTCTTTGCAAAACTCATACTT